>CALSFV010000252.1:0-734301 GCA_943737045.1 Parapristionchus giblindavisi
GTACAATCCACGGAGGGCAAATAAGTTCCTTCCTTGTCTAGTAATGTTGCAGCTCATCTCGCTTCCTGATTAAGAGCGAGAGAGGAGGAGAGAAAAGGGAGAGGGAGAGAAAAGGGAGAGGGAGAGAGGCGCTTGGTCATTTTGGGAAGGGTCTCTGAGGGCCTAAATAGATGAGGTCACTCTTGTCCTACTATTTGTATCCAGACTCTATTAGAATGTATACAATATCTCTTATGTATTAAAAGTTACGAAAAGAAAAGAAAAGTAGGAAAAAACTCTACTCTTTTCGCAAAATGACACTCCGAGCTAATTTGAAACTCACTGCTCTGGCAGCACTCTCTCACTTGCTGTGTATACGAGAGAGTGTGGCTAGAGCGAAGTGTAAAATTAGCTCAGTGTGAGCCTATAATCGTCCGATCAGATATGTTTCAAAACTAGAATAAGACATCCAATGGGCTGATCGTGTAGTCATTCCACTTCATAAAGTAATTTAAGCTGCGCATATGAAAAACTCTTGGCAAGTCACAATCTCTTCATGCTCTCTCTCGCTTTCTATGTCTACGAGAGAGTACGGCCAGAGCGGGAGAATTTCAAATTAGCTCGGGTGTGCCTTGTGAAGAGAAGTAACTGCTTTTCAGAGCTTAATCACAATATCCCAGTGTTCTAGACTAGCTAACAAGATAGATAGCCAAAAAAGGGGCTATCTCAACCCAGTACCTCTCCCTCTCCCTCTCCCTCTCCCTCTAACTCTTCCATGCAAAGGCAGATTCGGGTTTAATGACCGCCTTCCTTCCCCGTTATTTCTACTCCAATCCGACACAGAGGTTTCGCTCACTTGCTTTATCTTGAAGTGCAGGTACTTTAAGGAACACTATCGGCTTCAAAAGATCAAAGATCAAACGAAGAACATTTATTTTGGACCACCAAACCATCTATTCATCTAACTATTGAATACATTTGGCTAATAAGAACTATGGCATGCCCGAGTCGTACCGTAGACAGAGATCAAAGATCAAATATCTACGATCTAAGATCAATCTCCTTCTTCGGCTTTAGTCACACTGAGAAGATTCCGGTTCAAGTAAATAGTAATCAAGTACCAAAAAGGGAACATCGGTTTGCCCGAACATGATTGACGTTATAAGAGGACTGATTGAGGAAATGGTCCAGAAGATGGAACATAGAGGGGAATAAGGAGAGGGAGAGAGGGAGAGGGAGAGAATAAGGAGAGGGAGAGAGTATGACGACGTTACCATGTTTGATGATGTCCCCTGGGGTGGGCAAAGAAGCTGAGTCAACTTGGAAATGTGTGCATTTTCAGAGATAACCAAAAGTTGCGAACAAGTGGAGGGAGTTGAGGGTGTTGGGGACATGGCCGGATCCGTATCCGGATTTCAGATCCGGCTTTTCCCCGGAAATTTATCAACACCTATACTTTAGGTTAGAAGAGCATCATTGTGCTTCAGTCTCAAAGAGAAATCATCACCAATACCGTAATCCTGTTACACCACAACCGCACCAATCAATAAATTCAAATTCAAAATGGCGGGAAAACTGACCGTTCAGGCATACATCCGTAGAAATCTTCGTCCTCATCGATCAATCGATCGGTGATCCCTCCGATTACGGTAGTAATGAGCACTATCCACAGTAATCCAATCGATATCCTCACTCGCGACAACATGAGATCATGCCACGGGAGAGTCGTCGACGCATGAAGAACCGAAAGGGGCGGAGTCTGAAGACATGGAAGCTCCGCCCACTTTCACTCTGGTCGTCTGGCAGTCTAGCTCACCCTGCGTCTCTGCCGAAGATAAGGAGACTGATAGAATGTGAGAGCAATAACAGTGGGGGTGGTTGGTGAGTTATGCAAAGTTGATTTGGGCAGAGAGGAAGAGGGAGGGACATAGGGAGAGGGAGAGGCAGAAGGAGATGGAGAAAGGAATAAGGAGAGGGAGAGAGAAATCAGGAGAGAGGGAGAGGAATAGAGACAGGAAGGAAACTATGCAAAGCGATGGAATTGTTGGCGTAGACTCTTTTATATTCTTGCTCATTTTACATTTGAACGGCTCAAAATAAATTGGAGTGTAATGTAAGAACATGCTGGAGACGGGATAAATTTTTAAAATTGTAAATAAATAAATAAGCAGATTTATAGCAAAAAATAGTGGAGGTGTTCGAAAGTTACGTGGAAAAAATGAACTTACAAGGAGAAATGGGTCGTGACACCTCCTCCGTCCCACCAATGCGCCCGAAAGGTGAACCAGTGATAATCGTGTTTCACTTTATATATCTATATTCACACAACCTGTAACGCCAACGCTTCGTCGTCGAAGAGTCGATAAAATCACACTGATATTTATGTATCGTATAAACATAGTAAGATTGTTAATAACCCGATCGATCAAATTTGGTAAACTCAAAGATCAAAGATCAATTTTCCAGTGATCGATCATGGCTTGCCGTGATTTTCATTTACAACTTTATTCATATTTTAGATAAATATTCAAAAAATGCAGTTTAAATTTGTATAAATTTGTATAACAGATAAGAATCTTTTCAAAATGGATCAAATTGACTATCGTGATAGTCAAAAGTCGCGAAAGGAAAAGAAAAATAGGCGAGAGAGTGTGCAAAATGAGGAGCGCTTTCGCTGACTTTCGTTCATTTTCGTAGTTTATGAGAGCGGATTTCTGAATAATTCTCCCGAAAACGAAGTATAAAACTTGTTTTCTTCCAAATTGCAGTTACACATATGTTCCGATGTAGTTATCTTTCCTATCCTTCTATTATATTATATATCCCTTCCTCTTTCCCTTTCTCTCTGCCTCTCTCTCTCCCACTATCCTCTCTCAATCTCTCTCTCCCCTTATTCCTCTCTCTCCCTCTTCCTCTCCTTCCCTCTCTCCTTCCCTTTCCCTCCCTCTCTACCCCCCTCTCCCTCTTCCTCCTCCCTCTCCTTATCCATATCTCGTGTTTACTAGTCTAGATGGTATTATTGTGCAGGCTGCCGTACAGACGGAAGACGTCGACTAATTGAAAAACGACGACTCGAAGAGGGAGGCGAGAGGGAGAGGGAGGGGGAGATTGAGATGGAGAGGGAGAGACCGAGAGAGAGGGAGGAGGACAGAGGGAGAGGTAGAGAATTCAAAATGATCTCTGTCTTGACTAATAAGAGAAAAAACCCGAGTACAGTACCAAGCCATCTGATCACACCATTAGTAGATCTCGCCTATCCTGTTTTGCCACTAAACAGTTTCCTAAGGAAGTACTAGTAAACGGCGCCGTTCCACACCATCTTTGGTCGTTTAGTCAGTCTTGTGCATACTCGAATAACACAGAAGACAGATCTCATTAGTTGATTAGAGCGAGTAATTGGAGTATTTAGAGGAGGCTTAAAATAATGAGGAATGGTCAATAATCAAGAATTTTCACTGTCGTATAACAGAAATACAAAAATGCAAAAAAAAAATTTTTTTTAAACATAAAAATACAATTGAAAAATACATATACATATACTTTATGCTTATTGTTAGGAAAATTTAAAAACATTATTTTCGATAAAATGATATACAGTGGAAGACGCATAAATACGATGTTACGACGATGGTATCTTTGGTCCTGGCCATTCTCACGGATGATGCAGTTGCCTCTGCAAGTTCTCATCTCCACAGCTGAGTTCTCCACTACACACTCCTCGTTCACTCGCATTGCTCCTCTTACAAGTTCAATATTTGTTCATGTACACTCAATGAATAATTTTTCGTCCAAGAGAGGGATCACTGTATCCTATGAGAGATCCCCCTTTCCACCCACGAAATATCAAACCCTGACCCCCTCCCAATATATCACATTTAAATTTCATGAATTTTCACTAGTCACTTTTGTGTTTCGTTTCGTGCTTACGCACGTTGATAAAATAAAATCAATGGTAGCAAAGTAATTAATATAAAACAAATTTATAAATAAATTAATAATCGGTCATTTTCATTGATCAATAAACAAATATCCAGATATATTTTTAAAAGACCTATCCCCTTTTCCTATTTATTCCACACATACATTTTTTAAATTATTATTAAATCACACACACATATATGTATATATATATATATATATATAGTAGTCAAAACTTTGCGATGTCATAGCTTTTGACACAGAGGAGCAATGGAACCCCCTTTTCCTATTTTACAAATTTTCGACACGTCCATTTGAACTGATGCATGATACAATTAAATTAATAATATTAATAGATGTACAAAAATAAGTATGCATGCACTTTAAATGTATGTATGATAATGATATCTGTATGATCAGCACGCCCAGACTAATCAGTCGTTTAGTGGTAACCATTTCTTCCCCAATCGTTCTGTGCTTGATAAAGCACATTAAATTGTAAAAAATGATACAATATAATATGATTTGATTTTATGCAACACATGTAGATATCGTTTATCAATCTTATATGTATTATGATCTCTTATTTTCTCTTTCTACATAATCAAATAATGCATTCATCAACACTCAACATTTGATTGGTCTTTCGATCGATAAAAATATTTTCCAATTTACAGTTTTTCGCGAAACTCAACGTGACTCGCGGCATAAGTTTATTTACAGTGTGTAATACAACATTTGAAAATCATGCAACACATAGATATCGTTTATCTATCTAATATGTATTATGATCGAGGGTCGACAGTGCTTGAGTTTTGTAGAACTGATGAGCTCCTCGTCATTCTGCCTTACTTATCCTGTAAATTATTGATTAATTTATTCAATTATTGATTGATTATCATACGTCTCTTTCTATTCGACGATTTGTTCTCATCCAAATCCTTCTTGGCCGGAGATTTCTTCCTAGAGTTTGAATTCCTCTCGACCTTCTTGCCCTTCATCGATTCATTTACCTAAATTAATCTTTGATCTTTGATCTTTGATCTTCCCTCTTGAATATCAACCAACCTTCACTTCTGCACCAGACTTTTTCTTTGCTCGCTTCGAACTCTAAAAAACAATTGCTGAACCATGTTGTTTGATCTTTGATCTCCTACCTTGGGAGGAGCTACAGCCTCAGGTGTTGCAGCAGCCTCAAGTACTGCAGCCAATGCAGCTTCGTGTGCAGCTGGAGAGTCATTAACTTTTATAGGATCTTCATTGAAGAAGACTCCAGAGTCAACGTAGCCGGGCGGATTCGACTTCATTGCCGCCGTCTAAACTTCGATCTTTGAACTTTGATCTTTGGTCTTTTGATCTTCCTTACGTTAGCTTCTGCCACTTCTTTAGATTCCCATTCATACGGCTCATACCAGCTTGCCTAAAAACTCTCGTGATTATCGATCGTACAGTTTGGCGTAGTTTGATCTTTGATCTATTACCTTGCACCGTTTGAAGATGTTATTAAGTGCGTCGAATATCTCATTGTAGTTTGGTCGAGAGTAGATTCCCAGAGTGCGAAGATGAGTTGGAATAGTTATGAGATCATCTGAAAGATCAAAGTTCAGAGGTCAAAGATCAGAGATCAAATTTCGATAACGAACTGGGCATCTTGATGAGTAGATCTTCATCCTTCATATTCTGTTTCATCCATCCAATACTATCCAAATCATCCAATCCCGACCATGGAAGTACTGCATACATATCGATCATCATGTACAGAAATGACCAGATGTCGTCCTTGCGACCCTACGAATAAGTTATTAAGATCCAGTTATTCTTAAGTAACCGCTAGGTCATTTATAGGTCACAGACTTAGTCGACTAAGTCGACTTAAGACTTACTAATTCGAATGCATCATGCATGGAGGGAGACGCATAAGTCCACGTTCCTCTGAATTCGCAATTAGACCGAGCTGCTCTTGGGACGTAGGCATTAGGACGTTTGGGATCGGGGAGGACATACTGCCTGAAGTTGAGAAGATTAACTCAAAGATCCAAGATCATAAGATACCGTAACAGGTTCTGAAGATTAAAGATCACAAACCTCGCCAATCCAAAGTCCAGAATGTGGATCATGCGAGCCTTCTTGGGATCCGTGGAATGTCCGAGAACGAAGTTGGCGGCTTTGATATCCCGATGAACGAATCCAGCATCATGCACAACCTTAACAGACCCTAGCGTAAGTCAGAGTAAGTCAGAATAAGTCAGAGTAAGTCAGAATAAGTCAGAGTAAGTCAGAATAAGTCAGAGTAAGTCAGAATAAGTCAGAGTAAGTCAGAATAAGTCAGAGTAAGTCAGAATAAGTCAGAGTAAGTCAGAATAAGTCAGAGTAAGTCAGAATAAGTCAGAGTAAGTCAGAATAAGTCAGAGTAAGTCAGAATAAGTCAGAATAAGTCAGAATAAGTCAGAATAAGTCAGAGTAAGTCAGAATAAGTCAGAGTAAGTCAGAGTAAGTCAGAATAAGTCAGAATAAGTCTTAATGCCAACCTTGATTGCGTAGAGGCATTGGATGGCCATCTTTACCCAGGTCTTGATAGGGTAGCCATTCGGGAAATGATTCAGCTGTAATCGATAATAATAAATATTAATATTATAATTATTATAAAGGAACACCCCACGCTAAATTTATTCTCCGCTCTGGCAACACTCTCTTGTAGACAAAGAAAACAAGAGAGCAATGTCAGAGCGGAGAGTAGCTCAGAAGGTGACTTTTAGAAGTCTCCATTACCTTGATCTTCTTCAGATTATCTCCGAGGAGTGTTACAATCATGTAGCAGACATTTCCCTTTCTGCCACAGCAAAACAACTCGGGAACGTGATTTCGCTTCCCATCACGGTGTACCCTCTCCAGCGCACTTCTCTGTTAAATACGGTAGATTATGGTTACTGCAGATCACGGTTACGGTAGATTATTGTTACTGTACGACTCGGAATATCGTAGGTTATGGTAAAGTTTCAATGATAGATTATGGTTATGACAGATTATAAGGCACAGATGATTTTCGAAACAATTGATCAAATGAATATTACAGTAGCTACCTCAAGCTTAATGGCACTTCCTCCTTCCATATTTGAACTTTCGATCTTCAATGCAGCAAATATGGAAGAGTCAATGAGATTATTGACACGATAAACTTTCCCGAATCCTCCCTCATCAATAAGATCAGTGATCTTCCATTTACGATCCAGTCTGTAATCAGATACCGTAATCCTACAGTACTCTTAATACTACGATACAGTGCACTACAGTACTCTCAGGTACCGTGCACACATCTACAGTATGACTTACATGAATCCTGGTTTGTACTTGGCAAGATCTTGAAGCTCCTTTTCGTTTCTTTCGGCCATTTAGAGCGCTCGACCGATTTCAGTGAAGACGATGTGTGGAAATAAATGGAAAATGAGAACGTGGAATTGGAATCACTATATATTCTGGTTGTGATTGATAATGCAAATCTAATTTAATTTAAAATTTAATCTGCATAGCTTTATTTTATCTTCACACAATTAAACGTGTATTGTATAAAAATGGACGCAAAATGTACTCTGTTAATATTAGTTAGCATGCAATAATACATATAGTTAGAGCCACGCTGTTTAGACCAGTGGCTGTATGCATCAAGCACAGAAAACTGTTTTTCGGGAAAATGTGACGTCATTAGCGTACGCGGAGGACTTTTGGAAAACGTCTCCGCCTACGCTAATGAGGTAACATTTTCCCGGAAAACAGTTTTCCGTTGTTCTCGCATACTGCCACAGGGGTTGCCTGTCCCTACTCGGTGGTGTTGACCATCTTCAATATGTATTTTTATCAAACGAATGCGAAATTGGCTTGAACTTTGCGTTTGTCGCCGGTATTTTTCACTCCCGGCATCTCAATCGCGTGATTCGCACCACATCGGGGAATTTAACTTGAAGACGGTGTACGCCGCGAGATGGAAAAAACATCGATGGATGTTGTTGTACTCGATGCGGTGTGGTCTCTCGAGTCAAAATATCAGAGCATACAATTCAGGTTCAATAGTGAGTGGTCACCGTTAAGTTTCCCATCTCGGTCTCTTCATTTCACACACTATTTCTTTCTTATCTGCCATCATGTAGCGAGCACTCTTTGTGGTTATAGTAACAGTTAATGCATCGTTACATTTGCATTACGTGCTCACGCAGACACGTTAAAACGTGTTACACATGTCGACATAAATTTTGATTTTTGTTCGGAGGGACCATATACATACAATAGTCATAGGACGATGAGGATCATTAGGGTTGGTGGAATTGAAGATCAAAAATCGTTCATAAATTAGCCAGTTTAATCCCATTAAAGGTAACGCAACCTCACTCAATGGTCTCTTCGACGCGCAATGCTTTCTCGTTGTTGGAAAACAGAGAAATAGTGTGCACAATGTAGAGACCATTGAGAGAGGTAACACTCCCTTTAATAATACTTATGTGTGAAATCATACAAAAGGGGATGTTGATGGGGGGAGATTAAGATACATTTAGCATTATTTCGTTTTCAATTTACCAGTTTCAAAGCGTTGAGTTTCAATTTTTGACTGAAACTGTGTATGCCCACCTGAGAGAATATTTCATCACCGAGGAGTATCTCATCATTTCTCCCTTATTCTTCAATTCTCATCATTTTGGCCCGTTTTTTCTTGACGAGTTTCCGCTCTCTTCAGGCGAATGTGCGAGAATGGTCCAGAAAAGTAAATATGAATCGTGAGCTATCTTTTTAGCCCGAAAGCTATCACAAAAATAGGCAATGGAGTGGTTATTGTACTAAGTCGATTTCTATGTGTATCTCCAAAATTTTAAGAGAGACTATCTGGCTCAATTGACATTCTGTTGGCACTTGGCCAAAAAGTGATATGAACCGATCGCGCCCAAATTGTGTACAGCTGTAGTATGGGGTGGCATGAGCTCGCACACGGAGTTTGGGCTCGTGATATCTTCGCTAAATAACGTAAGTTCGATAAAGTAGCATCAAAATTTCAAAGTTTATGCGGTGTTACATTTTCAAAGCGTGCGCACGCCGTAACCCTCCGCCGTAACGACGGAGACGCGGCGGAGGGGGTGAAGTTTTTTTTAAAGATTTTTCTAGAGTCATAAAAAGAGCTTTTTGTTACCGAAACTCTTAATCAAGACACTAAAAATCGAAAAATATTCAGCACCCACGGAAATAAATGATGAGCGCAAATGCGCGACGCAGTGTCACTCGTGCACAAAAGGAGTCCGGGCTGTACTCCATTACACCTCAGATATTCATGTAACAAACTATTGATAAAAGAAAACAATAGTATAATACCGAAATCGAATGCTAAATAATAGTGATTGCCGAATTTTGAATTTCCGCATTTGCATTACCGTATGATAGGGAGAGAGGGAGAGAGGGAGAGAGGGAGAGAGGGAGAGAGGGAGAGAGGGAGAGAGGGAGAGAGGGAGAGAGGGAGAGAGGGAGAGAGGGAGAGAGGGAGAGAGGGAGAGAGGGAGAGAGGGAGAGAGGGAGAGAGGGAGAGAGGGAGAGAGGGAGAGAGGGAGAGAGGGAGAGAGGGAGAGAGGGAGAGAGGGAGAGAGGGAGAGAGGGAGAGAGGGAGAGAGGGAGAGAGGGAGAGAGGGAGAGAGGGAGAGAGGGAGAGAGGGAGAGAGGGAGAGAGGGAGAGAGGGAGAGAGGGAGAGAGGGAGAGAGGGAGAGAGGGAGAGAGGGAGAGAGGGAGAGAGGGAGAGAGGGAGAGAGGGAGAGAGGGAGAGAGGGAGAGAGGGAGAGAGGGAGAGAGGGAGAGGTAGCGGGAGACAGTACCTCTGGCAATGTTTGGGTGAGGTACTATATCTGACCTATCTCTCTAACCTGAGCGAGCTTTATCTTGCACAAGTAGAGTGACATTAGGACAATGTCCTCAACACTGCATCCATTTATTATTGTTTTTTCTATCGATCCACTTTTATTTTTTTCCAAATCATTCCTTCTAATTCTAGACAGAGCATCTTTTCTGCCTTATTAACGCCATTTTGCAATCGAAGTCCTTCTAAAAAAGTAAAATGTCAAGAAGCTCTGAATTTGCAAATTTCCATGCGTCAATCTAGTCACTCTATATACTAATTTATGCACAATTTAACGCATGTTTGTTAAAGGGATGTTAAAGGAATCTGTCGTTCTTTCTCTCGATTTTCTAAAACCGATAGCAATAGGAATGGTTCGAATTGGCCTTGAATATCACTGGTCTATCAGTGATCTACGTTTACCTTTACTTGCATGGATATCATTCTTAATTATGAATCACTTCACACAGAAAAAGTGTTAAAGGCACACCACAAACTAATTTTTACTCTCCGCATTGGCAATACTCTCTCGTAGACAAAGAAAGCGAGAGAGTGTGGCGAGAGCGGAGAGTTTCAAATTAGCTTTTGGTGTCGCTTTATTGTTAGAGTGCCACCTTCCCAGTACAGAGCGCGATGTGTAGAATTACTGTATTTCATACACTACGCAAATAACGAACACAATGTCACTCGAGAAAGTCTTTTTATAATTAGAATTTACACCGATCACAGCATGAAATTATCTAACATATCTCTTTTTCCCTTATCATTGCCCTTTCACACTCAAATGTTGATACCCTTCCGTCACCGTCCTGCTCACTCAGTGTCTTTCACTTGGGCCTCCCCCCCTTTTTTAACATAGACGTAGCGGCCGAAACACCATAGGGAACATTATTAAATAGCTAGCTTTCTTTATTTAAAAAATTACATTTAAAGACTTTAAATCAAAGTGCATGCATACTTATTCTTGTACATCTATTAATATTATTAATTTAATTCTTTCGCGCGAGTCAGGCAAAAACTGCGTACGGAAGAAGTTTAACTATTTATATATATATATATATATATTAATTTCAGATGTCTTTCTACAAGAGCCTCGAGGAGATAGCAATAGATCGGTTGGCTGATCTTATTATAGCCAAACGAATGCCTATATTTGACTCACCGCTACCGATTTTCATTTCAAATGGTGTAATTCGAAGTTTGAATTGGAAATGTCGTCTAAACTCTTCCCTATCATTACTTGATACAAAGAGATTTACTATTACCGAGGTACTTTTCACAGCATTTTACAGAGCTTGACATGAAAAGCTTGAAATATTCCAAAAAAGTAGCTAATTCAAGTCGTAAACTCCAACAGATTAATTTCATTTATGTTATTTGTCATCTTCAAAATAATATACAATACGGTCAAATGATCCCTCCCCCCCTCTGCGAAAGACAAGCCCTGACTTTTCTCTGTCTACACTCCGCCACTCTGGCGCTTGTTCCGCAAATGCACACGCCCCGCCCCTTCCCACACCCTCCACCTTCACACCTCGTACTCTCTCATATCCCATCGCTCTCTGGCCCTCTTTAATACTCTCTCATATCCCAACGCTCTTTCGCCCTCTTTCGTACTCTCTCATATCTTAATGTTCTCTCGCTCTTGATGAACTAATCATGATGGAAAGGCAAGACAATACGGCAAAAGGGGTGGAACAAGTTGTATCACTTCCAACCCCCGATTATGTCAATAACCCAGTCTAAATACCATTCTGCATCCTCTCTCAAGTCACCTAGCTCGACTATACTTGCTATAAGAGAGTACCGTCAAAACGAAAATAAGCGACACAAGTAGGAGATTATACATGAAACTATTTTTCCATGCTTTAAAAAAAAGAATCATTTATATTTCCTTAACCACTATTCCAAACACTGTGAATTCTTGGCTATGTAGTGTACCCTCCATTACACTTTGGTCTATGTTATTTTCAAAATTTATTCATATCTTTTTTATTGCTCTTCCGATCGTAGTCTTCCAATCACCTTTCTCTCCATCAAAAGCCAACTTTAACAGAACATCCGAATTTTTCAATGACTTTCAAATCTGTTTATTATTTCTTAATTGGGTTGGCGCTCCATCTATGAGTGAAAGTCTAATGTCATTTTACATGAGAATGAACACAGGAAGATGTAAAATTGAAAGATAAGGACAAATATGGAGAAATTTCCTTCAATTCCATACAATCGCCTACTTGTAACGTTCATTTTCATTTTTACTGTATCTGTTACTAGAGCACAGACAGTCAGATCGGATCAGACACGCAGAGGAGATGAGAGAGGAGAGATAGCTAGACAGTGAGAGAGTGAGTGAGAGAGCGTGTTCCAGCTAGAGGGTGCACATGCGAGGCTTGTAGTTTGTACTGTTCCCTATAAATAGCGTTCGACCTCTTCATTCTTTGCCTCTGATTCATCAGTTGCGCCTCTCTCATTCGAGAGAATTTTGGTTTGGGGAAGGGCATTCGCGATGAAGTCCCTTCCCTACCCCGGACTTCTCCATATCCTTGGAGAAGTCGCCGCGCAGGAGCCGGCTGGGGCCTCTCCCCCCTTCCAGGCCCTCTGCCTGTAAAGAGGGGCGGGGCAAGTGTGCGCATTTGCGGAACAAGCGCCGGATGGCTGACACTCGCAACGATTAACATGTGGAATATTGTTTATCGATCAATCAATTTATTCATATCAAATATAATACTAGATGAAGGACCGTTCTTCAGTTCAGTTCTTCTTTTTTTGCACTGGTATTGACCACTATTGTGCATTGATTATCTTGAATTCATCTCGAAATCGAACACGGGTTGACCCATCTATCATCTTCTATTTCTCGTATCCTGATCGACCATTTACACATTGTTTATGAGACGAATCGCGAGAAAATCGACCGTTTCGGAGGGTCCGCGGACATAGAAATTTCGACCCCCTGAAAAATTCAGATTAAGTACTTTGAACGATGCTCTATCGAACTGCGCTTTCCGAATTTGCATATCTGTTCTCATTTTCGAGTAGTGGTAGGTCAAAGTTGGCAGGTACGGTATTTTTGGCTCGAATGTGCGTCAGAAAAATGATCATAACTCCGTTCAAAATAATGATAGACACTTTTCCAAAAAAAGCATCGAAAGAGGAGATCTTGCGCAACATTTCCCAGTTGGTGACGTCATTTTTCGACCATGCTCCGGTGCTGGGCGGTCGGTTTTATGAAAAAGTGACTTAACTTTCCTAATCGGAAAAAGTGCACTTTTCTTCTATGCGCGTTTTGTTGCACCCATATGTGTCTAAAAATGACCCAAGTTTCAGAGGATTTCCGAATTGGAAAAAAAAAGGCGTTGATTTTAGTGACGCGACCTCGGACCTGTCAAAGGAAAGAACGGCTTATTCCTTTATCAAGAAACAGCAAAGGAGCTTAAATGACTCAAAGACATCCGAAAAAGCATTACGAGCTCAAAATACCCATATACGACAGTTATTTGAAACACAAAATCACCGAGTTCCGAAAAATTTGAAAAAACCCATATTTTGCTTTTCCACGTGGAAAAAACGTCTCAGTAATGTTAATTAATCTTTATAATATTTCTTATAATGTTTTTGAACATTTATGTTTTTGGAAGTGAAGGCCTACCTGCTCTTAGAGCCGAGATATCCGCCATCGAGATTACACGCGCGCGCCCCAACTCCGCGCGATGTGTTGCCATAAAATGAACGTTTTCCAGCTCAGAATGACTCAAAACAACTTGTTTCATCATTCTTATCACGAAAAAATACCTTGGAACAAGTTTTCTGTGTCTGTAAAAATCAGCAAAAGATTTGGATCGAACCGGGGTTCGAACCCGCTCGGTGTTTTTAGAGCGGTACCTCTTTAGCTCTTTACCTTTACCCTTTAACTGTCGTATATGGGTATTTTGAGCTCGTAATGCTTTTTCGGATGTCTTTGAGTCATTTAAGCTCCTTTGCTGTTTCTTGATAAAGGAATAAGCCGTTCTTTCCTTTGACAGGTCCGAGGTCGCGTCACTAAAATCAACGCCTTTTTTTTTCCAATTCGGAAATCCTCTGAAACTTGGGTCATTTTTAGACACATATGGGTGCAACAAAACGCGCATAGAAGAAAAGTGCACTTTTTCCGATTAGGAAAGTTAAGTCACTTTTTCATAAAACCGACCGCCCAGCACCGGAGCATGGTCGAAAAATGACGTCACCAACTGGGAAATGTTGCGCAAGATCTCCTCTTTCGATGCTTTTTTTGGAAAAGTGTCTATCATTATTTTGAACGGAGTTATGATCATTTTTCTGACGCACATTCGAGCCAAAAATACCGTACCTGCCAACTTTGACCTACCACTACTCGAAAATGAGAACAGATATGCAAATTCGGAAAGCGCAGTTCGATAGAGCATCGTTCAAAGTACTTAATCTGAATTTTTCAGGGGGTCGAAATTTCTATGTCCGGGGGGTGGTCGAACCTCTGGCGATTCGTCTCTTATATTGTACGGAAATTAATGTGAGGGACAATGGGGAAATTGTAAAAAAAATATGCAAATCGGATAGGCACTCTATTAGTAACAAAAATTACAGGCAGAGATTAGACTCACCGAGTCGGACCACGATTCAATATCAACCATTCTCCAACATCGACTCAAAAAATTGATTTTATACGGAAAGTTGAAAGATTTCGATGGTAAGTTGGCTGTTTCTAGAAGAATTTAAATTAAATTATTTAAATCCATTCATTTTAAATTAAATATATATTCTTTTTTTTAAATTTAAAATGGTTTATTTTAATTTAAAAAAAATGCTTGGTTGCAATATCCATCTACCACCCCTTAAGATGTTCCCTAAAACTTCAAAGTTAATTAATAGTTTATGATTAGGCAGCCGTTTTATTGATTAAGACATCGGCTCAGTAAAATTCGAGGGTTGAGCCAGTGACCCCGGACATCGACCTAACCGATTTAGCTCAAAAATTTTTTATGAATAGGCCCCCACCACAAAATGTGAATTCATTTGGGCTGGGTCATTGAAACACGAATGTGGCGAGTTTTCGAAATTTGAAAACTCGATTTTCACTATAAAAAAATGGAGCGATGTAGGACCAATGTTAGTGTCGATTAATTAAGTATGTATACCTTGACAACAAAAACTGGTTATTCTCATTTTGTAGAACTCGTCGAGTACGTCATTTTTCATGTTGATCGTGTTGTATGAAAGTCGATTGTTCTCAAGCTACAAGCGATCCAATGTAGTGGGAAAACGGTGATTCATGATTTGGATCGCTTTTATTGCCTATTTCCCTGCATAAGGATCTACATTTTTGTTGTTGAAAGAACAAAGTAAGTGCTGCAAGTTCTACAAAATAGTACTTTGTGCACAAAAATATTTTATTTTCGAAAGTTCTTCAATATGACTAGAAACATGAGGAGGTTTGAAAACAGAAATATTGTAGAGTCAGGCCCATTCTTCTCAAAACATGGATCCTTCGATAACTCGCAACATCTATGTTTCATGGACCGAACCCAAATGAATACCCATTTTGTGATGGCTGCCCATGGGGGTATCCACAAATCAAACTTTGAGCCAAATCGATAAGGTCGATGTCGGGCACTTCCAGGATTCTCACTGAGCCGGTGTCTTAAATGATAACTAAAAGATATCAATAATCTAGGTTCGGACATGGATCCTTGGTGGCTTGCATCCTATAAACAAATTGTTGACGAAGTATTGAGCGAGGACTTCATGGGTATGTCTATCTATTTTTTTCCAAATTCTGTTTCATGATTCACTATTCGAAAAGTGTAGCGATTCTGAAAAAAAGTATTCATTAGCTGATAGAAGAGGCCCTTGTGTGGGACCTCACCACGCCCAGAGTTACCAGTTCTTTAGTAGTAATCATTCCCTCCTAAATGGGTCTGTACTTGGCCATTGTAATTTTAAAAAATGCAATGTAATAAATTTTGGCATGCTCCTTAATTTTAAAGTTAAATCATGCTATAAACAATATAAATAAATTAATTAATATTGTGCCGTATGCTGTTTCGGGCGCTACCCCTGAATACAAAAACAATTTTCTCTAAAATTTTAGAAACCCCGGAATACCGTAATCCTAGCTGAAACTTAATTGCTACACAAGCGAAAGAGGCGAATTTTCGAATTTAAATGATAAATATATAGGGAATAGCAAACGGGAAATATACCCTCGTTTCGAGGTTACAAACAGCTAACCACTGATCTACACGGGCGGCACTACTTGCGTTTCTCGAATCCACTAAAACAGTATGCTACACCGTTGGTCCCACATTCTTCATGATTATAGCGCTCCACAAATCTCCTGCCCCCACTTGTTTAATAATAATCAATTTCTTAATTTATATATTTATTTTGGTTTATTCAGTCGCTTCATTCACTGTTCCTGAATCGTTGAGTGAATGTTATACACTGAATCAACTTGAACTAATCGGATTCGTGGATATACCTACAAGCTTTATTTCTAAGGTACGAAAATATTTTCAAAACATATTTTACTATTTTTATATCAAACTTTATCGGCTGGTGAGAACACCACCATCCAGTCGAAAAAAGTCGTTTGACATGAAATGCATGAAATAAAATTTCAAATTAAAATTTGTTTAGATTGATTTATTTACAACATTGGACACTCTTGTTATACCAAATACAACGAATTTAACAGTGGAAATTCTCTATACTTTACTAAAGGTTTGCTGTTTATTTACGATTTGCCTTGGATCACGTTTGAACGAGTTTTTTGGCGCGAATGATGATTTCTCACACTGATGAATTTGGCTGGAGTTTTAGTTTTATTTTAAATAAGCAGAGTCAAAAAAGAAGAAAATTAACAAAAAAAATACAAAAGTAAGAATAAAAAAAGGCAAAGAAAAAGATTTCGAACCTAAACGAAGCAAGATACCTTACCTTAACAGTGCCATTTCTATTGGATTCATATGAGAGATGAGCTTTTGAACATCAACTTATTTACTAATTTCGAAAATTACCAATTTTCTTCAGGGACTTCCTCAACTTCTCCAGCTCGATGTCTCTTCGTGTCCCCTACTTTATAACATATCTTGTCTGAGTCAAACCAAGCAATTGATGAAGCTTCGACTTTGCGAACTTCAATTGAGCATGAATATGGAAGAGTTGACAGACACTTTAGCCAGTCTAAAGGATCTTAGAGTGCTTGATATTGCATTGGCCACCAACTATGGGTATGCTCATGTTTTAGGTTACTAGGTCGGATGAGAACCGATGAATGAGAACTATTTGCATACTTTGTCTATTCACTACACTGGTATTTCGAAACTTAAAGTCTACTTAAAGTTTTCACTTGAAGTAGACTTGTAAGTCTACTTAAAGTAAAACGTAAGTCTACTTAAAGTGGTGTGGTATACTGTAATGCATTTCGTCAAATGTTCTTTCACTTTATGTTTACTTAAAGTCTACTTTAAGTCTGTGACGTAGTTTAAGTAGACTTTAAGTTTTGAAATACCAGAGTAGCGCTTTTCTAGCAAATACTTCTAATCCAGACGGTTCCGATTCATCGGTTCTCATTCGATTACTGACTGCCTCTTTGTGACTACAGTCAAAATGCAATAAAGTGAACGATAGGGCCCACCATAGACCCCCATGGTCTAAACTGTCTAAAAAGGTTGTGTGCTCGCTTAAAATTAATTATTCATCTTGAAACTGTGAGTGTTGGGGTTTTGAGATATGCTGAGTCGATTGAAATGAAAAAGAAATTTTTTAAATGTCTCCATCCGTAGGAAAAAATATGTCAAACAATGTGGTGTGATGTGCATACGGCAGAGACACACTGCGAGTCGCTTGTGACGCACTGCAAGTTTATTTTTCCAAGATTTCTATCGATCGATAGAAACATTTTAAAAATTTCATTTTCATTTCAATCAACTCAGCACATCTCAAAACCCGAGCATTCGCAGTTTCAAGACGAATAATTATTTTTAAGCGAACATACAACCTTTTTAGACAGTTTAGACCATGAGGGTCTATGGTGGGCCCTATCGTTCACTTTATTGCATTTTGACTGTAGTGCAGACAGGACAGACATTCAAAATGCAAAAGAGATGAATATGCTTTCAGGATCAATTTAACGTCAATAATTTGTGAGAGAATGCTCAACGAAAAAGCTTCGCCGTGGCATAAACTAGCATTCATCGACATTTCTGATGCGTATAGCGAGCATAGTTCGCTTAGTTCGATTGGCATTGAGCATATGAAGCTCATTATGGAAAAACATGACAAGCTGCAGACTGTGTGCCTGATAGGTTAGTGAATCTGACTTTGCTCAGACCTTCCTCTTCCTCTTCCTCTCCCCTTCCTTTCCCTTCCCTGACTGGCTCTGAGCCAGACTTTTTTCTCCATATGCCAATCTGCCTTTCAGGAACGCAGCTCGATTCGGAAGATCTTTCGTTATATCCTTGGATAAAGGAGAGTGTTCAGATCTGTAATAATTGGAGTGCTTCAACCAGCTTGGATAAACTCAATTACTACATTAACCAATACACAAATGATGATGTAATTTACGAAGCAATAGGGCGGCTCATTGGGGTAATATATAATATTCCATAATGTTTATCCGGTAGTTCAAAATGCGAGAGCTATGGGAATAGCAGGCAAGAGAGATTTTGAGGCGACTTTTGCCTGGGGGCGCCCGTTTCGGCAACGGATCATAAATCGGGTGGAAGATGACCTATGGCAATAAAAGTTTTATCATTGCTATCAGTATGAATGTACGGTATTGTGCTACCGTAACCGTCAGAAATCGCGAACTGATTTTTTTTCAGTCGACCCATGTTCATGGTTGAAAATGGCCGAAGTCGAAGAATTCATGATACTCCGAGACCAAATACTAGTTGCCATTATATCAATAGTGAGTTAAATTTTATCTTTCTGGATACTGTAACCCGAACTACCGTAATCTAGCTACCGTACCTTTCTATCTTATAGCAAAATTCAAGGAAAATCCCGGTTGGATTACGGTAGTTCGGGTTACGGTATCCAGAAAGATAAAAGTTAACTCACTATTGATATAATTGTAGCTAGTGTTTGGTCTCGGGTAAGCATGAATTTTTCGACTTCAGCCATTTTCAACCATGAACCCCGGGTCATGGTTGAGAATCATGTGTCGACTGAAAAAATACCGTATACTCCTACTGATAACAATGATAACACTTTTATTGTCATAGGTCATCTTCCAACCGATTTATGATCCGTTGCCGAAACGGGCACCCCTCCCCCCTTTTTTCCCAATAGAAGGAAGACTCTTTGGGACCGTAGCAAAAAGTTGTCAGAAATGTTTGGTCGCGTTGTAGGGAGTGTGACAGAGATAATCATTGGATGCCATCTCGCACGCACGCCCTCTCTACATTATAATGCATCCCACCAAACCCGCCTCGCATCGCAATACCCTTTCGTTGTCCTTAAAGAAGGGGGCCCACGAGATTTGGGCTGCGCAATTAACATGAAGAACGTGGGACATAGGACATGACATTCTGTTCTCTATTAGATTTGACTGATTGAACGCGAAGAGCGTGTGGCTCAGTGGTTAGTAGTCAGCGCTTGTAACCGCGCCACGCGGGTTCGATTCCGGTTTGCAATTTTCTATACATATATGCTTCAATTTCAAAAACTCGCGCCTTTCCCTGGGCATATCAATGAACTTTAAGTCCGAACTACGGTATTCTGGGGCATCTAAAACTTTAGAGAAAATTGTTTTTGTATACAAGGAGATGTGATCAATATCTGTCTGGCCAGTTTAGTCACGAAAAAACTCGTGGGTCCCCTTCTTTAAAGGCACACGCCCATATAACTCGAAGCACTACATTCTATCAATAATCTCTCGCTTTGGTTTCCTACGTGAGAGCCAGAGCGGAGAGTCAATCAAATTAGTGTTAGCATTAAAAGTTATTGAAAAAATGATAAATATTAGTTATTTATTTATACATACATAGTACATGCTCTTGGTATGGTTCGGCATGTCATAAAATAAGTATGCTCGTCTGAATGCGGCACTATGCGCGTTAGTTATCCACTTATGTGTGCGCAATCTTAAGAACAGGAGATACGGTCGATCCTTTCTACGAACACGTGAACAATAATAATAATAATAATAATAATAATAATAATAATAATAATAATAATAATAATAATAATAATAATAATAATAATAATAATAATAATATTACAGAATAATTTAGTTGAATTCATTCATCCATCGAAAGTGAATTCCTGTGTTGAAGCATGCCTGGATGTAATGAGGCAACCTCGGGATCTTCTTGTCTTAGAAAGTACAATGTCTTTCATCAGAATGTTGTATGGGTAAGCTGCTATCCTAATATTTCGAAATTAGCAGTCTATTTAAAATACGTCACTCAGTTTACTTTAGCTCTGAAATGAAGTCTAAGAGAGTGACGTCTCTTTTTTCAGTTTAATTTCTTGCAATGGCTTGATAGCACGTTAGTTCAGAGCGTATAATAAGGGTGAAAGAGAGATTACGGAAGCACCTATGGGGATTCGAAACTGCGATCACTCTGGATGGACAGCCACACGGGATACCATTAGGCTATGCGAACATCTTCCTTTACAACAGCGCTCGTTTTAAAGAAGAGCATTACGTAAGATATAAAAGGAGCGCGGCGAATGGCAGACGGGTTTGATCGAGAGGTATTGGAGATAGGAAAGGAATTGAAGAGTGCAGAGATGAAGAGTTTCATGAAACATGTATTTCTCTATTTATCGTGTGGCACACCACAAATCATACTTAACAGTTACGCCGTTGCTTAATAGCGTAGTAGTCTATTTTCCTTTCTCTGTTATGATTGAACTAACGTGATAGGAACGCTTAAAATTGAAATGCTTATTCAAAGTAGCTCAATATTTTAAACGCTCTGGCCACACTCTCCCCGAGCGCAAAGTGTTTTGAGTACGCCTTTTAAGATAAAGTAAGATGATGATGATGAGATCAGATTCTTAGTACTTTTGATTTACTACTCTGGTATTTCAAAACTCAAAGTTTACTTAAAACACGTATTTTAAGTAGTCTTTGTACTTATACTTTAAATAGGCTTACGTTTCACGTGAAGCACACTTATCTACAAGTCTACTTAAAGTGAAAGTGCAAGCTGAATCTAAGATTTGCAATACCCGAGTATACAATATTCAAAATTTAGTTATTTCGATATATCGATTTATTACAATTGAATATTGAATAGAAATTGATAAACGACATTAATAGAGAAATCTGCTGCTTGGGGCGTAGCTTAAAGGCACTACCCGAGATATTTCGACTCTCTCCACTCTGGCAGCACTCTCTACAGACAATGAAAGCGAAAGAGTTTGGTCAGAGAGGACAGTTTCAAAATAAAAGGGCGTCACTTTAAAGGGCGAAAAACCAATGTCAAATACCGTATCTAATCAACAGCCAAGAATATTTTTGAAATTTGTTCAGCCAATCATAAATCATGTTCACAAATCATAAATCACGCCAATCATCTTCAAAGCTTTTGCTGGATGTCATCGTTTTCAAAATGTTAATTTTATTCGAAAATGCGATAAGATTCTTAGGCTTAGTATTGTTTATTTGCATAAAACACTCCAAGTTAATTTAACTCTCCGCATCTCTCGTAGACAAGGAAAGGGGGTCTCTTTAAAGGGATAGTAACCTTGGTCAATGAAACGGGTTAAATCATCTAACTCCCGCACGGAATTTAGATGAGTCGATATATAATATTTCGAAGACAGAACCACATTTAAATGGCGTTTTTTTCTTACAGAAGTATTTGTCCCATGTAATTTATCACGGAATGATTTTTTCACGTTTTTCAAAAGCCATATTTCTCTTTACCAATTTTTTTATTTAATTTGTTTATTTTGTTGAAAACCCTACGTAAACAAACATCTGGAAAAAGATAAAACATTGTATTATAGAATTACAAAAGTTTTTCACACACCATGCAAATGCCGAATTTAGTAAGCTTCTCCACCGTTGAGAAAAAAAGCACTCCAAAATTTTCGCCAAATTTCGGGAGGTTTTTCTGAACATTTTTTAAATGCATATAATTTTATTTTTGCTGAAAACGTCAGAATATTGCGCGGCAAGGAGCGGAATTTGTATTGTTCGGACAGTTTTAATTCTAAAATAAAATCTTTGAAAATTTTATAATTTACGCCACAAAATTTTGAAAATAATTCTGGCATGCAGGAACGAACAGATGAGTCAGCATGAGAGTATCAAACCGTTCTATTTATGCTTTGAACGGTATCTGAACATTGCTGAAGGACAAGGAATGATATATGCTCTCATTGAGGTAATTGATATTTAACTAATTAATTTAATTAATAATTTCTTATTCTTATTCTTTATTCTATCATATTATAATTAACAGGAAAATGGGTTGGGATTGATGGATGTCCGTCGCTAAGGTATAGCATATCCATGAGGGTTTTGGGTACAAGATGAAATAAAAACGGCGACAGGAGAAGAATAAGGATATATAAAGAAATTACTCGCTAGAAAACTCTCACTATGAAATTCTTCCCTTATATAATTCTTCCTTTATTTTATGTATATGGGAATTCTCCCCCTATGACGGAATAATTCCTACCTTATAAAGGAAGCATTCCATAAGGAGACGTTTCTAGTGATTTTTTTTCCAATTGACAGATTCCGAGCATATCTGTAAATTTAGAGTAGCAAACTGCTGACAACCAATCATCGGAAACGTTGCTCATTTGACATCGATCGATTCTGTTCCATTCTCTTGAATTATACGCTAGAGCAAAAAAAATTCAAAATGTAAGTCTCTTTTTTTAAATAATATTACCATCCGGTAGTCTTATTTTGTCTTCCTTTGTGAGGGCAATCGTCCCAAGATTCTGCAATCGACCCATATGGGCAGTAGGTGAGGGATGCCCAAAAATAGTTTCAAAAGTTGCCCATTTGACCTACCAGAACCGGCAAACCGATAATTAGTCGAACCACGAACCCCCTCGTTCGAATCCCCGCTGATATTGACCTGCAAAACGAAGACTCTTTGGGACAGTAGCAAAATGTACTTTCTCTTCATTTCAAAGACCATAATCATGATTGTTTTCAGCTTGCATTACGTCATGTATTATGCTGGGTACATTCTGAGAAGCAGCCCAAAAGCCTTATCGTACCTCACTGATGAAAGGCTTATGACCTTGATAATCAATCAGTCACGTGAACACTACGATAAATATAGATCTTCCGCTTTCTTCGATTCGATCTGCGATTTGCTGAGTAATTTTCAATTTATATTTATTCATTGGTTTATCATTTGCAACATTTATTAATGAAAGAAAAAAAAGCAATATGGGAGTGATTGAATTCCTTCGCTATACGTGGTAATAATAATATAATCATTTATACGTTACAAGGATAGCTCAGATATATTTAGTGACCAAATTATGTCGTGATGAATTTCTTAAAATGCGATGCCACACCTTAGGTAACAAAAAAAATAATGACAGCTTAAACTGAATATTGATAAGGACGAATACAAGATTGAGATATATTAGCGGCAAAAAATAATAAGAATGTAACAACGTGTTTTTTTAATGTAACTTTTTTTTCAAAGTTGATGAATCGTTCTTAAACTTTTTCTGCCACCGTAACACGAGTGCACTATTGATTGTAATCAGAGAAAAAAACCCTTAAATGCAAGGGTTTAAAACCCTAGTTGGCATGCTGCGCTGTATATAACCCTTACGGGCAAGGGTTTCGATACCCTTACCCATAAGGCTTTCAACCCTTACATGCTAGGGTTTGAAACCCTTAGTGACCTCGAAAAGACGCAGAATTAAAGTTGCAAAAGATTTTGATCACAGTAGGAATCGAACATGTTGAGGCGATTTGGGTTAGGGTTTACAACCCTTAGGGTTTTTTCTCTGAGTGTGGTATAAAAATTCCCATTTTTTGAGAAACTGACCTAACCATCATTTTCGAAATTCGAAATATTGAAGTTTGCTTGGGTTTTGGGTACAATGGCAGTTTGGGACCTAATTGTAAAGACGAATCTTAGAAAAAAATATTAACTAGCACGGAGGGGGAGAGGTGGGTTGTAACTAATTCAGTGGGCAGAGAGTTCCAAATATCGATTACTCTAGATACACAATTTGATAATGTTGAAAGAACACTATGAGGGGGTGTATATGCGGTAAGAATGGAAAATTTATGATCATGGTTGAGACGACAAAAAGACTTGAATAATCATATTCGTAATGGCCATGAATTGTACGATGAATACTATTGTAGATTTATCGGCCGAATCGTCCTTCCAATTTGTTCGGAACGGGGGTCTTGAACTTCTGTTCGGAATGGTACATGACGGGCCAATCGTCGACCTTTGGGATGAACTCGTGAGTTATTTATTATTATTTATTTATATTTATTTTTATATTTATATATTTATGAGTTATTTATTATTATGGTTAAGTAGTGCAGCACAATCCTTCTCCAATGTCCATTGCCCCTGATTTTTTGCGCTGTGAATATAGCATACAAGCTCTTCAAATTATCTGCGTTGTTTCACTCAGATTTTATCAAATTTATCGTCGATAGATTGGAATTTTTAAAAAGCTTGGCAATAAAATTATGCTAAAGAAAAAATGCAGGAAAAAATTCACTTTGAGGTAGAATTGCTGATCGTATCTTTTCGATAATTTTTTCTCAGCCTACGTAATTTATAAAATTGCAATCTTTCCGTGAAATTCGGTCAAATCTGGAATAAAACAGCGCAAACAAAGAGGTGATGTTCATTATTCACAGAGTAAAAAATCGATGGTATGTCAATGGGGGATCGTGCAGTAATGTACACATTTCATTTTTTTCAAGATCTAAAAAATTCAGGTTCTGTTGACAGTTTACAAAGTTGTGATGATGCCAGAGAACCGTGAAGCCATTCTCAACATCATTTCTATCAATTTCTTCATGTAAGCTGAGCTAAGATTTAAGAAAAAAAATTTCAAAGAGTCAATTAAATAAGTTATTGATTAATTAAGAAGTCATTTCATAACATCTAGTTACAACTAGGGCTCTTTCATGCTTTCTTTCCTCCTTTTTTCACCTTTTCCAAGCACATAGAAAAGATAAATAGAAGTATTAATAATAATAATACAAACGTAGTATATGTTAGTAATGGCTCGTTAAAAATAGAGGAAAACCGAAATCGGCGACTTTCCACCCGTTAAAAAAGTACGCGGAAAGTCGAAAACGGAAACACGAAATTTGAATTCGCGCGCGCGCAAAGAGATGCGGGTGGAAAGTCGCCAATATCGGGTTTCCACAATTTTTTAACGAGCCATAACATAATACAATATGAAAAACCAGAAACAGAAACCGAAGAAGTTCTGATAATTCATAATTTATGATTGAAACATTAAAGAAGAGATTAACTTCAAATTACTTAATCACAGTTTTTTTTCTTTAGAAAGATGTGTATAGGAAATCCGAATCGTCAACAGGAATACCTCATCATGGGCATTTTGTCCTTTTTGACTGTATCTCCCCTACATTCCGATGATGATTGGTCTCGACAGCTGATTGGTCATGTTTTGGTCAGATAGTTTTGATCTTTGATCTTTCTTTGGTACATTTGACAAACAGTGATAAATTTCAGAAAAGACATGTGGATGGCTGGCCCGTTGAAGAACTTCGCATGACCGAGCGCACCATCAGAATCTTTCGGTATTTTTTATTGGTTGAAAGACTTTAGTCAAGCAATAACGCTCACAAGAGAAGTCTTTTATGTCTCAGTGAGACTTTTGAACAAGAGTATTTTTCCTCGATAGGTAAAGGCAAGATATGGTAGGTGCCAAAAAAAACTAGATGCAGCCATGTAATTTCAGATTTTATAAAATTAATTTTGTATCTTGCGAATTAATGTTCATTTTTTGAAGAAAAAACACACAGTGTGGGCGACAAACTGTGTACGAAATAAGATGTCCCTAACAGAACAGAGAAAACGTGGAGGCGTGGTGTAGTGGTAGTGTGTCTTCTCGATCAGACAGTGGATGGTTCGGGTCCACCTATATAAAAAATGTTTTGCTTATTTTTAAAAGCATCGTGCGTGCACTTTGCAAGTGCTTATGTATTTCCGGTTCAAGCCACATATCGATTGACTGGCCAATTAGCATAAAAGTAATGCTTCGTTTGCTTTTTCCATTGTTTTCGATGTCTTTTTCACCCAGTCTTCTTGTATCCCGATTTGTTGGTGTTCATAAATGAAGGTTCTCATAACCCATCAAATCGGATGGAAACAAAGCTCTGCGAACATTTCTCACGGATCATCGAGGAGGCAATGCTGTATGGGATGGATATCGATTTTGAGGAGGATAACTACTTTGACGAAGATTCGGAGGGCATTGTTTGAAGTGGAGAAGAAGAAGATGATAAGAACTTGAACGGATACACATCGGCTGCTGTCATCGGATTCGGAGACAATATGAAAACCATTGTACAGGTATAAATTGCTCGATTTTTAATCATTAGCTCTGATCTTTGATCTTTTATCCAAACTCTATGTAACGGGAGTATTCTTTTCAAGGTGGAAGATGCCCTCACTTATCGGTGGAAGATCAAAAATGGAAAACCGAGTAACCAAAGATCGATGGCATATCATGAATGTTATGAATGAATGTAATCGATTACATATGAAGTTATTAGATGATAACGAAAACAATGGAACCGCTAATGAATTTGATTGCATGCTTTTAAAAATGAGCAAAAAAAATTATTTAGGTGGACCCGAACAGTCTGATCGAAAAGAGTACACACTACCACTACACCACGCCGCCATGTTTTCTCTGTTCTGTTAGGGACATCTTATTTCATATACAGTTGGTCGGCCACACTGTGCGTTTTTTTCTTCAAAAAATGAACATTAATTCGCAAGATACAACATTAATTTTATAAAATGTGAAATTACATGGCTGCATCTAGTTTTTTGGCTCCTACCATATCTTGCCTTTACCTATCGATGAAAAATACTCTTGTTCAAAATTATCACTGAGACATAAAAGACTTCCCTTGTCAGAGAAAAAAGTGTAAAATGAAACAACACCTAATATAATAACAGCTATAAAGTGTCAAATATAACAGAAAAAGCGTTAAATATAACGCACCACAGGTTTTGTGCGTTAACACTTTATTGAAGAATCCGTCATTGTTAGGAAAGGAAATAAAGAATAAAATATGAATTGTTTATGTATTTATATAGATTTATGAGCTATTTATTTACTATGTTGACCTGTGTATTTGTAATTGACCTGTGTATTGCAATTTGCGCCTTATTGTTAGGCATGATTTAATAGTAATCATGATAATAATTTATAATAATTATTTATCGAAAATATCGTGATGGGATTAATAAATAACCTATTGCAGTACATTCATTCCTTTCTTTGATCTCCTATTTAACACTAACTATCCCGGAGTTCAAATGTTCGCCCTCTACTCAATAACAATCGCTTGTCTTTCCACGATCAACGATTGTGATTGCCTAAAGTTAGTTCTCGTCTTCTTATTTAACTCTTGTCTCTTGCAGTCATCCCCTCAAGTTTTAAAGTCAAAAGCCGAACTAATTTTAAACTCTCCGCTCTGGCAAGACTCTTAAACAAAGAAAACGAGAGAGCATTGCCAGAGCGGAGAGTTTCAAAATTGCTTTGGATGAGCTTTTAATATTTAATCTTTTGCAGTATTTTATATTCGGAAGGAGTCGAAGAAGTGATGGAACGATTCGATGCTCTCGAATCGAACAGATTACTGAAGAATGAGAAAGCGAAAGAATTGTATTCGCGTATTTCTCAAAAACTCAAAGAGAAAACAAAAAAATTTCCATCATTTTTGTGAAACAAAAACTCTAATACTAATACTCTAACACACTAATAACTTTTTTTGTTGTTGTTTGTTGTATTAATAACTTGTTTCCATAATGTTTGTAAAACTATTTAATAACTAGATATGTATAATGAACCTAACCACCACCACCCTAACCCATACCCCACACCGCTTAGCGATCATATATTTTTCCTTGCAATAAGATAGTAATAGGAATACTAGATAAATTATTTTTATTTTACTCTTGTCACCTATGTTATACTATGCAGCGAAGAATAAATACAAGCCTCAGAACTCAATCGATATCTATTTTATTTTATTTATCGTACACCGCAATGGTGTTTCAACAAGTACAAAGTGTTCGAGCGCAAAAAAAATATGTGAAAGAATAAAATTATTAAAAGTGAGGTGGATGGGGATGGGGGGAATGTGAGAGATCAAATGATCACGCCTTCTGCAACAGTCAGGAAGAGTTCAGAGGGGAGGAGCCTCAAGTGCGGTGGAGCGGCCGCAAATCCAATTTATATCGTATTGGATCTCTGAGTGTGCAGGGAGGAGGAGATCAAAGATCAAGTCGACGGGGAAGATGGGATGGGAATTACAAATTCGGAACAGCAATGCCTAATTTGTTCGGAAGATCAGGAAACTCAATTAGGTGACGTTTAATACAAGGGATAGACAATTTCAGGTCACAAATTGTATGTAATTTATTCAAAAATCGGGATATCGAGAACCTCTATTGATGATAGGCCAATCGATATATCCTTTTAGGTTATTATTATGGTTTTCCCTATCACATTCCATTTTGAATTTTTCCCAGCCCAGCACATTTTTAATTTTTCCGATTCATTCTTTCTCTAATCATCATCTTTTCTACCTTGCAAGTATCTTTCCTATTTTGCAATCAAAAGTCCTTCAAAAATGTTAGGGAGAGGGAGAGGGAGAGGGAGAGGGAGAGGGAGAGGGAGAAGGAGAGGGAGAGGGAGAGGGAGAAGGAGAGGGAGAGGGAGAGGGAGAGGGAGAGGGAGAGGAGAGAACGAGAGGGAGAGGGAGAGGAGAGAACGAGAGGGAGAGGGAGAGGGAGAGGGAGAGGAGAGAACGAGAGGGAGAGGGAGAGGAGAGAACGAGAGGGAGAGGGAGAGGAGAGAACGAGAGAGAGAGGGAGAGGAGAGAACGAGAGGGAGAGGAGAGAACGAGAGGGAGAGGGAGAGGAGAGAACGAGAGAGAGAGGGAGATTAGAGAACGAGAGGGAGAGGGAGGGGAGAGAACGAAAAGGAGAGGGAGAGGAGAGAACGAGAGGGAGAGGAGAGAACGAGAGATAGAGGGAGATTAGAGAACGAGAGGGAGAGGGAGGGGAGAGAACGAAAAGGAGAGGGAGAGGAGAGAACGAGAGGGAGAGGGAGGGGAGAGAACGAAAAGGAGAGGGAGAGGAGAGAACGAGAGGGAGAGGGAGAGGAGAGAACGAGAGGGAGAGGGAGAGGAGAGAACGAGAGGGAGAAGGAGAGAGAATCAGATGAAGTAGTCTCTCTGACAATGAGATGAGGAGCCTGTGTGACCTAGCAGGTCATCTCTATAACCTGTGGAAAAAGCTCTCTCTTGCACGAGTAGAGTGACATTAGGACCATGTCCTAAACACTGCATTCATTTAGATTTATTATCGTTTTCTTCCCATCGAACACAACTCATTTATTTTTTTCCTTTTTATTCTTTCTCTTATGTGGTATTACATTTTCAAAACGTGCGCACGTCGTAACCTCCGCCGTAACGTCTTCGTAACGTCTCCGTCGTTACGGCGGAGGTTACGGCGTGCGCACGTTTTGAATATAACACCGCATTATTTTAAACAGAACTTCTTTTCTACCTTACCAATGTCTTTAGTATTTTAAAGTCATTCAACAAAGTAAGATATCAATGTCAGTCGCAGTCCTGCTCACTAACGGGGTTTTTTTTTAAAATTTTTAGATTGAAAAAGTAGTTGGAAAAATAGCATAGCTTGCAATTGACAATTTAATTTAATTTAATTCATCATACATCAATAAGATGCGACAACATTTGAAATAACAGATTAAAAGAGCTTGTGTGATAGATAGACAATCTTTTACAGTAAAAACCCAGAGTGTTGGATTATTACTTTTCCAACTACTTTTACAATCACAAAATTGAACTACTTTTCATATTTCCCTGTACTTTTCCAAGATTTTAACACCATATCATCGTCGTTCTCTAGGTCTTTACAATGATCCATTTCCCTCAATAGTAAATAATCTTTAGCGCGAGTCTCGCGAAATTGCGCACGGAAGGAGCTACATAATATTTTTTAAACTATTAATTTCAGATGTCTGTCCACAAGAGCCTCAATGAGATAGCGATAGATCGGTTGGCTGATCTTATTATAGCTAAACGATTGCCTTCATTTGACTCACCGCTACCGATTTCCATTTCAAATGGTGTATTTCGAAGTTTGAATTGGAAATGTCGTCTAAACTCTTCCCTATCATTACTTGATACAAAGAGATTTACTATTACCGAGGTACATTTCACACCGTTTCAACAGAGCTTTACATGAAAAGCTTGAAATATTCCAAAAAAATAGCTAATTCAGGTCGTAAACTCCAACAAATTCATTACATTTATGTCATTTGTCATCTTCAAAATAAAATACAATACGGTCAAAAGATTCCCCCCCCCCCCCCTGCGAAAGACAAGCCCTGACTTTTCTTTGTCTACACTCTCACGCTCGGGCACCTCTCTCACTTTCACTTTAACTCGTTTCTATTTTTTGCTATTCTCTGGCCAATATTTGCGTATATTAAATTCTCAATTCTTTGCCAACTCTCGTAGAGGAGGAGACCCTTGAATTTGGATGCCCATCTATCATCTTTATTTCTCGTATCCTGATCGACACATTGTTTATATTGTACGGAAATCAATTTTTTTTAAAAAGCATGCAAATCGGATAGGCACTCCATACTTACTTATGCATCGTTACATTGGCCTTACGTGCCTGATGGCTTACGCGGGAATGTCATTTAGTTTATGCATATGCATTATGTATATATTTATTTACCACAAGGTAAACGTATATTTAAAAAAAATAAATATTAAGCAAACGGATGATGTACACTTTCTAGGGAAAAAATACTTTCTTGGGATAAATACACTTTCTATGGATACATTTTAGTTAGTAACACAAATTACAGGCGGAGATTAAACTAACGGAATTAGACCACGATTCAATATCAACCATTCTCCAACATCGACTCAAGAAATTGATTTTATACGGAAAGTTGGAAGATTTCGATCGTAAGTTGGCTGTTTCTAGAAGAATTTAAATTAAATTATTTAAATCCATTTATTTTTAATTAAATTACTTTCTTAAATTTAAAATGGTTTATTTTAATTTTAAAAAAATAATGCTGGGTTGCAATAGCCATCTACCGCCCCTTAAGAGAGACTATCTGGCTCAAGTGAAATTCTCTTGACACTTTGCCAAAAAGTGATAGCCGATCAGGCCCAAATCATGCACAGTTGTAGTATGGGGTGGCATAAGCTCACAGACGGAGTTTGGGTTCATCATATCTGCATCCTCGCTAAATAAGTTCGTTAACATGGCATCAAAATTTGAAAGTTTACGGATTCGTTCGATATGTATATACAACGATGGGCAATAATAAGTAGGTGATTTTCATCCGATCCAAAACCGTAAGACCCAGAAAATATTTTAAAAACATTTAAAAAAATTTTTGTTTTATTTTTTCCACAATTGCCTATCGGTGAGGGTCATTTTTTATTCCTTCAATTTGACAAGTATCTATTAGTGTAACTACTGTACGAAGATGAACTAAAACAAAAGGGTGGAATGTTGCCTTCTTCCCGAAAAACCACGAATAATTCGCCTTTTTTATCGCAAACTGAAAGGAATTATCATGCGCCCTACCGTAATCCAAATGCGGAAGTTCAAAATTCGTCAATCATTGTTTTATTTACAAGGGAATGGTCTCAACTCACCATGGAGTTATGACTTGAGACATATACCATTCGAACCGTCATGTGATTCTGTCTGAAAATCCGTTGAGCTTACTTGCCACGAGCTTCTGGTATTCGAGAAAATCGATAATGAAATGTTGTATTACGACTCTTAGTAGGAAAACTTAAGATTCAGTTCACTGATCAATGATCCTTGTAGTGTAGTGTACAAGGTGCAGGCATGTAGTATGTAGTTTCTTGGTTCGTTCCCACCTCACATTCAATCTTTTGCAAACATTTTACAAAATTTAAGGCAAAATCTATTTCAGTATTTTTCCAAAAATATGCATTTTTATTCCACTACACTACAAGGTTCATTAAGCAGAGAACTGAATATTCAGTTTACCTGCTAAAGCCTCGAAATAAAGCATTTCATTTTCGATTTTCTCGAATACCAGAAGCTCGTGGCAAGTAGACTCAACGGATTTCCGGACAGAATCACATGACGGTTCGAATGGTATATGTCTCTAGTCATAACTCCATGGTGAGTTGAGACCATTCCCTTGTCAGTAAGATGCGAGGGTTGAGCCAGTGACCCCGGACATCTACCCCACCGATGTACATGATCTTTGCATATCGGAACGATTTATTGTATCTTTTGTTTAAAAAAAACATCTAAACGTTAAAAAAAAAATTTTTTTTTTGACTTTACATTGTCTAATTAGCCTAAATTAAATGATATTGAAGAGAAATTTTTGAATGGCAGTCTCCCTTTAACTATAAGCGATCGTGTCGCTAAGCATCTTTCAGCTCAGTGTGAGTTTCAGACAAAATGTTCAACCTTAAAGTTGTTTTACTCCGAAAGTTCTTCAATATGAGTACAAACATGAGGGGGTTTGAAAACAAAAATGTTGTCGGGTCATCTTCAAGTTCACTTTTCTCAAAACATGGGTCCTTGGATTTTTAAATTTTATCATTTATTTAACGCGGATTTTTTTGCTCTATAAGATGAGGCAAAAAATGGCCTGCACTTTTTTTGTTTTAAAATTTTAATTAATTTTAGGATGTTTGAAAAGGTAATCAGTTTCTGAGCTGATCTCCGGACCGTCGTATAGCCAGTTTTGTAGGCATACTTGTAATTAATCGACACCAACATTGAATCACTTTTTTTCTGGTGAAAATTGAGTTTTCAAATTTCGAAAACCCGCAACATCTATTTTTCATGGACCGAACACAAGCGAATACCCATTTTGCGACGGGGGCCATGGGGGTATCCACAAAAAAAATTAGAGCAGCCAAATCGATCAGGTAGATGTCCGACACTTCCAGGAATCTCACTGAGTCGGTGTCTTAAGTGATAAATATAAGATACCAATAATCTAGGTTCAAACATGGATCCTGGATATCTTGAATTCTATCAAGAAATTGTTGACGAAGTATTGAGCGAGGCAGTCGTGGGTATGTCTATCTATTTCTTCAAAATTCTGTTTCATGATTCACTATTCCAAAACGATCAAGTGTAGCGGCTTATTGTTAGATTCTGAAAAAAAGTATTTTAGCTGATCTGACAAGAGAATGGTCTCAGTTGGGCCTGCAAAAATTTCGATTCGAAATAGTTAAAATATTTGATCTCATGTTGATAAGCTCAAAGAACTATTCAGAAATATGTATTTGAAAGTTTGAAAAGACGCTCTGGTAAGAAGTTGGATTACTGTAGCCTGCTCCACGCCACGGGCGAGGTTTCCGAACTACAGTATGCTAACTCCATCGAAAAGCTCAAATAGCCCATTATTGAGTTTTATTCTTCATATTTCCCCACTGCGGATAGAATTATCATCAAAATATTCAATGTCAAGTCGTATCCAAAGAGTTGGTGTGGCAATTAGGAAAAGTCTCCCGCTATCTGGAGCAGACTGTAGTTTTTTTTAAACAGCGCCGTTCTCCTTACCAGAGAATTCTCATGATATAAGATGTATATATTTCGAAACAGAATTTCAAGCTCTTTAATATGAGATCAACTTGTTTTTCGTTTCCCGGTCCCTTTAACGGCCATCTCTCTTAAAAAATAAAATGCTACACCGTTGGTCCCAGTTCTTCATGATAATAGCGCTCCACAAATCTCCTGGTTCCCCTTGTTAATCAATTATATTAATATTAATATTTTTTCATTCAGACGCTTCATTCACTGTTCCTGAATCATTGAGTGAATGTTATGCACTGAATCAACTTGAACTAATCGGATTCGTGGATATACCTACAAGCTTTATTTCTAAGGTACGATAATATTTTTATATGATATTTCAATATTTTTATCAAACTTTTTCGGCTGGTGATAGATACCATCACTATCAAGTCGAAAAAAAGTGATTTGACATGAAATGAAATTTCAAACTGAAATTTGTTTAGATTGATTTATTTACAACCTTGGACACTCTTGTTATACCAAATACAACGAATTTAACAGTGGAAATTCTCTATACTTTACTAAAGGTTTGTTGTTTATTTACGATCTTCCTTGGATCACGTTTGAACGAGTTTTTGGCGCGAATGATGATTTCTCACACCTATGATGATTTTGGCTGAAGTTTTACTTTAAATAAGGAGAGTAAAAAAGAACAAAATTAACAAAAAAAACAAAAGGAAAAATTTTTTTAAAAGCAAAAAAAAATATTTCGCACCTAAAGTTGGTCCCTTACATTAGCAGTGTCATTTTTATTGGATTTACATGAGATATGAATTCCTTGGCTTTTGAACATCAACTTATTAAGACACCGGCTCAGTAAGATTCGAGGGTTGAGCCACTGACCCCGGACATCGACCCCACCGATTTGGCTCAAAATTTTTTTGTGGATACCCTTATGGTCTCCTATCACAAAATGGGTATTCATTTGGGTTGTATCCTTGAAACACAGATGTGGCGGGTTCTCGAAATTTGAAAACTCGATTTTCGCCCAAAGAAAGTGGAGCGACCTAGGTCCAATATTAGTGTGGAATAATTACATATATGCCTATGCAACAAAAACTCGCTATTGGACGATCCGGATATCCGATCGCAAACTGATTTTTTTACCTCCTCAAAACATTCTAAATTTAATTAAAATTTTAAAACATAAAACGGCAGCCCAATTTTAGCCTCTTGTTATAGAGCGAAAAAATCCACGTCGAATAAATCGAAAAAATCAAAAATCGATCGACCCGTGTTTTGAGATAAATGAACCTGAAGATGACCCGAAAATATTTCTGTTTTCAAACCCCCTCATGTTTGTACTCATATTGAAGAGCTCGTCGAGTTGAACAACTTTCATGTTGAACGTTTTGTCTGAAACTCATGTACAAGAGAAATACATGAATTAAGATTTATTGGATCCAAATATTTTGTATCGCTTGTATCTTCAGAACAAACGACTTTCATAGAATACGACCAACATAAAAAATGATGTGCTCGACGAGTTCTTTAAAATGAGTATAAACATGACAAGGTTTCGACAACTTTTTTTTCATGACCACTTTAAAGGCCATGTTTTTCAGCATAGGGATCAACAATTTTTTTTCGTGAAACAACTAATTAAGTATGGATTTTTCAGTTTTACAATATAGGCGTAATCACTTTGTGCACAAAAAATATTTTACTTTCGATTTACTCTAAATTGACTGAAAAACTGTGAGAATAAATTAAACAGATGTTTTTCTCTTGTACATGAGTTTCAGACAAAACGTTCAACATGAAAGTTGTTCAACTCGACAAGCTCTTTAATACGAGTACAAACATGAGGGGGTTTGAAAACAAAAATATTTTCGGGTCATCTTCAGGTTCATTTATCTCAAAACACGGGTCGATCGATTTTGATTTTTTCGATTTATTCGACGTGGATTTTTTCGCTCTATAACACGAGGCTAAAATTGGGCTGCCGTTTTATGTTTTAAAATTTTAATTAAATTTAGAATGTTTTGAGGAGGTAAAAAAATCAGTTTGCGATCGGATATCCGGATCGTCCAATAGCGAGTTTTTGTTGCATACACATATATGTAATTATTCCACACTAATATTGGACCTAGGTCGCTCCACTTTCTTTGGGCTAAAATCGAGTTTTCAAATTTCGAGAACCCGCCACATCTGTGTTTCAAGGACCCAGCTCAAATGAATTTCCATTTTGTGATGGGGGGCCATGGGGGTATCCACAAAAAATTTTGAGCCAAATCGGTGAGGTCGATGTCCGGCACTACCTGGAATCTCACTGAGCCGGTGTCTTAACTAATTTCGAAAATTACTAATTTTCTTCAGGGACTTCCTCAACTTCTCCAGCTCGACGTCTCTTCGTGTCCCCTACTTTATAACATATCTTGCCTGAGTCAAACCAAGCAATTGATGAAGCTTCGACTATACGAACTTCAATTGAGCATGAATATGGAAGAGTTGACAGACACTTTAGCCAGTTTAAAGGATCTTAGTATGCTTGATATCGCATTGGCCACAAACTATGGGTATGCTCATGCTATAGGGCACTAGGTCAGATGAGAACCGATGAATGAGAACTATTTGCATACTTTGTCTATTCACTAGCGCTTGTCTCTCATACGCAAATAGTTCTAATCCAGACGGTTCTCATTCGATTACTGACTGCCTCTTTGTGACTAGTGCAGACAGGACAGATATTCAAAATGCAAAAGAGATGAATATGCTTTCAGGATCAATTTAACGTCAATTATTTGTGAGAGAATGCTCAAGGAAAAAGCTTCGCCGTGGCATAAACTAGCATTCATCGACATTTCTGATGAACATAGAGATCATAGTTCGATTGGTATTGAGCATATGAAACTCATTATGGAAAGACACGACAAGCTGCAGGCTGCGTGCCTGATAGGTTAGTGACTCCTGCTCTGAGTCCCTCTCGTTTCAAGCGTTTGCTTATTATTTTGTCTCTCCTTGTTCCAATTTGCCTTTTAGGAACGCAGCTCGAATGGCAAGATCTTTCGCTATATCATTGGATAAAGGAGAGTGTTCAGATCTGTAATAATTGGAGTGCTTCAACCAGCTTGAATACACTCCATTACTACATTAAGCAATACACACATGATAATGAAATTGACGAAGCAATACATCGACTCATTGGGGTAATATATTTCATACCGTTTATACGTTAGTTAAAAATGCGAGAGATATGGGAATAGCAGGCAAGAGAGATGCTGAGGCGACTTTTCCCAACAGCGGCGCATTTCAGACAGGTTAGATCGCGGCGTAGAGAGTGTGACAGAGAGAATCATTGGATGCCACATAGCACGCACACCTTCTCTAATGCATCACATCAATCCCGCCTGGTATCGTAATACGCTCTCGTTGTCCTTAAAGGCGCACCCCCATATAAGTTGAAGGACTCCGCTCTATCAATGTTCTCTCGCTTTAGTTTTCTACGTGAGAGCCAGAGCGGAGAGTACAATTAGGGTTTGTATAAAAGTTAATGAAAAAGTGATAAATATTACTCATTTATTTATATATAGTACGCACTCTTGGTGTGGTTCGACATGAAATAATAATAATAATAATAATAACAATAATAATAAATAAATAAATAAATAAATAAATAAATAATAATAATTATAATAATAATAATCATAATAATACTACAGAGTAATGAAGTTGAATTCATTTATCCATCGAAAGTGAATTCCTGTGTTGAAGTATGCCTGGATGTAGTGAGGCAGCCTCGTAATCATCTTGTCTTAGAAAAAGCGATGTATTTCATCAGATTGTTGTATTGGTAAGCTGCTACTTTGGTATTTTGAAATTAGCAGTATTTAAAATACGTCACTAACTTCAACTTTAGTTTAGCCCTGAAGTTTAAATCTAAGAGAGTGACGTCTCTTTTTTTCACTTTAATTTCTTGCACAGGCCTGATAAGAACGTTAAAATTGACGCCATCTTACTTTATCTTAAAAGGCGTACTCAAAACACTTTGCACTCGGGGAGAGTGTGAAGAGAATTTAAAATATTGAGCTAACTGAGCTTTGACTTAAATTAAAGCCACATCCCAAGCTAATTTGAAACTCTCCGCTCTGGCAATACTCTCTCGCTTTCTTTGTCTACGAGAGAGTATTGCCAATGCGGAGGGTAAAATTAGCATGGGGTATTCCTTTAAGCAAACAATCAATAAAAACGGAGGAAATCAATTTTTTCTGCCAAATGGTTTCATACACTTTTACAGGGGATCCGTGTTAAAGAGCGAAAAACCATTGTCAAATACCGTATCTGATCAACAGCTAAAATATTTTTGAAATTTATTCACGTGATTGATTTTTTTTTCACGATTTTCAAAAGCCATATTTCTCAACAAATTTTTTATTTCATTTGTTTATTATTGTTGAAAACCCTACGTAAACAAACATTTGGAAAACGATTAAATATAGTAAAAGCTTTGAATTTTTTTAAATTTACGTCACAAAATTTTGAAAATAATTCTGGCACGCAGGAACGAACAGATCAGTCAGCTGGAGAGTATCAAACCGTTCTACTTATGCTTTGAGCGATGTCTGAACATTGCTGAAGGCCAAGGAATGATAAGTGTACTCATAGAGGTAATTGATATTTTATTAATTAATTTAATTAATAATTTCTTATTCTTATTCTTTATTCCATCATATTATAATTAACAGGAAAATGGGTTGGGATTGATGGATGTCCGTCGCCAAGGTAGAGCATATCGGTGAGGGTTTTGGGTACAGTGTATGGGCGAATCGTGGAAGATGAAACAAAAACGGCGACAGGAGAAGAATAAGGATATATAAAGGAAATAACTCCCTAGAAAACTCTCACTACGGAATTCTTCCCTTTTATATTTCTTGCCTTATTTCATATATATGGGAATTCATCCCCTATGACGGAATAATTCCTACCTTATGAAGGAAGCATTCCGTAAAGAGACGTTTCTAGTGATTTTTTCTCCGATTGGCAGAGACCGAGCATATATCACGCGTGTCGCTGAAGAATCGAGCAAAATAAGGGGGTGGTTGGCATATTTTTTGACCCCCACATATTAATGCGTTTTCGGCACTTTCCTGATTTTTGAAAATTTGCAGTAATCTCGCTATCATTCACCACTCGCCATTTCTTAATTAGTTTCTATTTCTCGATTGCGCGGTCTAAATGTGATGTAAAATGTGTAAAAACCGACCCTGCCATGCGAAGCCAAAATGAAGAATTCCTTATTCTATATATCAGCGTAAGCCGCTACGCATATCACGCCTGTCACGAGAGAATCGAGCTAAAAATGAAAATAATGGGAAAAAAAGCGAAATGGTAAAATGAGTCAGGACCATTTTTGGATATCTCTAGGCATGCCCTACCAGTCCCCAAAGTCTCATTATGCAATTTTCATTTTGGAGCTCAATATACCGGTTCGGTAAGGTCAAGTCCTAACTTTGAGCTCGAATTTATCGCTTCTGGTGCGTTTTAGCGAAAAAGTGTCACAAGAGTGACCCCGTTCTTTTTTCGAGCTTTATCGATCTAAACAAACCAGAGGTCATGAAAATGCCTCTGAACAGAGCTACACTTCGGAGCAAATAATTCAAAAAATTATGAAAAGGGGATGCTCTTCCTCCAGTATGTTATCAAGTTTTTCATGCGCTTTCAAATGAAGGGTTTGCGAAAAAAATACGTTAATGCGTTCGTATGGCTTATCCCCTTGAAAATTTCCTGATGATTTGAAGTCATTTTCGTCCAACCACAATCTCTCGTTTCACACACTCTCTCGCCGGAGAGTGAAAGAAATAGAGGTGCGTAAAAATATAGGAGCCTATGGACTACCAAAAATGAAATCTGCTCATTTTCGACTTTTCCAATGTGCCACAGTTTATTCGAACCTTACGTGACACGCATGATGTATCTGTGAATTTAGAGCTGCAAACTGTTGACGACCAATCATCGGGAACGCTACTCATTTGACATCGATCGATTATGCTCCATTCTCTTGAATTATACACTAGAGAAAAAGAAATTCAAAATGTAAGTCTCTTTTTATTATCATCCGGTAGAGTATAATATTACCAAAAATAGTTTCCAAACCACGACCCCCCTCGTTCGACTCCCTGCTGAACTATTTTATTGTCCTGCAAAACGAAGACTCTTTGGGACAGTAGCAAAATGTACTTTCTCTTCATTTCAAAGACATGATTGTATTCAGCTTGCATTACGTCCTGTATTATGTTGGACACATCCTGAGAAGCAGCCCAAAAGCCTTATCGCGCCTCACTGATGAAAGGCTTATGACCTTGATAATCAATGAAGCACGTGAACATTACGATAAATATAGATCTTCCGCTTTCTTCGATTCGATCTGCGATTTGCTGAGTAATTTTCCATTTATATTTATTTATTGGTTTATCAGTTGCAACATAATTGATGAAAGAAGAAAAGCAATATGGGAGTGATTGAATTCCTTCGCTATGCGTGGTAATAATAATATTAACATTTATACGTTACAAGTATAGCTCAGATATATTTAGTGACCAAATTATGTCGTGATGAATTACTAAACATGCGATGCCACAACTTGGGGCTCAAACGGGGCTCTAAGTAAGGAACGGAAGTCGATCAAAGGCTAGATCTCGTCCACCTTCGCCGCGCGCTATTTGCTATATAAAAGAAAATGGCATATTTCCTGAACAATGCAAAACAAGAAATAGTCTCTTCTACAAATAAATCAAGTGATTTTTCTACGCTCAATAGAGGCAGCTTGCACTGAATATTGATAAGGACGAATACTAGATTGAGATATAAATAGTATCGGGGGGGGGGTGTATATGCGGTAAGGATGGGAAAATTTATGATCATGGTTGAGAGGAGATACGACAAAAAGACTTGAATAATCATATTCGTAATGGCCATGAATGGTACTATGAATACTATTGTAGATTTATCGGCCGAATCGTCCTTCCAATTTGTTCGGAACGGGGGTCTTGAACTTCTGTTCGGAATGGTACATGATGGGCCAATCGTCGATCTTTGGGATGAACTCGTGAGTTATTTATTATTATGGTTAAGTAGTGCAGCAGAATCCTTCCCCAATGTTCAATGCCCCTGTTTTTTTGCGCTGTGAATAAAGCATACAAGCTCTTCAAATTGTTTGCGCTTTTTACTCAGATTTTATCGAATTTATCGCCGATAGATTGGAATTTTTAAAAATCTTGGCAATAAAATTATGCTAAAGAAAAAAATGCAGGAAAAATTCACTTTGAGGTAGAATTGCCGATCGTATCTTTTCGCTAATTTTTTCTCAGAAAATTGCAATCTTTCCGTGAAATTCGGTCAAATCTGGAATAAAACAGCGCAAACAAAGAGGTGATGTTCATTATTCACAGAGTAAAAAATCGATGGTATGTCAATGGGGGATCGTGCAGTAATGTACACATTTCATTTTTTTCAAGATCTAAAAAATTCAGGTTCTGTTGACAGTTTACAAAGTTGTGATGATGCCAGAGAACCGTGAAGCCATTCTCAACATCATTTCTATCAATTTCTTCATGTAAGCTGAGCTAAGATTTAAGAAAAAAAATTTCAAAGAGTTAATTAAATAAGTTATTAATTAATTCAGAAGTCATTACATAACATCTAGTTACAACTTGGGCTCTTTCATGCTATCTTTCCGCCTTTTTTCACCTTCTCCAAGCACATAGAAAAGATAAATAGAAATATCTATACACTATAAATAAAGCACAATAGTGATGGCGTTTGTTCAGACCACGCCCACTTTTCTCTCTCTTTCTCTTTCAATGTGGTGCTCGGCGTACACCAGACGGGTTTGGTGCGCGATGGAACCCATCAGCGGTGGGCGGGGCTTAGTCGGCTTCCAACTCTCTCTCTTCTCTCTCTCTCTTTCTCTCCTCTCTCTCTCTTCTCTCTCACAATCAGCTCCGACTTGGCGGAGCCCACGGCTGGTTAATAATAATACAACAAACGAAGTATATGTTAATAACATAATACAATAAGAAAAAATAGAAACAGAAACTGAAGAAGTTCCGATAATTCATAATTTATGATTGAAACATTAAAGAAGAGATTAACCAAATTACTTAATCACAGTTTTTTCTTTAGAAAGATGTGTATAGGAAATCCGAATCGTCGACAGGAATACCTCATCATGGGCATTTTGTCCTTTTTGATTGCATCCCCTCTACATTCCGATGATGATTGGTCTCGACAGCTGATTGGTCCTGTTTTGGTCAGATAGTTTTGATCTTTGATCTTTCTTTAGTACTTTTGACAAAAAGTGAAAATTTTCAGAAAAGACATGTGGATGGCTGGCCCGTTGAAGAACTTCGCATGACCGAGCGCACCATTAGAATCTTTCGGTATTTTTTATTGGTTGAAAGACTTTAGTCAAGCAATAACGCTCACAAGAGAAGTCTTTTATGTCTCAGTGAGACTTTTGAACAAGAGTATTTTTCCTCGATAGGTAAAGGCAAGATATGGTAGGTGCCAAAAAAACTAGATGCAGCCATGTAATTTCAGATTTTATAAAATTAATTTTGTATCTTGCGAATTAATGTTCATTTTTTGAAGAAAACACACAGTGTGGGCGACAAACTGTGTACGAAATAAGATGTCCCTAACAGAACAGAGAAAACATGGAGGCGTGGTGTAGTGGTAGTGTCTTCTCGATCAGACTGTGGATGGTTCGGGTTTACCTATATGTATAAAAATTTTTTTGCTTATTTTTAAAAGCATCGTGCGTGCACTTTGCAAGTGCTTATGTATTTCCTGTTCAAGCCACATATCGATTGACTGGCCAAATAGTATAAAAGTAATGCTTCGTTTGCTTTTTTCCATTGTTTTCGATGTCTTTTTCACCCAGTCTTCATGTATCCCGACTTGTTTCTGATAATGGATATGAATCCCTCGAATATTCATAAACGACTCTTTTATACAAGGAACAGACGATAAACTCAAAGTTATACCTAAAACTATGAAGACAATGTTGTATGCATCCCCCAACGATTGATTTTCCGCCAATTCTTGACAATAATTTCACCATTTATTCAGTTTGTTTTCCTTTTTTTCCTTTCGTTAAATTTTTAACATTTCGTAAAATTTTACGACGTAAAAAATTTACGAAAAAAGTCGTAAAATCGTAAAATTCGTAAAATCGTAAAACGGAAAATGCACAGCCCTGGTCTGGAGTGGAGAAGAAGATGATGATAAGAACTTGAACGGATGCACATCGACTGCAGCCATCGGATTCGGAGACAATGTGAAAACCATTGCACAGGTATAAATTGCTCGATTTTTAATCATTAGGACTGATCTTTGATCTTTTATCCAAACTCTATGTAACGTATTGAACCTCCCTCTGACTATTCCTCCTTTACTCCTCTTATTTCATCCTCTTCTAATGATATTCTATCTGCGCCTTCCTTTAAGTCTACATCAATCATAAAATGCGCCCTTGTCAACTGCCGTTCTGTTTCCAACAAGCTAGCCTTACTCGAACAATATTCTAATGACCACTCCTTATCCATTCTCAGTCTCACAGAAACTTGGGCTACTAGTGACACCATCACTGACTCTATGATCTCCTTCGATAGATTCACTGTTTATCGTTCAGATAGGGACTCGTTTTCCAAAGGGGGAGGAGTCGCCCTACTTATTGATTACTCTATCCCTTCCCATCTTATTGATTCACGTTCTTTCTATATATACTGTCAAGTAGTTGCATGTGAACTATCGCGTACTTCCTCCTCTACTGTAATCATTATCGCTATCTACCGTAGCCCTTCGTGTTCTTCTGAATCATTCTCTGAATGTTTGGAATGGATCCACGAGATCTACTGCGCTAAGTCCATCCCTATCATACTCTGTGGCGATCTAAATTGCAAAGAAGTTGATTGGTCTACTCTATCAGTACCGACTTTTTCTTCATCTCATCATTCCTCTATCCTTCTCGATTTTGCCATCTCTTCCTCTATGACACAACTTGTCCTCCAACCCACTCGACAGTCTCATATTCTCGATTTAGTCTTTTCTTCCCAACCCTCTTTAATCGCCTCATGTACTGTAGAACCGCCTCTCCCTTCACTCGACAGTCTCATATTCTCGATTTAGTCTTTTCTTCCCAACCCTCCTTAATCGCCTCATGTACTGTAGAACCGCCTCTCCCTTCACTCGACAGTCTCATATTCTCGATTTAGTCTTTTCTTCCCAACCCTCTTTAATCGCCTCATGTACTGTAGAACCGCCTCTCCCTTCACTCGACAGTCTCATATTCTCGATTTAGTCTTTTCTTCCCAACCCTCTTTAATCGCCTCATGTACTGTATAACCGCCTCTCCCTTCACTCGACAGTCTCATATTCTCGATTTAGTCTTTTCTTCCCAACCCTCTTTAATCGCCTCATGTACTGTAGAACCGCCTCTCCCTTCACTCGACAGTCTCATATTCTCGATTTAGTCTTTTCTTCCCAACCCTCTTTAATCGCCTCATGTACTGTAGAACCGCCTCTCCCTTCACTCGACAGTCTCATATTCTCGATTTAGTCTTTTCTTCCCAACCCTCTTTAATCGCCTCATGTACTGTAGAACCGCCTCTCCCTTCACTCGACAGTCTCATATTCTCGATTTAGTCTTTTCTTCCCAACCCTCTTTAATCGCCTCATGTACTGTAGAACCGCCTCTCCCTTCACTCGACAGTCTCATATTCTCGATTTAGTCTTTTCTTCCCAACCCTCCTTAATCGCCTCATGTACTGTAGAACCGCCTCTCCCTTCACTCGACAGTCTCATATTCTCGATTTAGTCTTTTCTTCCCAACCCTCCTTAATCGCCTCATGTACTGTAGAACCGCCTCTCCCTTCACTCGACAGTCTCATATTCTCGATTTAGTCTTTTCTTCCCAACCCTCTTTAATCGCCTCATGTACTGTAGAACCGCCTCTCCCTTCACTCGACAGTCTCATATTCTCGATTTAGTCTTTTCTTCCCAACCCTCCTTAATCGCCTCATGTACTGTAGAACCGCCTCTCCCTTCACTCGACAGTCTCATATTCTCGATTTAGTCTTTTCTTCCCAACCCTCTTTAATCGCCTCATGTACTGTAGAACCGCCTCTCCCTTCACTCGACAGTCTCATATTCTCGATTTAGTCTTTTCTTCCCAACCCTCTTTAATCGCCTCATGTACTGTAGAACCGCCTCTCCCTTCACTCGACCATTGCATAGTAAACTTCTCCATAAAAAGTGAAATCAGTACACCCAAGACTGCTTGCCGCCGGGAATATAAAAATGCAGATTGGCCTTCTATCAATCAATCGATAGATTCTATTGACTGGACTCTCTTGTTCGCGAACGAATCTGATCCTACTATACTATACACCCTTTTCTTGAACGAAATAACATCCATTATCAATCGATTTGTACCTCTTCGCTCTCAATCAACTAAGCTTACCAAATTCTCCTCCAAATCTAGACGTCTGATGGCAATAGATTATATAAAGCCCGCTTATCTATCGGTATATCCCCATTCATTAGTGCGTCTTCAACACTCAAGAAGTCTATCAGAGCTACTCGTATCCATCGAGAAAAAACCTTGCTCACATCCCATAATCTTCGCGCATTTTATGCCTATTCTAGCACAAAGATTAAAGATCAATCTCATACTCTTCCCACGCTTTTGTCTCCTAATGGTACACATTGCACAACTGACAATCTTAAAGCTATCGAACTTGCCCGCCACTTTGAAATGTCTTTCAATCACGATTCGTACGCTATACCATCCTCTTGTCCATTATCTTCTCAAGAGTCTATTGATTTTCTTGACATCTATCCATCTACAGTATCTAGACTGCTTCATTCTCTTCCAGCACGCAATTCCTCTTCTCCAGATAATATACCTTATGTATTTCTTAAGTACACTTGTGATCATATTTGCATCCCTCTCACTATTCTTTTCAATCGATTTCTCTTGCATGGCGGCTCTCCCTCTTTATGGTTAACAGCCAATGTCAAAGCTGTATACAAAAGAAAAGGTAGCAAGAATTCATCGGGCTCATATCGTCCCATATCCCTCACTTGTTCCACCTCTAAGGTATTTGAACGCATAGTTGTCTCTGCCATTTGGAAGCACCTTAAGGACCACAATCTTGCCTCCCCTAACCAACATGGTTTCTCTCCGAATAGATCCTGCGTATCTGCCCTAATCTCATCCTTCAGTCAATGGCATCCTGTACTAGAGAAGGGTGGTTACATATCTGTCGCATTTATTGATTTCTCCAAGGCTGTTGACTCAACTCCTATTGATCTTCTAATACACAAGTGCTCCTTAATAGGAATAAAAGGCTCCTTACTCAATTGGATTCGCTCCTTTTTATCTAATCGTACTCAACGTGTAATCGTAGGTGATTCTGAATCTAACCCATTTAAAGCCATATCTGGAGTACCCCAGGGTAGTTGTCTTGGCCCTCTCCTTTTTAGCATTTATATATCTGATCTTCCTCTCTTACTTCCCTCTACTGTTCGATGTACAATGTACGCTGATGACGTCAAGCTCTATTCTTTCTCTGACCCCTCCTCTCTTCAATCTGCTCTCAATATATTGTTTAAATGGTCCACTGATTGGGGTTTGTCTATCTCCACATCTAAGACTGTCGTTATGAGTATTGGTTCTAAACATCCTAATATTGATTTTCTTATCAATAATACTCCTCTCCTTCATGTTAAAGAATTTACCGATCTAGGAATTACCTACACCAACTCTCTATCCTTCGCCCCTCACATCCAATCTATCGTATCAAAAGCCAAAAGCAGATGCGCTTATATTTACCGTATCTTCTCCTCTCGCAGTCTTAAACTATACGCACGTTTATTCTCTATCTACGTTAGGCCTATTCTTGAATATGCCTCTGAACTTTGGTCTCCGCACGAACAATATCTTATTGATCTTATTGAGAAAGTACAACAAGATTATACCCGTCGCATCTATGCTAAATGTCTCCAACCTCGCATATCATATTCTGACCGTTTGTTAGCTCTAAATCTCGAACCACTTGAACGTAGACGCGCACTTATTGATTTATGTTTCACTTATAAGGCACTTAATAGATTCATAGAATTTGACAATTCATCTATCTTCCGATTATCATTTTCCTACAATAGATACTCCTCTCGCAGAAATAATTTCCAACTTGTCAAATATAATTGTAAATCCAAACGTTTTTTGAACTTTATCTCAAACAGAGTTGTCAATTCTTGGAATTTACTGCCTAATTCTACCATAATCTGTCCTACTGTCAAAGTCTTTCGTAATTGTATTTCTACCTATGCTTTGTAACTAAAGTTTTATCGTCATTATGTATTTATTCAACCTTACTACCTCGTTGTGGTATTGTATTTATGTGTCCCTAATGCATTTCTCTATGTATCTCATTATCATTCTTACCTGAAACGTACATAAAGATATTATTATTATTAACGGGAGTGTTCTTTTCAAGGTGGAAGATGCCCTCACTTATCGGTGGAAGATCAAAAATGGAAAACCGAGTAACCAAAGATCGATGGCATATCATGAATGTTATGAATGAATGTAATCGATTACATATGAAGTTATTAGATGATAACGAAAACAATGGAACCGCTAATGAATTTGATTGCATGCTTTTAAAAATGAGCAAAAAAAATTTATTTAGGTGGACCCGAACAGTCTGATCGAAATGAGTACACACTACCACTACACCACGCCGCCATGTTTTCTCTGTTCTGTTAGGGACATCTTATTTCATATACAGTTGGTCGGCCACACTGTGCGTTTTTTCTTCAAAAAATGAACATTAATTCGCAAGATACAAAATTAATTTTATAAAATCTGAAATTACATGGCTGCATCTAGCTTTTTTTGGCTCCTACCATATCTTGACTTTACCTATCGAGGAAAAATACTCTTGTTCAAAAGTATCACTGAGACATAAAAGACTTCCCTTGTCAGAGAAAAAAGTGTAAAATGAAACAACACCTAATATGATAACAGCTATAAAGTGTCAAATATAACGCAAAAGCGTTAAATATAACGCACCACAGGTTTTGTGCGTTAACACTTTATTGAAGAATCCGTCATTGTTAGGAAAGGAAATAAAGAATAAAATATGAATTATTTATGTATTTATATAGATTCATGAGCTATTTATTTACTATTTTGACCTGTGTAGTATATTGCAATTTGCGCCTTATTGTTAGGTATGATTTAATAGTAATCATGATAATAATTTATAATAATTCTTTATCGAAAATATCGTGATGGTATTAATAAATAACCTATTGCAGTACATTCATTCCATTCTTTGATCTCCTATTTAACACTAACTATCCCGGAGTTCAAATGTTCGCCCTCTACTCAATAACAATCGCTTGTCTTTCCACGATCAACGATTGTGATTGCCTAAAGTTAGTTCTCTTCTTCTTATTTAACTCTTGTCTCTTGCAGTCATCCCCTCAAGTTTTAAAGTCAAAAGCCGAACTAATTTTAAACTCTCCGCTCTGGCAAGACTCTTAAACAAAGAAAACGAGAGAGCATTGCCAGAGCGGAGAGTTTCAAAATTGATTTGGATGTGCTTTTAATATTTAATCTTTTGCAGTATTTTATATTCGGAAGGAGTCGAAGAAGTGATGGAACGATTCGATGCTCTCGAATCGAACAGATTACTGAAGAATGAGAAAGCGAAAGAATTGTATTCGCGTATTTCTCAAAAACTCAAAGAGAAAACAAAAAAATTTCCATCATTTTTGTGAAACAAACTCTAATATTAATACTCTAACACACTAATAACTTTTTTGTTGTTGTTTGTTGTATTAATAACTTGTTTCCATAATGTTTGTAAAACTATTTAATAACTAGATATGTGTAATGAACCTAACCACCACCACCCAAACCCATACCCCACACCGCTTAGCGATCATATATTTTTCCTTGCAATAAGATAGTAATAAGATAAATTATTTTTATTTTACTCTTCTCGCCTATTTTATACTGTGCAGCGAAGATTAAATACAAGCCTCTAGCTAATCTGTAAGCTCTGGTCATACTCTCCCGCTTTCTTTGTCTATGAGAGAGTGTGGTCCATGCTTATCGATGTTTATCGACGTGCTCAGCATGAAACATGAGTGTAAAGCAATAATAAATAAGACACAGAAAAATGTTGATAAGGATTGGTGTTGAAGGAGGATATGGATTGGGTTTGATTATGGGAGAAAGAAAATTATAGAATGGTGTGGAAATGAACTGTACACGCTTTATCTTGTACGAGTAGAGTGATAGATATTCTAGACATGGCATTTCCTGCCTTACCTTCCTTTTCCCATTCTTTCCCGTTCGATTCAAAGTCGGCCAAAAATAGTAATACAAAAATCAATGAGCTTTGAATTTGTATATTTCCATGCATTATGTCAATATTATCACTCGATATACAGTATAGACAAAAGTCATGGGAGACTTTTCTATTTTTAAAAATAACTTTTGATTCAGGAAAGCAATCAAGTTGATCTTTTGAGTCAATGTACAAAACCTATTAAGGAATGCAACCATTATGTGTTGACATCTTTCGAAACAGGCGTCATTCCCTCTCAGTGGAAACAATCAATTGTTACTAATGTCAAGAAATTCCCTCCTTTCTCAGACTCATTAAACTATAGAAATTTCTATCATTCTTCGTTAGAGACTTTGAACGTATTATAAATAAGTCCATAATTGCACATTGCGAATCATTAGAAATTTTCCCCGACGAACAGTATGGTTTTAGAAAACACAGATCCCGTGAACTCCAGATGCTTGAGGTCCTTGAACACTGGTCTGCTTCACTTAGGGGGGCGATCGATTCGGCAACGATCGTTTCGGCAACGGATCATAAATCGGTTGGGAGATGGCCTATGGCAACAAAGGTTGTACCATTGTTGTCAGTAGGGGTGTACGGTATTGTGCTACCGTAACCGTCGGGAATCGTGAACTGATTTTTTTCAGTGGACCCATGACCCGGGGTTCATGGTTGAAAATTACCAAAGTCGAAAAATTTATGATGACCCGAGGTCAAATACTAGTTGCCATTATATCAATAGTGAGCCAACTTTTATCTTTCTGGATACCGTAACCCGCACTACCCTAATCAAACCGGGATTTGTCTTGAATTACGACATAATATTGAAGAGTACTGTATCTAGATTACGGTAGATCGGGTTACGGTATCCATGAAAATAAAAGTTAGCTGACTGTTGATATACAGGCATATAGTATTTTGTCTCGGACCATCATGAATTTTTCGACTTCGGTAATTTTCAACCATGAACCCGGGGTCATGGGTCGAATGAAAAAAATCAGTTCACGATTCCCGACGGTTACGGTAGCACAATACCGTACACCCCTACTGATAACAATGGTACAACTTTTGTTGTCATAGGCCATCTCCCAACCGATTTATGATCCGTTGCCGAAACGATCGTTGCCGAATCGATCGCCCCCCTTCACTTAGTAACGGTCAGCCTGTTGATGTAGTCTATTTTGTCTTTGCAAAAGCCTTTGATAGAGTATCACATCCCACTTTTAGCCAAACTCAATACTATAGGCTTATCTCATAAAACTACAAACTGGATTTCTAGCTACCTTTCTCAAAGAACTTTTCAAGTTAGAGTAAATAATAAACTATCAGAGTCCTACTCTGTATCGAGTGGAGTACCTCAGGGATCTGTACTTAGACCCTTACTTTTCCTTATTTTTACATCCGAGTTGCCTTCGTTAGTCCAAAAAGATGGAGTACTAGGGCGTCTATATGCAGACGACATAAAGATATATAAATCATTCAGTAGTAATGAAACGACCCAACCGCTTCAAGCGGCCGTTGACACTATCGTTCAATGGGCCGTTGATTGGCAATTACCCCTTGCATCACATAAATGCAATTCCCTGCATCTAGGTAGGGCTAATCCTAAAAGAATCTATACTACTAGGGTTATTCAGTCTACTAAGTTACTAAGTAATGGTTTAAACAGTAAGGAGTAAAGGACTGAAGGACGCAATACAAACTATTATAGTTATCTTGAGTATACTTGTTACTAAGTTACTAAATTACTTTTCAAATAATAAATACTTTATTGCTTTCCAGTTTGCTAAATATGAGACAATGTTCCAGGTCAGTCTCTCTCGTTCTCTGACCAAGTGATCGATATTTCTCGATGAAATCCCAAGCGAGTTCCTGTCGGACTGAATTTATCCCATTAGATTAGATTTTTATACTCGTCCATTGGGCCAAACTGAAACGCTCTCTCATATATGATCTACGAGCATTCAAATGCATTTTTGGACGTCACTCAGCCAAATGCCAACGAAATACGCCACTGAAGAGCTTAATCGAAAGTTGTCGACAAGCTCTATCCATTTAGCCTTTGAAAAAATGCTTCCCGGAACTGTGGAACGCGACTAATTCCTTAGGGAACGCAAAATTGAAAAGTTGCATTTTCACATTTTTTTATCTGAAAGTACTCGAGGAAATACATATTTCATCTGTTGAACAATTTTCCATAGCTCTACCGTGAGCCGTGAAAATCGTCTTGGAAGGAGCTTAAACGATGAACTTTGACGTGAGCTCCTTTAGAGATGTTTGATCTACCGTCCTTGCTACTATGGATCAGGGATGTCGTACCCAAGCTCGATCGAAAACTGGAGAAAAGAGGTGGTCAACTCAAAAAGAACTACTTCAGAAGAAGGTTGTTCGCCCGTTGTTTCTAATCAACTTGGGACAATATGCCGCGAGGAAATGTTCGCAACGAAAAACTCGATCTAGAATCCCTCGAACACCGTAGATCCATCATTGACATCAAAACTTCTATTAAACTACTTAGAGGCAAATTTAGGATTTCAAATAACAAAAATCACTATTTCAAAACATATGTAACAAGAAACGGGTTAAACTTCTCTAATTCTAGGTCACGTTTCCAATACAGGCACAATAGTTTCTTTTTACGAGCGGCCCGTTTGCTTACAAAACCCGAAAATATAATCTCCCTTGATTTTGGAGTCTGATCTGCATATCACGTTGTTTGCTGTTCTTGTTGTTTCCTGTTCATCAGTTCGTTTCTCTTGCTCACCCCCCCCCAATTATCCTGTGTCATTGAGCCCCTAGAGAACCCCGACATCCTTGACTATGCTCATTCTATGTATATTCACTATTTATTTTATCATTCTTCTTTTCTTGTTTTACAAAATTTGTTCGCTCAACGTGTATAAATATATATATATATACTGTAGGACGAAGAAAGACTATCAGAAATATGCAAATTACGCTGCCCCCCCCCTGGGGAAGGTTGCCAAAATGGTCAACATGAAAAAAGTCTTCTATTTTGGAGACCGATCGAATGGTATACAAACACTATCTGAGCAAGTTGTGAGTTCTCTGAAAATTGTCATTTTTCGTAAATTGATCACTATTTCGTCAATTGATCACGGGGAGGGAGAGGGAGAGAGGGAGAGAGGGAGAGAGGGAGAGAGGGAGAGAGGGAGAGAGGGAGAGGGGGAGAGGGGGAGAGGGGGAGAGGGGGAGAGGGGGAGAGGGGGAGAGAGGGAGAGAGGGAGAGGGGGAGAGAGGGAGAGCGGGAGAGGGGGAGAGGGGGAGAGGGGGAGAGGGAGAGAGGGAGAGAGGGAGAGAGGGAGAGAGGGAGAGAGGGAGAGAGGGAGAGAGGGAGAGAGGGGGAGAGAGGGAGAGAGGGAGAGAGGGAGAGAGGGAGAGAGGGAGAGAGGGAGAGAGGGAGAGAGGGAGAGAGGGAGAGAGGGAGAGAGGGAGAGAGGGAGAGGGGGAGAGGGAGAGAGGGGGAGAGGGGGAGAGGGAGAGAGGGAGAGAGGGAGAGGGGGAGAGGGGGAGAGGGGGAGAGGGGGAGAGGGGGAGAGGGGGAGAGGGGGAGAGGGGGAGAGAGGGAGAGAGGGAGAGGGGGAGAGAGGGAGAGCGGGAGAGCGGGAGAGGGGGAGAGGGGGAGAGGGAGAGAGGGAGAGAGGGAGAGAGGGGGAGAGGGAGAGAGGGAGAGAGGGAGAGAGGGAGAGAGGGAGAGAGGGAGAGAGGGAGAGAGGGAGAGAGGGAGAGAGGGAGAGAGGGAGAGAGGGAGAGAGGGAGAGAGGGGGAGAGGAGAGAGGGGGAGAGGGGGAGAGGGGGAGAAGGAGAGAGGGAGAGAGGGAGAGAGGGAGAGAGGGAGAGAGGGAGAGAGGGAGAGAGGGAGAGAGGGAGAGAGGGAGAGAGGGAGAGAGGGAGAGAGGGAGAGAGGGAGAGAGGGAGAGAGGGAGAGAAGGAGAGAGGGAGAGGGAGAGGGAGACAGTACCTCTGGCAATGTTTGGGTGAGGTAATATATCTGGTATAGCAGGTCATCTCTGTAGCAGGGCTGGGATTTTTTGTTTGGTATTTTTTTTGTTTTTTGGTTTTTTTTGGGTTTTTGAGAATTTTTTGTTTGGTATTTTTTTGTTTGGTTTTTCTGCAAAAACCAAAAAATAACAAAAAAAAATCGGATAAAGAAAATTTACACAAATTTGCTTGAAAAATTAGTTTATAATCAGTTTTGTTGTTCATTTTTCACCGTAAGACAATATTGGTCAGTGTAATATTACGGAATAGTGTTAAAGAAGGGGATTTTTTTCTTGAGTGACTATACTTGTCAGGCAGGGCTATAAATGACATCTACCTGAATACAAAACCAATAGTATCTCAAATTATGAATGCCCCGGAATACCGTAATCCGACATGACAGTTCGTTTTGCGTCAAGGAAATGCCAGGGACAATGCGGCCTTTCGAATTTGAAAGCTGAATATAGAGAAAATCGCAAACGGGAATCCAAACCGGCGTTGTGCGGTTACAAGCGCTGATTACTAACCACTGCTACACGGGAAACGCTTTTGGCCTTTCGAATCTATTAGAGAATACAGAATGCCACATAATTGGTCCCACGTTCTTCATGATAATAGCGCACCTCATACATTTTCATACCCACACAAGGTGAGGATCGACCCACTCTATACGGCTCTTTTTAGCATCTACCCACTATAAAAGGGTCCTTTTTAAGCTAAAAATTACAATTCAACCGAAAAATATCGAAATCGACCCACTATATAAAAATAAAACGGTGAGGGTGCCGAAAATGTATGGCGCACCATCAATTTCCTGATTCCCCTACATTAACTAATCAATAAAATGCTGCCGATAACAAATCGACAACGAATTTATCTTTTATGTTTGTTTTAGTTGTTGATTTTAAGAATTTTGGCTCTGAATGAAGAATAGTTGCTATTTAAAGGAAGAGCAACACGAGATAATGTTAAAATTTTCTCGGAACAGTGGGACAAATTAATTATTTTATTTTTTTTGGTTTTTTTTGGTTTTTTTTGTTCGGTGAGAAATTTTTTTTGTTGAACCCAAACAAAAAATTTTTTGGGCGAAATAATTTTTTGTCCCAGCCCTGCTCTGTAGCATGTGCTAGCTTTATCTTGCACAAGTAGAGTGACATTAGGACAATGTCCTCAACACTGCATCCATTTAGATTTATTATCGTTTTTTTTCCATCGAGCATAATCCACTTTTATTTTTTTCGAAATCATTCCCTCTAATTCTAGACAGAGCATCTTTTCTACCTTATCAATGCCTTTCCCATTTTGCAATCGAAAATCCTTCTAAAAACTGAAAATATCAAGGAATTCTGAATTTGCAAATTTCCATGCATCAATCTAGTCACTCAATATACTAATTTATGCACAATTTAACGCATGTTTGTTAAAGGGATGTTAAAGGAATCTGTTCTTCTTTCTCTCGGTTTTCTAAAACCGATAGCAATAGGAATGGCTTGAATTGGCCTTGAATATCACTGGTCTATCAGTATTGTCCGTATAAAATGTACTTGCATAATTGCATTGCTACTGCTGCTAAACAGAGGAAGAACTATCGATTAACTCCCAACTCTTTCCTCCTTTCCTCCCTCGCTCTCTCTGATCTACCTACTCTCTCACCGGTGCTCTCTCTCTAAACATAGTAATTCATTGTGGCAGTGGTTGGCTACTCTCGTAACAAATAAACAAGTGTATTTTATACGGTCAATAATCTACCTTTACCTTTACCTGCATGGATGTCATTCTTAATTATGAATCACTTCACACAGAAAAAGTGTTAAAGGCACACCACAAACTAATTTTTACTCTCCGCATTGGCAATACTCTATCGTAGACAAAGAAAGCGAGAGAGTGTGGCGAGAGCGGAGAGTTTCAAATTAGCTTTTGGTGTCGCTTTATTGTTAGAGTGCCACCTTCCCAGTACAGAGCGCGATGTGTAGAATTACTGTATTTCATACACTACGCAAATAACGAACACAATGTCACGCGAGAAAGTCATTTTATAATTAGGATTTACACCGATCACAGCATGAAATTATCTAACATATCTCTTTTTCCCTTGTCATTGACCTTTCACTCTCAATGCTGATACCATTCCGTCATCGTCCTCACTCAGTGTCTTTCACCTGGGCTTTCCCCCCTATTTTATCATAGACGTAGCGGCCGCAACACCATAGGGTACATTATTAAATAGCTAGCTTTCTTTATTTAAAAAAATTACATTTAAAGACTTTAAATCAAAGTGCATGCATACTTATTCTTGTACATCTATTAATATTATTAATTTAATTCTTTCGCGCGAGTCATACAAAAACTGCGTACGGAAGGAGTTTAACTATTTATATATATATTAATTTCAGATGTCTTTCTACAAGAGCCTCGAGGAGATAGCAATAGATCGGTTGGCTGATCTTATTATAGCCAAACGAATGCCTACATTTGACTCACCGCTACCGATTTACATTTCAAATGGTGTAATTCGAAGTTTGAATTGGAAATGTCGTCTTAACTCTTCCCTATCATTACTTGATACAAAGAGATTTACTATTACCGAGGTACTTTTCACAGCGTTTTACAGAGCTTGACATGAAAAGCTTGAAATATTTCAAAAAAGTAGCTAATTCAAGTCGTAAACCCCAACAAATTCATGTATGCCATTTGTCATCTTCAAAATAATATACAATACGGTCAAATGATTCACCCCCCCCCCCCCGCGAAAGACAAGCCCTGCCTTTTCTTCGTCTACACTCTCTCACTCTGGCTTTAACTCGTTTCTATTTTTGCTACTCTTTGACCAATATTTGCATACATATGTTTTAAATTTTCAACTCTTTGCAAACTCTCGTAGAGGAGGAGGAGACCCTTAATTTTGGATGGCTGACACTCGCAACGATTAACATGTGGAATATTGTTTATCGATCAATCAATTTATTCATATCAAATATAATACTAGATGAAGGAAAGGCAGTTCAGTTCTTCTTTTTCTGCACTGGTATTGACCACTATTGTGCATTAATTCTCTTGAATTCATCTCGAAATCGAACACGGGTTGACCCATCTATAATCTTCTATTTCTCGTATCCTGCACAGTATTCTGGTTCAAGCCATTTTGTTTCCATAGCCAGACAAGCGAAAGACGGTTGCATTTGAGAGAGTTTCTATGTTGAGCGGTCGTTTTGGCTCACACAGTCTATAGAACATTGTGCCTGATCGACCATTTACACATTGTTTATATTGTACGGAAAATAATGTGAGGGACAATGGGGAAATTGTAAAAAAAGTATGCAAATCGGATAGGCACTCTATTATAATATTATTATTATAATAGTAAGAAAAATTGCAGGCAGAGATTAGACTCACCGAATCAGACCACGATTCAATATCAACCATTCTCCAACATCGACTCAAGAAATTGATTTTATACGGAAAGTTGAAAGATTTCGATGGTAAGTTGACTGTTTCTAGAAGAATTTAAATTAAATTATTTAAATCCATTCATTTTAAATTAAAATATATTCTTTTTTTAAATTTAAAATGGTTTATTTTAATTTACAAAAAAATGCTTGGTTGCAATATCCATCCAACGCCCCTTAAGTTGTTCCCTAAAACTTCAAAGTTAATTAATAGTTTATGATTAGGCAGCCGTTTTATTGATTAAGACTCCGGCTCAGTAAGACTCGAGGGTTGAGCCAGTGACCCCGGACATCGACCCCACCGATTTAGCTCAAAAATTTTTTATGAATAGGCCCCCACCACAAAATGTGAATTCATTTGGGCTGGGTCGTTGAAACATGAATGTGGCGAGTTTTCGAAATTTGAAAACTCGATTATCACTATAAAAATGGAGCGATGTAGGACCAATGTTAGTGTCGATTAATTAAGTATGTATACCTTGACAACAAAAACTGGTTATTCTCATTTTGTAAAACTCGTCGAGTACGTCATTTTTCATGTTGATCGTGTTGTATGAAAGTCGATTGTTCTCAAGCTACAAGCGATCCAATGTAGTGGGAAAAACGGTGATTCATGATTTGGATCGCTTGCAGGGCTGGGATTTTTTGTTTGGTATTTTTTTTGTTTTTTGGTTTTTTTTGGGTTTTTGAGAATTTTTTGTTTGGTATTTTTTTGTTTGGTTTTTCTGCAAAAACCAAAAAATAACAAAAAAAAATCGGATAAAGAAAATTTACACAAATTTGCTTGAAAAATTAGTTTATAATCAGTTTTGTTGTTCATTTTTCACCGTAAGACAATATTGGTCAGTGTAATATTACGGAATAGTGTTAAAGAAGGGGATTTTTTTCTTGAGTGACTATACTTGTCAGGCAGGGCTATAAATGACATCTACCTGAATACAAAACCAATAGTATCTCAAATTATGAATGCCCCGGAATACCGTAATCCGACATGACAGTTCGTTTTGCGTCAAGGAAATGCCAGGGACAATGCGGCCTTTCGAATTTGAAAGCTGAATATAGAGAAAATCGCAAACGGGAATCCAAACCGGCGTTGTGCGGTTACAAGCGCTGATTACTAACCACTGCTACACGGGAAACGCTTTTGGCCTTTCGAATCTATTAGAGAATACAGAATGCCACATAATTGGTCCCACGTTCTTCATGATAATAGCGCACCTCATACATTTTCATACCCACACAAGGTGAGGATCGACCCACTCTATACGGCTCTTTTTAGCATCTACCCACTATAAAAGGGTCCTTTTTAAGCTAAAAATTACAATTCAACCGAAAAATATCGAAATCGACCCACTATATAAAAATAAAACGGTGAGGGTGCCGAAAATGTATGGCGCACCATCAATTTCCTGATTCCCCTACATTAACTAATCAATAAAATGCTGCCGATAACAAATCGACAACGAATTTATCTTTTATGTTTGTTTTAGTTGTTGATTTTAAGAATTTTGGCTCTGAATGAAGAATAGTTGCTATTTAAAGGAAGAGCAACACGAGATAATGTTAAAATTTTCTCGGAACAGTGGGACAAATTAATTATTTTATTTTTTTTGGTTTTTTTTGTTCGGTGAGAAATTTTTTTTGTTGAACCCAAACAAAAAATTTTTTGGGCGAAATAATTTTTTGTCCCAGCCCTGATCGCTTGTATTGCCTATTTCTCTGCATAAGGGTCTACAATTTTTTTGTTGAAAGAACAAAGTAAGTGCTACAAGTTCTACCAAATAGTACTTTGTGCACAAAAATATTTCATTTTCAAAAGTTCTTCAATACGACTAGAAACATGAGGAGGTTTGAAAACAAAAATATTGTAGAGTCAGGTCCATTCTTCTCAAAACATGGGTCCTTCGAAAACTCGCAACATCTATGTTTCATGGACCGAACCCAAATGAATACCCATTTTGTGATGGCTGCCCATGGGGGTATCCACAAAAAAACTTTGAGCCAAATCGATAAGGTCGATGTCCGGCACTTCCAGGATTCTCACTGAGCCGGTGTCTTAAATGATAACTAAAAGATATCAATAATCTAGGTTCGGACATGGATCCTTGGTGGCTTGCATCCTATAAACAAATTGTTGACGAAGTATTGAGCGAGGACTTCATGGGTATGTCTATCTATTTTTTCCAAATTTTGTTTCATGATTCACTATTCGAAAAGGATAAAGTGTAGCGATTCTGAAAAAAAAAGTATTCATTAGCTGATCGGAGGAAGAAGAATGGAGAATTATTCCATATAGAAGAGCCCCTTGTGTGGGACCTCACCACGCCCAGAGTTATCAGTCGTTTAGTGTTGTAATGTAAAAAAAATGCAATGTAATAAATTTTGGCATGCTCCTTAATTTTAAAGTTAAATCATGTCATAAACAATATAAATTAAAAAATTAATATTGTGCCGTATGGTGTTTCGGGCGCTACCCCTGAATACAAAAATAATTTTCTCTAAAATTTTAGAAACCCCGGAATACCGTAATCCTAGCTGAAACTTAATTGCTACACAAGCGAAAGAGGCGAATTTTCGAATTTAAATAATAGCAAACGGGAAATATACCCTCGTTTCGAGGTTACAAACAGATAACCATTGATCTACACGGGCGGCACTACTTGCGTTTCTTGAATCCACTAAAACAGTATTCTACACCGTTGGTCCCACATTCTTCATGATTATAGCGCTCCACAAATCTCCTGCCCCCACTTGTTTAATAATAATCAATTTCCTAATTTATATATTTATTTTGGTTTATTCAGTCGCTTCATTCACTGTTCCTGAATCGTTGAGTGAATGTTATACACTGAATCAACTTGAACTAATCGGATTCGTGGATATACCTATAAGCTTTATTTCTAAGGTACGAAAATATTTTCAAAACATATTTTACTATTTTTATATCAAACTTTATCGGCTGGTGACAACACCACCATCCAGTCGAAAAAAGTCGTTTGACATGAAATGCATGAAATAAAATTTCAAATTAAAATTTGTTTAGATTGATTTATTTACAACCTTGGACACTCTTGTTATACCAAATACAACGAATTTAACAGTGGAAATTCTCTATACTTTACTAAAGGTTTGCTGTTTATTTACGATTTGCCTTGGATCACGTTTGAACGAGTTTTTTGGCGCGAATGATGATTTCTCACACTGATGAATTTGGCTGGAGTTTTAGTTTTATTTTAAATAAGCAGAGTCAAAAAAGAACAAAATTAACAAAAAAACAAAAGTAAGAATAAAAAAAGGCAAAGAAAAAGATTTCGAACCTAAACGAAGCAAGTTACCTTACCTTAACAGTGCCATTTCAATTGGATTCATATGAGAGATGATTTCCTTGGCTTTTGAACATCAATGGCCGTATGCAAGAACAACGGGAAAACTGTTTTCCGGGAAAATGTGACGTCATTAGCGTAGGCGGAGGATTTTTGGAAAACGCCTCCGCCTACGCTAATGACGTCACATTTTCCCGGAAAACGGTTCTTGCATACGGCCACAACTTATTAACTAATTTCGAAAATTACCAATTTTCTTCAGGGACTTCCTCAACTTCTCCAGCTCGATGTCTCTTCGTGTCCCCTACTTTATAACATATCTTGTCTGAGTCAAACCAAGCAATTGATGAAGCTTCGACTTTGCGAACTTCAATTGAGCATGAATATGGAAGAGTTGACAGACACTTTAGCCAGTCTAAAGGATCTTAGAGTGCTTGATATTGCATTGGCCACCAACTATGGGTATGCTCATGTTTTAGGTTACTAGGTCGGATGAGAACCGATGAATGAGAACTATTTGCATACTTTGTCTATTCACTACTCTGGTATTTCGAAACTTAAAGTCTACTTAAAGTTTTCACTTGAAGTAGACTTGTAAGTCTACTTAAAGGTGGACTCCCGCGAATATTTTCGTAAAGAAACTGTGAAGACAGAAGGGTAGCAAAAGTTATTCTACCTAACGTGCACTATTTATTTTATGATGATTCAGCTTATTGATCGCTAGAAACATGAATGAACCATCAGGCCCGTGCAGGGAAAGGCGCGCTTTTTGAAAATTGAGAAAAATCGGCAATAGGATTTGAACTTGCGACAAATGGGTAACGACTCTGAACGTTTACCACTGCGCTATGGGATACATTAGTGGTTGTGCTAACATCTCGCATATCACTTGGCAATTGCGCAAGAGAGATGTGAGGGAATTGCATGAACATTCGCGGGTCTCCACCTTTAAAGTAAAACGTAAGTCTACTTAAAGTGGTGTGGTATACTGTAATGCATTTCGTCAAATGTTCTTTTACTTTATGTTTACTTAAAGTCTACTTTAAGTCTGTGACGTAGTTTAAGTAGACTTTAAGTTTTGAAATACCAGAGTAGCGTTTGTCTAGCAAATACTTCTAATCCAGACGGTTCCGATTCATCGGTTCTCATTCGATTACTGACTGCCTCTTTGTGACTAGTGCAGACAGGACAGACATTCAAAATGCAAAAGAGATGAATATGCTTTCAGGATCAATTTAACGTCAATAATTTGTGAGAGAATGCTCAACGAAAAAGCTTCGCCGTGGCATAAACTAGCATTCATCGACATTTCTGATGCGTATAGCGAGCATAGTTCGCTTAGTTCGATTGGCATTGAGCATATGAAGCTCATTATGGAAAAACATGACAAGCTGCAGACTGTGTGCCTGATAGGTTAGTGAATCTGACTTTGCTCAGACCTTCCTCTTCCTCTTCCTCTCCCCTTCCTTTCCCTTCCCTGACTGGCTCTGAGCCATACTTTTTTCTCCATATGCCAATCTGCCTTTCAGGAACGCAGCTCGATTCGGAAGATCTTTCGTTATATCCTTGGATAAAGGAGAGTGTTCAGATCTGTAATAATTGGAGTGCTTCAACCAGCTTGGATAAACTCAATTACTACATTAACCAATACACAAATGATGATATAATTTACGAAGCAATAGGGAGGCTCATTGGGGTAATATATAATATTCCATAATGTTTATCCGGTAGTTCAAAATGCGAGAGCTATGGGAATATCAGGCAAGAGAGATTTTGAGGCGACTTTTGCCTGGGGGCGCCCGTTTCGGCAACGGATCATAAATCGGGTGGAAGATGACCTATGGCAATAAAAGTTTTATCATTGCTATCAGTATGAATGTACGGTATTGTGCTACCGTAACCGTCAGAAATCGCGAACTGATTTTTTTTCAGTCGACCCATGTTCATGGTTGAAAATGGCCGAAATCGAAGAATTCATGATACTCCGAGACCAAATACTAGTTGCCATTATATCAATAGTGAGTTAAATTTTATCTTTCTGGATACTGTAACCCGAACTACCGTAATCTAGCTACCGTACCTTTCTATCTTATAGCAAAATTCAAGGAAAATCCCGGTTGGATTACGGTAGTTCGGGTTACGGTATCCAGAAAGATAAAAGTTAACTCACTATTGATATAATTGTAGCTAGTGTTTGGTCTCGGGTAAGCATGAATTTTTCGACTTCAGCCATTTTCAACCATGAACCCCGGGTCATGGTTGAGAATCATGTGTCGACTGAAAAAATACCGTACACTCCTACTGATAACAATGATAACACTTTTATTGTCATAGGTCATCTTCCAACCGATTTATGATCCGTTGCCGAAACGGGCACCCCTCCCCCCTTTTTTCCCAATAGAAGGAAGACTCTTTGGGACAGTAGCAAAAAGTTGTCAGAAATGTTTGGTCGCGGGGTAGGGAGTGTGACAGAGATAATCATTGGATGCCATCTCGCACGCACGCCCTCTCTACATTATAATGCATCCCACCAAACCCGCCTCGCATCGCAATACCCTTTCGTTGTCCTTAAAGAAGGGGGCCCACGAGATTTGGGCTGCGCTATTAACATGAAGAACGTGGGACATACGACATGACATTCTGTTCTCTATTAGATTTGACTGATTGAACGCGAAGAGCGTGTGGCTCAGTGGTTAGTAGTCAGCGCTTGTAACCGCGCCACGCGGGTTCGATTCCGGTTTGCAATTTTCTATACATATGTGCTTCAATTTCAAAAACTCGCGCCTTTCCCTGAGCATATCAATGAACTTTAAGTCCGAACTACGGTATTCTGGGGCATCTAAAACTTTAGAGAAAATTGTTTTTGTATACAAGGATCAATATCTGTCTGGCCAGTTTAGTCACGAAAAAACTCGTGGGTCCCCTTCTTTAAAGGCACACGCCCATATAACTCGAAGCACTACATTCTATCAATAATCTCTCGCTACGTGAGAGCCAGAGCGGAGAGTCAATCAAATTAGTGTTAGCATTAAAAGTTATTGAAAAAATGATAAATATTAGTTATTTATTTATACATACATAGTACATGCTCTTGGTATGGTTCGGCATGTCATAAAATAAGTATGCTCGTCTGAATGCGGCACTATGCGCGTTAGTTGTCCACTTATGTGTGCGCAATCTTAAGAACAGGAGATACGGTCGATCCTTTCTACGAACACGTGAACAATAATAATAATAATAATAATAATAATAATAATAATAATAATAATAATAATAATAATAATAATAATAATAATAATAATAATTATATTAATAATAATAATAATAATAATAATAATAATAATAATAATAATAATAATAATAATAATAATAATAATAATAATAATAATAATATTACAGAATAATGAAGTTGAATTCATTCATCCATCGAAAGTGAATTCCTGTGTTGAAGCATGCCTGGATGTAATGAGGCAACCTCGGGATCTTCTTGTCTTAGAAAGTACAATGTCTTTCATCAGAATGTTGTATGGGTAAGCTGCTATCCTGATATTTCGAAATTAGCAGTCTATTTAAAATACGTCACTCAGTTTACTTTAGCTCTGAAATGAAGTCTAAGAGAGTGACGTCTCTTTTTTCAGTTTAATTTCTTGCAATGGCTTGATAGCACGTTAGTTCAGAGCGTATAATAAGGGTGAAAGAGAGATTACGGAAGCACCTATGGGGATTCGAAACTGCGATCACTCTGGATGGACAGCCACACGGGATACCATTAGGCTATGCGAACATCTTCCTTTACAACAGCGCTCGGTTTAAAGAAGAGCATTACGTAAGATATAAAAGGAGCGCGGCGAAGGGTTTGATAGAGAGGTATTGGAGATAGGAAAGGAATTGAAGAGTGAAGAGATGAAGAGTTTCATGAAACATGTATTTCTCTATTTATCGTGTGGCACACCACAAATCATACTTAACAGTTACGCCGTTGCTTAATAGCGTAGTAGTCTATTTTCCTTTCTCTGTTATGATTGAACTAACGTGATAGGAACGCTTAAAATTGAAATGCTTATTCAAAGTAGCTCAATATTTTAAACGCTCTGGCCACACTCTCCCCGAGCGCAAAGTGTTTTGAGTACGCCTTTTAAGATAAAGTAAGATGATGATGATGAGATCAGATTCTTAGTACTTTTGATTTACTACTCTGGTATTTCAAAACTCAAAGTTTACTTAAAACACGTATTTTAAGTAGTCTTTGTACTTATACTTTAAATAGGCTTACGTTTCACGTGAAGCACACTTATCTACAAGTCTACTTAAAGTGAAAGTGCAAGCTGAATCTAAGATTTGCAATACCCGAGTAGACAATATTCAAAATTTAGTTATTTCGATATATCGATTTATTACAATTGAATATTGAATAGAAATTGATAAACGACATTAATAGAGAAATCTGCTGCTTGGGGCGTAGCTTAAAGGCACTACCCGAGATATTTCGACTCTCTCCACTCTGGCAGCACTCTCTACAGACAATGAAAGCGAAAGAGTTTGGTCAGAGAGGACAGTTTCAAAATAAAAGGGCGTCACTTTAAAGGGCGAAAAACCAATGTCAAATACCGTATCTAATCAACAGCCAAGAATATTTTTGAAATTTGTTCAGCCAATCATAAATCATGTTCACAAATCATAAATCACGCCAATCATCTTCAAAGCTTTTGCTGGATGTCATCGTTTTCAAAATGTTAATTTTATTCGAAAATGCGATAAGATTCTTAGGCTTAGTATTGTTGATTTGCATAAAACACTCCAAGTTAATTTAACTCTCCGCATCTCTCGTAGACAAGGAAAGGGGGTCTCTTTAAAGGGATAGTAACCTTGGTCAATGAAACGGGTTAAATCATCTAACTCCCGCACGGAATTTAGATGAGTCGATATATAATATTTCGAAGACAGAACCACAGTTAAATGGCGTTTTTTTCTTACAGAAGAATTTGTCCCATGTAATTTATCACGGAATGATTTTTTCACGTTTTTCAAAAGCCATATTTCTCTTTACCAATTTTTTATTTAATTTGTTTATTTTGTTGAAAACCCTACGTAAACAAACATCTGGAAAAAGATAAAACATTGTATTATAGAATTATAAAAGTTTTTCACACACCATGCAAATGCCGAATTTAGTAAGCTTCTCCACCGTTGAGAAAAAAAGCACTCCAAAATTTTCGCCAAATTTCGGGAGGTTTTTCTGAACATTTTTTAAATGCATATAATTTTATTTTTGCTGAAAACGTCAGAGTATTGCGCGGCAAAGAGCGGAATTTGTATTGTTCGGACAGTTTTAATTCTAAAATAAAATCTTTGAAAATTTTATAATTTACGCCACAAAATTTTGAAAATAATTCTGGCATGCAGGAACGAACAGATGAGTCAGCAGGAGAGTATCAAACCGTTCTATTTATGCTTTGAACGGTATCTGAACATTGCTGAAGGACAAGGAATGATATATGCTCTCATTGAGGTAATTGATATTTAACTAATTAATTTAATTAATAATTTCTTATTCTTATTCTTTATTCTATCATATAACACACTATCTGAGAAAATCGACATAGGTGCGGTATCGATGAAAAATAGATTTTTCTCTTTTATGTGTGATAATTACAGGCTCCATGAGTGTAGTTCACTGGTACTTGGAAATTCCTTCCAATTGAAAATTCGCTTCAGGGGGTGACCACACAACGATTTGGCGCCTTTTCCTATAAGGTTTATTTCGAATCCAATCGATTCGGGAGTGGCCGCGATCGACCCCTTGGCTAATTCTAAGAAACTATTGTCGAGGAGAGTTTTTCGATCAACGATCAACGAAGGTTGGAATTCTAGAATTTTCGAAATAATTTTCACATTAAATTAATTCTCACTATTTTCCCATGGCGAATATAAATTTTTTATTTGCTCAATAACTTCTACATGTGATAGCACACCTTCAGTTTAAAAATCATAATTTTTTAAAAAGGTATATGTGACGAACGAATCATTTTTATAACGAAAGTCGTGAATTATGGTGTGCTCCTACAGTAATCCCTATTCGGTTTATTTTGTTTTTCGCTAGTTTTAAGCATATTTTCAGCGGTTTTCTTTACAATGTTAGACGTATATGATTATTCTGCACCATCGGAGTGCAGCTGCACGGTATATATGATGATCACATTGCTGATCGTACTTGTATTGTACGTGTGCTGTAGTTTGCGTGCTCTCTCTTATTCTCTGATCAGTGTATAAAACCGACAAGAAAGATCACAGAACGGCATGAGTTTGGTAACTACGTCGCAAGATGGCTCGTATACGAAAGTGAATAACATTTACAGTACAAGTGCGATCAGCAATGTGGACATCATATATACCGTGCAGCTGCACTCCGATGGTGCAGAATAATCATATACGTCTAATATTGTAAAGAAAACCGATGAAAATATGCTTAAAACTAGCGAAAAACAAAATTAACCGAATAGGGATTACTGTAGGAGCACACCATAATTCACGACTTTCGTTATAAAAATGATTCGTTCGTCACATATACCTTTTTAAAAAATTATGATTTTTAAACTGAAGGTGTGCTATCACATGTAGAAGTTATTGAGCAAATAAAAAATTTATATTCGCCATGGGAAAATAGTGAGAATTAATTTAATGTGAAAATTATTTCGAAAATTCTCGAATTCCAGCCTTCGTTGATCGTTGATCGAAAAACTCTCCCCGACAATAGTTTCTTAGAATTAGCCAAGGAGTCCATTGCACCCACTCCCGAATCGATTGGATTCGAAATAAACATTTTAGGAAAAGGCGCCAAATCGTTGTGTGGTCACCCCCTGAAGCGAATTTTCAATTGGAAGGAATTTCCAAGTACCAGTGAACTACACTCATGGAGCCTGTAATTATCACACATAAAAGAGAAAAATCTATTTTTCATCGATACCAAAAAATATCCGAGTTGTTGAATTCTCTCAGATAGTGTTTTATATTATAATTAACAGGAAAATGGGTTGGGATTGATGGATGTCCGTCGCTAAGGTATAGCATATCCGTGAGGGTTTTGGGTACAAGATGAAATAAAAACGGCGACAGGAGAAGAATAAGGATATATGAGAGGAATCGCCAGAGGTTCGACCACCCCCCGGACATAGAAATTTCGACACCCTGAAAAATTCAGATTAAGTACTTTGAACGATGCTCTATCGAAATGCGTTGGTCGAATTTGCATATCTGCTCTCATTTTCGATTAGCGGTAGGTCAAAGTTGGCAGGTACGGTATTTTTGGCTCGAGTGTGCGTCAGAAAAATGATCATAACTCCGTTCAAAATAATGATAGACAATTTTTCAAAAAAAGCATCGAAAGAGGAGATCTTGGGCAACATTTCCCAGTTGATGGCGTCATTTGTGGACCACGCGCCGGTGCGGGGCGGTCGGTTTTATGAAAAAGTGACGTAACTTTCCTAATCGGAAAAAGTGAACTTTTCTTCTATGCGCGTTTTGTTGCACCCAGAAGTGTCTAAAAATGACCCAAGTTTCAGAGGATTTGAGAAATGCAAACAAAAAAAGCGTTGATTTTAGTAACGCGACCTCGGACCTGCCAAAGGAAAGAACGGCTTATTCCTTTATCAAGAAACAGCAAAGGAACTTAAATGACTCAAAAACATCCGAAAAAGCATTACGAGCTCAAAATACCCATATATGACTGTTATTTGAAATTCAAAATCACCGAGTTCCGAAAAATTTGAGAAAAAACATATTTTGCGTTTCCACGTGGAAAAAACGTTTCAGTAATGTTAATTAATCTTTATAATATTTCTTATAATGTTTTTGAACATTTTTGTTTTTGGAAGTGAAGGCCTAACTGCTCTTAGAGCCGAGATATCCGCCATCGAGATTACACGCGCGCCCCAACTCCGCGCGACTGCTCATCATCCGCTCTCTCACTCCCACACGCTCTTTCGTGAACAGACAGGGAGAGAAAAAAAGGAGAAGAGAGACTAACATCTGGCAACTACACGAAATGGAGATGTTAGAAAACTCTGACCGAACAGAGTTGCATTTGAACAACAAAGAACGAGTGTGAGCCCCCCCCCCCCCCCCCCCCCCCCAATACCTTCCTCGCTCTCTCTCTCTCTCTTCAAGGAATGATGAAGTACAATGTCAAAACTAATGTTAGATAAGATACATTTATTAGAGAAATCAGTCATAATTGAAAACAATTAACATTGAAACAACATATAGGGTGATGTAAACAATAAATTGTGGCAAACTTGTGCTTTTTGCAGGTGCGTGACAAGGATTGACAACTTTATCGCACCCAATTGCAGTCAGACATCAAATTTAATACAGATTGTTGTCAATGTGTCTAATAAATATTAGTGGTTGCAATTAATGAATGAACTGTTGACAGACAAGAAAAATGAGGATGATACAAGTCATGACCAGAGAAATGTGCTTCTTTCTAGTCAGACAACAAAAAATCTTCTTTTTGATGTCAATCGATTCTTGCCTTCTCATTGACATCAAAACGAATATTTTTTGTTGTCTGAGTAGAAAGAAGCACATTTCTCTAGTCATTCCATTTTTTGGTGCATTTTCACATCCTCATAATAATGAGACGATAGTTCATTAGTCAAAGCGGCGCACCTCAGACGGGTTTGGTGACGCGGCGGAGAGTGTGACAGAGAGAATCATTTGATGCCATCTCGCACGCACACCCTCTCTAATGCAGCACACCAAACCCGCCTGGCATCCGCCTCGCCCTCTTTATAAGTTGGAAAACGTGATTAGCCATTCATTGTTGCCTCGCTATTACAGAGGCTGAACTAAAGTGTTCTGACATGTATCATCCTCAGTTTTCTTGTCTGTCTACAAAATAGTCACTATCTGTTGCCACATTTATTTATTTCATACTTTTGACTACAATCGTTTTACTTTTTGAAGTCTGACAACAAAGTTCTCCGATAAAGTTGTAAATCGTTTGCCGTTGTCACACACCTGCAAAAAGCACAAGTTTGCCAAAATTTATTGTTTACATCACCCTATATTACAAAGACATCCGTTGTATCATGTTGCTATATTACTATTACTATTACTATGTTTAGTAAATCAATTGATCTCTCACCTTCCCCCCCATCCCCATCCACCTCTTTTAATAATTTTATTCTTTCACATATTTTTTTGCAAAATCATTCGAGGCGTCGAGGTAAAGAGGTACCGCTCTAAAAACACCGAGTGGGTTCGAACCCCTGTTCGATCCAAATCTTTTGCTGATTTTTACAGACACAGAAAACGTGTTCCAAGGAATTTTTTCGTGCTAAGAACGATGAAACAAGTTGTTTTGAGTCATTCTGAGCTGGAAAACGTTCATTTTATGGCAATACATCGCGCGGAGTTGGGGCGCGCGTGTAATCTCGATGGCGGATATCTCGGCTCTAAGAGCAGGTAGGCCTTCACTTCAAAAAACAAAAATGTTCAAAAACATTATAAGAAATATTATAAAGATTAAGACACCGGCTCAGTAAGATTCGAGGGTTGAGCCAGTGACCCCGGACATCGACCTCACCGATTTGGCCCAAAATTTTTTTATGGATGCCCCCATTGGCCCCCATCACAAAATGGGTATTCATTTCGGCTGGTTCCTTGAAACACAGATGTGGCGGGTTTTCGAAATATGAAAACTCGATTTTCACCAGAAAAAAAATGGAGCGACCTAGGACCAATGTCAGTGTCGATTAATTATAAGTATAAATAGACAACAAAAACTGGCTATACGACGGTCCGGAGATCCGATCGCAAACTGATTTTTTTAACTTCTCAAAACATTCTAAAATTAATTAAAATTTTAAAACAAAAAAGTGCAGTCCAATTTTTGCCTCATCTTATAGAGCAAAAAATTCCGCGTCGAATAAGCGGAAAAAATCAAAAATCGAAGGACCCGTCTTTTGAGATAAATGGACCTGAAGTTGACCTGAAAATATATTTTCTTTCAAACCCCCTCATGTTTGTACTCATATTGAAGAGCTCGTCGAGTAGAACAACTTTCATGTTGAAGGTTTTGTCTGAAACTCATGTACAAGAGAGTTACACACGTTTATCTGCTAATTTTGAGTGAAACGAAAATAAAATAATTTTAAAACAAAAAAGTGCAGTCCAATTTTTGCCATATCTTATAGAGCAAAAAATTCCGCGTCGAATAAGGGAAAAAAATCAAAAATCGAAGGACCCGTCTTTTGAGATAAATGAACCTGAAGATGACCCGAAAATATTTTTGTTTTCAAACCCCCTCATGTTTGTACTCATATTGAAGAGCTCGTCGAGTGGAACAACTTTCATGTTGAACATTTTGTCTGAAACGCATGTACAAGAGAAATACATGAGTTTAATTTATTCGCACGGTTGTTCACACAATTTTGAGTAAAACGAAAGTAAAATATTTTTTGTGTACAAAGCGATTACGCCTATATTGTAGAACGCAAAAATCCATACTTACTTTATTGTTTCACGAAAACAAAATTGTAGACCCCCATGCTGAAAAACATGGCCTTTAAAGTGGTCATGGAAAAAAATGGCCTGGAAATTAGTATTGAAAAAAAAGTTGTTGAAACCTTGCCATGTTTATACTCATTTTAAAGTACTCGTCAAGTACATCATTTTTTATGTTGGTCGTATTCTATGAAAGTCGTTTGTTCTCAAGATACAAGCGATAATAAAGATTTGGATCCAATAAATCTTAATTCATGTATTTCTCTTGTACATGAGTTTCAGACAAAATGTTTAACATGAAAGTTGTTCTACTCGACGAGCTCTTCAATATGAGTACAAACATGAGGGGGTTTGAAAACAAAAATATTTTCGGGTCATCTTCAGGTTCATTTATCTCAAAAGATGGGTCCTTCGATTTTTGATTTTTTTCCCTTATTCGACGCGGAATTTTTTGCTCTATAAGATAAGGCAAAAATTGGACTGCACTTTTTTGTTTTAAAATTTTAAATAATTTTAGAATGTTTTGAGGAGGTAAAAAAATCAGTTTGCGATCGGATCTCCGGACCGTCGTATAGCCAGTTTTTGTTGTCTATTTATACTTATAATTAATCGACACTAACATTGGTCCTAGGTCGGTCCATTTTTTTCTGGTGAAAATCGAGCTTTCAAATTTCGAAAACCCGCCACATCTGTGTTTCAAGGAACCAGCCGAAATGAATACCCATTTTATGATGGGGGCCCATGGGGGTATCCATAATAAATTTTTGGGCCAAATCGGTGAGGTCGATGTCCGGCACTTCCTGGAATCTTACTGAGCCGATGTCTTAATTAACATTACTGAAACGTTTTTTCCACGTGGAAACGCAAAATATGGTTTTTCTCAAATTTTTCGGAACTCGGTGATTTTGTGTTTCAAATAACTGTCATATATGGGTATTTTGAGCTCGTAATGCTTTTTCGGATGTTTTTGAGTCATTTAAGTTCCTTTGCTGTTTCTTGATAAAGGAATAAGCCGTTCTTTCCTTTGGCAGGTCCGAGGTCGCGTTACTAAAATCAACGCTTTTTTTGTTTGCATTTCTCAAATCCTCTGAAACTTGGGTCATTTTTAGACACATCTGGGTGCAAAAAAAACGCACATGGAAGAAAAGTTCACTTTTTCCGATTAGGAAAGTTACGTCACTTTTTCATAAAACCGACCGCCCCGCACCGGCGCATGGTCGACAAATGACGTCATCAACTGGGAAATGTTGCCCAAGATCTCCTCTTTCGATGCTTTTTTTGAAAAATTGTCTATCATTATTTTGAACGGAGTTATGATCATTTTTCTGACGCACACTCGAGCCAAAAATACCGTACCTGCCAACTTTGACCTACCGCTACTCGAAAATGAGAACAGATATGCAAATTTGGCCAACGCAGTTCGATAGAGCATCGTTCATAGTACTTAATCTGAATTTTTCAGGGGGTCGAATTTTCTATGTCCGCGGACCCTCCGAAACGGTCGATTTTCTCGTGATTCCTCTCATATAAAGGAATTACTCGCTAGAAAACTCTCACTATGAAATTCTTCCCTTATATAATTCTTCCTTTATTTTATGTATATGGGAATTCTCCCCCTATGACGGAATAATTCCTACCTTATAAAGGAAGCATTCCATAAGGAGACGTTTCTAGTGATTTTTTTTCCAATTGACAGATTCCGAGCATATCTGTAAATTTAGAGTAGCAAACTGCTGACAACCAATCATCGGAAACGTTGCTCATTTGACATCGATCGATTCTGTTCCATTCTCTTGAATTATACGCTAGAGCAAAAAAAATTCAAAATGTAAGTCTCTTTTTTTAAATAATATTACCATCCGGTAGTCTTCTTTTGTCTTCCTTGGTGAGGGCAATCCTCCCAAGATTCTGCAATCGACCCATATGGGCAGTAGGTGAGGGATGCCCAAAAATAGTTTCAAAAGTTGTCCATTTGACCTACCAGAACCGGCAAACCGATAATTCGTCGAACCACGAACCCACTCGTTCGACTCCCCGCTGATATTGACCAGCAAAAGGAAGACTCTTTGGGACAGTAGCAAAATGTACTTCTCTTCATTGCAAAGACCATAATCATGATTTTTTTCAGCTTGCATTACGTCCTGTATTATGCTGGGTACATTCTGAGAAGCAACCCAAAAGCCTTATCGTACCTCACTGATGAAAGGCTTATGACCTTGATAATCAATCAATCACGTGAACACTACGATATATATAGATCTTCCGCTTTCTTCGATTCGATATGCGATTTGCTGAGTAATTTTCCATTTATATTTATTCATTGGTTTATCATTTGCAACATTTATTTATGAAAGAAAAAAGCAATATGGGAGTGATTGAATTCCTTCGCTATATGTGGCAATAATAATATTAACATTTATACGTTATCAGATATATTTAGTGACCAAATTATGTCGTGATGAATTTCTTAAAATGCGATGCCACAACTTAGGTAACAAAAAAAAGGAATGGCAGCTTTCTTTTTAACAAAACAGAAAGTTATGGCAGTTTGCACTGAATATTGAAAAGGTCGAATACAAGATTGAGATATATTAGCGGCCAAAAATAATGAAACATAAGAATGTAACAACGTGTTTTTTGAATGTAACTTTTTTTTCAAAGTTGATGAATCGTTCTTAAACTTTTTCTGCCACCGTAACACGAGTGCACTATTGATTGGTATAAAAATTACCAATTTTGAGAAACTGACCTATCCATCATTTTCGAAATTCGAAATATTGAAGTTTGCTTGGGTTTTGTGTAGTGGCAGTTTGGGACCCAATTGTAAAGACGAATCTTAGAATAAGTTATAATAATGCTTGGGGATGTCTTAACTAGCACGGAGGGGGGAGAGGTGGGTTGTAACTAATTCAGTGGGCAGAGAGTTCCAAATATCGATTACTCTAGATACACAATTTGATAATGTTGAAAGAACACTATGAGGGGGTGTATATGCGGTAAGGATGGAAAATTTATGATCATGGTTGAGACGACAAAAAGACTTGAATAATCATATTCGTAATGACCATGAATTGTACGATGAATACTATTGTAGATTTATCGGCCGAATCATCCTTCCAATTTGTTCGGAACGGGGGTCTTGAACTTCTGTTCGGAATGGTACATGATGGGCCAATCGTCGACCTTTGGGATGAACTCGTGAGTTATTTATTATTATGGTTAAGTAGTGCAGCAGAATCCTTCCCCAATGCCCTTTAACCCTTATTTTTTGCGCTGTGAATAAATCATACAAACTCTTCAAATTGTTCGCGCTGTTTTACTCAGATTTTATCGAATTTATCGCCGATAGATTGGAATTTTTAAAAAGCTTGGCAATAAAATTATGCTAAAGAAAAGAAATGCAGGAAAAAATTCACTTTGACGTAGAATTGCCGATCGTATCTTTTCGATAATTTTTTCTCAGAAAATTGCAATCTTTCCGTGAAATTCGGTCAAATCTGGAATAAAAGAGCGCAAACAAAGAGGTGATGTTCATTATTCACAGAGTTAAAACATGATGGTATGTCAATGGGGGATTCTGCAGTAATGTACACATTTCATTTTTTCAAGAATTAAAAAATTCAGGTTCTGTTGACAGTTTACAAAGTTGTGATGATGCCAGAGAACCGTGAAGCCATTCTCAACATCATTTCTATCGATTTCTTCATGTAAGCCGAGCTAAGATTTAAGAAAAAAAAAATTCAAAGAGTCAATTAAATAAGTTATTGATTAATTAAGAAGTCATTTCATAACATCTAGTTACAACTAGGGCTCTTTCATGCTATCTTTCCTCTTTTTTTCACCTTTCAAACACATAGAAAAGACAAATAGAAGTATTAATAATAATAATACAAACGTAGTATATGTTAATACCATAATACAATATGAAAAACCAGAAACAGAAACCGAAGAAGTTCCGATAATTCATAATTTATGATTGAAACATTAAAGAAGAGATTAACTTCAAATTACTTAGTCACAGTTTTTTCTTTAGAAAGATGTGTAGAGGAAATCCGAATCGTCAACAGGAATACCTCATCATGGGCATTTTGTCCTTTTTGATTGTATCTCCGCTACATTCCGATGATGATTGGTCTCGACAGCTGATTGGTCATGTTTTGGTCAGATAGTTTTGATCTTTGATCTTTCTTTAGTACATTTGACAAACAGTGAAAAATTTCAGAAAAGACATGTGGATGGCTGGCCCGTTGAAGAACTTCGCATGACCGAGCGCACCATCAGAATCTTTCGGTATTTTTTATTGGTTGAAAGACTTTAGTCAAGCAATAACGCTCACAAGAGAAGTCTTTTATGTCTGAGTGAGACTTTTGAACAAGAGTATTTTTCCTCGATAGGTAAAGGCAAGATATGGTAGGTGCCAAAAAAACTAGATGCAGCCATGTAATTTCAGATTTCATAAAATTAATTTTGTATCTTGCGAATTAATGTTCATTTTTTGAAGAAAAACGCACAGTGTGGGCGACCAACTGTATATGAAATAAGATGTCCCTAACAGAACAGAGAAAACATGGCGGCGTGGTGTAGTGGTAGTGTGTACTCTTCTCGATCAGACTGCGGATGGTTCGGGTCCACCTACAGTAGCAGCCAAAAGTATTCGTACCAAATTTGGAAATGTCATAACTTTTGACTCAGATGAGCAATCCGGCTCATGTTTTGGCAGGATTCTATAGTACTACAGTGTATCATCTCCTACTCCCCTTGTTGTGATTCGTTGTCGTATTATTGTGTAGCGATCCTGGAGCCTCTTTGTACTTACTCAGCAGTGATTATTTCCTCGGCGGGATTTTTCTGAGACTTCTTGTTAACAGTGTATGAACAACATTTACTGAGGAGTAGACTCCGCTATGCTAGCCATTCGAACTAATTCATCGCTGTGAGAAAATCGAAATTTCCGACACCCCTAAAATTGGGAAAAAATGTCATAACTCTGTGTTTAGTGAAGCTGGAGGATCCAAACTTGGCAGAGGCAATAGCCAATGAGTGATACAATGTCTGACCGAGTATGAGTCCGATCGGTCGAATTTTGAGAAATTTCGAAAATTTATTTTTCTCATTTTTCGAGGTACAGAAAGTACCTGCCTAGGTTAATTTCCATTCTGTTTAACAGCCATATGTCTTCTATATATAGTAGACGACAGTTTACTATTGTTTCATGAAATATCGAGTTCTTCGAGAGAAGTTATAGTTAGAGAAAAGAGGTAGAAAATAGTTATGGCACGATTTTCTATAAATTAAATTGATTTTTTTCAGGGACTAAAAGAGCATCGATAGCCATTCTATTATATGAATCTTCTTTCATCTTCATGATAATTGTTGTGGCAATGTCTGAGCTTAATCGGATTAATTCAAAGAATTTCGAAAATATCGTGAAAAAAATTCTAACTGTTTTCTACCTCTTTTCTCCAACTATAACTTCTCTCGAAGAACTCGATATTTCATGAAACAATAGTAAACTGTCGTCTACTATATATAGAAGACATTTGCCTGCTAAACAGAATATAAATTAAATTATGCAGGTACTTCCTGTACCTCGAAAAATGATAAAAATTAATTTTCGAAATTTCTCAAAATTCAACCGATCAAGCTCATACGCGGCCTGGTTTTGTATCACTCATGGACAATTATCTCTACCAATTGTTGAACCTACAGCAACACTGAACACAAAGTTATGACATTTTTGCCCAAATACAGGGGTGTCGGAAATTTCGATTTTCGCGGAGGAATGAATTAGCTCGAATGGATGGCATAGCGGACTCTACTCCTCAGTAAATGTTCTTCATATACTGTTAACAACAAGTCTCAGAAAAATCCCGCTGACGAAATAATCACTGCTGAGTAAGTACAAAGAGGCTCCAGGATAGCTACACAATAATACGACGACGAATCACAACATGGGGAGTAGGATATGATGCACTGTAGTACTATAGTATTCTGCCAAAACATGAGCCTGAGTGCTCATCTGAGTCAAAAGTTATGACATTGCTAAATATGGGTACGAATACTTTTTGCTGCTACTGTATATAAAATTTTTTTTGCTTATTTTTAAAAGCATCGTGCGTGCACTTTGCAAGTGCTTAAGTATTTCCGGTTCAAGCCACATATCGAGGACTGGCCAATTAGTATAAAAGTAATGCTTCGTTTGCTTTTTCCATTGTTTTCGATGTCTTTTTCACCCAGTTTTCTTGTATCCCTATTTGTTGGTGTTCATAAATGAAGGTTCTCATAACCCATCAAATCGGATGGAAACAAATCTCTACGAACATTTCTCACGATCATCGAGGAGGCAATGATGTATGGGATGGATATCGATTTTGAGGAGGATAACTACTTTGACGAAGATTCGGAGGACATTGTTTGGAGTGGAGAAGAAGAAGATGATAAGAACTTGAACGGATACACATCGACTGCAGTCATTGGATTCGGAGACAATGTTATAACCATTGCACAGGTATTAATTGCTCGATTTTTAATCATTAGGTCTTTGATCTTTGATCTTTTATCCAAACTCTATGTAACGGGAGTATTCTTTTCAAGGTGGAAGATGCCCTCACTTATCGGTGGAAGATCAAAAATGGAAAACCGAGTAACCAAAGATCGATGGCATATCATGAATGTTATGAATGAATGTAATCGATTACATATGAAGTTATTAGATGATAACGAAAACAATGGAACCGCTAATGAATTTGATTGCATGCTTTTAAAAATAAGCAAAAAAAATTATATAGGTGGACCCGAACCATAAACAGTCTGATCGAGAAGAGTACACACTACCACTACACCACGCCGCCATGTTTTCTCTGTTCTGTTAGGGACATCTTATTTCATATACATTTTGTCGGCCACACTGTGCGTTTTACTTTAAAAAAGAACATTAATTCGCAAGATACAACATTAATTTTATAAAATGTGAAATTACATGGCTGCATCTAGTTTTTTTTGTCTCCTACCATATCTTGACTTTACCTATCGAGGAAAAATACTCTTGTTCAAAAGTATCACTGAGACATAAAAGACTTCCCTTGTCAGAGAAAAAAGTGTAAAATGAAACAACACCTAATATAATAACAGCTATAAAGTGTCAAATATAACACAAAAAGCGTTAAATATAACGCACCACAGGTTTTGTGCGTTAACACCTTATTGAAGAATTCGTCATTGTTAGGAAAGGAAATAAAGAATAAAATATGAATTGTTTATGTATTTATATAGATTTATGAGCTATTTATTTACTATGTTGACCTGTGTAGTATATTGCAATTTGCGGCTGATTGTTAGGTATGATTTAATAGTAATCATGATAATAATTTATAATAATTCTTTATCGAAAATATCGTGATGGTATTAATAAATAACCTATTGCAGTACATTCATTCCATTCTTTGATCTCCTATTTAACACTAACTATCCCGGAGTTCAAATGTTCGCCCTCTACTCAATAACAATCGCTTGTCTTTCCACGATCAACGATTGTGATTGCCTAAAGTTAGTTCTCTTCTTCTTATTTAACTCTTGTCTCTTGCAGTCATCCCCTCAAGTTTTAAAGTCAAAAGCCGAACTAATTTTAAACTCTCCGCTCTGGCAAGACTCTTAAACAAAGAAAACGAGAGAGCATTGCCAGAGCGGACTCTTAAACAAAGAAAACGAGAGAGCATTGCCAGAGCGGAGAGTTTCAAAATTCCTTTGGATGTGCTTTTAATATTTAATCTTTTGCAGTATTTTATATTCGGAAGGAGTCGTAGAAGTGATGGAACGATTCGATGCTCTCGAATCGAACAGATTACTGAAGAATGAGAAAGCGAAAGAATTGTATTCGCGTATTTCTCAAAAACTCAAAGAGAAAACAAAAAAATTTCCATCATTTTTGTGAAACAAACTCTAATACTAATACTCTAACACACTAATAACTTTTTTGTTGTTGTTTGTTGTATTAATAACTTGTTTCCATAATGTTTGTAAAACTATTTAATAACTAGATATGTATAATGAACCTAACCACCACCACCCTAACCCATACCCCACACCGCTTAGCGATCATATATTTTTCCTTGCAATAAGATAGTAATAAGATAAATTATTTTTATTTTACTCTTCTCACCTATGTTATACTATGCAGCGAAGAATAAATACAAGCCTCAGAACTCAATCGATATCGAGAACCTCTATTGATGATAGGCCAATCGATATATCAATCGATATCGAGAACCTCTATTGATGATAGGCCACTCGATATATCAATCGATATCGAGAACCTCTATTGATGATAGGCCAATCGATATATCCTTTTAGGTTATTATTATGGTTTTCCCTATCACATTCCATTTTGAATTTTTCCCAGCCCAGCACATTTTTAATTTTTCCGATTCATTGGAGCGACTCAATCGAGGAGTACGCGAAGATGCCCTACAGCACCGGGAGATCAACCCGATCCTCCGCTTCACGGACGCCCAACCAACACTGGACTACACGCGCTCGCAATAGAGAAATATGGAGGAATTGTGATCCACGCGGCCCCGCCCGCTGAAGATGGATCTACTAAGTAACTAAGTAAGTAATGAGCATCTTTTCTACCTTGCCAGTATCTTTCCTATTTTGCAATCAAAAGTCCTTCAAAAATGTTAGGGAGAGGGAGAGGGAGAGGGAGAGGGAGAGGGAGAGGGAGTGGGAGAGGGAGAGGGAGGGAAGAGAACGAGAGGGAGAGGGAGAGGAGAGAACGAGAGGGAGAGGGAGAGGGAGAGGAGAGAACGAGAGGGAGAGGGAGAGGAGAGAACGAGAGGGAGACGGAGAGGAGAGAACGAGAGGGAGAGGGAGAGGGAGAAGATAGAACGAGAGGGAGAGGGAGAGGAGAGAACGAGAGGGAGAGGGAGAGGAGAGAACGAGAGGGAGAGGGAGGGGAGAGAACGAGAGGGAGAGGGAGGGGAGAGAACGAGAGGGAGAGGGAGGGGAGAGAACGAGAGGGAGAGGGAGGGGAGAGAACGAGAGGGAGAGGGAGAGGAGAGAACGAGAGGGAGAGGGAGAGGAGAGAACGAGAGGGAGAGGGAGAGGAGAGAATGAGAGGGAGAGGGAGAGGAGAGAACGAGAGGGAGAGGGAGAGGAGAGAACGAGAGGGAGAGGGAGAGGAGAGAACGAGAGGGAGAGGGAGAGGAGAGAACGAGAGGGAGAAGGAGAGAGAATCAGATGAAGTAGTCTCTCTGACAATGAGATGAGGAGCCTGTGTGACCTAGCAGGTCATCTCTATAACCTGTGGAAAAAGCTCTCTCTTGCACGAGTAGAGTGACATTAGGACCATGTCCTAAACACTGCATTCATTTAGACTTATTATCGTTTTCTTCCCATCGAACACAACTCATTTAATTTTTTCCTTTTTATTCTTTCTCTTATGTGGTATTACATTTTCAAAACGTGCGCACGTCGTAACCTCCGCCGTAACGTCTTCGTAACGTCTCCGTCGTTACGGCGGAGGTTACGGCGTGCGCACGTTTTGAATATAACACCGCATTATTTTAAACAGAACTTCTTTTCTACCTTACCAATGTCTTTCCTATTTTACAGTCGAAAGTCATTCAAAAAAGTAAGATATCAATGTCAGTCGCAGTCCTGCTCACTAACGGGGTTTGAAAATGTTGAAAAAGTAGATCGAAAAGGGAAAGTAGTGTTAATTTTTTGATTGAAAAAGTAGTTGGAAAAATAGCATAGCTTGCAATTGACAATTTAATTTAATTTAATTTATCATACATCAATAAGATGCGACAACATTTGAAATAACAGATAAAAAGAGCTTGTGGGATAGATAGACAATCTTTTACAGTAAAAACCCAGAGTGTTGGATTATTACTTTTCCAACTACTTTTACAATCACAAAATTGAACTACTTTTCATATTTCCCTCTACTTTTCCAAGATTTTAACACCATATCATCGTCGTTCTCTAGGTCTTTACAATGATCCATTTCCCTCAATAGTAAATAATCTTTAGCGCGAGTCTCGCGAAATTGCGCACGGAAGGAGCTACATAATATTTTTTAAACTATTAATTTCAGATGTCAGTCCACAAGAGCCTCGAGGAGATAGCAATAGATCGGTTGGCTGATCTTATTATAGCTAAACGATTGCCTTCATTTGACTCACCGCTACCGATTTTCATTTCAAATGGTGTAATTCGAAGTTTGAATTGGAAATGTCGTCTAAACTCTTCCCTATCATTACTTGATACAAAGAGATTTACTATTACCGAGGTACATTTCACAGCGTTTTAGCAGAGCTTGACATGAAAAGCTTGAAATATTCCAAAAAAGTAGCTAATTCAAGTCGTAAACTCCCTGCAAACTAGAGGAGGAGACCCTTCATTTTGGATACTGACGCAACGATTAACATGTGGAATATTGTCTATCGATCAATCAATTTATTCATATCAAACATAATACTAGATGAAGGAAGGGCCGTTCTTCAGTTCCGTTCTTCTTTTTTTGCACTGGTATTGGCCACTATTGTGTATTAATTATCTTGAATTCATCTCGAAATCGAACACGGGGTTGACCCATCTATCATCTTCTATTTCTCGTATCCTGATCGACCATTTACACATTGTTTATATTGTACGGAAAATAATGTGAGGGACAATGGGAAATTGTAAAAAAAGTATGCAAATCGGATAGGCACTCTATTATAATATTATTATTATAATAGTAACTCTATTATAATATTATTATTATAATAGTAAGAAAAATTACAGGCAGAGATTAGGCTCACCGAATCAGATCACGATTCAATATCAACCATTCTCCAACATCGACTCAAGAAATTGATTTTATACGGAAAGTTGAAAGATTTCGATCGTAAGTTGGCTATTTCTAGGAGAATTTAAATTAAATAATTTAAATCCATTTATTTTAGATTAAAATGTATTCTTTTTTTTAAATTTAAAATGGTTTATTTTAATTTTAAAAAAATACTTGGTTGCTACCTACCGCCTACCGCCCCTTAAAGGTGGAGGACTCCCGCGAATATTTTCGTGAACAAACTGTGAAGACAGTATGATAGCAAAAGTTATTCTACATACCGTACAATATTTATTTTATGCTAATTCAGCATATTGATCGCTAGAATTATGAATGAAAATTTTTGAAAATAGGAAAGTTCGGCAATAGGATTCGAACCCGCGACCAGGCGCTTTCTAGTCAGAAGTTTACCACTACGCTAAGGCAACGATGGGTAGTATCCCTATCTTCTTGCATATCACTAGACACTTGCATAAGCGAGATATAAGAGATTTGCATGATCATTCGCGGGTCTCCACCTTTAAGATGTTCCCTAAAACTTCAAAGTTAATTAATAGTTTATGATGAGACAGCCGTTTGATTGCTTAAGACACCGGCTCAGTAAGATTCGAGGGTTGAGCCAGTGACCCCGGACATCGACTCCCCCCCCCCTCAAAAAATTTTTACGGATGGGCCCCCACCACAAAATGTGAATTCATTTGGGCTGGGTCATTGAAACATGAATGTGGCGAGTTTTCGAAATTTGAAAACTCGACTTTCACTATAAAAAATAGAGCGATCTAGGACCAATGTTAGTGTCGATTAATTATAAGTATACCTAGACAACAAAAACTTGTTATTCTCATTTTGTAGAACTCGTCGAGTACGTCATTTTTCATGTTGATCGTGTTGTATGAAATTCGATTGTTCTCAATATACAAGCGATCCAAGGTAGTGGGGAATACGATGATTCATGATTTGGATCGCTTGTATCTTGAGAACAAACGACTTTCATAGAACACGATCAACATCAAAAATGACGTACTCGACGACCTCTTTAAAATGAGTATAAACATGGCAAGGTGCCGAAATTTTTTTCAAACCCACCGACAGCTTTTATTCTCAGCCTATTTCTCTTCATAAGGGTCTGCAATTTTTTTGTTGAAAGAACAAAGTAAGTGTACAGTTCTACAAAATAGTACTTTGTGCACAAAAATATTTTATTTTCGAAAGTTCTTCAATATGAGTTCAAACATGAGTGGGTTTGAAAACAAAAATATTGTCGAGTCAGGTCCATTCTTCTCAAAACAAGGGTCCTTCGAAAACTCGCAACATCTATGTTTCATGGACCGAACCCAAATGAATACCCATTTTGTGATGGGGGGTATCCACAAAACAAACTTTGAGCCAAATCGGTGAGGTCGATGTCCGACACTTCCAGGAATCTTACTGAGCCGGTGCCTTAAATGATAACTAAATGATGCAAATAATCTAGGTTCAAACAGTTATCATGGATGGCTTGAATCGAATGAAGAACTTGTTGGCGAAGTATTGGGCGAGCAATTCGTGGGTATGTCTATTTATTTTTTTCCAAATTCTCTTTCATGATTCACTGTTCGAAAATGATCAAGTGTAGCGGCTTAGATCCTGAAAAAAGTATTCATTAGCTGACCAGAGGAAGAGGAACGAAGAATTATTCAAGATAGAGGAGCCCCTTGTATTTGAGCTCTCCATGCCCAGAGTTACCAGTTGTTTAGTAGTAATCATTCCCTCCTAAATGGGTCTGTGATTGGTCATTGTAATGTAAAAATGCAATGTATTTAACATAGGTTTGCATGCTCATTAATTTTAAAGTTGGATCATGTTATAAACAGTATAAATTAATAAATTAATATTGTGACGTATGATGTTTCGGGTGCTACGACATCATTTTACCACCCCAATAAACGTTTATAAATTTTTATTCCTTGAGTTTTGACTATACTGTTTTGACTATAATGATAGATCACATCTCCCTGAATACAAAAACAATTTTCTCTAAAATTTTAGAAAAAAAAATCCTAGCTGAAACTTAATTGCTACACCAAAGGGGCGAATTTTCGAATTTAAAATATAAATATATAGGGAATAGCAAACGGGAAATAAACCCTCGTTTCGAGTTTACAAACAGCTAACCACTGATCTACACGGACGGCACTACTTGCGTTTCTCGAATCCACTAAAACAGACACCCTTGGTCCCACATTCTCCATGATTATAGCGCACCACAAATCTCCTGCCCCCACTTGTTTAATAATAATCAATTTCTTAATTTATATATTTATTTTGGTTTATTCAGTCGCTTCATTCACTGTTCCTGAATCGTTGAGTGAATGTTATACACTGAATCAACTTGAACTAATCGGATTCGAGGATATACCAAAAAGCTTTATTTCTAAGGTACGATAATATTTTCATAACATATTTAACTATTGTCCACTATCAACAACATCACTATCCAGTCGTAAAAAAGTCTTTTGAAATGAAATGCATGAAGTGAAATTTCAAATTGAATTTGTTTAGATTGATTTATTTACAACCTTGGACACTCTTGTTATACCAAATACAACGAATTTAACTGTGGAAATTCTCTATACTTTACTAAAGGTTTGCTGTTTATTTACGATTTGCCTTAGATCACGTTTGAACGAGTTTTTGGCGCGAATGATGATTTCTCACACTGATGAATTTGGCTGGAGTTTTAGTTTTATTTTAAATAAGCACAGTCAAAAAAGAACAAAATTAACAAAAAAAAAAAGTAAGAATAAAAAAAGGCAAAAAAAAAGATTTCGATCCTAAACGAAGCAAGTTGGTCCCTTATCTTAACAGTGCCATTTCTATTGGATTCATATGAGAGATGAGTTCCTTGGCTTTTGAACATCAACTTATTTACTAATTTCGAAAATTACCAATTTTCTTCAGGGACTTCCTCAACTTCTCCAGCTCGATGTCTCTTCGTGTCCCCTACTTTATAACATATCTTGTCTGAGTCAAACCAAGCAATTGATGAAGCTTCGACTTTGCGAACTTCAATTGAGCATGAATATGGAAGAGTTGACAGACACTTTAGCCAGTTTAAAGGATCTTACTGTGCTTGATATTGGAATGGCTACAAACTATGGGTATGCTTTTAGTTTATGTTTTTAAAGTTTTTTTATGAGAACCGGTGAATGAGAACTATTTGCATACATTGTCTATTCACTAGCACTTGTCTCTCATACGATAGTTCTAATCCAGACGGTTCTCATTTATCGGTTCTCATCCGATTAATGAGTACCGTATTCAGAATAAGTGTCCAGTGCAGACATTCAAAATGCAAAATATATGATTATGCTTTCAGGATAAATTTAACGTCAATTATTTGTGAGAGAATGCTCAAGGAAAAAGCTTCGCCGTGGCATAAACTAGCATTCATCGACATTTCTGATGCGCATAGCGAGCATAGTTCAATTGGTATTGAGCATATGAAGCCCATTATGGAAAAACATGACACGCTGCAGAGTGTGTGCCTGATAGGTTAGTGACTCTGACTTTGCTCAGACCTTCCTCTTCCTCTCCCCTTCCCTTCCCTTCCCTGACTAACTCTGACACAAACTCTATTTTTTCTCCATGTACCAATCTACATTTCAGGAACGCAGCTCGATTCGGAAGATCTTTCCTTATATCCTTGGATAAAGGAGAGTGTTCAGATCTGTAATAATTGGCATGCTTCAACCTGCTTGAATGCACTCAATTACTACATTAAGAAACACACCCATGATGATAAAGTTGACGTAGCAATGGATAGTCTCTGGGGGGTAATATATTTCATACTGTTTACACGTTAGTTCAAAATGCGAGAGCTATGGGAATAACAGGCAAGAGAGATGCTGAGGCGATTTCCCAATAGCGGCGCATCTCAGACAGGTTTGGTCCCGGGGGTAGACAGTGCGACAGGGAGAATCATTGGATGCCATCTCATACGCACACCCTCCCTAATGCATCCGCCTCCGCCTCCACCAAATCCGCCTGACATCGCAATACCCTCTCGTTGTCCTTAAAGATGGAGACCAACGATTTTTTTCGTAATAAGACTGTTCGGATAGAATGAAAGAGATTCATCACACGAATCGAAAGACATATCTGATATTTATTCCAGATATGTTTAAAGCTCACTATGCGCATTGAAAGTACAACTTTCAAGGCACGTAGTAGTGTTGTTTAGTCGAATATAGTCCGCGAATATTTTCCTTCGAATAAAATTTGCATATTTATTCGACCGGTCTTTTTAGTCTGGACTAAAAATGACATTTTAGTCGAGACTAAATTTTAGTCTAGAATAAATTTGCATTTAGTCCAGACTAAAAGTGCTCAAACGCAACAAATTCATCAATTTCAATAATTTATTCATGACAACACACAACCACTAAGAGCCAAAAGCTAATGGCAAATGAACACGTGTTCTCGAATAAATTCGAAAATATTAGTCTAGACTAAGTGTAAATTTAGTCCAAAATATTATGCTAATTAGCCATTTATTCGAGACTAAAATGAGAACTTTAGTTTAGAATGATTTTTAGTCTGGACTAAATATGCAAATTTATTCGAGAATAAGATTTAGTCCATCTAACAACACTAGCACGTAGAGAATGCCCATCCGATTTGCATACTTGCTCTCTCATTTTCTTTAAAGAAGGAGACCCTTGAGTTGGCATGACTGATTCCCGCCACGATGAGCATGTTGAAAATTGTTTATGTTATATGGTAATTTACGTAAGGGACAATGAGAAAATGAGAGAGCCAAGTATGCAAATCGGAAGGGCACTCTCTACATGCATTGAAAGTTATACTTTCAATGCGGATAGTGCGCTTTAAACATTTCGGGAATCAATATCAGATGTGGCTTTCGATTCGTGTGATGAATCTCTATCATTGTATCCGAACAGTCTTGTTACGAAAAAACTCGTGGGTCTCCATCTTTATAGGCACACCACCATATAACTCGAAGCACTACATTCTATCAATGCTCTCTCGCTTTCGTTTTCTACGTGAGAGCCAGAGCGTAGAGTCAAATTAGGGTTAGAATTGAAAGTTAATGAAAAAGTGATAAATATTACGTATTTATTTATGCATAGTACGTGCTCTTGGTGTGGTTCGACATGCCATAAATGAGTATGCTCGCCTGAATGCGGCACTATGCGCGTTAGTTGTCCACTTATGTGTGCGCAATCTTAAAGGTGAACTCCCGCGAAGATTTTCGAGAACAAACTGTGAAGATAGAAAGTTGGCAAAAGTTATTCTACATACCGTACACTATTTATTTTATGCTAATTCAGCTTATTGATTGCTGATGAATGAATCATGGCTGCAATCGCAGCGCGCTTTTTCAAAATAGGAAAGCTCGGCAATAGGATTCGAACCCACGGCCATGCACTATCTAGTCAGATGTCTTACCACTACGCTATGGGAATGATGAGTGGCTAATCAATATTATTGCATATCACTTGATACTTGCATAAGCGACCTTTAAGAACAGGAGCTACAGTCGATCCTTTCTAAGAATACGTGAATAATAATAATAATAATAATAATAATAATAATAATAATAATAATAATAATAATAATAATAATAATAATAATAATAATAATAATAATAGTAATAATAATAATAATAATAATAATAATAATAATAATAATAATAATAATAATAATAATAATAATAATAATAATAATAATGATATTACAGAAGAATGAATGGGAATTAATTCATCCATCGAAAGTGAATTCCTGTGTTGAAGCATGCCTGGATGTAATGAGGCAACCTCGTGATCACCTTGTCTTAAATAATGCGATGTCTTTCATCATACGATTGTATGAGTAAGTTGCTACTCTGGTATTTCGAAATTATCAGTCTATTTAAAATACGTCACCGACTTCAAGTTTACTTAAGTTTAAATCTAAGAGAGTGCCGTCTCTTTTTTTCACTTTAATTTCTTGATAGGAACGCTTGAAATTGAAATGCTTATTTTAAATCAAACTAGCTCAATATTTTAAACCAGGGCTGTGCGAAAAAAATATTTCGAAAAAATTTCGAAAAACGAAAATTTTTCGAATTTATTTTCGAAAAATCCGAAAAATCCAAAAAAAAATATAAACACTGTTTTCCATATCGAGAACACCAATTCGCTAAATTTTCCAATCGATAAAACGGAAACACATGAATTGCAACTGTGTGATTCCTTATTGATGCTGCATAAATGATAAAGAACACATATTTACTCAAGTGCAATTGTATTTTTTGTCTCCAAATTTCAAATTTTTGTTAAAATGTCATTAATTTTGGAAATTTTCTGCTTTTTGATGAACAAGCATTTTTCGTCGAAATTTTTTTTCGAGAAAACCCGAAAAATCGAGAAAAAAAAACGAAAAACGAAAAACGAAAAATGCACAGCCCTGTTTTAAACGCTCTGGCCACACTCTACCCGAGTCCAAAGTGTTTTGAGTAGGCCTTTTAAGATAAAGTAAGATGATGATGAGATCAGATTTTATCGTGGCGGGAGTCAGTCATGCCAACTCAAGGGTCTCCTTCTTTAAAGTGAAAGCGCGAGCAGACTCTAAGATTTGCAATACCAGAGTATACAATATTCAATGTTTAGTTATTTCGATAGATCGATTTATCACAATTGAATATTTAATAGAAATTGATAAATCACATAAAAAGAGAAATCTGCTGCTTGGAGCGTAGCTTAAAGGCTATTTCGACTCTCTCCACTCTGGCAGTACTCTCTTACAGACAATGAAAGCGAAAGAGTTTGGTCAGAGAGGACAGTTTCAAATTAGCTGAGGAGTCACTTTAAAAAGCGAAAACCATTGTCAAACACTGTATCTAAGCAACAGCCAAAAATATTTTTGAAATTTGTTCCGCCAATTATAAAATGTTCAAAGCTTTTGCTGGATGTCATCGTTTTCAAAAAGTTATTTTTATTCGAAAAAGAGATAATATTCTTAGACTTAGTACTGGTGATTTGCATAAAACACCCCGAGTTTAATTTTACTCTCCGCATCTCTCGTAGACAAGGAAAGCAAGAGAATGTGGCCAGTGCGGAGAGTCTCAACTTAGCATCTCATTAAAGGGAGGATCTCTTTAAAGGACTTCGGTCAATGAAACGAGTATAATTTTTTAAATGTTTTTCAAAAGCGATATTTCAACCAATTTTTTATTTAATTTGTTTATTTTTTTTTGAAAAACATTTGAAGAACGATAAAATATTGTAAAGCCTTGAAAATTATATAATATACGCCACAAAATTTTGAAAATAATTCTGGCATGCAGGTTGGAACAGATCAGTCTGCTGGAGAGTATCAAACCGTTCAACTTGTTCTTTGAACGCTGCCTGAACATTGCTGAAGGCCAAGGAATCATATTTTTACTCATAGAGGTAATTTTATTAATTAAATTAATCAATATTTTTATTCTTATTCTTCGTTCCATCATATTATAATTAACAGGAAAATGGGTTGGGATTGATGGATGTCCGTCGCTAAGGTATAGCATTACGGTGAGGGTTTTGGGTACAGTACATGGGCGAATCGTGGACGATGAAATAAAAATGGCGACAGCAGAAGATTAAGGATGTATTAGGGAATTTCTCGCTAGAAAACTCAATTTCTTCCCTTATTTCATGTATATGGGAATTCATCCCCTATGACGGAATAATTCCTACATTATGAAGGAAGCATTCCGTAAAGAGACGTTTCTAGTGATTTTTCTCTGAATGGCAGAGACCGAGCATAAATTTAGCATAAATTATAGCATAAATTTAGAGTTGCGAACTGCTTAAAACATCGGGACATCATCTGGAACGCTACTCATTTGACATCGATCGATTCTGCTCCTTTATCTTGAATTATACGCTAGAGCATAAAAAATTCAAAAAGTCACTTTAAAAAAAAAATATTACCATCCGGTAGTCGTCTTCCTTTGTGAGGGCAATCCTCTTAAGATTCTGCAATCGACCCATATGGGCAGTAGGTGAGGGATGCCCAAAAATAGTTTCAAAAGTTGCTTATTTTACCTACCAGAACCGGCAAACCGATAATTCGTCGAACCACGAACCCACTCGTTCGACTCCCCGCTGATGCAACTAGTTTATTGACCTGCAAAAGGAAGACTCTTTGGGACAGTAGCAAAATGTACTTTCTCTTCATTTCAAAGACCATAATCATGATTGTTTTCAGCTTGCATTACGTCCTGTATAATGCTGGGTACATTCTGAGAAGCAGCCCAAAAGCCTTATCGCACCTCACCGATGAAAGGCTTATGACCTTGATAATCAATGAAGCACGTGAACATTACGATAAATATAGATCTTCCGCTTTCTTCAATTCGATCTGCGATTTGCTGAGTAATTCATTGGTTTATCACTTGCAACATTTATTAATGAAAAAAGCAAAAAAAGCAATATGGGAAAAAATGGGAAAAAATGGCAATATTGAAAAAAGTAATATGGGAGTGATCCTTCGCTATACGTGGTAATAATAATATTAACATTTATACGTTACAATGATAACTCAGATATATTTAGTGACCAAATTATGTCGTGATGAATTTCTTAAAATGCGATGCCACACCTTAGGTAACAAAAAAAAAGAATGGCAGCTTAAACTGAATATTGATAAGGACGAATACAAGATTGAGATATATTAGCGGCCAAAAATAATGAAACATAAGAATGTAACAACGTGTTTTTTGAATGTAACTTTTTTTTCAAAGTTGATGAATCGTTCTTAAACTTTTTGTGCCACCGTAACACGAGTGCACTATTGATTGGTATAAAAATTACCAATTTTGATAAACTGACCTATCCATCATTTTCGAAATTCGAAATATTGAAGTTTGCTTGGGTTTTGTGTAAAGTGGTAGTTTGGGACCAAATTGTAAAGACGAATCTTAGAATAAGTTATAATACTGCTTGGGGATGTCTTAACTAGCACGGAGGGGGAGAGGTGGGTTGTAACTAATTCAGTGGGCAGAGAGTTCCAAATATCGATTACTCTAGATACACAATTTGATAATGTTGAAAGAACACTATGAGGGGGTGTATATGCGGTAAGGATAGGAAAAATTATGATCATGGTTGAGAGGAGATACGACAAAAAGACTTCAATAATCATATTCGTAATTGCCATGAATTGTACGATGAATACTATTGTAGATTTATCGGCCGAATCATCCTTACAATTTGTTCGGAACGGGGGTCTTGAACTTCTGTTCGGAATGGTACATGATGGGCCAATCGTCGACCTTTGGGGTGAACTCGTGAGTTTTTTTTTATTATTATGGTTAAGTAGTGCAGCAGAATCCTCCCCCAATGTTCAATGCCCTGATTTTTTGCTGTGAATAAAGCATACAAGCTCTTCAAGTTCTCTGCGTTGTTTCACTCAGATTTTATCGAATTTATCGTCGATAGATTGGAATTTTTAAAAAGCTTGACAATAAAATTATGCTAAAGAAATGAAATGCAGGAAAAAATTCACTTTGAGGTAGAATTGCCGATCGTATCTTTTCGATAATTTTTTCTCAGCCTACGTAATTTATAAAATTGCAATCTTTCCGTGAAATTCGGTCAAATCTGGAATAAAAGAGCGCAAACAAAGAGGTGATGTTTATTATTCACAGAGTTAAAACATGATGGTATATCAATAGGGGATTCTGCAGTAATGTACACATTTCATTTTTTCAAGAACTAAAAAATTCAGGTTCTGTTGACAGTTTACAAAGTTGTGATGATGCCAGAGAACCGTGAAGCCATTCTCAACATCATTTCTATCGATTTCTTCACGTAAGCCGAGCTAAGATTTAAGAAAAAAAATTTCAAAGAGTCAATTAAATAAGTTATTAGTTTTTTTCTATTTTCACGAGAAAAAAATCAATTTTTTAGTTAGTTAAGAAGTCATTTCATAACATCTAGTTACAACTAGGGCTCTTTCAGGTTATCTTTCCTCTTTTTTTCACCTTTCAAACACATTGAAAAGATAAATAGAAGTATTAATAATAATAATACAAACGTAGTATATGTTAGTAACATAATACAATAAGAAAAACCAGAAACAGAAACCGAAGAAGTTCCGATAATTCATAATTTATGATTGAAACATTAAAGAAGAGATTAACTTCAAATTACTTAATCACAGTTTTTCTTTAGAAAGATGTGTAGAGGAAATCCGAATCGTCGACAGGAATACCTCATCATGGGCATTTTGTCCTTTTTGATTGTATCTCCGCTACATTCCGATGATGATTGGTCTCGACAGCTGATTGGTCATGTTTTGGTCAGAAAATTTGATCTTTGATCTTTCCCTGGTACATTTGACAAACAGTGAACAATTTCAGAAAAGACATGTGGACGGCTGGCCCGTTGAAGAACTTGGCATGATCAACTTTACCAGCAGAATTTTTATTGGGTGAAAGACTTTAGTCTAGCAATAACGCGAAAAAACGTGCAAAAGGAAACAACTTATTAAAATTGAAATCATTTATGAAACATTTATGAAACATTTATGAAATTTATGAAATTCATTTATGAAATTGAAAGAAATTAACATTTATAAATAACGCTGTAAAGTGTCAAATATAACACAAAAAGCGTTAAATACAACGCACCACAGGTTTTGTGCGTTAACACTTTATTGAAGAATCCGTCATTGTTAGGAAAGGAAATAAAGATTAAAATACGAATTGTTAATGTATCTATGAACAGATTTAGGAGCTATTTATTTACTATGTTGACCTGTGTAGTATATTGCAATTTGCGGCTTATTGTTAGGCATGATTTAATAGTAATCATGATAATAATTTATAATAATGCTTTATCGAAAATATCAGGATGGGGATTAATAAATGACCTCTTGCAGAACATTCATTCCATTCTTTGATCTCCTATTTAACACTAACTATCCCGGAGTTCAAATGTTCGCCCTATACTCATTAACAATCGCTTCTCTTTCCACGATCAACGAGGGTGATCATATAAAGTAAAAATATTATTGCTTTATTATTATTATTATTATTATTATTATTATTTTTAATTTTTTTATTTATATTTTTATTAATATTTTTCAAAGGGAGAGGGCAGATCAGAACAGAGAGTTTCAAGTGAGCATGGTGTGAGCTTCTAATTTTTAATCTTTTGCAGTATTTTATTTTCGGAAGGAGTCGAAGAAGTGATGAAACGATTCGAGGCTCTCGAATGGAACAGATTACTGAAGAATGAGAAAGTGAAAGAACTGTATTCTCGTCTTTCACAAATACTCAAAAAAGAAAAAGAAGAAAAAGAGAGAAGAGAAGAGAGAAGAAGAAGGAGGATGGACCAGCAAATTGACGATTTATTGTTTATTCTCTAGCTCCTCGTAGGTAGTGCTATTTTACTGTAACGGAAAATTCGTTCATATTATATACACCACCTAAAGGATCGTTTCGCTCTCGGTTCATTGTCATTTGCTAATAAAGTACATTCCTTTTAAAAAAAAGTACCTATAAACAAGAAAAGTCCTTCACACAAGTCCAAAAAATGATTTGGTACGGCGGCAGGGTGCACAATCTGCAAATTTTTAGCACCATCGGATGATGAGAAATGACTAAAAAAGATATTTCAACGCGACGTCGCCTGGTCTCAACGGTGGCTTTAGGTGCAAATTGAACATCACCATTGCACCCTTGAGAACACCCATCCCCAGAATTTGATTTTTTGACTGTGAGATTTCACTGACACCAGTTGATTCTCACGCGAACGGCCTCATATAGGTTTGCATGCTCCTTAATTTTAAAGTTAAATCGTGTTATAAACAATACAAACGGTCAACTATCCCATCTTGGTCTCTTCATATCACACTATTTCTTTCTTCTCTGCCAATGAGACATCATTGACCTGTTTCGCGACCGCTCTTTATGGGTGTAGTTAGTGAATAATCATCAAATTTGCATTACGAGCTCACGCAGACACGTGGAAACGTGTTACACAGCGAGTTACATTCATTTGAAGTTGACAGTAAAGAAATTGCATAGAAATGAATAATGGAAAAAATATTGCATATGCAAATTTCGAAAAACAAAATTTGAAAATGTTGTTTTCGCACTCAGTTAGGCCAGTCTAACAACAATCAATAAAAACGGAGGGGAAAGTTTTTTCTGTCAAATGGCTACTCTTTTACAGGAGATCCGTGCTATGAAGATTCCTTTGTCTCTAATGCCTTCACCAAAACCCGTCACTTCATATTGTATCGCTTTTTTCAAAGCAACTGCTTTGCAATTGACCAAAGAACAGATAGGAGGCGGATTCACGGAATGCGGAGGCATCCTGAAATCAATCGATATTTCGCTAGTGATCTATAGATCCTATCGGTGTAACGAGAACTAAGCTCCGCCCATTTTTAAGAAAACCCCAAAAAAATACAAGAGTCATGTGAATAGCCCAACCACCATGTACAGTCAATATATAGTGTTGATCATATTTTCATCCCTCATAGCGCATCTTTCTATTCATCCAAATCCATTTCTCCATTCATTCTACCCTTTTCACTCCCTTTGCAGTGGTCGTTTTCTATTTAATCAATCGATAATATCCCTCAATCAATCAATAATATATGTTCCGGGAATGGTTCCCGGCGATCTTCGGACGCTCCGATCATCCGGTAGATATGTTCTCGATTATCGATTGATATTGATTGGTTCAGGACTCATTAACACCAAAGGAGGAGGAAAGGAAATCGGATAAGAAAAAAGAGAAGAAAGAGGAAGATGAGGAGGACTTATTGATTGAAAGGTACGGTAACCAATCGATAAATCAATAATCGATAAATGACATTATTGATTACCAATCAATCAATAATTGGAAGTTACAGATGGGTCACGGCTGCGCTCGGTTCGAAGGTTTTCCCCGAGCAGAAGGAGATATCTGGGGTATGGTAGTTACAATAACGATATGAGATCAAAGAACAAGGATCAAAGATTAAAGATCAAAGATCAAAGATCAAAGATCAAAGGTCAAAGATCAAAGATCAACTTGAGGTTTTCACTCCCCTTCCACTGTTGGTTCTCTTCTCGATTGTGAGACATTCACTGATTGAAGAGGTAGGCCAAGAGTGCAACGACATCTGCAAACTGAACAAGAGGAGTCTATCAGGTGATCTTTGATCTTTGATCTCTGAATGATCTTTGATCTTTGCAGTGATCGCCTCTCACATCGAAACGCTCCTCCCAGCCATCAATCAGTCTTCTTCATTCTTCTATCGTATATTGATTACTCCTGATCTAGCGGAGAAAATAGATCCGGCCTTCTTGAAGGAACTGCGCCTTGTATTCGGGCGAAGGGTACGTGTTGATCTTTGATCTTTGATCTCTGATTTTTTATCTTTGTGGTTATCGCATCTCAGATAATCAAGCTGATCTTTGATCTTTTAATGACTAAACAAGTCAATCTTTGATCTCATTACTAACATATTTTGTAAACCAATATCATAATTTCAATACATGATACCGTCAGTCCAAACTCCGCCCACTTCAGATCATTATGACGGTCGAGGCTCCGATGTTCAAGGAATTCATCAGAGACAACACCAGACGAGTTTGGAATATTGATCTTTGATCTTTGATATTTGATTTTTGCACTTCCTTAGGTCATAACCGACTTCGAATTGCCCAAGTCCAAAGGAATGATCGGCATCGCCACCACCTTTGTATCGGAGAGATTCAGAGGGGAGGTAGGCGAGTCTGACCAATGGGCGGAGCATAAAAGGGGCGGAGCTTAACCTACGACCGTTGAAGACTCGTCGATATCCCGATCGATCTTTCGCACTGAATCATCGTGACAAACAAGATCATGAATTCTTCGAACTGAGAGATCGCATGAAGCATCTACACTTGAAGAAAATAGATGTAAGATTTGATCTTTGATCTTTGAACTTTGAAGAAAATATTTTAAGGTCTGTCAAATCCGTCTACACGATCGCCACCTCTCATTAGTACTTGTTCGACCAGTGGAGAGGGGAGGTAATTTAAGGGGCGGAGCTAAAACCGCCTTAGTGGGCGGAGTCACCGCTTTTTTTCAATAATGGCTTTGAGGAATAGTTCGTCTCCGCGAAGAACTCTCCCCGCAAGAGCTTAGCAAGATGTTCGCTCGTTTATCTGAACAAGTGGTAAGTGGGCGGAGCTTGACAAAAGAGGCAGAGCTTGAAATCAAAGAGGCGGAGCTTCCAATTTTAAGTCAACGGACAGTCGACTTCTTCTGCCACGAATGCATCTTCATTCACAGTCACATCTTACATCCAAGTGGCGACTCACAGGTACGGTATCTGAAAGGGAGCGGAGTCTTACATGGGCGGAGCTATAAGTGGGCGGAGTCTTAAATGATAAGAATTTTCAGGTGGGCGGGGCGAGTCGATTAGGATTGGCAATGATTTTGGTCGACCCGTGTGTCCGCCGTTTGTCGATATCATCCATGGAGCGAGCGTTACGATCGACGAGAGAGGTGTGCGGTGTGGAGATGAGGAGAGGAGCAGGAGAAAGGTATACGGTAGGATGGGTTCTGTATGATAGGATGCCGTACTGTAGGATACGGTAGGATGGGGTACTGAAGGATACGGTAGGATGGGGTACTGAAGGATACGGTAGGATGGGGTACTGAAGGATACGGCAGGATAGGGTATTGATACTTTAAGATACTGTAGGTTCTAATGCGTGGTCTAAATTTGAAAAAAAATAACAAATTTACTGAATAAATATTTCAGTCGAAATCAGCCTCGTATCATTCATCCTCACTTGAATTGCCCGACAAATCAACCGACACTAACTTCAACCTTCGTTTCGATTCTCCCTTCCTCTTTTTCGTAATACAAACTGCTTCCAAACTGCCGATCCTGGTCGGAACCTACGCAGGTAATCGATACATCTACAAACTACCGTAATCTGTTTTCCATTCAGGAAGCGCTCTCATCACACGCCCTCGATCGATAAGTGCTTCAGTATCGATTAATAAGAGCAAGAAAAAACGGGCGAAGAAGTCTAATAAGAATAGGTACATTTCAAAGCACTAACCGAGCCAATTCTTTCCCCGCTCACGCAATGCTCTCTCACTTTCTTTGTTGGAGCGTTGCCAGAGCGGAGTGAAAAAAAAATACCTAGGCGTTCAATCAATGAAAATTTCAGCAATAAGAAGCCGTCCAAGTCTCCCAAGCTCCGCAAGAAGAACTCTACAAAGATGACGAAAAAGTAGTGAATTGTCCTAGATTTCAATATTTACTTTGTATATTTTTGTGATTTCAGGAATGAGATAAAGAAATCAGAAGTACATGAGAATAAAGTGTCAACGAAAGGAAAGAAAATTTCTCACTCTAAGTCAAGCTCAAAATCGTCAGAAAAAGAGCCGAAATCAATCAATACTTCTCAAGTTCAATCGATAACTCAAAGCCAACACTCGAAATCAATCGATAGTACGCAAAAGGAGAGATCGATCGTTAATTCGGACAAGAAATCGATATCCAAGACCAGTCGAGAGTTTGCTCGAAAGAGCAAAGAAGCAGTGATTTCTACTGGAGATAAGATGATGATGAAAGGAAAGAAATTGGCAAGTTGCGTGAAAAATAAACTTTCCCGATCCAAGTCAACCTCTAAATCTACTGAAGATACTCCGAAATCAATCAATACATCTTCGAGAACTCAATCGATATCGAGAACCTCTATTGATGATAGGCCAATCGGTAATAGTGAATCTGTTAATCGATCTGAAACAAGACAAACTCCTGTTGAATCCAAATCGAAGAAAGTAGCCCAAAGTGTTAAGAGTGGAGTAAAAACTGCTCTGACTCCAATGAAGAAATTGTTTTCGAAAAAGAAGAAAGATGATCATTGATTCGAAAAAAAAGATCAATGATCCAAGCCATGTCCCTTTTCATTTCCTAAAGAGAGATACAGTAAACTGACTATTGATTTCGATTTGTTCGGGACACCGTACAGTATTCACAAATTCAGATTCTAAGTCAATTAGGGGCAGCACATCTAAACGATAAAATGGACATAATACATCTAGGTTTTACGAAGACGTGCAGATGATCTCTCAGTTTGAACCGCTCACAACTGAAACCAGAACGACCGCTCACAAATGGACTGATTTCCAAATGGAATAGCTTATCAAGGGACCGTTCTCTATACTCATACATATGAGCTCTTCACCATTACTTGAATCAGCTTTCGAAATTACCTCGATGACCAGTAGTAGCCAGCTCCTTTGTTTTTATCTCCTCATCGTAAATAAGATCGTCGATGCCTTCTGTAGACTCTCCATCTCTATGAATATCTAGATTCCTATGTGTCAATTGATCTTTGATCTCTAACCCTCCAATCCCATAGTCCCAATGGATATTGTGTCATGTATTCACTCAATAAACATTATCAAGAAGAGTTTTATTCAAAATATCGATCGATTTGGATCAATAAGTGCGCGCTGCATAAATGAGATAGCATATGTATGAGAGTGGATGTGTGTACGTAATCATAGAATTTTGAGATGGAGTAAAATATATAGTAACTGTTTTTGTTGTGCGAATAAAAAAGATCAAGTATACAATCATAACAAGAGCAATATGGATAAAGTTCTGATAGATGGACGGATGGTTGTATGATAACATGGCATGTAATCAATCAATAATATCGATCTCGATCAATCAATAAAGAGAGAGGAATGAAATAAGAAACGAATCGGGGGTCGGATAAAAGGGCGTGAAATATCTTAAACATGTAGGAGTAGGGGAATATCGATCGATAAAAAGGTGGCGGGGCCAAACAAATATTAGGTATAACTCACACAAATAAAAATGATCATAATTCATTGCTCACAACAACGCATTTCCGGCTAACTAAGTATTAATTGTGTGTACAAAAAAATTTATTGATTTTTATTTCAATCGATAGAATCGAGACGACGAGTAGATCACAAATAAACTACACTCTACCAATCAATATTATGGCTCTCAAGCAGATGCGAGAATTATCGAACGATCGATCGATGGGAAGGGAACACAGATACAGTATACATCTCCATATTTGTACCATCTATACTACGTATCTGGGTGTACTGTAAGTGGGTGAAACAAGAGAATCAATCGATCGATTATTAATATAAACTAATACCGTAACCGCCTTTGAAGGAGGCGGGTACAGGGACTAACAAAGTACAAATATTGACCAGAGGATTACTGTAGGCATATAAGCAGCGACTATAAATATATATATGTTTTCAATATAAGACTATGTACGATGGATAGGAAGAGGGGGAACGGGGCACGAGGCATAACAGAAACAACAAAACAATAATCAATAAATCGATAATCTGTGTGTATAATATATCTCATCTCAATATAGAGCATCCATCACATTAGGGCCTACTATCAGGCGATTCGAGGGAAGCCGGGAATTAGGGCCAACAAACGAGTTGGTAAAGAGTACGGTAGGGGCGGGGACTGTATATGGTAGACGATGTGATGCATGCAAAACAATGCTCTTGTAAAAAAAAAGGAATAGACGAAACAATATGGGAATGGGAGCGAGAATTGAAAATAGTATGGATTGGATATTACGAGAAAAATAATCAATAAATCAATAGTGCAATCAATGAATATAGTATGTCTGATGTTGTGTGCGTTTCTTTGTACAAGTACCAATGCAGGGGTATACCAGAGTTGTCGAGGAAGATGAAGTTAGAGGACGAGGAACAAAGAATGCAATCAATCAATGAAATCGAGAATCAATCAATACAATCACAACGGATACGGTAGGTCGAAGGGATACGGTATCTTCCTATGAGATGATATCATCATAGGCCGTAAATAGATCGTCAAAGTTCGTGTCTGACGCGGGTCGGGTGTTGGGCGCCGAACCTGACGCCGGCGGTCCTTGTCCTTGCTGATTCTGCTGTTGTTGTTGTTGTTGCTGCTGCTGCTGAGCCTTGAACGAGTTTTGGCCCTGCGCCAGGTACCACTGTCGCACCGTAGACTCCTTCAATGACGTCATTGTGAGGATTACACAAAGCAAGCATACGAGAGATAGGTAATCGATAAAATCGATAACTACCGTACCCAAGTATCGAGGAAGTCCGTGATCGTCCTGAGACCCGGGCGAGCGAGCCTCTCATAAACCGAGCTCTGCAGGTCATCATACATGAACGTGTCTGCAAAAGGCGGGAAATACATTCAAGCAATCGATAAAATCTCCAGATCAATCATCGATAGCAATAGTCAATAATATAATAATGATGACTTACTGATATCAATCTCCTCTCTGTCCACTGAGACTTGGCCATTGGGATATTGAACAGGGACGAGAAGACGAAGTGGAGGGATCTGGTGCGTCTCTGAAATGAGATAGGGATACTGTACATCGCCCTGAGCTACAGTATTCCAGATTGAAATACCTACAGTACCATTAGCAATCTACTGTATACGCTCCAATTGGCTACCGTATCTCGGAATCAAATAGTATCGTTTGTTTTACCGTACCCCCCGATTGACTACCGTATCCCTGGTTCAAATAGCGTACCGTAAGCGCTCTACCGTACGCCCCCAACTGACTACCGTATCCCTGATTCAAATAGGGTACCGTAAGCGCTCTACCGTACGCCCCCATTGACTACCGTATCCCTGAACTCACTCAGTTTGCACTTGAGCAGGATGTGACCGTGCATCTTCCTCTCGTTGGTAACCTCAACATCGAATCGATCCGAGTTCGCGTGGCACTCACGCGCTGCCACGTCCGACAAGCGAGGCTGCAACAGGCAAGATATCAATCGTATCGCGAAGATCAAAGATCATTTATAGACTACAGTATCACAGATGTACCCCCATAACCTTCTTCACCTTGATGCACACACACAGTACACCAATCACAGTGAGTTTGGCTAAAGACCAAAGATCAATCTACCGTATACCTTGGCCATCTGTTGTTGCCCACCGGATCCGCCAGCCTCCAGTGGTGTCGGCAGGATATCCTCCATGCTGTACAGATCGTCGGTGGGACCTGAAAATGAATACTTAATAAATATTCATGTCGTTTCATTCATTTACAACACATTTATCAAAAGTTAGTTCGGTCCCAGGGATCTAGTTTGTCAATATTAAATCACTCCAAATCAATCAATAATCTTTTATTCGAAAATCAATCAATAATATTTTATTCAAAAATCAATCAATAATCTTTTATTCATAAAATCAATCAATCAATAATCATACCAGGTGGTCCTCCCATGTGACCGGCGCCGGGCATCTGATGGTGACCAGGCATGGGTCTGCAAAGAAGGAGATATTACGAATACCGTAATCAATCACAAAAAATAGATAATAACCGAATCGAATCCACCGTACCTCATATGCGAGCTCGGATACGGTCGTCCCATCTCGGACGCGTCGCCGCCTCTGCAATTCAAACACATATTCAGATTCCAGAGCCAAATTGCCAACGGAAATCAACAATTTTATGATTATACTTGATGGAGTAAATAAATAAATAATCAATACCCCGATGCGTTCATTTGAAGGAATAAATATTATTATTATTATTATTATTATTATTATTATAATTATTATTATTATTATAATCATACCTGTAGGGAGCGTGGGCGTGCATCGGGCCGCCACCGACATGCTGCTGCTGTGGCGGCATCATGAGCTGATGAGGCTGGGGGCCTCCTCCAGGTCCTCCTCCTCCTACCACCACTCCACCCTGCTGTGGTTGTTGCTGTTGCTGCGGGGGCTGCATGGGACCACCGCCCATGTGCATGCCCATGTTGGGTGGTGGCGCCATCGCGTGCATGCCACCCCAGCCGCCATTCATCGGCGGACCTCCCATCTGCAAATTTGGATGGTGTGTATATGGTGTAGGTGTCTAGGACTTATATAACAGATCAGCCAATAACCCGCATCGAATATCTCATTTTCTATACATGAAATCACCAGGGACTCTACGAAGGGGCATTTCGACATTTTGGAATTCGCGTACACATTATATGCCAACGATATCGTAGTCTCCACAAAATATTTCGAGAGCGGTCGTGGTGTGACTGAGAAAAAAGATACAGTAATCTTTTGGCGTTTTGCCAAGTTTTCAATGGCCGTTCACTGTGTTGGAGACGAAAAGTAGTCAATCAGCAGTCTACACTACACCCCCCTCTCCCGTACTAACCCTCTCGCTTACCATGTGATGAGGCGGTTGATAGTGATGGGGCATACCGCCGTGACCATACGCGGCCATGGGATTGGGGGCGGGCGGCGCCCCTTGTCCGCCAGGGCCAGGCGCACCTCCGTCGAGCATCATGGACGCGGATAGCGCCTCGGACATGACGCCAGAGGGACCACCACCAGAGGGACCGACAGGGGCGCCCCCGCCTCCGTGGCCATGGGCCATCTGCTGATTGGGCGTCGCGGCCTGCAATGATAGGACTAATAATCAATCACCGCTATATAATATCAAAATCACTTTTTCTACGTATTGTACAGTAGAAACATTTATTTATCTCTTTATTCTACCAAATATATGTAATAAAGATGATTTCTAAAGAGAAAGCGAGAATCGACAAAATATTCAAACTCAATAGCAAAAATGCATTCATGAAACTGCGATCTTCCAGGGCCCTCCCAACCCTACTCTACTTTTCCAACTTCCTATTATCCACCTCACAAAAGTGCACAAAAAGGTGTCCAGGCCCGCGCTTTCAAGAGGGCTGGACCATGCCCGTAACAAGAAAGCCGCCTTACCAAGAAGTCGGCCTTTCGATGGATCCAATTTTCGAGGTTGGTGAGGTACTCCAGGGATACGTTTCTTCGTCCCTCGAGAACTCCGAGCATCGTCTCCAACTTGCCCGCTGCCTCTGCATTACCGTCCACACGACATTGCTGAGCGCGCATTCTGTAACATTATTATTATTATTCTAATTCATTTTAATTTAGTTAATTTTAATATTAATTCAGGCATCCCAGCACCTTTTAAATTGACCCTCTATTGTACTTTTTTAAAATCAACTAGCTATTCTAGTATCAACCTACTGACATTACAAAACGGTCTAAAAAACAAATAATCAATAACTTATCCCCGCGCAGTGCGTCACACCCGGCACTCACCGGAGATTGTCGCAGTGTGGTCGGAGAGCACGCAGCTTCTGCTGATAGATCATCGCGTACTCGGGCGAACCCTGCTGTGGCATCGAAGGATCCGCCATGCCACCGTAGCCACCTGACAGTATACCGATGATGATGAGGGTACGGTAATATCGTATGACTGTACCTAATCCATCAATAACTAACAAACATGGTACTTAGGCTACAGTAGATCATCTATAACCCAGACAACCCAGCAGCAAATGTATGTCCGTACCGTGCTGGGGAGGTGCTCCGTAGGCTCCTGGAGGAGGTCCGTAGGGATTGTGTGGTGGCGCCGACACACCGGGCGCGCCATAGTGTGGCGCCATGCGCATCTGCGGCGGTTGTTGTTGTTGTTGGGGCGGCATGGGTCGCTTGCCCGCAGCGGCTCCCGGAGGACCTCCCATCTGCAAAACAATCAGCGAAATATAATCGTTGAACGATGACTATATCCTACGATTTATTTATAATTGTTGTGTATAGTGTTGACAATACACTACAGGCCAGACACAACTCTACTTTGTAGCCTCATCTTTACTCGACAGGAAGAAGATGAGTAAAGAAAAACGGTTCATTTCTTCCTCAAAATTCGCAAAAAGGAAAGAACTTGAGACGAGAGAGTGTGTAAAACGAGGAGAGTTTTCTAACTTTTTCATCTCTTATCTCCTCATACCTGCTGATAATGCTGCTGCATCATGGCAGGTTGTCCGTACGGATTGTACGGCTGCTGTTGTTGCTGCATAACCTGCTGCTGGACGAGTTGTTGTTGCTGATGCATGGCCACTTGCTGTTGTTGTTGTTGCTGTGGTTGCTGCACACCCATCACGTCGCCAGACAGACCATTGCCCAGGGAGCCGGTCGTGTCCATCGAATTTGAGACCATCTGAAGAGGAAAGTGAGAGTAAGTTAGCCTTTGTCAATAGACGCGTTCAACTCATGGCGGACTCTCACCACGACGTTTAATCAATCAATCAATCAATCAATCAATCAATCAATATATTCATATCAAGTATAATACTAAATGAAGGGAGGGCCGTTCTTCAGTTCCTCCACAGGTTACAACGACTTTACAGTCGTGGTAATATTCCTGACATTTGATTCAACTTTTGCATACGATAATATGCAAAAGTTGTGTTCTTATGTCCTCTCGCATTCCCCTCTGATTTTGCATGTCTAGAGTCGTTTCCGTACACTGATTTATTAAAATAACCAAATATAGGAGAGTTATGCTTCGCGGTGAGAGTCTGCGCAACACCAGGATCCCTTTTCCAGGGAATTCTAATTAATGAGAGAGACAGAAGACGAAATTGTTCATGACTGTGAATAAAGGTAAAAAGGAAATGATAAAGATACTATAAGCAAAACAAACGCGGTCCCACTGTATTTGACAACGGTTTCTCTCCCTTTAAGAGGGATCAAAGTTCAAAGTTCAGCTACCCTACTCACATTCACATGGTAAATCAAAAAAATATGGTAGCGCAAAATGTGATGCAAATAGCGACTCTTTTTCAAAAGATTCTCTTTCAACACAACCCAGTATCAAATCACTCTTTCATCATTTTAAATCTAACAAAAGGTACCTGTGGAGGTGGCTGGCCAAGGGGCGGCGCCATAGGCGCTCCTCCGGCCGCACTCGCGTTAGCTGCTGCAGCCGCGGACTGCGCGGCGGCCGCACGCGCCGCCTGCGTCGGCTGCGGATCCGGCGGAATCTGTGGTCGACCGGCTGCAGAGTTGGGCGTGCTCGCCTGATTATTCGCCTAAAGACAAAACACACAATTACCAATTATTCCCTTTCACCAATACGCATATATATTGTTATATTACTTTATTAACCATAAATCTCAATTTACATTAACTGTATACCACTGCAATGTATATGTATAGTGATCGAGATAAATCAATAAAGATTTTATCCATTCTAGAACAATCCAAAGTCTTCCCCACTTGCAAAGTCTACATGAACTACTTAATAGTTTTATTATAACAGTTATTTTAATACGTGCATCACTCCAGTACATTGATTTACTTAATATATTAATGAATATTATTGTGGTTGTAAATCGTACCGGAGGCGAATGGAAGGGCGACGGCTGCAGGGCCGGAGGCACAGCCGCAGACTTGGAATTGCAGTTGATCGCATTGATGACCTACAAGATCGATCAATCAATCAATCAATCAATCAATCAATCAATCAATCAATCAATCGATAATCCCATCCCATTCTTGCCCCACTCTTCATCATGAACACGTTATCTTCCATTATCAGGTTAAGAATAACCAAAGCATTTCAATAAATGACTTTAACGAACTTAACCACGGACTTAACCCTAACCCTAACACTAAGCAACCTTATTGTTAGCAAGTATCAAGGACTTAAACCTAACCTTAGCAATCGTTCTCATGTATTCGTCCTTGCTGATGCACTTCTGAAAGACGTACTCCTCCACCTGACGGGCGTCTCCCGGCACCGGCAGATTGGGCGCATTCTGGCGATTGCGCGCCAACTCTGGCTCCCTGCAAAGAGATCAAAGATCAATCCAGATCAAAGATCAGCCGATTACATGTTCATTAAACACTTTCCTGTATACAGAATGTATTCTGTACATGTTTGATTACCTCATTTTCATATTGTAAATAGGTTTCACCATAGGCAAGCAGGTTCTACTTCTTTACTACCTCATTTCGCTAATACTGAATTGCATTTTGCTACGTTAACCGGCACCGCAAAGGCACCCCTTCTCCTAACATAAGCGATAGAGATGAGAGAGAGAGAGAGAGAGAGAGAGAGAGAAAGGTAAAGAGACGGTATGATCACGTTTGATAAGATCGATGAGATGATAAGGAAGACAAGGGAGAGATGGGGAGATGGAGAGGGAGGGGAGAGGTAGAGGGAGGGGGAGAGGAGAGAGAGATTGAAGAGAGAGAGAGAGGTAAAGAAAGAAAAAAGAGACAGAGAGAGAGGGGGTTAACTCTTTTGCCAACGTCGCATCTCTCCATATCTAACCAATTTTACCGCTTTCGTTGCAGCTATTTCTTTCTGCATGCCAAATGGCGGCTGATAACCACCTATATATATATAGATATGGAACACACTGATCTCATCGATTAGGAATAAAATCAATAATCAATCTACAGTACTCCAACCCCTTAATCAGGGGGAAGCAATCAATACAACGCCCCTGTCAGACCAAAATAGAAATAAATCAATAAACATAAATTCAATTAGAGCTTCAATCAAAAGAGTATCAATCAATAAGCATAATTGCAGAGCTTTAATCAAAGGAGAATCAATCAATAACCATAGTTACAGCATAATACTCAAAGGGAAGCTAATCAATAACCAAAACTACAGTATACCACTCAATAGAGTCAATCAATCAATAACCATAGCTACAGTATACTACTCACAATCGATTGATGACATGATTGCGAAACTGCTGCGAGGGCCAGTCATCGGAGTCGCCCATTCTGCCCGAAGGAAGAGAACCTGCAAATAATCAATCAATAAATCACTGTACAGTATACCAATGACCAGCCAACTTACCGTCTCCACTCCCAAATGTACTCATATGCATATAGGACCTATCTCTCTGTCCCCTACAGCCACATATCATATCAATCTATCAATATCAATTACCTCTCCTTATTCTACACCAAATGCTTAATTTAGGCATCCAAATATCATCATCGCTGTTAAAGATCCGAGCTCATAAGCTTGAGAGGGCCCAAGAGACACATTCACTCGGACCATACATTTTCGGTACCCTCGCCGTCTATTTTTACACAGTGGGTCAATTCTCGAAATAGGGTTGGTTCATACATAAAATTCGTTATTTTCGCTTAAAAATCGTCATTTTTAGCTTCCTTTTTTATCAAGTGGCCTAAAATGGCCCTTATATAGTGGGGCAATCCTCGCACTGCGAGGGTATGGCAATGTATGACTCGGACTGTGATATTACCGATGTTTCCATTGCTCTTCATATCCTTTGTATCTCCCATCTTATTCTAACCGATTGTCACGATTAGGGCTGCACACATTAATGGAGAGGAGAAGAGTATTAGGTGACTTATTGTTAGTAAAGCACAAATATAAAGAATTGAGCTACTGCACTACTTCATCTATCGCACGATTCGTGACAAATCAGCTAATCTCTCGTATATCGATCGATTTCTCAAGAACTACGCTACGCTTTAATGCTTTCCGTTGCTCCTAATCCCTATCTTATCACAGCTATCTGGACATCCATCTTGATATACTCTCTTTGATCTCTTATTATTCATGAATACCGTAACCCGATATCAAAAATCAATAACAATATCAGATACCGTACCCTTGGCAGCGGCGACGTTCGCGGTGGGACTCGGTGAGGAATCGATTGTTGCGACTGAGGACACCGTACGAGTCAGTGAAGGCTGAGAGGTTGGAGTGGAGGAAGAGCGGAGATGTGGAGAGTCGGACAAGGCGAACGGAATAAAACCCCTGAATCAGGGTGAATGATGAATGCGCGGGCTTGGACACCTCTGGGGAGTACGGTATAATGGATTATGTGGGTTGAACGCTCGGGCTTGGACACAACACAAAGCGACAACGGCAATCGATAGGGACGAGATCACGCGGTGATCATGAACTGTGTGAGAGGAGAAGAGAGACGATAGAGGAGAGATGGAGGTGGGGAGATGCGAGATGAAAAGGAGAAGATGGCAAACGATAAGAAGAAGATGATGAAGAAGAAGAAAGGAGCGAAAAGATGAGGAGGGCATGAAAGGGTGTAGGGTGATAGATATGGAATGAGAAAAAGAGCATACAAGAAGGAAGTGCAGCATGAAACATGAAATATGAGAACACGGTTATCTTGTATGATATCAAATATGAACAAAAATATGATGATCACGCACAAGAACCCAGTAATAAGAGTGAATAAGAGTGATGAAACGGTTGATAACAGGGAACTACTCCCTTGTAGAAGGGGGGGGGGGGTAGGAGGAACATAGAAACTATATAAACATCATAATAAAGGTGAAAGAGTGAGAAAATATGGACATCACTCGCGGAGACAGTCCATCCTTCAATAACAGTCTACCAACCGTGTATAGATAGACATTGACGGGCAAACATAAAGTACGTTTTGGGTCTGCGCCAATCAAATGGGTGCGGGACGAACCAGTGAGTACTGAAGCGAGTGACCGAGAGGCCGGAAGACGAGTCATTCGAAATAATTAAATGAATTGATTACAAGGCATACATATTGGTTTGCATGTACATTAAAGTTAAAATTAAATCTTGCTAGACAAAGAAATTAATAATGGTGTCTTATTAAATGTAAATCACGTCGCGTTAACACATGCTTGGCAGTTTGTGAAAGTAAAATAAAAAGATTTAAAGGTGTGCAGGGATGGGAAGGCGGAAGTCGCGACTTAAGGGAGAAAAACAACGATAACTCATTGGCAATAAGGAGGAGAGGGTAAACATAGGTCGAAAAGTACGCTACAAACTACAAAGACAGGTCGAATTTTAGTATTTTTTTGTTAAAAAAGCAGCAACCTATGCTCACAGCGTTTCTCGAGAGGTCATGGTGTGACAGAGAAAAGGGCAGAGCGAAAAAAGAGAGAGATAGCGCGCGCTTGTACGCAAAAGTGGTAAAGCGCAGACAGTTAAAGTACACCATGACGCATTTTTTGGCATTTTGCCAAGTTAACCTGAGGAGGGATGATAAGATTGATCCCCCATCCAAATGGGGCTCATCACGAGAACATAGAAGAAGATGAAGAAAGAAAGAAGTGAAGTAAAGTGAACACACACATACATATGGGGGATACGCAGACAAACGGAAAGGACACTTCTTCTCCTCGTTCTTCTTCTTCTTCTCTCCCCATCTATAATGTTCAAAAATCGAGGAAAAGAGTAAGCCAAAAAGGGACGAGAAGAGGGGGGGGATTGTGTACGTAGAATATACGAGAGAGAGAGAGAGAGAGAGAGAGAGAGACTTCTAACCCCTCTCCCTCTCCCCTCCCTCTCCCTCTATCTCTCCCCTCCCTCTCCCTCTACCTCTCTCCCTCTCTCTCCCATCGTTGTCTTCTGAACAGTGAGCATCGATCACTTGTTCAACCCTCATCCTCCTCCTCTTCTTTTTCTCGGGGATGAATCAATTGCACTACGTAACACTAGAACATCGTGATCAAGAGAGAGAATCGAATCGGTTAGCGGTGCGCACCTACCGTAATACCCTAATCAACCTACAGTAAGACCCTAATCTACCTACCGTAAGACACTAAAGTACCTACAGTAAGACCTTACAGTACCTACCGCAAGGACTTAAAGTTGCTACCGTAAGACCTTACAGTACCTACCGTAAGCCACTAATCTACCTACCGTAAGACACTTGATTAGATTAGATTGATCTCAATGATTAGATTACCTGATCACCTTACCACTCTTCGAATCAGCTAATCGAATCTGCCAACCACAATAAATGAATTTATTGAACGCACAACTAAATAACGTAAATTTATAAATAATAATGATTATGTAAAACTTCAAAGATTAAACATTGGAATTGAGCAAGAGCTCTAGCAAATACAAAGAGAGATACAAAAGAGCAACCATCTTCTCTCCTTCTCACCTCAATCTCCCTCTCCCTCTCCTTCTATCTCTCCCTCTCCCTCCTTCTCTCCCTCTCCCTCTATCTCCCTCTATCTCCCTCCCTCTCCCTCTCTCCATCATCATCATCGATCTATTGTACCAAATATCGAGAGAGCAACGTGGAGAGCTGAAAAGGGAGGAAAGGAGAGGAGGAGGAGTGGAGCGAGAGAAAGACGATAGAAAAGATCGAAAAGACCGATACCTGCGCGCACTTCCTTATACTGTGTCTGGTGCAAAACCAGGGCTGAAAACAAATCGATCGGTCGGGAATATAATGATCAAGACGATGGGGGTGATCAGGTAATTTAAAATCAAGGTGACAAAACTCCATGTTCGGCAAAGCTTGTCAAAAACCAGACATCGCGATTCGGCTGCATCATGCACCAAGCGACGCGTGCACGCTCTCGCTTTCGCTCAACCATTTCTCTCTCGCACCATGACCGCCCTTGAAACGCTGCGCACATATGAATATGTTATTGTTACGGATATTAAAAAAGGAAGCCTGGTTTTAAAAAAAAACAGAAAATGTGGCTATGCTTTGCAGTTTGCAACGTACTTTTCGTCCTGTGACTGTGGCACGTCTCAAAGAGGCCGAGAGTGGCCCTTCCAGGGTTTGCAACTCTACGTATATATACATACATACATAGCCAGACAGAAGATCTTTATGAAAAGCATGAGGTGAAACTGGTGCGCACAATGTAGGAGATAGAGAAAGTAAGGGGAAGAAGATATAGCCGTGCACATATTGTAGAGATGAATGAGATGGAGGGTACAGGGGAGAGGGAGGAAGAGGTAGGGAATAAAAAGGAGAGGGAGAGAGGAAGAGGTAGAGAATTAAAGGGAGAAGGAGAGAATAAAAGGGAGAGGGAGAGAGGAAAAGGCAGAGGTAGAGAATAAAAGGGAGAGAGAGAAAGAGGAAGAGGTAGACAGTAAAAGGGAGAGGTATAGACGAAGAGGTAGAGAATAAAAAGGAGAGGGAGAGAGAAAAAGGAGAGGGAGAAATGAAAAGGTAGAGTTAGAGAGGAGAGGATACAATGGAATTGAATGGGAATGAATCTCGGCCAAGTTCTCATCTCCACTACTCAACTTTCTTCACTCATCATCCTCGTCACGTTCTGAGACAGAGAGAAACAAGAGAGGCAGAGGGCGAGGGGGGAGGGGGAGAAAGAGGGGGAGAGGGAGGGGGAGAGAGAGAGGAGGGAGCGGGAGAAGGAAACAAAAGGTAGAGACAAGTAGATAAACAAGAAGTAGAAGAGTGTGTCTCTTTCTCAGCAAGAAGAGAGGTTCCTTTTCTCTCCCTCTCCTTCCTCTCTCTCTCTCTCTCTCTCTCTCCCTCTTCCTCCCCCTCTCGACTGTTCAAGGCTACCCAACCACTGCCCCAATAGTCGATGTAAACGGTCACCTTCTTCAGCATACGCATACACTCCTTTTAACTCATAATCAGTGACTATGCCTATATGTTGAGAGACACAAATATTGATTATCCCAAAAGGCTCTGTCCAACAATGATCTACCATATCGATTTATCGATTGATTGGGATGGTAGTAGTTAATAGATGATGGCGAGAGGAATGTTGAAAACAAGCGTGGCTGATAACGGGTACTCTAGTTAGTGAAAGTACAGTATACTATATCGTCGTTCTGTCTAGTTGCGGAATGTCAAATAACGTGATAGGCGTATTGCAATAATAGACCTACAATCATAGTATATGCGCCGGTACATTTGCCTTACGTGTCCACGTCCTCGCGTAAAGGTGCCTTGCATTTCGTTTACGTACAACTGTCCGCATACAATTTTGAAGTATTTTGGCTCTCAAGTGGAAAACTTTGATTGCCAATTTGGAAGTGGTAAATATTTACCGTAACCGTAATCGATAATTTTACTACCGTAACCTCTCACGACAATTTTACGGTACATCAGTGCTTTCCACTTGGGACCCAAGATGCTCCAAAAATTTAAGAGGACGTGTACGTACGCGAATTGCATCGGTCGCTTACGTGGATGGCGTTGTCACGTAAGGGAAATGTAACGATGTATGGTTGCTGAAGACGGAAAAGACTGGTTGGGAAATAGGCATAGTGCACATATCTATCTATCTTAATGTTATTGAATTGACAAAAAATGAGAGTGAACATGTGATATGGTGAGTGGCATGATGATATATCAGTTACTACTATATGACGTCACCATACGTAAGATCAATCAATATCGGATCAATAAAATCAATAAACGATACAACGATAGAGATCGCGCTTGTGCAGAAACAAATCGATTAGCTTCTTGATCAGTTACAGTACTCATGAGAAATCAATCGATAAATCTAGAGACGAAAGAAATCGATCAAAATTCGACGATAGGAAATGAGAGAGGGGATAACGGAAATGATCTGCAAAACATCCTATGCGACGAAATGGCTGTAGCGACAGTGATCATCGCTCTCTCCATTCTCCATACTATTTCGCCTATGTTCCGGAACACTGCCTCTTCCTGCATTCCCAAAGAATGGAAGACTACTCGAATAAGACACCGCACGGTAACAGCGCGAGAGTATTAAATGAAATTAAGAGATTACGGTAACTCTGTACCGAGTTCAATTGGGTCGAATGTTCGATTCGCTCTTTATGGCCGACAAGCGATCAGAGAGAGAGAGCACTGAAGAAATCGTCTTGACAGACAATAAGTCCCCCTCTCTCTACCTATCTTCTCAATGAATGATAGAGTGATGAGCGATGGTATATAGAGGAGATTACAATTGATAGAGAGGGAGAGGGAGAGGAAAAGGAGAGATAGAGAAGTAGAAATATTGACTGATAGATAGTGAGTGGGCATGTATAGCAGCGACGGCTAGGTATACTGTAGCGTTCGCGAGGGGATATACAAGCAATCAATACAACAAGAGTACGGTAGAGATATGTGATCAGCGTTGAGAACGCATCAATCAATCAATAAAATCAATCCACAATATTGCATAACAAAATCTTTATACTACTAATAGTAACGATGTAAGAACGATGAAACAACATTGGATCAATCGATGATGAGCCAAAATATCGATCGATGAAATACACTTATTGTAACATATACAGACGGGAGTGGGGAGCGGGAATCGATAATTCTAAAAAATCAATAAATCGATTGATTCAATAAGATTCGTAGATAGACAGACGAGAAGGAAGATAAAAATGGTATGATAAAAATGGAAATAATTATATAAATAGGATGCGAAGAATAGTGAAGACAAGGAAGAACAATAATAATAATAAAGAGAAGAAGAAGAAAGAATAAGAGCCCTAATCAATGGGGAAAGATTGACGTTGGGGAAGGGAGAGGAGGGGGAAATGGTTTGATAAGAGACGATAGAGCGAGATAAGAGGGAGAGGGAGAGGAGGGGCAAATGGAGAGGGAGAGATACAGCTCAATTAGTTGTATGTGAATGAAAGGGCTGAAGGCAACAACTAAAACGATATCAATCAATTACTTCCAAAAGCAATCAATAAAGAGCTACAACAATCAATCAATATCTCCACGCTACGATACAATTGAAAAGGCCAATACAAATCAATAAATCACAAAAGATCAAAGATCAAAGATCAAAGATCATAGTCCCTTGAGGAACACCGTCTCGTCCTGGCGTTTCTTCGGCACGAACACGCCCGGCTTCTGCTGTGCGTCCGGATGATTGGCGAGTTCTGCAATTGAATACCGTAATCAATATAATCATTGATATCGATCGATGTAAAAAATTCAATCAATAACACCGTAGCACCACGTTTCTTATGGAAATATACACCTTCAGACTGTATGCTAGCTGACATGCGGTAACCAAATATCACGCACTCAACTTGTTGCACCCTCAACATACATGGAGTCGTCGCAAATTCAGCAATAGATATCCTTGACTAGGCTCATTCTATATTCTACATTCATTTCTTCATTTTATTATTCTTTATCTTTTGTTTCACAAAATTTGTTGGCTAACAGTGAATAAATATATTATTATTATATTATTATATAGTGAAGCCATGGAGATGAAAGCGCGCACAGAATGGCGCACGCGCTGCGCACGTGAAGGCGAAAAAAGAGACACAAGTCAAGTGCAATCAAAATGTTCACTACTCCTGATAATAGGGACAAGGAGAAGTGGGTGGGTGAATAGATTGGATTGACATCACCCTGACTATATGGATAACTAACTCGACAGATCTACCGTAACCCTGCTCAATACTACCGTAACCCCGGTCAATACCGCACAATCAGTAGAAGAGAGATGAAAGTGAATAAGTAGTTATAGACAATATCGCGCATGATTCGATTAGCGAACAAAGTGATTAGACAGATCAATATATCGACAAAAAAAGAGTACCTAAGGCCGAATACAAAGTGCACGTTCTCCATCCTTCTTTAATCCCCTGCCCCCCCCCCCATAGGTCGAAAAGTGCGTTGTAAACTACGAGGCCTGACCGCTTTTTGTGATTTTTAAAAAAGAAAACATGACCGCATTTTGCAACTCTGTAACGTAGCTTTTGCAAAACTATTTTTTATACGAAAAAGCAAGCTCACACCAACAAACTCAACCCCACTTTTCTCCATAATCCAACAGCGCCTAATCACTTCACTCCATATCTGCTCCCCCACTCCGTACCTAGTAATACCACCTGCCTATTTGTTTATTATATTATTTATCTATGTAGCTAGGGACTTCGCTAGCGTAATAGTGAAAAATAGGGATGGATAGATAGATAGATAGATAGAGTGAGAGAGAGAAAGCATAATATCATATCATATCAACTCATCACTACCATTGATATCAAAAAGGTTTCCCCGATCGATCTTCTTACAATAGTTCTAAAGGAAGATCTACAGTAACCCAGGGGGAATTCGCGTCGGGACACACCGCACAATCACCCTTGAACGAATTGTGCAAGGGGTGAAACAGGAACAGGTGAAACCACCAATATTTCTTTCTACTCTCTCTCTCTCCTTCTCTCTACCTTCTCTCTCTCTTTCTCTCTCTACCTCCCTCCCTCCCTCCCTCTCTCTTCTCTATCTCTCTCTTTCTCACCCTCTTCTCTATCTATCTACCTCTCGTTCTTATATTCAATGGATGAAGGGTGCCGTGGTAGAGAGGCAAAAACCCATTTCTGAAGGAGCAAACAGAAAGCGCACACGAGATTGTTCAGCGGCAGAGCGGGAGAAAGAGATCAAAAGAGAGAGAGAGAGAGAGAGAGAGAGAGAGAGAGAGAGAGAGAAAGAGATCAAGAGAGAGAGGGAGAGAGAGAGGAGAGAGAGAGAGAGAGAGAGAGAGAGGGAGGGAGAGAGAGAGAGGAGAGAGAGAGAGGGAGAGAGAGAGAGAGAGAGAGAAATCAGAAGGGAGAGAGAGAAGTAGATAGGATTACGCGAATGGCACAAGTTGTAGGTAGGTAGGCAGGCAACCAACCTACAAAGGTTTCGCATGTCAATCGACGGGGACCTACGTGCATATATTGATAATTTTTTTACAATGTAATGAGCTTTATCTAGCACAGAACCAATTGGGAAGGAATGGTTGCCACTAAACGACTGAGTAGTCTGGGAGTGCTGAGGTCTATATCGATAATGTTCAGGGCTAAGCTCCGCCCACTTTTTTTTCAGGATACACGCGAATTAGCGTGAGTGAAGGGCTACATAACTACGGACTTTCGAAACACTTTTACCTATACCCATCAAAATTCCAACTTTGAAGATCGATAAAACTAATCTTTAAAAAAAATTATTTATTCCATCAAATATATATTCAGGTTTTTTCTCGGTAAACTTCGATCTTCAAACGCTGTAATCTGTGAGGTGGGAGGCTTTGGTAATAAGTATATACAATACAATACCTGATCATATTCGCACACTCTGGCAAAAGTATATGCATGCTGTCAACAAGGATAGGTCGAATAGCTACGTTACACATTTTCAAAATGCGGTCGGGGTTTTTCGATTTTGGGGAAATTTCGGCGCAAAATTCGGTCCGGCTTCATAGTTTGTAACGCACTTTTCGACTAATGTCAAACAGTATTCAAATGCACCCTAACAAGTGAATCATTATCTCTCATTTCATATCATATGTCAGCCATATCACATGCTCTCTCAAGAGTCCCCTATAGTAATCAAATCCGATCCAATTATTATTATTATTAATATTATTAATAATTATCATTATCATTATTATTCTGTGTCTTGTGCCATATATCCTTCCCACATCGAAGCCGTATCACATAATAATAATAATCATATATTCTCACATGATTAGAAAAGGGTTAGTCATCCCACACCGGATGTCTTACGTTTCAAGCTCATACACCATCGCCCCCCCCCCATCCTTTTTGCTACCGTACCCCCAACATCTAGTACTAATCCCCCCCTTGATAAGGTTGTTAACGTTGGTCAAGTGGACGTGTCTAATCGGGAAATACGTGGTACACTGCGTACCGTGGCGCGCATCATTTTGATTACTTGAAGAAAAATCTAATAAAAGAAGACTAGAGTAGAGCAGAAGAGGAAGAGGAGGCGCAAAAGATTGGTCGGTCAAAGAGATACGGAGGTAGGGGGTAGAGGCTGCTAGAGGGATAGAAAAGAAGAGTAGAAAAGATCAAGATGAATGGAAGGAGAAGAAGTTTATTTATTTTTATTTTTATTTATTTATCGTACACCGCAAAGGTGTTTCAACAAGTACAGAGTGTTCGAGTGCAAGAAAAAAAATATGTGAGAGAATAAAATTATTAAAAGAGAGGTGGATGGGGATGGGGGGAAGGTGAGAGATCAATTGATCACGCCTTCTGCTACAGTCAGAAGTCGAGAAAGAGCAGAGAAAAAGCACCCACAAAGCAGTAATACAACCTATTTTATTCTATGAAAAAGATAGATAAAGTAAGAGCGCGCCAATTAATATCCCTAATGAGACTTCCGGAGCACTCCCAAACCACATCAAAAAGATGCTGATTGACGTTAAAGGCACGCGCCGAACTAATTTTACTCTCCGCTCTGGCAACACTCTCTCGTGGACAAAGAAAGCGAGAACATTGCGGAGAGTTTCAAGTTAGCTCAAGAGTGCCTTTAATTGAATTTTACCTATCATATATACTGTCAAAACGAAAAAAAGTGAAACATTTGTCAAATAATTTGACAAAATTTGATAAAAGTTCACAAGATTTTGAAAATTTTGAATCATGATATCTAAACGCGGTTACTAGTTTTTTAATAGAGAATAGGGTATTTGAGCATCACTGGGCTTACCTAATTGACCTATGAAGAAAAAAATTTAAATGAATCACTGTGAACGCTATTTTGTGAAACTGGTATACGGTATGATTTTCTACAGTATACCCGTTTTGCAGCCTGATCTATAAAATGATCCAAAAAGTGCACATTCGCTATAGGAAGTCAGGTAATGCTAGATATATCCATGATTAGACGAAAAAAGAGCGATGGAAGCAATTTTACAGTAAGATTCTACAGTATGCTACAGTATACCAAGTCTGCTCCGCAACGCTCCTGATTATTTTTTTCACTTTTGTCGTGCTAATCTGGATTTGGCAAACACATCTACAAAACAAAATCTGAGATAAAATTTCATCACGATCATGAAAAATGCTACAAATGGGAATCTTGTGAACTTTTGTCAAATTTTGTCAAATTATTTGACAAATGTTTTACTTTTTTTCGTTTTGACGATATGAGTCAACAATTAAATTGATTTACATATATTTAAATAAAATAAAATCCTAATCCATACCGGGCGGGCACGTCGACACGGGCGACTCCACCAGGCACGCTTTCAAGTCAAAGAAGACGTCCTTGTCCTCGGGAGTCAGGAACGTCACCGCCTTACCGTGCTTGCCAGCACGACCTACAATGATAAGGATTATTGATTGATCGATTGAGATATCGATTTATTGATTGATCTACAAGTACATACTAGGCGATCGAGATGAAGGACAATGATCATGTTTTATTATCGTCTATTAAGAGGCGAATGTAGGGAGGGAAGGAGTGATAGAGGGGGTAGGACACTAGTATACACCGCCGCTACAGAGAGGGGTGTTGCAGGCGTATCGAAATAGTATACTAGTCAGTGTGGGGGGGGGATGTGTCATCACTCTTCTTTGCCTTCTAAGCCTAGCCTTCTTCTCCTCCTCCTCCTTATCTACTACCACCTTTATGGTAGCCATCACGACGAAGATGGCGACGGGACAGACACAAGAGGGAGGTATGGATAGGAGGAGAGGGAGAGGATACAATGAGAGAGAGAGAGAGAAGGAGAGGGAGGGGAGATAATGCAAGAGGACGCTACTGTGAGGAGAAAAGACGAGCACAAGAGAGAGGAAATGAATCATGAGCATGAAAGGTAGAGGCACGAGTGAGGGTGGGTAGTTGCAGTCAACAGAGACAAATATAATGAATAACAAATTTCCTAAGCATTACGATGAATTATTGGCTTGAGGATAGCACGTGCATTAGCCACTACATTTATTTATCTATTTACTTATTCAATCAAATATATAAGGGGAGACCCTTTTGACTCGGTGGCAGTTTTCAAAGGAGGTACAATTCGAGAAACTTTACATGATGAGTAGGGAGGGAGATTCGACAAGCAGGCACGGACGGAAAAGAACTAAGTGAGAGGAATACATCAATTGCATATTTCCACTACAACGACCACAGTGGTCGGCTATATTATTGGTCGCACTACTATTGTTTGTGGCTGCATTAAGTACATGTGTAGTAGTAACAATAACATCTACATAATACCATCATATGCTACAGTATGCCATAATCTACAGTACACAATCAGATACTACACTGCGCATCGTGAGGTACAATGTGTTCGTACTACAAAGTAGATCACGATGTAGACAATGTCGACCGTGAACATCGTGAACATTGTCAATCACCATAACGGGAGTATAAACTAGAGCAGAAGGTAGATCTCTCCCTCTCTCTCTCGCAACGATTCAAACTACTAATCGGCTTACTCCATAGAGGATCACATAATGGATCTCTGCTACGTAGCGAATAAAGTATAAATAGAACCGAAATGTTATTGATCTCGACAGCACTCTTATTGCACCATAAATGCAATCGTTCGATGCAGAGTGCATGACTATCTACATAGATATAGAGCCACAAGGCGGGGTACAGGGAGCTCGATTCTACAGGAGGGTATCCAAAATAAAATAAAAATGTTTAAAAGTGGTTAATGTTACAGGGCACTCTACGGCGGCGCTCTTATTACGGCAATTTTTCAGCTAAGAGTCATTTTTTACAGGGAGCTTTAGGTCCACTCAATTTTCGAAAAAAAAACCTAATTTTAGAAAGAGCACCTCCATGTCGGCGCAAATAAGATCGATAAGCACAAAGATAGATAAAGATAAGCATGGCTGACGATGGGATAACGGGGGATGGGGTAGTGAAAGATGGGGGAGCGAATCTCATGAGGAGATAAAATGAGTGAGAGAAGACATGGTGAAATATCTATTAGGGAAGGATAGATAGAGATAGACATGGAGGGAGGAGACGATGGAATGATCGATCCATCCATCTCTTTTCATTGCAAATCGTTATGTGCACTGGGCGGATTGGTCGAACCATAAAATTGTCACTATTTTCATAAGCCCAAAAACTTTACGGAATCGGAATAAAAGAGGAAGCATCAACTTTGATGAAACCTTCTAAATCGGTGAGATAAAGAGTGGGAGTAAGAAGAAGACTAAGTAGAGGATATTGGTCACGCCATTTGTGCGAGAGGAGCGAAACATCATGAACCACCGCCGCCACGTGATAACAGTGATTACGGCTTTGCAGATAACGACTTGGCTATCGATAAATGTCGATAAAAAGTGGGTTATCGCACCGATTACGGTAGTTGAGCAAGTATCGATCGAGGTTTAGGAACGGACAAATGCTCCGTGGCAAACTGCCAAAGATGTCGGAGAGCGCAAAAAGTGCCAATAGACACTAAAGTAAGAATATATCACACGACCAGATAAGAGGAAAAACAGAGACTCACATCAGGACCAACAAAGATCATGTGAAAGTATAAGATGGAATGGAGAGACTGCAGGGGCATTGCTTGTTATTACGCAAGATTTGACCTTATATCACGCCGCAAAAGGCATTAGCCAAAGTTCGAAACGTCCTTTGCAAGAGCTTGACCGAACACCATTCAGGCCACAATATGCTCTGATTTGGTAGGATAAATGCAAGCATCATATGCTACCGTACTCTCTTACCCAAATCCATTGCAATCATCCTCAAAGCATTCAGAACTCATTTCTTTCGTCATCGCTATATGTCTGGTTTCGCGCATACGCACATTCAAGAAAAAATAGAGAGGAAGAAAAGAGTAAAAGTGCACCACATCACATGCTTGGATGGATTTAGGGACGAGCTATTCAGGGAATAGAGATGGATAAGGCGATTATTACCATGAGGACATTGAGAACAATGTACTTCAGGCGATTTTCAATTCAATTCAATTATGATATCGGACTAAAGTCAGATGAGTAATGATGCGAGTAGCATCATCCATAGACATGTACTACAGGTAAGCTGGGAGAGAATCGAGAACGTTAACGACTACTTATATTACAATCCCAAGACTACAGAGATTTATGTCAATGAATCGAAAATCTCCTTGCACGTTAGATGGATGCGTTATAATGATAAGCGCCAATTTGCAACTCTTCCCCTCGCAATCATAGACAATTCTGATATGATTGCAAAGAAGAAATTAAGGGATAGATATACCAGAAGCAAGTCAATTAGATGGCTTAAACTATCCTAGCCTTAACAGTCCATCACGTTGTCTCCAACATTATCAACTCACCCTCTCCCTCGTATAATATGCAGCCGAGGGCACCTATATATGGACAGATGACCGTATCGACTAGACGTAAGAGCAAGACGTGAAAGATTTATCGAATAGATGAAGTGGAGTAAACACTCTCGTTGCGAACGAAAATGTGTGATAAACCGAGACGAGGACGGGCAGAGTACGGGTGAATAATATTTACATACTGGCATCACTAGACGCGTAAATGCATCATTCAAACAGATATTCCCACAGCACACACCAGACCTCAATAGTGATATACGTATGGGGGTGAGAATGTATGTGTAAGTGAAATTGTGTGATCGGTACCAGAGGCGACAACGAGATACGATAAACACTCTGGCCGTGCTTGGTGCTTGTTAACAGACACACACCGACATCATCTCTCCACACAATACATGTAGTATCTATCAATATCATCGATGAACGAAAGGTACCAAACCATCGCTAACAACAGGTAACTGTTGAATATAGAGATGAATAATCGATATTAGTCAGTGTCATCAGTCATCCCAAGGCACGGTGTCAGTCAAAAGGCTCTGATTACGAGCAAACAAGAAAATAAGGAAGTGGGATATTTCCTCCCCTCCAAATGAGTATTCTCAGCCATCTCCAATTAAGCGTAAGCTACATGCTGCATAAATACCATCGTGGACGCAGTGAATAATTAAATGATGGCTTGGAAGAGGATGAAATGAAGCCCCGAGCAAAAACACCCTCATTAGACGGCAGTATTCATTCATTCACATGAGAGAATGTGCAAAACACTTGCAAGGACTTCTCTCAAATATTGCCACCGGAAAACAAGAGAATGAACGTGCGGTGCATCAAGATCTTTCAATATCATTAATGTTAGAAAGGTAATACAGGATAACTGAAGCGCAAAACTCTGCATAGCCAAACTACTTGCAAAAATGGTGGCGAAAGGCCAAAGAACAGATAGTAGACACCAATTAGTTAGTGAAAAAAACACCTGCCGAACATGCATATGTATCTATCAGTACTGGGGCACTACGACATAACATGGAGCATAAAAGACGTCCACAATGCTTACAATCACACATTTCACGTACAACAAGTTCAACTTTAGACAGAGAAGTGAACGAGAAAGAGCCACAACAGCGACGAGAGAATGGAAGAGGATAGGCTAGAAGGCTAGAGGCTAGAAGAGGACCAAGCACAATACATTTTAAGCATATGTATTGATATATGAGAGCATATGAGATGTATTGACACTTGGAATAAACTATCCCCTGAATTAGTCATCTCCCCACAAATAACCTTCCGTGCAGGGTTATCAAATCTCCCTCCTAATCTCATCATTAAAGTTTCTCTAATTCGTCCCTGAACCCCTTCCTTTGAAAACTGCCACCGAGCCCAATCCGAAATCGCGTATAAGCGACGGAAATCCATCTCCCCTCTTCCCTGTGTTAATAATGTGATTATGAACATTTATATTTGATGGAATAAAGAAATAAATATGCCGAATAGCTATAGATTTTGAAAGATTAAAAAAAGGCCAAGCTTCGTAGTTTGTAACGTTCTTTGCGACATATCATTTTTAGCCGCTCTTCTCATTCTGAATCAAAACCCGGTCTTGGCAAAGAAACAGCAAGCTCAAATATACTCGCGTTTTAAGCGAAAGATGATGAGGAGAGCAGGCGAAACGAGGAGGAAATAGATAGGAGAAAAGAGAAAGAGAGAGACGGATAGAGGTCCCCATCACGCGCCTTCAATTTCTCTACCTCCATAGTCTCTCTCTCTGTTTCTTTTTTCTCTCTCTATATTCCTATATTCCTATCCCTTCGTCTACTTCTCTCACGCTGACTCTATCCCCTTCCGAATTCGACAACGCTGACAACAAAAAGTTCCCTTCCACTCTTACTTAATCTGCCCCCCCCCCTTTACTTCCCTCTTTTCATCCACTCTCTCTTGATGCAAGTTGGGGATAATGTCAATCTTCCTATATAAATAGTATGAAATCTAACCCTAGTAAGGCTAATCTCCTAATGACAGAGTCCCAAATCTCATCTCGAATCGGCTCTACTTTTTCTCGACTAAATAGCAATATCAATAATAATAAAAGAAAAATCAATATAACATCTGAGTCATCCAAAGAGCAGGATGAAAGCAAGAACAACAAAAATATTCACTCGTTTTACATCGTTTTTCCAACACCTGGAGAGGGGTCATTTAAAACTTGGCAAAAAGCTAAAAATACGGTACCTTCAATCATAAAAAGTGCACGCGCGATAAAAGATTGAAACTGGAAAGCAGGGGAAAATTGAGAAGTAGGAGCGGACTGATGGAGGAGGAGAGTATAGGAGAGAACGAAGGAAATCCATTGAATGGGGTGAGAAAAAGGAGAAGAAGAAGAAGAAGAGGAGGAGGGAGGAAAGTAGACAAGAACTAGGAGAGATTTAGAATGAGTGAAGAGTGGCTAAAAGAAGGAGAAGGAGAACAAGAATGAGAAACTATCCAGACGAAACTATTCATACAACCATCCCGTTCTTCATCTAAATCGATATCAACTTATTGTTAGACAAGGATAAGATCAACTTGTTGCTCGTCTAACCAAAAAGTGGATGCGGTACTTGCGAACTCGAAGTGGGTGCAAACTTGTGGTTCTCTCTCTCTCTCTCTCTCTGCGTCAGTCTTTTGCCTCGTAGGATCGATAGATCAACGCGACTAGCGGCTGAGAAGAGGAGAGAGATAGAAAGCACAGGGCATATTGAAAGATATTTCACGATATAATAATAATAATATACTTTATGAGGTGCGAAAAAGATGATTATGGATAAAATAATGAGAGAAAGTGGAGTACGCATAAATACGATGCTGGTACAATAATAATATTATTTTACATATCCCATGAACTAACCACATGATTCGATTTACGTTTTGAGATGTTTTCTATAAATCAAGTTGTGTCTACAAGCATAGGTCCAAAAGTACGCTACAAATTACGACGTCTAGCCGCATTGGCATTTTTTGCAGAAAACCCGGCCGCATTTAGAAAATCTGTAACGTGGCCATTCGATCTATGTACGAGAAGCTCTCGATGAATAAGATATAGGGAGATTAGAGATTGATGATGCAAGACTACACACCAATCACTGCAACATTCATTACTACGCAATGAATGAATGAATCACACCCATCAAGTCATAGCTGTAGCCGCAAGCTAGGACCCGTAGCTGATCCGTAACCGGAAATCAGACCTCACACAAATGAAAAGTGAGCTGTCTACACAAAAGATAGGACGACTGCCTATGCGACAGAAGGAAGACCGAGATTGCACACTCTATCGTTCCAGAAGAGAGGGCATTTGATCAGCTGGATGGCAGGGTACGCACAGATATGGATTTGAGAGATATCTATACGAGAAGATATGGAGTGTGCGAGAACCAAAAAAAACTTGGCAAAATTCCAAAAATCATTACGGTATGCTGGTGTACTTTAGACTACAGTCTTTTGTCATCTGCGCCTTTTCACTTTAGCGTACTCCCTTTTTCGCTCTACACACATATCATAGCAACAGCTCAGAATGCAGTTAGTGCAATACGAGAGTGGAGATAATTTCAGCTCACACTCTTCTTTCCACCCATTTATCAGTCTCTGAATGCGTGTCCGTATCCAGGTTACCGACCGGAATCAGGGAGAGAGAGATAATCTAGCCTGCATTCATCTCCTCACCCACGCAAAAACATATTCATAATATGATTTGCAGTACAAAATGTTCGTTATTTATATGGGACGTAACGGATACATTATGTATTCGTCGTTACTATACCGACACATCAACAGCAAGTCAAGTCTTTGGGGAGGCAAGGGATATTATTATCATTATCATTCGTATGAGTATTATTTTGCACAGTGTCATCCACTGCATTTTTTTGACAGAAAACAAGAAAGGAATGAAAATTTCGATGAATTAACCAATGATCGAAGAGGACGACGTTCTACTCCGATCCAAATCCCAAATAGTAAAGGAAATCAAGCCAAGTACCTCCGAAAAAAGGGGGAACTTTTCGAGAGCACAAGTGGGGAAATGGACACATAGTTCGATAGATGGATGGATGCAGAGGGAGAGGGAGAGAGACACGGCTGTCTCTCTCTCTCCCTATCGAAAGAAACATTTCTAGAGATTGGAGAAATGAGCGAGAGTGCATTCATTCTACAGCACACGGAGAGGAAGTGGCGACAGGGGAAGAGGAAAAACGAGGGAAAGTATATGTAATAAAAAGCCTAGTCTAGGTTATAAAAGAAACGAGACTACGAATAGACCGATAATACACCTATTCTAGGATCAATTTTTTACATATGACTATGTCACAAATCGATTAGGTATACTGTGAGATGCATTGCGTTGCTACATTCGCACCTGCGCTGCCATACAAAATCGTGTTACATTGGGACACGCAAGATAACAGCGCATATGTACGTAATGTAACTGCAACATAGCATACGAAAAGCTATCATAAATAGTGCCGACGAAGCAAAATCCATAAAAAAAGAAACCACCAAAGTAGACCCGGTCAAGGAGCAATGTATGTGAGAAGGAAGCGAGAACGGTTCATTCCCTATTCTCGTTCACTCTATTTGTTCATCTTAAAGAGGGAGGCACGAACCGATGTCAATATGCGCTCTCTTCAGCACTCTGTGCTCCCTCGTTGGCACCAAACAACTCGGAGAACTGTTGTCCGAGGGTTTCACACACACACTAATTGTAAACGGGTGTAATAGAGATATTGGTGGTATCCCCACAAGTAAGAATGAAGCAATTCAGAATTTCCCTGTTGCCTTCAATCGATTCGCTGATATCGCAACGGACCCCCATCAACCTATGCTAATCATCCATACTCTCTCATTTGTTGTGATGTCAATAAAGGGTAAGAATAGGAATGAGAATAACATATCAAAATGAGCATGATTGCAAAAAGAACATAAACATGTCTATTGAGAGAGACACAGACATTAATCTCTCTCAATAGTGCAGTCAAATGACACAGTATTCAGGTTCAAGCCATTTTTCTTGGACTGCCAGACAAGTAAAGTAACGTTGTGTTTAAGAGTTTCTCTGCAGAGCGGTCGTTTTGGCTTTCAAATTCTAGCGAACATTGAGATCATAGCGCACCGGCGCTAAAATGCGACAAAAGATGCTGAAAATAAGCACAGAACTGCAGAGACATCGATACAAGTTGCCAAAACGGAAGAATTACTCAGCAAACTTAGAAACAACTTAGGGAGAGGGACGGGAATTGGCAGAAGATCACAATGTTTACCACACAGAAACAATGATCGGAACGGCGTGATCACACAATGAAACCTCGAGTTGGATAAAGTGCAATGACTAGATAGAAGACACCTATACATACACTCGAGACTACTGTAGGCAGACGTTTGCAATGGACACAATGTATACGTGTGTGAGCACACGCAACACAATCAACACTACAAAATAGACCAACTATTAAAACGAGATCTTTGCTGGACATAATTCCTCAAATAATGAGCAATTTTAATCGGAACGACCAGAAAAAAAGAAAGATAGGAAATTGCACAATTCTCAACTTTAGCTAGCCTAACATAGACATACATGAACCACACAATATTCGTTTTCGTCGAATATTCGGATCGTCCTCCATTATCTAACGACCAGTCTGCTAGTCACTGCAACTTGCACTTTCCAATGAGAAATTACCCTCGAAAGCGGACGAGGGGCTGTAGGCATTGGGATAGGGTGAGAAGATATGAAGAAGAAGAAGAAGCTGACGAGGGACAGGGGAGAGAGGAGAGAAGTAAATGGAGATAGAAAGACAAAGGAGAGACAACCACTACTACTCATAAGAGTGTGAGAGATGATGATGAGAGGGTATCGACTAGCATACGGAAGGAAGGAGAGGTAGAGAGGGAGAGGTAGAGAATACTACCACACTCTCCCTCTCCCTCATACGTTGCTACGGACTATACATGCTCAAATAGAGAAACATGTGTATAATATTATTACTACTACCATTTAGTGCTATCGAAAAAACCAAAATGCAGCCAGGTTTCGTAGTGTACAATGTACTCTTTCGATATATAGGGACAAGAAGTTGGGGAAGAAGTAGTAGAGAAGGATGCAGAAGAAGAAGAGATGAATAATATAATGGTGATGAGTAGAAAAGGCATCAACCAGTAGTGGAGAAAAACGAAGAGTTATTGGGGATTGAAAACAAAGCGAGATGCAAGAAGGGGAAGGGAAAAATGAATTCCTTACTTGGAGTAGGTCAAATTTCAGGAGAAAACAAAAGGGGGAAAAGACATCACAGTTAATGCACATCCCCGGCGCATCAAGATCTTTCAATAAAGGGCTTCAGGTGTCAGATGCTCTCACCCTCTTCACATTTATCAACGAATCTATTCTAGAGAAAGCGCTCTACGTGAGAAAAGTAATAAGAAAGCGGATACTTCTCGCGTGTCAATGGAAGGACCTGGCTATTCATAGTCTCTCTCTCTCCTCTTTAACCTCAGAGAACCAAAGTATCCAGTAGAAGAAAGAAAGAATACAAAGAAGCCGAAGAAGGCGATAGGTGTGAGGGAGGTCCTCCCTCTCTGGGAGGAGTACGGCGAGTGATGACGAGAAAGAGGGAGAGAGAGGGTGGAAGAATAGAAGAATGAGCAAGAGCGAGTCAAACACCACGCCTGGGGGTGATCATTGATGACCAAGGATGGAAGGAAGGGAAGAGATCCAAAGATCCATTGAGACAACATCAAGAGCCACTCGTCATATTACAGACTCTTTTTCCATTCACGTTGAAGATGTTCACAAGAACACGTACATGTTCTATCATCAACGAAACATTTAGAACTCTTGGCTCTCGCTGGTTGTCTCGTATATACATACATACATACATAGGTGCATGCAAACCTATACTTGTACATCTATTAATATTATTAAATTAATAATTACATAATATTCACCTACTAAATAGACGAGGGACAAAAGCAAACATGTACCCGGCCCCCAAGTAGGCGCAGAGAATGAGAGGAGAGTGCGAATATGGAGAAGAAATGGGTGGGGACAAATAAGGATAGACAGGGTAATAGAGAGAATAACCGATGAAGAGTGATAAAAAGTATACAATTGAGAAAAAAATGAAAAGATGGTCGGATATCTAATTCAAGTCATTTACATTTTTTAAACAACAACACAAGCATTATTCATATTAATATTATTAAAATCAATAAAAATAAAAATAATAATTAGTAACTGACCAGTTCTTCCGATTCTGTGAGTGTAGTCCTCGATCGACTTCGCCATATCGTAGTTGAGTACCAGGGATACGTCCTTGATGTCGATACCTGATCAATCAATGAATAAGTAAAGCAATCAATAAATCAAAACTATTCTATCGAACAACATAACATATTAATTGAACCCTTTGAATGGATTCCTGATTAAAGAGAACGGTCAGCTACCGTATCCCCTAAATCAATCGATATCTACCGTACCTCTTCCGGCAACATCCGTAGCCACCAGCATATCCGCCGAGCCGTCCTTGAGTGATGACAGTGCGTACTCACGAGCGTCCTACAAAGATACACATCGATTATTCAAAATTCCACAATTTGTATCATGTTAGTAAAATGCAGAAAATCAATAATGCTACCGTACCTGTCCCTTTCCTCCGTGGAGTACGGTAGGATTGAAACCGAGCTTGGAGAGACCCTTCGCGAGCAGGTCCGCTCCCTGCAATGCCCGAGATTAATTATAGGCGTTTCACAGAACAATAACGCCCGTTGGTTTTAGAGAACAGTAGAAATATCAGGAGAAATACTTGGCAGTGTGCCAAAAATACTTGGCACCGTGCCAGGAATACTTGGCACTGTGCCAAGTGTCACACAGCACTCTCGTACCTTCTTCTGATTGACAAAGATGATGATGGGAGGCTCGAATGACTGCTCCAGTACCTCCACCAACTTCTTCCTCTTCCGATCCTCCGAGATCATGTACACCACCTGCTCCACCTGAAGACATTTAAAAGATCAAAGATCAAAGACCATATACTTATAATGATGCCTCTTGTACGCACATGACATCCAATCTAATACAATACCATAGTCAGTTCGCATATCTTTTTACCGATAAAGTTATCTTCTCACTTGATCTACCCAAATACCGTAACCACTGGCCCCGCCCCTTTTGTACCCTACCGTACCCTCTCGGTGGGTCGTCCAGCCGTGCCAATGTGTACGATGGCCGGTCGACGCAGGTACTGACGAGCGAGACGCTCAATCGCCGAAGACATTGTAGCTGTGAACATGACTGTCTGCAAGAAATAAATGAATAAATAAATAATTAAATAAATAGGGTATTCATTGATTCGTCATCGTCTTATCAATTGTTTCATCAATCTACTGGTCATAACAAAGAGTTCGGACGACCTAATTAAAATAATAATAATAATAATAATAATAATAATATACTTTATGAGTTGTAAAATATAGAAACATGATTTTATGTAAATCGATATATATAGAATACCCATAAACCTCCAGAGACGATCAGTGACGCAGACACTGACATCGAGCATATAACGCACCAGAAACACCAATCTACCGGGTCTCTCCGACAGACTCAATATCACCAAAAACATGCAATCCAAAAGGGTTTCTCTTTCGATGGTATCTAGAGGAGATCAAAGATCAAAGATCAAACTACCGTACCTGTCTAAACTTCTCCCTGCTATTGAAGGCGCGCATGAGCGCTTCCGCATTCTCGGCGTCGTCAGTGTCCGGCTTCAGATTGGACACTGGCAGGTACTCTAGTACCTAAACTTATTTAATTTAATTAATTTTTATTTTGTTATTTCATTTCCTTAATTTAGACAATTTAAAATGATTTATCACCAAGGAATAAATTCAGATTTTTTTCTGTGAGAGTGATAACCCGTGATGAATACCATCGACTCTTCCCCATCTGAGCATTAATGCCTGATATGATAAATAATTGAATTGAATTGATAACACCTTTAGCAAAACGAAGGTTCCATCAACGGGAATATAACCAACCACAAACACCGATCTCGCTGGTCACTTTTACCAACCCAATCTCTAGTTATCAAAAGCCTTTTCGAATCTAGAATTTTCAATATTCTCCTTTTTTTCACGGTGTTTTTCAAAGCACAAATATGTTTTAGTCAATAAAAACAAAACAAAATGTACCTTTTGCACTTCGGGTTCGAAACCCATGTCCAACATTCGATCGGCCTCGTCGAGAATGACGTACGTGCACTGCGTTAGCGAGAGATATCTGCATTTGACGAATTTTAATTAAAATTCTGATAATCTAATCATATGTAGCTGATGAGCTCCCGTTGAAACATAGTCTATGCAGGTTGGTAAAAGATTGAGGGCTTCGAACGCACGACCTCTGCCTATCCGGGGCATTGGGCACTGCTCGAACCGCACAAGTATCTGTTTCTGGTTAGAGCCCCGATATGCAGAGGTAGTGCATTTGACTACCTCCTTGGTTTTCCAAATTATCGATTAAACATTAACAAATATCATATCTACCTGTTCTCCAGCACGTCGAGCAGACGACCAGGCGTGGCAATGACAATCTGAATGGAACGATGATCAATCAATAAATCAACAACAATCTACGCTACCGTAACCACTCGGACTACAGATTACAGTAACCCCTAAACTACCGTACCTCAACTCCCAATCGTAGTCGCATGCCCTGCTCCTCTCTGCTCGCTCCTCCGATGACGGACACGGTTCGGATCTGCAAAGCACAAAATTATTTTTAAAAATTAAAAAAATCAATAAATCAATAAATCGATCGATCTATATTACCTTGAGCAGTTCACCGAATTTGTTCGTCTCCTCCTCAATCTGCTGGGCCAACTCTCTGGAAGAGAAGAACGATACAATTAACTTGGAATAGAAGTGTCTAATTGAGATATCATCGCTCAACTCTACCCTTACCCAGACCCAGTTGCGCGGAATCACCAGGGTTTGTGTGCGAGGTTCAATGCCATAGACAACGCATTTCAAAATAAAATATCATTAATCTCTTAGGTGGGCACGCTGGGGGAAAGGCTGTGCGCAAACCGGGGGATTGTAAGGCAAGGCCATGCGCATGACCATTTTTTAGCAGATTTGACTGGAAATTTTCCAATTTTTTGAGAAGCAAGGCTATGCGCAAGGGAAGGCAAGTCTGCGCGCAAAAAGAATTCGTTTTCACGCGCCCATCTATGATTAATCTGGCCACATTTATCCCGCTTGCCGATCATACGTGGGCACCACTGCCGCGAGCGGCAATACACCCCCGATTTTTGGCACCCGACCACCCCCCCCCCCCCCCGATATTCCAAAAATCACGTAAAAAGGACGTATAAATGATCCATTTTTTGCTTCCGAGCCCCCGATTTTCGTTTCCAGCGGCAATGCCCGCCAAAGTATGTTGCCGATGCTTTCAGTTTATGGAATAAATAATTTATTTTAATTTTAAAATATTATAATTATTATTATTAGAATAAAATTGCTGAGCAATGCATAGGTAGACTAGCTACGTTACAGTTGTTCAAACTGCGGCTAGATTTTTCGATTATTTTCAGAAAGGCCAGGCTCAAGTAAATCGTCAGACCATCGCTCAACTCTACCTTTACCAAGATCCAGTTGCGCGGAATCACCAGGATTTGTGTGCCAGGTTCAATGTTACAGTGGTATTTCAATATAAAAAAGATACTAAATCTGCCCCCATTTATCTAGTTTGCCAGTGCTTTCAGTTAATGGAATAAATGATATTATTATAGAAATTAAAAATAATTATAATTATGAAAATAAATAATAATGTTATTATTTTAATTAAAATACCAACCGAGTGGGCGCGAGAATGATCGCATACGGTCCCTGATCGGCGTGCTCTTGTCGCTCGATCTTCGGCAGTGACGTGATGAAGGTCTGCAAGGAGGCGATGTAGTAGTATAGATTAACTTTTAATGACATATAAAGCGGTAAAGTGAGTAAACAACTCACGCCTTTTCAAGAACAGACATCGAAGTGTTTTCAACTAATGCACTAGAAAATGAAATAAAATGTAACATTTCGCAAAGAATAAAAAATATTTTAAAAAAAAGACTTACAAGAAGTGGAATGAGGAAGGCGCACGTCTTTCCTGAACCCGTCTCAGCCACACCGATAATGTCTCTGCACAAAGGAAATTGATTAATTATAAGTACAAACGTTCAAAGTGTATAAATCGATTAACTGTTGCCAACACCAGCACAGTAGTATCATTGTATCGATTGGCCAATATGAACATACAGCAACAAACTCAAAATGCAAAAAATGCAAAAAATCAATTCATACACTACCGTAATCTCACCTGTTTTGCAATCCAATCGGGATGGCCTGTCTCTGAATGGGCGTCGGCTCATCGTAGCCAACCTGTAGAGAATAATCCATTAAAAGCAATCAATAAGCGGAGAAATTCATCGATAATCACCAAAAATGGATACAGTATACCTTGAGAATGGTGGATCTGACTTCGTCATTGAGACTGGCCTCTTTCCAATTACGAATCGGCCTGGGTATCTTGCCTCCCTTAACGAAAAAAATCAATCAATAACATGGAAGTAATAATTCGTAAGCTCGGCGATTTTGGTATCGCAGATATAGATAATTTTTCACTGCCGACTTCCTTTAATGATGTGAAAAATCGATGAATTCATGTCTACTTATAAGATCAACCCGCTGAATTCCCGTTTCACACTCGTATCATACCTTGACGGCGATATTGAAGTCCTCCCTGAAGATTCTCCAATCTCGATCGGTCATCTCATCCAGCTCCTTCATCTTCCAATGGCGATCATCGTGTGCTTCCTTCGCTGCTCGCTTCTTCGCCTTCACGATGCTGCAAGAGAATAATAATAATAATAATAATAATAATAATAATAATATTATTGTTATTATTAATTTCTCGTTTTTTTAGAAGAAATATTGGCGATAGGGAGCGAAACAGCCACTACTAATATCAGTAACCATATTTAGAAGTTCATGTATATGTTTGATGTACTCATTTACTTTTATATTGAAAATAGTTTGCTTAGTTGACATATCTTCCTCTAATGCATAGGAAAAGGTTAGAATACAGTTATGCAGTTTACGGCTACAGAAAAACGGCGTTTGCATTTACATGTACGATGATATGAGGGAGGCGAAACCGAGAACTCACTGGGAGCCTTTTTTTCTTGGAAATTTACTGGGACTTAATTAATTAATATTAAATTGTTGTTCAAATGTTGTCACATCTTTTGATGTATGATAAATACATAATCAAAATAGGCAATGAATCGGTGTTTGAATTTACATGTATGATGATATGAGGTAGGCGAAACCGAGAACTTACTGGGAGAGCCACACAGATTTCTTGGAAATTTACTGGGACGCTCACGCATTATTTGGGCCATGGAATACAATGGACAGCTATTCTCAACAACAAAGAAACTATATGAATTCACAGAGCCCTTCATTCATCTGATATTTCAATGAGGTATTTATAGCTCTGTCTTTTTTTTCTTGAATATGCACTAAATCCATATTTTTAACCAAATCTGATTTGCAACCTGCCTAACATCCCGATTTTCCGGGATGAAATCAATATATACTACAAATTAAATAATTAATTAATTACCGATGTTCCTCCTGCTCCTTCTCCTCCTCAGTTCGTCGTTTCTCCATCATGGTCGAGTAGAAGCTCGAGCGCTCCTGCAAGAACTCATCCGGTTACGGTATCTGCAGACTACGATAGAATCGAATTATGGTGTGATCTACCGTACCTTCTTCTGCTGATTCACATCTACACCAGCGATCGATCCACGCCCAAAGAATTGCACCTCGTGCTTCTCCTTGTACAGCTACAAGAATGTAAAAAAATTACTTTACTAGCTTACTAGCTAGCTGGCTACTATTATAGTTGTGCATTACTAGCAACTAGTTGAACTACAGTAACCCTATCACAAGGAAAACTACAGTAACCTTATCGTAATCATTGCTGGTATCCTCTCCAGCATCCCAATCGAAGACGAACTTGCGCTCGTGTAGACGACGGCCACGCTTGCGCTTCTCACGCGCACCACCGAGATATCTTAACGGGAAATCTTCTTGTAATTACTGTAGGGTGTCAATATCGATTGATATTTTCCGCACAAAGCTTCAAAATTCTAGAAAACTTGATCTATGCTTCAGCAAAAGAATATGATATAAATGAAAAATCTTTGCATTACTGATCCATATTGAACCACTGATTCAATCTTATTCATACATCTTCATACACTCGTAATACTGTATGAAAAGAATGGAGAGGGCATCGAAAGTGTATGACCTTATCATTATTGGCATCATTTCGGCTTGTAATATTATCATCGATAAATTAATTAAAATCTTCCTCACCTCGCCTTCACAGCATCCTTCATCTTCTCCGGATCGACATATATCTCATCAGCCGTCGTCTTCCCCTTATCCCTATCGCTCCTATCTCGATTGTCCCTCCTATCATCGTGTCTGTCATCGCCCCGACGACGATCGTCACCTCGACGGTCACGATCCCTGCAAATACAAAGGATGTATGTCCGCGCACAAGTCATTAGTCTGACCCAGCGCACATCCTAGTTCACCCAGTTGAATTCCCGCACTCCAATTAGATTAAATAAAAATTTAAATGATATTCAGCTATTATTGTTAATGCTGCAAATCGTATGACTGATATTTCGTTTATGAAATCACATCTTTAAATATAGTAAAGCTACATAAATGTGCAAATGTCTTCACTTCAATCGTATTTTACAGGTTGAAACATCTTTAGGATGTATGGATAAATAAATAACTAAATATAAGTAAGCTATGGCAATCTGTACCTGTCTCCTCCTCGATCTCCTCTGTCCCTACTCCTACTCCTTCTTCTCTCCTTATCCTTGTCTCCTCCTCGTCCCTCCCTTGATCTACTCCTTCTCCTCTCTCTACTTCTACTTCTACTTCGTCGACGATGTCGATCTCTGTCTCGGTCGTCACGACCTCGGTCACGATCGTCCGAGCGCTCTGTAATGTGTATCATTGAATAATTATGTTTTGGAACAATTAAAATAATAACTAAATTCATTGAAATCAACAAAACATACACAGGGAACTGCGTATGGAAAATTAAATTTCAACTGATGTTGTTGAACTTCGTTATAAAATCAGACATAAGTCAGAAGAGTGAGCATAATGTATAGGTACGAAACACTACGCAATGTACCTTCATAATATCTACAATCGTCCATACCTGGTGGTTTATTTCCTTCAGCGAATGCCTTTCGCTTATCTTCCAGTTCCTTCTGGGCCTCTTTCTGCTTGGCAACTTCTTCTGCTCTACGTGCCAGAGCGAGCGCAGCTCGCTCCTCCTTCGTCAGGAACTTGGGCTGAATATCGATTACTTAGTTATTGATTGAAATTAAAGAACTAAAAAAGGATTCATCTAACCAAATACTCTTTCGTATAGATATCTAGATATCTAAAAATAATAATAAATTTAGCACAGTCAATACGAGGAAACCGCTATCGAACGAAGAATTTGGAATAACGGTTTTCAGCATACAACCGAAGCGGATAAATAAAGTAGACTAATCTACTAGATAATGCTCAGAATGACAAGATACAGCCAAACCTTTGCTTGCAACTCCTCATCTTCTTTCTTCTTCTTGAGAATATCTTCGAGTGACGGAGGTTCGGCCATCCTGCACAAGTATTATCGTTAAACAGCAAAATAATCAATATTCAAAGCAAATTCCATGGCATAAACAGAGAAAACAAGAAGAACTAGAAAACACATTTCGAATACATGGATACTGTGCAGCGCACGTGAGGAAAGTGCGCACCCCCGAGATTTTGGGCGGAGCTTGAAGAGGTACCTCGTGTCAGATTTCACATTTTAATGTTCATTTTAATAGTTTCTGTGCTATCCTTTACTAAATAATAATTTGCATAATTTGCAACTGTTAATAGTTATATACATTTTTAAAGTTAATAAATATAATACACCTAAAGTCAAGGAGGACGCTTACTGTTCATGCTCCAAAAATGTTCTCTTCATTTCTCATGCTATTTCTTTATACTCTGACCACTAAAATTTTGTTGAGATCGGTTTTTGTTGTTATTGCGTCGATGTTCTATTTTTAAATATATATGTGATTGCTTCTATTAGATTGGCTTTAAGTCCATTTAAAAAAATCGATCTCGTCTAATTAGGTTAATCGATTTAATTATAATCCATTTTAGTGCCTACTTCACTCGATTCTACATAGATTAAATATGAAATAAATATTTTATAAAAGATCCTAGTGAACTGGAACGTGATCTCCAATTTGAGCCACGTTAGTACATTTTTAACTAATATAATAACGTTTTTTTTAAAACTTAAACATTAATCATATCATGAAAATGATTAATGCAAAAATCTGAACGATTACAGACAATGTTTATCTTTCTACTGCTATTATTCACGATGCATTTTCTTGTTCGGATGATCTTAATGATGGTTTGTTTCCCTTGTAATGATTGAATTCACAAACCATTTACAGAAAGGAATTTGTCTTCTTCAATGACGTGAAATCCCTTGGTGGAGTGCTCCGAATTTTGTTGGAGATAATCACTACATAAATCTTCGGTTGTTTTGTAATGATTCGTCCTAACACGCAGATATAGCGAATTACATTCTTGTCGTGTTCTACAAGATATCGAATCATCTTTCATAAAGCACTTTTTTACATCTACGTCAACGTGTTATATCACATTGTATAACTATTATAAATACAAACATGTATCACTCGAATACACCTATCAGTTTTGCTTACAATTAGTACTACTCCCAATGATTATTATTAGCGCGGCATTGCATCACATGGAATCTGACCGAAAATTCTCATCTATTATACAATCATCACAGAGAAAAACTACACCGAGAAAAAAATTTCCTAGAAGCGTCTCTTAACGGAATTCTTCCCTCATAGGTAATGTAATTATGATAACATGCATGTACGAACGAAACATCAACTTTATCTACAAAATATTGGTCACATGTAAGAATGAATGAATGGAATGATTGATTATATCTTAGCTATGGGAATTCCATTTCTCATCCATTCCTTATTCTTCGTATGATTGAAGAGAAGCATATGATCATTATCGATCCGCGATTGGGTGAATACACTTTCTTCTAGATCTCCCTTTAGATCTCGTTCAACACAGAATCTAAGATTATCGATTGATCAAATGATCCCTGATCTACCGTATACCTCTGAGCAGTCACAATATCACTGTCATCTGCCGTATCTGAGACAGCAGCATTGACCATGAGAGCTCCTATAACACGGGTCTCCGGTAAAAGTGTAGCAACGCCTGCCACTAGGAAAAATTTTTTGTCTCCGATTTCGATGAAAGTCGGTCAGTAGGTGTGGTTGGGGGTCATGAGAAGGCCTAGCCACTTGATTTGACCAAAATTGCAAATTATCGATTTTTTGCGATCTACCATGAAAATGATCATAACTCGGTTCATTTTCATCGAACAGCGAGCTGACAGGTGTCATTCGAACCGTATTAGAATGCACTCCAAAAAAGCTGTTTATGACCCCTTCGCTGCTAAGTCGTCTTCATGGCGAAAAACGCGAAAATCAGATTTTTTTAACAAAAAAGTGATCTGTTCTCGAAAATTTTCTCTTGAACCCTTCCGTATTATTGCAGAAAAATAGTTTTCAGATCACGTACAAAGTCGGTATGTTGTTCATGTACCGTATCTCTGTCCTCCCAATACCGTTTACTAGATCACACGGGACTTAGCCATTTTTTTCTCGCTTCATCAGTTTTTTGATCGTATCTGCCTTCAAACTGGTCCAATCGACTATCTTAAAAAAGGAAAATGATGCTCTCGGAAAGGTGAATAAAAAGTGCTTGAATGATCGAATAGCTATGACAACCCATTTTTTAGTTATTCGGGGAAAATCACTACACTTTCTCTTTTTTCATCGATTCCAATGAATGAACGGAAATAAAATTATTCTTTGTACTGCAAAATCTACCCAATCGACTTTATTTTATATTGTACATGAGAAACTGTGTTATAAATGAATGAGAAACTGTTATAAAAGCAAGTGGTGGTAGTGGGGTTCTTCTCCATCCGCGATCTTCTTCTCCTCCTCCTCCTTCAGTCCATAGCTCCACAGCTTCCCTCCATGAGAGTTCCATATGATGGAACTGTCGATTCCCTTCAGTCCCTTCACTTTCATCCCTTCTCTTATTCCACGGAATCTCCACGCGGAGAGGGTGTCACCGTTGAATTCGAAATGGCCCAGTCCAGAGATTCCGTTCAGCTTCGTCTTCGATTGAGGAGTGAATCCGACAGTCGCAAGGTGGACGGACATTCCTCGTAGTCCCTTTCCAGAAGTCAGTGCTTCGAACATCCTCTCGTGGGTGTCTATATCCTTTCTCTTGGCCATGAATGCCCTCATGATGGTCTTTGCATATGAGGCGTATCGATCGGAGGATGACTTGCCACTCTGTGATTCCGAGAAACTCCAAGTGGCGATCTTCATTCTAGTGGTAGTCTCGATCGATGGTATGGTGGCGAGGACAGCCGCAGAGTGGTAGTACCCTCAAGTTAGTTATTGAATGTTGCATGTGTGTTTCAGTGTGCAACAGTGTTTCCATAACTGGCATGAAACAGCCGACTAAATCGGCGTTGATGAGGTTTTCCCCGAATAACTAAAAAATGGGTTGTCATAGCTATTCGATCATTCAAGCACTTTTTATTCACCTTTCCGAGAGCATCATTTTCCTTTTTTAAGATAGTCGATTGGACCAGTTTGAAGGCAGATACGATCAAAAAACTGATGAAGCGAGAAAAAAATGGCTAAGTCCCGTGTGATCTAGTAAACGGTATTGGGAGGACAGAGATACGGTACATGAACAACATACCGACTTTGTACGTGATCTGAAAACTATTTTTCTGCAATAATACGGAAGGGTTCAAGAGAAAATTTTCGAGAACAGATCACTTTTTTGTTAAAAAAATCTGATTTTCGCGTTTTTCGCCATGAAGACGACTTAGCAGCGAAGGAGTCATAAACAGCTTTTTTGGAGTGCATTCTAACACGGTTCGAATGACACCTGTCAGCTCGCTGTACGATGAAAATGAACCGAGTTATGATCATTTTCATGGTAGATCGCAAAATCGATAATTTGCAATTTTGGTCAAATCAAGTGGCTAGGCCTTCTCATGACCCCCAACCACACCCACTGACCGACTTTCATCGAAATCGGAGACAAAAAATTTTTCCTAGTGGCAGAACGGGCTGTTTTTGCTACACTTTTACAGGAGACCCGTGATAATTGATATCTATTACAGTAATCCTTGATTTACCGTATCCTCACCACAGTAAACTCTTCCCAATGCCATGAGTATTGATCGAGCACCTCCACTAAATCGAATTCCTTCCTCAATATTAGAGAGATCAGAGAACGTTCTGATATTGTTTTGTATATTTGCATTAGCATCAGCTACCGCTCTGGCGGATGCTAATATCTGAATGGTTTATCGATTATTGATTATCGATTGATTATTGATCGATACTCTTTGATCTCTGCGTGTTAATGGTTCCTCAAGTAGTTTCAGCACAGTTGAGTGAAATGCTTGCATGGCATTTGGACGAGCTTAATAAGCATACTACAGTAGCCCATCAATATATCAATCGATAATCTTACTTGCCATAACACGAATAACATCCATAGAGAGTACATTTGTTGTGCCTTCCCAGATGGGCATTACCTAATCAATAAAATGCATTCAATTATTGATTATTTATACCTGAGCATCTCTAAGTGCCGAGGCTATTCCGGAATCCTCCATGTATCCCATACCACCAAAACATTCCAAGGCTTCGCTGACATACGGCATGCACTACAACAATTACGGTATGATTACGGTAATAAATCGATCAATAATCTCACAATCTTAGCTGTATAAGCTTTGATTACTGGAGTCAATAATCTAATCAGATCGGCTTCTTCTTCCGTTGATCTACCAGATTCCTGATATCGATTGATTGGATGGATGATAAAAGAATTACAGTATACCGAAAGTCCAATTAGTCTCGCTACATCCAACAGGAAGAGTGTGCATGCACGAACATCCACCTACAGTAATCCAATCGATTGAATATGACCTAATCAATCAATAACTACAGTATTCCAATATACTTAATATAATCTAATCAATCAATAACCTCCAGTGCTGCCATGGTTCTGATATGCAGAGGCCATTCAACGAGTTTTCTTCCGAATGCTTCTCTCCTTGTGGCGTAATCTCGTGCCAAATTAAGGATTCTGCAAAGCACTTTCACTAATTACTAAAAGTAGTCTACCGTATACCTCCTCATGGCAGACACACTACCAGCTGAATTGTGTAGACGAGTTACATTGAGCATATTAGAGATGGAAGCAACGCCTCGACCGGGTTCACCAATCAATGTGGCCTTATTCATTATTGATTAGTTATTGGTTGAATGATTGATCTACCTTTACTCCATCAAGTAACAACTCGGCCGTAGGCAATTGTCTGGTTCCCAGTTTATCTTTGAGCCGAATCATCTATGAATGAAATAAAATAAATAAATCTTATTTACGTAAAAACGTCGATAAACCTGAATTCCATTTAGATCTCCAGACACTTCATCTCTAACGTGTAAGAAGAATAGAGAAAGCGGCTGAAATATTGTTTAATCTCATTCAGCGTGACTGCTCGGGCATGGACACCAAACTACCTCATTCGAATTTCCAGTCTTATCTGCTATCCTTGCGAGAGTCAGTGCAATATCTGCATCTATAGCAGACGAGAACCATTTGTATCCATATAGTCGATACTGTAGATACCGTAATCCACGATACCGTACTCTACAGTAATCCTCTCACTTACCGTATCACCTTCTTCATGAACAGCATAAGTATCACATGCGCCGCTCACATCACTTCCTCCTCTCTTTTCAGTCATCCATTGGCCCGATGTCCATGCCCTGAATTATTGATCGATTCGAATTATTGATTGACTTGAATCAATAAAGTAGATCATTCAATACCTTTCTCCATCAGTACTAATCAATCTCTCATAAGCCTTGGCTATCTCTGGATTAGTCTTATGGATCCCGAGTGCCTATAAGATAACTACCGTAATCATATCGAGGGATACGGTATTTTCTACCGTACTCTGAATGTTCGAACAGCTCCATCAGTCATAGCAAGCGGACATGAAGTCAATCCAGACGAAGGACTATACAACAGTAGTTTCACTGTCTATAAGCAAATTAATTATGGTTAAACTCACATCCCGAGTTGATTTGAAACTCCCTGCTCTGGCCACAGTCTCTCGCTTTCTTTGTATGCGAAAGACCGTTGTCAAGCGGAGAGTAAAATTAGTATGGATGTATCTTTAAAAATATTTTAAAATTACCTGATGAATTCTTCTATGTACAGGATCTCTCGATTCGTCATAACCGATTGCTGGAACGTCAAAGATCAAAGATCAAACTTTATCTGCTATTCCCATTCTTTACCGTAAATTTGAAAAAAAATAAAGGGCGAAGAAAGACCAAAGATCAAAGATCAATATCGTACCTACTAGTCCTTCCTCCGCCATAATCTTCTTCAATTTATACCATTCATCACAAACTCTCAATTCATCAACTCTTCTTCCCCAAGCATCTTGTGTGATCAATTCAGGTTTCTTTAGCTGAAAGTTCAAAGATTAACTATCGATCAAATATCAAAGATCACTTCGCATTGTCTTCCAAGATTTGTGATTTCACTTAGAATACGCCCAGCGAAACGATCAAGATCTTTTGATGTCTAAATAAAGTTCATATTAAAAAGGCTTTTCATTCTTTTATTCAAACTCTTTCATATTCCTGTGGAGGCAGAAGACGTTGGAGAGTTTTATCGATTAGAGGATCATCCCTGAAATTATTGATTGATTCGATAAACGTCAAGAAAAGGCTTGGAACAGTTGAAAAGAGTAGTTAAAGGCGAGAAAGCGAGTTAGTGCGACAATAGCGGCGAGTTTCAAATTCTCTCACAGACTCTCTCAATTACTTGTTCTGCAAATGTTGTCGCATATTTATAATGTATGATAAATAAAATTAAATTTGGTCATGTATACCCTTATAGGGAAAGAGATACCTATATGGATTATACAAATGCGGTGGCTGAATCGAGAAATTGCCCGTCTTTGCATGCGAAAAGTCGTTGACAGGCATCTATGAGATAATGTATTACAGTTTATTGACGTGCACGAAATGAGACACATAAATAGGAAGAGTGAAAAAAGGTTTATAATATAGACGTGATTTGCAAATGGACAATTTGGAAAGTCTCAATAATTGAAATGGGACTCTCCTAGGTCAGTATATGTAACTCCTCTCTTACAATTATTGTTAGACGATTCATTGCGTGCGATAATATAATATCATAGACATGTGCAAGAAATGAGACAAATAATGGTAACGAGAGAAAAAGATTTCAAAAATATGTCGACGATGAATGAGATGGATTTGCCTAGTTATATAAAATAATTGAATTAAGTGCTCATTGATCGTGTTTATTGAATGTTGTGAGAGAAATGTGAACGATCTGTACAAACTACAATGAATGACAGAGTGACAGATAAGGAGATGGTAGAGAGAGAAAGAGAGTGAGAGGGAGAGAGAGAAGGAGGGGAGAGGGAGAGAGAGAAGGAGGGGAGAGGGAGAGAGAGAAGGAGGGGAGAGGGAGAAAGAGTTAGAGAGAGAGAGGGAGAGAGAGGGAGAAATGCGAGAGTGATAGACATGGTGATGGTAGAGAAAGAGAAACAACATGAGAACTACACTACGATACCATACTATAATGTCTAGTTCTATTTCCATATTCCATTGCAAATTATCAAAACACAGTGATGCACGTTCGCGTTTTCTAAAGACATAGTGCCGCGCCACAATCTACCACGCGATGGTTTGTTTGCAAAGAATAAAGAGGTAAAATTATGAGCGCTACTGCAGAATCTTCGCCCCAAAAAGGCTAACCAATCATCGATTCACTTAGTATTCGAGTAGATGATCCTACTCTAACACACAATTATAATTTAATCCCCTAATTTAAAGAGCTCCGCCCAAAATCTGGGCTTCTGCAGTAGTGTCACATAATGTTTATCGTTGAGAACTGAAAGGGGTGCTTCAGTGATCAAAATTTTTGATAAAAAAGTCATACTGGTGTAGCGCCACTTTTCATCATTTCAATTTCTGCATTCATTTATCATTTTACTCTTCACGTGTCAAAATCAACACAATTCGTGAGAAGATCGCAAACAAGTTTATATCTCTCTCCATAAGGGATATTCTAGTTCGATCTGATCTTTGATCTTTATTCTTAGGGCTTAGGTTGGTAGTTGCAATCCTTGGCAGGGTCCGTGGTGATGATATCCTTGGCAGACTCTTTGAACTTATCCAAATCACAGAACTCCTGCTGTTCACAAGCAGGAATTAGCGGAGTGAGAATCTGAATTTAAATATTGGATTTTTAAAAATAATATATCGATTTTTAAAGTAAATAAATAAACAAAAAAATAAATGTAAATAATAAATAACAATATCATTATAAATAAACTGACCACAAACTCATTGGCATATGTACCACGTTTGTAGACGACCTGAAGTATACAAATATATTTCTATTTTTAAGCTGTCCGCTCTGGTCACGCTCTCTCACAGACAATCAAAGCGAGAGAGCGTTGCCAGAGCTTCAAATTAGCTCGCGTGTGCTTTTCAGACGTCACTTATGTGGTCAAACATTTCTTCTTCATGGTTAAAACCGAAGATCTTACCCTAATCTTCGGTTGATCCCCCTCTATCCACAATTCATACCCGAGGAACGCATTATACGACGGATACATCTGATCTCCGACAGCAAACAACCTATAACAATGAATTTGATCTTTGATCTTTGATCTTTGAACTCTTACTTCGCATCTCCGCTAAGAATGTCCAGCTGAACGTTGATGACGAAATCTTGCTGGAAAAAGAGATATTTTTGAAAATAAACATAAAGTGATACCGTTGAGAATCCTTTGAAGAGTACAGAATCGCAGTCCTTTAGTTCCTTTCCAATGTAGCAATCCCATTTCTTTTGTATATCAGTGTGGAGAGTGTTGGCCAACAATCCCGAATTGACTTTCAGAATGAATGGATCGCGAAAAGGTGCTCCGCCCAGTTGGTAATTCAATGTCTGCAATAATATATTTATTTATTTATTTTATATACGCTCACGCATATGCGTGCGCATGAACGAGACAGTCGAAATAAAAAAAAATGAATGACATAACTCTCATGACAAATGATAATGATCGAAAAACTATGGGAGGAACGAAGAAATGACTCAATCCGTTCAAATTATGCAAAATTATAAATAATAATTATAAAATAAATATATTTTTATGAATATTTCATATGACCATGTCCCTTTTCTTGTACAAAAACTTACATGAGATGTGACTTTTCTAGCATCTACAGCCCTCTCTCCCGTATAATCCTTGTCCATATTGGCTCCAGCATGTTCCTAGAAGTAGCTTCTTGTATTTCAAACTCAAAATTTAAAAATAAACATAAAATTTCAATCCACAGTATTTTTGACTCGTCCCAATCTCGTCGAGATACCTTTCCTCTCGTTGGTATACGATGCGAGTCAAAACGGCTGAGACCGCATTCAAGAACATTGACAAAATGTTTGCCGGCAAACTTAACGTCACGAGCGTAAGCGAATGATTTTGAATCCGTCTACGGGTGTTACCCCACCTTGTCGACAAACGGTTTGCTACGGTTCATGGCTACGGCATCTGACAATGAGTTCGTGAGCTTGACAAACATGCTCACCCTTGCAATCAATCTCTCTGCTTCTTCATAATACTTGTGATCTTTGAAAAACTTGGTGACATCGCTTGCATTCGAACAACGAAACGATTGATCTTCAAACTCGAGATACTGTAAAATGAAATAATTATAAATCGATAATCATCAAATTCAAATAAATTTAGGATGAACCAGATGAGTAATGATTCGATTAGAAGTCATTATTAGCTATAATCTTTTTATTCCTTATCGAAGTTTAACATGAATTTAAAAAAAATCCCGCTCTGGCAATGATCTCTCGCAGACAAAGAAAGAGAGAGAATTTGGCCAGAGCGGAGAGCTTCGAATTAGCTCGGGGTTTAATTGTAGAATGTGATGAAAAAACTCACAGTCAAATTAGTAATATCTGGATAATTTTCGCAAGTCTTTCCGAAGTGTTCACCCAATGCAGGGCAATCCTTCCATTGGAATTTCAATAGCTGCAAAAGACAATGTTCAAAAGCAGACCAAACCCATCCTTTTCTGCAGCATGGAATCTCACTTTTGCGTACATTCTCGCAAGTCTCTGGTATTTCAAAATTTAAAGCCTGTTTAAAATACACCACTGACTTTAAGTTTACTTTAAGTCTACTTCAAGTGAAAACGCACAAAAATTACACTTTGAGTTTTAAAATACAAGAGCATATTCTAAAGTTTCACTTCTTCAAAATTCCAGCTCTCGAAAGGCAGCGTTTTTTTCCAACACAGGAAGATAGCGCGGATTGGAACGCTGTGGACATGGCCGCTTACCCAATCCATATCACGCTTATCTAGTGAGAAGACGTCCACTTCTTGCTTGCAACTATCGTACAGACCACTGAATAAATTCTTCGCCGTGGCTATACAACGAGGAATGGCAACCGAACGAAAAGAGATCTGAAAAGGAATAATCTTTGATCTTTGATCTCTAGATCCATCTGAGTTAACCGTTTTCTTGTCAAACTCTCGAGGGAGAAATCTGTGCTTCTCGATGTATTCCTTCTTCAGGAATGCTCCCAATTCACGACTCTTCGCTACTCCTTCCTGAATTTCAATAGTATTTATTTATTCATTTATTTATTAATCATACATGCAAAGACGTGCAAAGACGTGTTTTTTCTAAAATTACTGTAGACTAGTGTTGTTTATTCGACTAAAATTCTCGAATATTTTCATTTTAGTCCGAACTAAATGCAAACTTATTCGAGAATAATTGTTAAAGATTCCTCTGTTGTATTCTCGACTAGATCGGCCGGTTGACAGAAAATATTCGAGAATTTTAGTCGAGTCAACAACACTGCTGTAGACGGAGATTGTATTTCAATTAATAATCAATTGTATTTCAATCAATAATCAATTGTATTTCAATCAATAATCAATTGTATTTCAATCAATAATCAATTGTATTTCAATCAATAATCGGAAATTAAAGTTCTCACATCAGTGAGCATTCCGATTCCATTCTTGAATACGAGAGCATCGGCAGGAGTGATCTGTCCCGTTGCTGATGCTCGTTGACCGTGGCGCCATAGCTTGAACATATTCAAGAATAAAATATAATTTCAATAGAATTTTCTTATTACTAGTTATGATATTAACTGCTTGTAACATCGCAAAAAAGAATCCTTTACTTTTTAATTTTCAGTTATTCACTGGCAACTTGTACTCCAAGAAATGATTTTTTTTTCGGTAGAATCATGATATTTGCAACTTTCAAAGTCAGCAAAAATAGATTCCATTACAATAATTTTCAGTCTTTTACTTCCAACGATCGCCTAGAAGCCCAGATCGCCCCAAACCCGATAACAAATTATCGTTTAAAGGTGGACTCCCGCGAATATTTTCGTGAAAAAACTGTGCAGACAGAATCATAGCAAAAGTTATTCTACATACCGTACACTATTTATTTTATGATGATTCAGCTTATTGATCGCTAGAAACATGAATGAACCATCAGGCCCCGTGCAGGGAAAGGCGCGCTTTTTGAAAATATGAAAGTTCGGCAATAGGATTCGAACCCGCGACCATGCGCTTTCTAGTCAGAAGTTTTACCACTACGCTAAGGCAGCGATAAGTAGTCTCCCTATCTTCTTGCATATCACTACACCCTTGCATAAGCGAGATGTAGGAAATTTGCATGATCATTCGCGGATCTCCACCTTTAATTTTACATTCATTATGTATCGATTAGAAGAGCCTAATCAAATATCCAATTATGAATAGATGAATAGCACTTAATCCGTCCTAAAGTTTTAGGCTTCGCCCCCAATCAGTTCCCAAATGACACTCACAGCCGTGACATAGAGCAGCTCTCGACGTGGTTCTCCAAGTGTAACTTGGAGGAAATATGCTGTGAAGAAGCAAAGGACGAGTCGTCTCATCGGTTGACCGCTCAGAAGGACGAATGAGATGGAAAATGATTTGGAGTGAGAATGAGATCAGTTCGATATCTATATTGTTTCTGGTATGAAAATTTATTTAGATATCGTGAATTTGATTTCTTCATTTTTTACCATAATTTTGAGAGCATAAACTTTTGAATAGTAAGACCTATACCATTTTTAAGATTTATATTTCTAAAATAATCGATCGTATAATTTTTCTAGTAAGGCAGACGTTCACGAATGTCATTATGACTACGGCTACTCATATGAGAGTGTCATGAGTGAAGACTTGACGTTAAAAGACCAGAGAGAGAGACAACCCTCTCTTCAGAGCGCAGTGCTCTCTCGTCTACAGAGAAGTTTGCATTGTTATTTTTTAATAGTTTTTATCATTTTTTTCTATTGCTCATTTTCAGATTTTTTTCGTTAAAGAAAGAGCGGAGTGTTTAAAATTAACTCGATGCGAGCCGTCAACATTTTTTTATCTGTATGCACGAGATGCAACTCTGGTATTTCGAAACTTAAAGTCTACTTAAACTACGTCATAGACTTAAAGTAGACTTTAAGTAAACTTAAAGTGAAAGAACATTTGACGAAATGCATTACAGTAGACCACACCACTTTAAGTAGACTTACGTCTCACTTTAAGTTTACTTAAAGTCTACTTAAAGTGGGAAAGTTTAAGTAGACTTTAAGTGGCAAAATACCAGAGTAATAGACAACATTGCACATTCACCAAGCTCATTATCATAGGAAAGGTAAATAGGATTGATTTTGTTTTCACACAAAATCATATTATCATTTTCACTACATTTTCTTGCTCTCTCATCTCATCATCTCTCATTGTCACATATTTTATATCAATTTGTAATCAAATAAATAATAATTTTATTTATAATTTTATTTAACATTAAGACAAAGACATGTTGTTTTAATGCACATTTTAGCGAATAATTTAATTAGTACTGTTGCTTCTTATCACGCAATTTCATACTTCATTCATATTTTTTATTCGACTCTTTTGCGTGTACGGATCATATCTTGTCCAACGAAGGATTGATAGCCAACATGCTTGCACTCGTATTATGAAAGCATGGATTAGTCACAGTTTGGGAATTCACATTCATTCGACAGGCTTTCATTCGGTCTGTTACCAGCACATCTTACACCTATCTATATGACTGTGATTCACTCGGTGTAGCGATAAATATTACTACTTTGACTGAAAACGTCTGAGTCAAGCTGACTCAGTTTATGTTTCCAACGGAATCATCCGGTTTTTGTTTCCGTACACTCGTTATCTGTAAAACCTGAATAAAGCCGACTTATCTTTCAGCATTGCCGAGCCCATTTTAATCCATTTCCCAGCAATATTTCTTATTCTTATTCTTATTCTTAATCTTTATTCATACCAGGAAACAGGAAGAGCATAAGGGAATCGATGGATGTCCGTCGCTAACACGATATATATTTGAACTTTTATGTTTAAAAACCATTTCAAATCCTGAAATATAGAAAACTTTCTGTCAAAACCTTGTAAGGATATAATAACCGTTATTTTTGATCGATTCTTTGTTCAAGAGACAAATATATTCCATTGTTGTTTCAGTGTGTACGACCCTTATCAAATATAGTCTGTATTTGTGTTTCACTTCGTTCTTATCGAGATCGATACTAGATTCGTCATTTTTTCGTATGACACTGAACTACCTTCCTGATTAGCCCTATCTTTTTTAATCTATAATCAACCGATTATCGATTGGATCATCTGATCTATTGTCTCCTCATTTTGCGCGAGTGTTCACACGTTGGAGACACTGTTGACAGAGATTTTCCTCCCCTTAAGCAAAGAATCTATCGAGCGTGGCCTGTTTGCTTTCTCTGTATGTCCTTTGCTTTCTCAAATTAGGAAGAATTGTTTGAAATTCCAGGAATGGCAGACGTTGAAACGCCAGTGGAAAAGTGCAGCAAGTGCCAAAAGAGAAAAGGTACAACATTTTTTTCTTTTGAATGATCAGGGTACAACAATATTCCTTTTAATATTAAATAATCAGTCCTCAACCGTTTTTTTTTGTTGAAAATATCATATGAGGGGAAGATTTTTCTTAATTTCGAGGCATGTAAATTATTGATTTGTTCCAGCCAAATACACAATCGATACGTGTTCGCATACATTCTGCAACGAATGCTTCTATAACCTGTCTAAGGAATCCATTGGAGTGTATATTATGTAAGTATTCAATTTATGCACTTATTTTGTTTAAAAAAAAGTAGATTCTTTGAATTTTTTGCTAATCTGGGTGCCGAGGATAATCCCAGTGGTTGTGTTACGTTTCCTAACTACAATATTATTCAAATCTATTCAAAAATAAAATGTATTCAATTATTCGAATTCGAGCAGGGTTACTTTCATTGTACACTCATTTGATTCAATTCCTGAACATTGATCAATCGTAAACCCCTTTATCTCTGACGCTAATGAGAGTGCATGACGCTTGCAAAGCGTTTAAAGAGAGAGACTCGTGAATGTTTGTGCAAACCTCCAATGACGAAAAAGTTTAAAGGACAAGTGATATAAAAATTGGGCACTCGTTAACCCCTTAGTGCAGTGGTAATGAGGAGGTTTTGATAGACCATGTTCAAAACCTAATTTAGAAATATTCAATTTTCAACAAGCACACTTTTGCATGAAACTCAATCAGTGATTCATTCGTGATTCTTGCGATAAACGAGATAGTCAGAAATAGTCAATGTTATGTAGAATATATTTTACCATCTTTCTGTCTACACAGTTTGTTCACGAAAATATTAGCCGGACTCCCAATTTAAATCATAATGCAATCACACAATTTTTAATTATTCTCATAGAATATGTCGACATTTCAGGGTAACTTGCCACTGCGGAACTTCACAGTCTTTCAAGAAGCAAAAATAGTCAATGACAGGGTCGACTTCTTCATTTATTCCCATACATTTATCGACGTGCTCAAGCTTGAAGCAAAACATTCCATAACACGACATTGTACAATGTGACAGAAAACTAATAAAGTCAATAAAATTTATGTACATAATAATAAAAATTATAAGCAAATTCTTATAAAGAACCACTCATATTGTGCAATTATTATTTTTGCATTATATTCATCACTACCGACGTCTCTTTAAGACTTATCCATGAACGCTGGCACACCATTTGCCGGAAAAAAATAACATCACAAGAGTATCCCCTACGGATGTGAAGTCACGTTTTCCGGAAAAAAGGGTTTGCTTTCATTCATTCATGCATTCATTGATACCCATCCTTATATTTTGCGTACAATCTATCATCCTCAGGGCACAAAGTAAAAAAGACAAAAGTAATATTAATTTCTACAGATAAAGATACACCGTTTGAAAATAACAATTGAGGACCGACATGAAATGTTCGCAAAAACAATAATAAGATCGTTAAAAGAAGACAAATGGTATACTGATCTCCGGCATATTAAAGGCACACCCGAGCAAATGGTTCTCTCTAGTAAAAATATGTTGTGAAGACCGTTTAAAGGCACACCACACGTTAATTTTACTCTCCGCATTGGCAACACTCTCTCGTGACCAAAGAACGCGAGAGCGTGTGGCCAGAGCGGAGAGTTTCAAATTAGCTTGGGGTGTCGCTTTAACAAACGGTAAAGACTGTTTTTGAAGACGTGGAAGATTCAGTGGAGAGAGATGAGTATCTTTCGATCTGACGAATCTTCCTTGATCGATTCCTTCGATACAAACTCTTGACGAAAGCGTAGCCCCGAGTGAGGTGATTGACTGGCTTCTGAAAGTGATTTTCATTAAAAAATGACTAAATGAGACTAAACTCTCTTGTATACTCTTTTCTCTGATTTTTACTTGAATGCTTGAAAGTGGTCAACGGTAAGCCATCAACCGGGGGCATAGCTCAGTGGTAGAGCGCTCGCTTAGCATGCGAGAGGGCTGGGGTTCAATTCCCCATGCCTCCAGAACTTTTTGCCAGAAAAATCGATTTCTTGATGTTGCTAATTTTGGTTTTGTTTTCTTTACTTAAATAGTTGAAATGAGTTCGAACGAATATTATAAGCAATGTAACTTTAAAAGGTAAGCTATCGAGAAGCTTATAATGTCACTTTGGTGAATAAAGGAATGGGTAAAATGGAATAAGATACCAAAAGATAGTATAAAATAAGATTAAAAAAATACCATCAATATCGTTTTCAGCGCGTTTCTGTAAACTGAAGAACATAACGAGAAGAAGAGCATATTCAATTGCACGTAGACAATCTTAAACTTTAGTCAACTTTCATTAAAAAAAAGTATATTTCATAGATTTTCTACATCGCTCACGTTACGAAACATAAAAATACCGCAAAGAATTTCAACAATTGTGCCAATAAGTCTTGTTTTAATATGATCTGATTTGATTTCGTAAATCAGCAATGACCTGAAGGAAATTGATGACCAGTGTCAATACTCCATACCACACTACGTCCTCTAACTGAAATTTAATTTATTGATTTCTTTGCAAAATCAATAAACTCACATCTTCCCGATAGAAATAATCGATGAGAGCGTAGGGCCAGTTGCATACGATAAAAGCTATCGCGAGAAAGGCACTGATCCTAGCTATGTTCTGAATTGGTTATATTTATATCAACGATTGTTGCATTCAAAACTCGTGCAAACTCGATAAAAACCATTTCGTAATCAGCTACCGTAACCACATCTTACCGTATGATAAGTGACAACGTGATCGATACTTTCCTGTCTAGCAATGCGCAGTTCGTCATCGTAGGAACGAACGGAACGACGAAGGCATATGATGTTAGCCCATGTTATGGTGGCCTATAAAGTCATTACAAACGTTATAGAGATGCTCTGAACTGCGATTCGTGAGAAAACCTCTTCATCAAGGAGGAATTATAGGAATGAGTATGAGAAGCGTGGAGAGATCAATAATTTGCAGTGTTCAGTTTGTCTAGTAATATCAAAAGTTTTTGCAATTGCATCTTTTGTTAATTTGACCTTACTACCTCGTTGTGCTATTGTATTTTGAAGGGAGATCTCTCAATGGCCTCTTCATTGCGCACACTATTTCTCTGTTCTCTAACTACGAGAGAGCGTAGGCCGTTGAAGAGGTTGTTGACAAAGGTTTGTATTCGTTCACTATTTCTTTGTCTTTTTGAACTTCTTTTTTCTGAAACCCATATAAAGTTGTGTCTGTCGTACCGTGAGTAAACATCGAACGAAATTTTGACATATATGAAATGTTTCAATGACTTTAGTGTAGTTGAACGTTGATATCATAACTTTTACACCTTTTTTATGTTAGATGGATTCAAATATGGCAATTAAACGACATGACATGTACGCATCACTTAAATCGCCCCGAGCTAATTTAGAACTCTCAGATCTGGCCAGAGCGGAGAGTATAATTTAAGGGGTTGCGTTTTTAAATATTAGAAAATCCATACCATGGTAACACCAGGAACGAGATATTTGAAGAGATACGAGATGGTACGAATGACTATGTACTGCCATGTTTGTGTTGCCTGAAAAACGGTTTAATCCATCCAAAAAAAAAACAATTTTCAGACTTGATGGCACATATTTTGTAGGAAGTTGAATGAAAATTATTAATATTTAAATGATTATTAATTCTTATCCAGTGAATAAATGAAATAACGAATCAAAATTTAAAATTTAATTAATAAATTAATAATGACATCATAATTCTCGACGATATCTCCTTCATCGTTGATCTCATTTACTACCAACCAATGTGTGCACGTGAGAAATCCTAATATGACACTTCCTGCGATTAGTGAATAACGAATCTGTAATCAAGATTAGATATTATCCAATGAAGAACACGAGTTTTCGAATATTAACCACGCTCATTATAAATTTCGAATATTGGCCACTCTTCTTTCGAACGGTAAGTTTCAAATAATAGTAACGCCCCTTTTAAAAATGCAAGTATTGAGAATGTTTCTCAACTTATTTCGAACAACACGAGTATTGGTGCTTGTTAACTGATCTTTTAGTTTTCTCATTCCCTGTTTGATCAAACATGATGATATATTGCTTATCAAAAATTCCGCACCCTTCGCTTTGCGAAATTGTTCCTGTAGTACAGTGGTCGATGCATGGCGACATATCGATCGAGACAGAGGATCACGATAAGATTACCGTATCCTCCCATCAGCGAGTTCACCTAGGACACCAATCGATAACTGACTTTATTGATTGATTGACTTACAAGAAACAACCAAATGTATGCTCGAAAGAACAGGATAGGATAAGGTAGAACATCATCTAAAAGATCGAGTAGACATCCGATTATCAACATGAGAAGAGTCAGCACAGACAGAATGGCCTGAAAAGGGTTGCAAAACAATTTCCAGAGTGGGGAGTCGAACCAGGGACCTTACACATGCTGGGCCAGCGCTCTACCACTTAGCTATTGGAAATTTTCCAAAAATTGGAATGAAATTAGTACCTGTGATATCAAAAGTTCGTAGCTCTTGCTGTTTTTCTTCACGACTAGATACGTTAGAAGGGATAGATGGCATGAACAAAATACGAGACCGGCACACTTAACAAACATTAAATTATGTTATTTACAAATATATGAAAATTATAAAAATATTAATTCAATATATCGATTATTGATTTTTCCGGAAAATACCCAAAAACTAAGAAACTCACAGATCCCACCAAATCGAAGTAGTGCCGAACTAAGAAGATTTCAGACTGCGTGTAACCGGCATCGTTTGAATCAACATAAAGCTCGACGCCTGACCAAAGATCAAAGATCAAATTAGAAAGTTCAAATATCGCTTACCTGTCGTCGGCTTCTCTGAAAGACGTTCGCCAGGATTGAAAAACGAGCCGCGTTGGGAGAGAAACAGTAGTGAATTTGACATAAAGCAATCGATAAATTCGATGTGTCAATCAATATTCATGGACTAATCGATCGATCGAACCAATCGATAACCGAAATACCTCGCATGAATGCGTAGGGGTTATGTTTGTTGGTACGACACAATGGGTGAAATGGGGAGAGAAGCCCCTCTATTCTTATGTGGAAAGTCGTTAAAGATCGACGATATTGGGGTTAGACGAAGTAGACGCCAGAGTGTTTGAACCAGTGAAAGATCAAACATTGAGATTTCCTGATAATGCTTTTTGGTTCAGGATGTGTAGTTCACGACATCACAGCAAAGCGTGATCAATAGGGGGCATAGCTCAGTGGTAGAGCGCTCGCTTAGCATGCGAGAGGGCTGGGGTTCAATTCCCCATGCCTCCAAATCTTTTTGCCAACCAAAACAAAATGTAGTTTTCTATATTTTGTTGATTTTTGTTTCATTTTCTTTTCTTAAATACTTTAAATGTGTTCAAACAAATGGAATAAGCAATGAATTTACTCTCTTATAATGCAATCTACAAAAGTATCGATTGAGAACGATGAAATCGATAGGGCCGATTATCGATTGCTCTCTACGCCATCTCGGTGACAGTTCCCTGCAATTTTTCAGTGATCAAAGACCGGAATTAAAACGACATAATCGGAACGAAATAATGGATACGTGTTTGTAGTACTGCCATCCTAGAAGGAATGCGATCGTTCCTATTATCAGAATGAATATGAAAATCACCCAGATGGCGGCCCTGAAATATCGACCTTGCGTTTATAAACTATTAACATTGGTCTTAAAGGAACACCCCAATCTAATCGAAAGCGAGAGAGTGTGGCCAGAGCGGAGAGTTTCAAATTAGCCTGGGGTGTCACTTTAAAGGTGGAGTCCGGCGAATATTTTCGTGAACAATCTGTGAAGACAGAAATTTAGCCAAAGTGATTCTGCATACCGTTCATAGATAATTTTATGCTAATTCAGCTTATTCAACGCTAGAATCATGAACGAATCATGAATGATGTACAGGCAAAGGCGCGAAATTTTGAAAATAAGAAAGTTCGGCAATAGGTTTCGAACCCGCAACGTTACGCTAACTAGACAGCGCATTTACCACTACACCAAGGGATAGATGAATGGCCACGTTATTTTCTTGCATATCACTAATCTCTTGCACAAATGATGTTACAGTGTAGCCTAAAAGTCATCGGACACTTTTTCGTTTTTTTATAACTTTTGATCCAGGAAAGCAATCAAGCTGATCTTTTGAGTCAATATACAGAATTTATCAAGGGATACAACCATGATGTGTTGGTGATATTACATTAGTTCATTATTGCGTAGTGATGACACAATCAAAATACACTTTTTTGAAAAATTACATTTCTTTGTTGAAAGGCCCTGTTCTTCTGAAACATTGCGAGAGTGGAGACCCCCACTAGGGCTACACAGTCAAACAATCGGGAATGTCTCCGATTCCGATTTCAATCTGTAGCAGGGCTGCAACTTTGACCCCCCCAATTTATAACTCTGCTTCTAGGTGTGCTAACGACCCGTTTTAAGTGCTGAAATGATGCTAGTGGCGAGTAATGTTTATCCCCAGAATATGGTAGTCATAGCTCGACATTTGCCCTCAGGGCGAAAAATAATTATTTTTGGGGGAGACCTGATTTTGACACCCCACCGTTCAGAGAGCGGGTCTTCTAAAATTATGGTTCCTGCGCAAGCATCTTAGCAATGTATCATATATCAATTTCCCTTATTTTCGTTTAGTTCCGATTCCTCTCATACCCGCAGCAAAGGTTAAGTTGAGGTCTACTCGGTTTCAGCGATCAAAGATCAACATACAAAGATCAAAGATCAAATTTCAGCAATAGTGTAAAAACTTTTGTGAGCATCTCTAACATGCATATGTGCTTTGAAAATTAGAGATTTCACCAATAGAGGCCCAGGAATTAGAACAGTACGAGTGAAAGCGCAAGAGTGGGCACCGAGTAGACCTCAGCATAACTTTTGCTACGGGTCTGTAAGGAATCGGAACTAAACCAAATTAAGGGAAATAAATATATGATATATTGCTAGGCTGCTTGCGCAGGAACCATAATTTTATAAGACCCGCAATCTGAACGGTGGGGTGTCAAAATCAGGTCTCCCCCAAAAATAATTATTTTTCGCCCTGAGGGCAAATGTCGAGCTATGACTACCATATTCTGGGGATAAACATTACTCGCCACTAGCATCATTTCAGCACTTAAAACGGGTCGTTAGCACACCTAGAAGCAGAGTTATAAATTTTGGGGGTCAAAGTTGCAGCCCTGCTAAATACAGATCGGAATCGGAGACATTCCCGATTGTTTGACTGTGTAGCCCTAGTGGGGGTCTCCACTCTCGCAATGTTTCAGAAGAACAGGGCCTTTCACCAAAGAAATGTAATTTTTCAAAAAAGTGTATTTTGATTGCGTCATCACTACGCAATAATGAACTAATGTAATATCACCAACACATCATGGTTGTATCCCTTGATAAATTCTGTATATTGACTCAAAAGATCAGCTTGATTGCTTTCCTGGATCAAAAGTTATAAAAAAACGAAAAAGTGTCCGATGACTTTTAGGCTACACTGTACGTATTTGCATAGACATTCGAGGGCCTCCATCTTTAAGTACGATCACGAATATTTTTAGGGAATTTTATCTACGAAAAGTAGTGATAATGTTGAATAACGTGTATGTTGTCGGGGAGTCATCAATTTAGCGGCAACCATTCCTCCTCAATGGTTTTGTGGAGCGGGATCGAGTAATACTCACCATGGTGTGCTACTGTGACCGGCACTGGCAAATTTCATCGGATCTACAGTGTGATCTCTAATTGGAATGGGCGAAGTAGTAGCGCCTAAAGCATTAAGTAAGTATTAACTAACTTAATGTAAGGCTTTTGGTCATTAAGTACTAGAAATAAGTCATTCAGCACCTGGTCGTGTCCAATTCGGATCCGTGTTGTTCAAGTCCATTTCTATCAAAGAGGCCAAAACCGTCGAATCTAGTTGAATATTGAACCGGAGCAGCGGAAACGGACTGATCGTCCCGCCCTCAATCGATTAATTTCAATCAATATTTTTTTAAATATTGATACTTGATCCAGAATTACTGTCGCGCATGCTGGGCCTTCACAGCAGCAAGCGTAGTCTGCTAGCTTAACGAACACTATTTATGAGATTAAGTCTCTTAGGAATACCCCGAGCTGAGTCTCTGTTCTAGCAAGACTCTCCTAGACAGAGAGCGGTGCGAGAGCGGAAAGTTTCAAATTAGCTAGGGATCTAAAGGGGCTGGAACCTTGGTCAACGGTCTCTTCATCGGCCTAAGCTCTCTCGTTGTTAGAGAACAGAGAAATAGTGTGCGCGGTAAAGAGGCCATTGAGAGAGGTCACTCTCCCTTATTTTCATGACTTACTAGTAACATTCGATTCGAAGTTATCGTAGACATGGTGCAGGTGCTATTACTGCAAGGCAGTATCTGCACCAGATTATGTTGCACTGTAAATAATCTACTTACATACTTAAGTACTTAATCTAAGTCACTAAGTTATATTAAATAAAGGCACCTCGAAACGCTCGAAGGGCAGCGACTTGCCCAAGAACCGGCTTTTGAAGTGCCGTCGACTAAAAATATACTCTTATCATGTGAGCCTCAACCGGGGGCATAGCTCAGTGGTAGAGCGCTCGCTTAGCATGCGAGAGGGCTGGGGTTCAATTCCCCATGCCTCCAGGAATCTTTTGCTGATTTTTCTCACTATATAATGATGACATCCGAGTAAGATTATATCCGACTGGAGGGCTATGAGCACTTCTGCGGAGTCGTTTGAGTGTCGACATGGAAGATTCTAGAAGTAGACCTTTTTTGAACATTTTTTTTGTAAAAAAGAATTCCATCACACCATTCGTTCACACATTTTCTCTGCTGTTGATATATAGAGATGAAGTAATTTTAAATAAAGAACAATTAATTTATTTGAAATATTTAAAAAATTAAAGTTTACCGTAAAATCATACAAGTCTGAGTAGATGAGGTTGAAGTGTGGTACGCTCTAAAATTAGAAAGATTTTTAAAGGACACGAAAATGAATTTGCTAGTGTCCATCATACATGTTACATACATGAACATGCACGCCCATATTTCTGATATTTGGCTTACAATCATGCAAGTGTCTATCATGCTAGCATACAACATGGCTTACCAGCAGGCTAGTGTCTATCATGCTAGCATACAACATGGCTTACCAGCAGGCTAGTTCGCGGCTCCAGCTGCGTCTCGAATAGCGATTTGACAGCACACACATATGATCCGCCCTGGTCAGAAGGAACCGAAAGGAGGCAATCATCGCGCGCTATCATGTCCTGTTAAAGATCAAAGATCAAGGTTATGGTAGTCAAAGATCAAATATGAGTGATTATGATATTCAGAGATCAAAGATCAAGTTGTAGTTTTCGGGGATCAAAGATCAAGTTTACAGAATGCAGAGATTAAGGTAAAGATCAAGATTTCTGCAGCCAAATGCAACATTTCCTTGAATCATCAAACTTATGATCCAAGCATTAATGTTACAATAATTCAATGTATTACATACTCGAATGAAAGATCAAAGATCAACAATCTCTTACAATACTTGGAGTGAGTCCTGTGGTTAAGTTGCCCTCTACTAGCACATCCTCACCATTGAATTCGATCATTCTAAGGATCGAGTACGGTAGAGTGCATGAGCACCATGGTATTAGAAACTGAAAAAAAGACTTAAAATTGTTTTTTTATTATTTTAAACTTCAAAAATTTATCTGAAAAAATTATCTTAGGCAAAAATGGATTTAAAAATCAGTAAATTTCAAGGCACACCCCGAGCTGTTTTGAAACTCTCCGCACTGCCTCTCTCGTTTTCTTTGTCTACGAGAGTGTGCTGCCTCATATTTTGATCCCTCCCAATTCTATGTAAATTGTGTAAATTATTTATCCTAATGATATTCAAGCATGGTCCATCCATTCATTATCATTCACTCAATCAATGGGTGGGAGCCGTATATCAATCACTAGAATCAAGGACATACACTTCAACTTAACTATCTCTCCCTCTCCTTCTTCCTCTCCCTCTCCTTCTTCCTCTCCCTCTCCCTCTCCCTCTCCCTCTCCCTCTCCCTCTCCCTCTCCCTCGTGAGATAGCCATGAGATATGATAGCAATCACACAATGACCGATTACCATAGATAAACTTGGCTACGGTAGATAATCTAACGTAATACAGCTAGAGTTGTGCTGTAATTATTTATTGTTCCCAAGTCGTTATATTGTTATTTCTTTGCTACTTTTTGCTACTTATGTCGTGACATCGTATTTTTGTAAATTATATTATTATTATTATTATTATTATTATAACACTGTGGCATATCGTGGATGCAGTCCAAGTCCACGATATGCCTTACAATTAGTGTTTTATTCGTTATATTCTGTAGATAATTTGAAATTTGTCAGTATAGTACAAATCGAATATCTTTTAACAATATGACGCCATTGATTTGTGGTTAAAAGTACTTCCTCTTCATCTCTCGTTCTGCCAATCATACACTTCTTCGAATTTTTTACACCTCTCCAAAGACAGATTTTCTAATTTTTAAGTTATCTATAGATTACGGTAGATCTTGACATCATACTGTACTTCCGGTATCGATTAATGGGAACATTTTATTGACTGTTTAAGCGACATCTTTTTGGTTGTGAGTTTGAGAGTAAAGTTGAGTTCGATACTGCATTGAACACACGATTTCTTTTGTTGTGTATTTCTATCTGCGAGAAATGAAGTTGAAGAGGGAGAGGGAGAGAAGGAGAGGGAGAAGAGAGAGGGAGGAGAGGGAGAGGGAGAGACAGAGGGAGAGAGAGGTAGAGGGAGAGGTAGAGAACTAGACGAAAAGGGTCAAGTGATACTACTGCATGGTAGAGTGTGAATTATTAAACCGATCATGGCGAGTGCCCACACCGTAACCGCAATGGCGTAACTAGACTATAGTAGAGAGAGATTACCATAACCAGACTACAGTATCTAGACTACCGTAATCAAGATACCGTAACCATACTACTGTAACTAGACTGTATTTCATAAAGTACCACCGACTATTGGAGAACACATAATTAACAGATTTAGAATATTTGGGAGATTATATGTATAGCATTCGCAACCTGCTCCAATCGTTCTTTATTATTTATTTATTTATTCCTTCCACTTTGACCCCTCTATTTTAATTACATTAAACGAATTATTGATATTGTTTGAACACCTCCTGAACAAAAAATACACATTTATGTGTATATTAATTATAAAAATGTCGATTAAACTCACAAGGATTTTGAGAACGACCGCTCTGTACCACAGCATTCATGAAGAATGAAGAAGGAGAAGAAATCAGCATTCGTATATATTTATCTTTAGTTAGAATTTAATTTTCATAATTTAATTTTCATCTCAATCTGTCAAATGCTCTTTGAACTACAAGCTACATTGACATCATTTTCACTGATCTATTTCTCTCACCTACTGACAAGTTTATTAAATTAAAAATTAAATGAAAGATAAATAAATAAATACCTTTCCACTCGTTCATATGTTTAAAAGTCCATTTTGACTACATTCCGTTTTTTAATCGTTCTCCTCTCGGTCTCCCTGTCCCTCTACCTCTCCTCTCTCTCTCTCTCTCTCTCTCTCTCTCTCTCTCTCTCTCTCTCTCTCTCACTCTCTCCCTCCCTCTCTCTCTCGAAACGCATACTTTTCTACTTCCGTCTGTTCTCTTGCACATAATCGAATTAGCGAGGCAATTTAAACGAACAGGGGGGAACGATGACCATAGCGGTATGCACTATTCATATGTGCACTTTTAAACGGAATGGGTTACGGTAGTCAGGATAATTGAGTGACAGACAGACAGATAAACTGACATACAGACAGATAGAGAGACAGATAGACTTACAGGCTTGCTAAATTAAGTTTCCTTGGTCAGACACAGATCAAATATCTATCGGATTGTCTAAAAGTTACGAAAAGAAAGGGAAAACGAATACTCTCGTCGTTTCACACACTCTCTCGCCTCTTTCTCCTTTCTTTTCCAACTTTTTTCTTCATTTCCCGCCTAACCCCGTTCGACCCTTCCATGCAACCCCAAAATGACCACCATCTCCGTGCATTACACTCTCCCTTTTCCGTACCCTCACTCTCTCCATTATCCATACTCTCTCACCCCCACTCTAACCACCTGTACTCTCTCACATTCGCATGCTCTCTACACTCTCGTGTTCGCCTCTCTTAGATCCACTCTTTTCCTACCAGTAGAGTGACCTCTTTTCAAGGCCTTCCAGCCATGTCCTCTATATTGATTCACTGCTGACACCCTGATTCGGATTGGTCGCCCACCTACACCACACCGACGACTACGATTCGTCGGCCACACACCACCCACACCACAGTGAGTTGTTTCGGATTCGTCGCCTTTCGTCACCACATCACTGCTCGTGCACATCGGATTCGTCGCCCGGTGTGGACACACCCCACGCACCACCATAACACACCACACCAGTTTGGTTGATTAATGAGCGTGATGGGCCATATAAAGTTTCCGTGTCACTTCTGCTCTTTCTGACCGTCGTGCTGCTTTCTCGACTTGATATGATCTCTATCAAGATGGTTAGGGTGGGAGGGGAGGAGGAAGAGGAGGGGAGGAGGAGAGAGAGGGAGAGGGGAGGGCGAGGGGAGGGGATGGGGAGGAGGAGGGGAGAGGAAGAGGGAGGGGAGAGAGGGAGAGGGAGAGGAGGGGAGAGGGAGAGAGAGGGGAGAGAGGGAGAGGGAGAAATCATTCAATCTAGGTTAGTATCAATCGTCTCGATTGATCAACTATCTCCATTTCCCCCTTTCCATTCTCTCGTCTCGACATTCCATTTACTGTATCAAAACCTATCAGATTTGCGGATTAATAAACGTCGTCCATCCTCACCACGAAGGCTTCTCTGATTTTTTGGCTAAGGAAATTTTGAATTCTTCCATTTTTCATTCATTATGCTCTTCTGCCGATATCTCGTAATTCCATGAAACCCTCTTACTGATCTCAATTTAGATCTGCTCTAATGGTGTGGTATGGCGAGGTTTCCTAAATTCAAAAAAAGTGTTAAAATCATTGAGTACTATGTAATAGTGAGATTGATAGATTGTGATTGTTTTGGATTGTTTTCGTTGCTCGCCGACGACCAAATCGATCACAATCATTCGCATGATAACTATTTCTATTGTCTAAGAGGGAGAGGTGCCTATAGAGGGAGAGGGAGAGAGAGGTAGAGATAGAGAGGGAGAGGTAGGCGGAGAGAGAGGCGGAGAAGGAGAGGGTCCCAGACTGTCTGTTTTTAACGCATACTGCCGGATTCTGGGAGATATACTGTAATTATTTCGTCTATTTCATTATTTATAACAGTTTACGGTCGCTTTCTAGGTTTTTATATCGTTATTTTCATAAGATTTTAACTTGTTGAAAAATCCAATAGATTAATTTCCACTCTCTAGATAATTTTACACTCCGATCTCTCTTGTAGACAAATAAGCTAGAAACTATTGCCAGACTTGAGAGTTTAAAATCAGCTCGGCTTTCTCCGAAAATGCGAATTTCGCCTACATCATTCTCTATCTGTTCAACTGTCTACCAGCCAACACGTCTAAACACGTCCAGATATCGATCCATTATCCCACCATAGCACTCACCGTACCCAGACATACAGTATCCAATGACTACCGTATCCAGGCCTCCGTCCTCCCCTCGTGGGGCCCACTGGCCGGCCAGGCCGGCGCTGAGCTGTCGGACGGGATGATTGCTAATAACCGGACACGGAGACGAATGCAAAAGGTTCGCGGCATTCTATGTCTATCTGTAGGATTTAGAGTTGGAAGAAATCAATAGGGGAAAAGAACAACTATGGTTGTAATATTATAGATAAATTACTTTTTACTGAATTATGAATGGAAGAGCACGTCAAGAGCAAAAATCTGTAAAATTTTTAAACAAACAAACATTAATCATTATTGAAAATTATATGAACAAACGCTTTTCAGCGTATTCTGTATCTTCTTCTGTTCATCGGATTTCTTCTGCTATGGTCCCTTCTCACTTTTCTCATCCTCTACGCCCAGGATACCGTGAGTTATACTTAAGTGTACTTAGTGAGCCTAAGTACCATAAGGTCATCTAAGTACTAAGTTCACCTTAAGTCATTTAAGATCTTCGGTGCGGAGCTTACTCAACCTAAGCAACGCAGTACGAGAGAGTTCGAGACTGGATACATGGCGAAGGGTGTGCAGGTGGGTAATTATTTTATTTTATTTTAATTAAATTATTTATTTATTAAATTTTTTAATAATTATTTGTCTTGAAAACACTGAAAAATGAGACGAAACCGTTTCTAAATGGCCTAGTTTTGATGAGCTATCGGCTCATCAAAACTCAGCTCATCCCGTCAATGTCTGGTTTCCGTTATAGCTAAATTACTTATCGCCGAAAAAAATAACAGTACCATGAAGGGCACGAGTTTAAAATAAATAAAATAAAATTCAATCTAATCTAATCACAGGTGGTTATTGGCCACTACAACGGCAATCTACCCAAGGAGAAGAAGAACTACACTCAAGGTGGGCAGAAAATTTGAATGATTTTCAACAAAATCGGAAACGAAGTGTGTGATTCGAACTGGCAGAAAAGTCTCTTCTCTGACAATGAGAGAGATCAGGGTGAAACATTCCAGAATAATTAAGACCCCGAGCTAATTTTACTCTCCACTCTGGCAACGCTCTCTCGTAGACAAAGAAAGCGAGAGAGCGTTGTCAGAGGAGAGAGTAAAATTCACTCGGGGTGTACCTTTCAAAACTTATTGAACGCTACCCCGTTAGCTGTGAGCAACGAACTAGTCCGTCAAATTTATAGTCCACAGGCGAGAATTTAACGTACTTTGCTATAATATATCACCCCTCTCCCTCTCGCTCTCGCTCTCCCTCTCCCTCTCCCTCTCCCTCTCCATCTCCCTCTCCCTCTCCCTCTCCCTCTCCCTCTCCCTCTTGATTTAGATAAAGATTTATCTTAGTCGAGAGTGAGAGGCGAAAGCGAGAATTGGACCGGAGAGGAAAACAGCAAGGAATGTCGAGATGAATTGAGAGTGAAACGGGATCAGGGGGAATTCTCCCCCCATATCAATCATTATCTTATACTCAGACTGAGTTACTTCACTGCGTCACTCGTTTTAAGCGATATCCCAATCTAATTTGAATTTCTCCGCTCTGGCCACACTCTCTCACCTTATTTGTCTACGAGAGAATATTGCCAATGCAGAGAGTAAAATTAGCTTGGGGTGTGCTTTTAAGTGGTGTTCAAAAGTCGTCAAAAGATAAGAAACGGAACGAAAATAGACGAGAGAGTGTGTGAAACGAGGAGAGTTTCTCTCTCAGCTGTCTTGGTTACAGACAAGGAATCATAGATTTTTGTAAATATCGGATTATTCTTAAAGACAGTCTCCTATAAGATATCATACTTAGAATCTTAGGGGCTAAGTAAATTTAAGTCAAAAGGTGTTCGCTAAGTACTTAGCTAAGTAACTAAGTTCGTTTCAGAAGAGCTCGATCGGAATGAGTACTCGCCTGTGGCTGGATGGGGTGAGAACGGGAAGGCAGTGAGTCTCAATATGACCGAAGAGATATTCTCCACCAAGACGTTTGGAATCAATCAGGTAGGGTCATAAGGTCTTAAGGTCCGCTAAGTCATCTAATGACGACTTAGGTCATGTTATTTAAGTTAGGGGTCATCTAAGTCGTAAGTCGTAGCTTGTCCGATTGCGCAATCTATCTAGAGCCTTTCTCGGTCGTATTATAATTATAGTGCTACCTCTTGTTGGGAAAAGGTCGACTATTGTCTTCCTTGATCGAACGGGTCTTGAAGGGGAGAGGGAGAGGGAGAGAATAAGGAGAGGGAGAGAATAAGGAGAGGGAGTGAATAAGGAGAGGGAGAGGGAGAGGGAGAGAATTAGATCCGTGGTATAGATGAGAGGATGTCCCTATCCATCATATCGGGGGGCAGTAATCGGGATATGGGCGACAGAGGGAAGATTGAATTGAATGGATAGAGGAGGGATATATGGATTTATTCAATTTTTTCTCATTTATATCATATTTATGAAGAGATCGTTTGGCTCTGTGGCCGTATGCATGAACAACGGGAAACCGTTTTCCGGGAAAATATGACGTCATTAGCGTAGGCGGAGGATTTTTGGAAAACGCCTCCGCCTACGCTAATGACGTCACATTTTCCCGGAAAACGGTTTTCCCGTTGTTCATGCATACGGCCACTGGTAAATATTCGAATTTTTGCTCTCACCGTAGGTACATATCTCCAATTGGCTTCCGAAAGAGGTCGCTACATAAATATATATAGATGAAACATAATTGAACCAGGCAAGAGTTCTTGTAGACTGTAACTGTAATCACAGATACTGTTGAATACTGTAATGGCTATAGAATCATGTATACCGCTAATTTATATGAAGTTTTAAATTTTAAATTTAAATTAAAAATAAAAAAATATATATAATTATAGTTCAATCTGTTCGTCTCCGATCGTATCTCGCTGAATCGAAGTCTACCCGATATGAGAAGAAGAGAGTGCAGAAATCTCACTTATAGAGGTCAGAATAGATTCAGAAAAAATAGTTTTTTTTTCCGTCGCATACGTGATTTTTTGAACGTGTTCGTCTCTCTCATTGTCAGATTGTCAGATATCATGATAGATTGATTGATTTTTATTCTTTTTATTTCGTCCAATTAACGAAAAATCAGATGTGATCCAATAAATCGTTTGAAGCGACTTTGATCAGTTTTTGATTATTGATTATCTCCCCTCCATTTCAGTTGATCTACCATCCACCTCTATCATCATCGTCTTCCACAACGAAGCCTTCTCGACCCTTCTACGATCCGTCCAATCGATAATTAGTAGATCACCCAAACATCTCCTGCGTGAGATCATTCTCGTGGATGATAACAGTAATCGAGGTACGGTAACTGATATCGATTTATTTTCCAGCTTTTCCAAAATTTAACATTTACTAATTATTCCAAAATCATACTTTCAGCTTTTCTCCAGTCACAACTCGAAGATCATCTTACCGTACTCTCCACTACCGTATCCATCAAGATCATCAGAGCGAAACAACGAATCGGACTGATACGAGCGAGAATGATCGGGGCCGAGGTAGTGATCTTTGATCTTTGATTTTTCCTCCAGATCGTAGTTTGATTGACCTCTCTTATTGTTAGGTTGTTTGGATATACTGTTAAAATTATCCGATATTTGCTTTAACGATAATGAAACTTGATCTTTGATCTTTGATTCCTTCGAATTTGTAGTTTACTTTTTGATCTTTGACCTCTTTCAGAATGCCTCTGGCGAAGTTCTCACTTTTCTCGACTCGCACATCGAATGTACTGAGGGATGGCTCGAACCGCTTCTGGCAAGGATCAAGGAGAACAGGTGAGTGATCAAAAATCAAACTACAAAGATCAAAGATCAAAGATCATGTTTAAGAAAGAACGTTCCATGTCCGGTGATCGATGTCATCAACGATAACACGTTCGCCTATCAGAAGGGAATCGAGATGTTCAGGGGAGGATTCAATTGGAACCTGCAATTTCGGTTAGATCAAAGATTAAAGATCAAAGATCAAAGATCAAATAACGATTTTGCAGTTGGTACTCCATGCCATCCGAAATGATCCAACAGCGCATTCACGATCACACCGCCCCTATCAAGTGAGTTTTTCACCACCACGGGTTTCCCAGTTACCCATTGGTTACCCAATTTCCAGATCACCCACGATGGCGGGCGGTCTGTTCTCAATGGACCGACGTTACTTCGAGGAACTGGGAACCTACGATCCGGGCATGGACATTTGGGGCGGAGAGAACCTCGAGATGAGCTTTCGGGTAAGTGGTTTACCGAATTCTGGTTAACCAATTACCCAATCGTTAACCACTTTGTCAATGGTTAACCAGTTTCCCAATTTTTTTCAATTATTAACCACTTCACTCAATGGTTAACCACTTTCCAGATCTGGCAGTGTGGCGGTCGGATTGAGATCATTCCCTGCTCTCACGTTGGTCACATCTTCCGCAAATCATCCCCGCACGACTTCCCCGGTCGTACATCCGGCTCTGTGCTCAACGCAAATCTTATGAGAGTCGCCGAGGTGGGTAATGGTTAACTAATTTTGGTTAACTAGTGGGTTAACCACTTTTGGTCAGCTACTGGTTATTCAGTTTCCCAGATCGATAAACCATTCCCCACTTTCCAGGTGTGGATGGATGAGTGGAAGTGGTTGTTCTACAAGACGGCTCCACAGGCACTCAAGTTGAGAGAGACTGTGGATGTTAGTGAGAGGATTGAACTGAGGAAACGATTGAGATGCAAGAGCTTTCAATGGTTAGTTACTGCAATCCTCTGTTTTTAAAGGCACCCGCTCTGGCAATGCTCTCTCGCTTTTGTATCTACGAGAGAGCGTGGCCAGAGCGGAGAGATTTTAAATTAGCTCGGGTTTGCATTTAAAGGTGGAGACCCGCGAATGTTCATGTAAATCTCTCACATCTCTCTTACGCAAATGCCAAGTAATATGCAAGATGTTAACTCAATCAATCACCTATCCCATAGCGCAGTGGTAAACGTTCAGAGTCGTCACCCATTTGTCGCAAGTTCAGATTCTATTGCCGAATTTTCTCAATTTTCAAAAAGCGCGCCTTTCCCTGCACGGGCCTGATGGTTCATTAATGCTTCTAGCGATCAATAAGCTGAATCAGCATAAAATAAATAGTGTAGGGTAGGTAGAATAACTTTTGCTACCTTTATGTCTTCACAGTTTCTTTACGAAAATATTCGCGGGAGTTCACCTTTAATAATAGAGTTTTGGGAGTATAAAAAAGATAAAATTCTATTATTCTTATTACTTCTCCAATCTTCATTCTGTATTTGCTGTCGCACCAGTCACGGATGTAGCAAATAAATAAATAATTAATTAAAGGTACCTGGAGAACGTTTTCACCGACCACTTTCTGCCCACGAATCAATCCATCTTTGGACGAGTACGTTTTTGAAAATTATTAAATTATTTATTTTTAATATCTCAATCATTTTGTGATTTTTGGCGCGTTATACTGATGTTAAATCGATTAAAAATTAGATCTCTACCATCCCAGACAGAGTGATTTGCATAAATATTGTTTAAAAATTATTTAAAAAAATATATTTTAGTTACATCCTGTCTCTGAATCCTCACTCTGTCTCGGTTGGTACATCGACTCGGTCAAGAAGCCTGAAATGGCCTCAAACTGTACGGCCCCAGGCTTCCCTCGAATGAAGGTGATTGTAATTTAATTGTATTTTTGTTAATTTAAAGATTGGCTCCGCCCCCTCTTCGCTGTGTCTGCTCTCTCGTCCCAGTGGAGAACCGGGACAGAAGAAGCACCGACTGACTCTGTCCTCGTGCACGCTCGGATTCGACCTGTGGCAGGTAGCTCGAGTTCGGAGAGCTACAGGAGCTCGGGAGGAGCTAGCATTGTGCTGGCTCTTGGCTCCTTTAAAGCCTGATATGATGCTAACAAAAAACCATTCATCCTATCAAACAATACTTTTCAATAATATTATTCTCTAAATATTTTATTTTAAATAAATAAATAAATGTCGTTCTTGCAGCTCTGGGTCCTGACAGTTGACGGCAGAATACGATCTGACGAGCATCAATGCCTATCGGCTGTTCAGCACGGTGAGTACTCATCGATTCTTGATCTTTTGATCTTTGAACTTTGAACTTCGATTCTCGATCTTTGATCTTTGATTTGTTACTTGTTTTATAGCGTTTTCCTTTGAAACACGTAATATTGTAATAGCAAGAGAGATTTTGATGATTTGTAGTTTGATCTTTGATCTCTGGCTTCATTCTAGGCCTTTCCTCAGACAGCAAGCAATACTCTGTTCAATTGCGCGAGTGCGGGGAGTACTCGCATGAACGATGGAAATATCGACGAGATGTGAGTGCAGTTTGATCTTTGGTCTTTGATCTCATTCCCAAATGGCACATGACCAAAATAAAATCGATATTATTGATTTGTCAACAATTCAGACTCGATCGTTCATGCATCTCGACAGTGGACTGTGTCTCACCACGCCGAGTGGTACGGTAGACAACCGAGACGGTCACTCACCGCCCACACTCGAGTACTGTAGCGGAGGCCGCGATCAGGTACATATCGATTGGTTAAGTGAGATTATTGATTGATTTTCCAGAAATGGCGAGTATCCCCTGTTCGCTGGCAGCCGGATCCTGCAGCAAGTGCAACAGCAGAAGAAGAACAAGATACGCCGACATCTACCAATTCGACTCTTTCTTTTTAGCCATTGTTACTCCATATTTTTATCACATAGTTAATCTTAATATATAGTATTTCACAAATATCGTCTATCATCTTTACCAAGCCTTGCCATTACCCCACTGAACGGAGCATTACACACCCACTTCCTGCAAGCCTTAATACTCCCAAGCGTCGCCATTGACTACGAGTCGTGTGCGCGCCGCACGCGCGCTCTCGCACCGCCTTCTCGGACCAGTCGGCTACAGTACTCATGGCTCACCATGTGTGATTATCGCGAACTGACTCCGATATATGGTGGTGCGTGATGTGTGTGTGTGCGTCGTGCACCGATTACCGTATACTCTTCTTTAATGCGTAGGCTACTAATAACCATGGCTTCTACATATATTTTGTGCATTATCCAACCAAATTTTATGCTTTTCTCATACTTTTCATTCTTTATCGATTGATTAGAACGACTAAGGGTTACAGCCTACCGTATCATGTATTCCGCTCTGGTGTCGGCCCTAATCAATATATTGTATTCCTCACCGTAATCCCAGTTACCGTAATCCGAATTGTTGCTTCGAGATGTCTACTTAAACGTGTCACTGGTCGCTACGTAATCTCGCGAGTAGTGGGTGGGGCTACAGTAACCCTGGCAGACTCCGCCTTCTTCCCGTACAAGATTACGGTAGCGATCGGTAGAGCAGACAGCGCTTTACTCTCAGTTGCCAACATTTTGTGAGCGGGAATTTTGTCTAATTTTAATATCGATTCTTTTAATATTGTCTCTTTAACGTTTGTTTGTGATCTACTTAATGGTCAAATTGACTTATCAACGGTTGTTGTCGTTTGTTATTAAACATTTAAATTTTACAAATCTCATGAGATACACTCAAATGCCAACCGAAAATGTACAGTGCTATGATTCAAAAAAAGGTACAAGAATATTGATAAAACACAATTAACGATAGATACATGCCTACTTTATTTTGTATATTCAATGAAAAAGATAACAGTTACTGGGATCACAATAGGTACGAAATCAATCAATTAATCAAATACTGAAAACATATCGATAAAACATACTGTATTGGCTAAATTAAACTAAAAAAACAGAAGATAAAAAGATATTTCAAAAGTTTACGAACACATGCTAAGGAAATTAACTAAAAGGGATACTGTAGTCCGAAACAAAAAAAATCAATAAATCAAGACGCAAATCAATCAATATCTTCCAGCAAACTTCTCCTTCAGCTTCTTCTGGGCATCACTCTCCCGCTGCTCAGGCGGCAGCCATGTCGCGTACGTCTCATCAGCATCTTGAACTCCCGTACCGTACTCTCATGAAAGGATTACTGTAGCTGAGAAGGGCACGATATTGATTAAATACTTGGATAACTCAGTGCGCGATGAATAACCTAATATCAACATAAAAGGTGTGGGAAAAAAGCGAATTGACGATCTTGACCTAACTAACAAGCGAAAGATGAAACACGTATCTCACTGGTTCGTCTAGTTCACGCTTATGTGGCCTTTTAAGAGTTACAAAAACGTGTTAACCGATCAGAATAGATACAGCCATTATCGATAGGTTCATGATATCAATAATTAAACATATTTTATATTGCTGTGGTTCATATCGCCATACGAAATGCGGTGTTGCATTTGCCTGACTTGCCTCCGCTGTAACGACGGAAACTATGCAGAGTGCAATTTCGAACGCAATTTTCTCATAAACGTAACATTTATATCCCTTAGATTATATTTAAGCCAAAATTTGCATTGACAAATGAAACACCGCATATGCTAATATCAACTAATGCATTACAAAATACGAATGAAAGATCAAAGCCCAAAGTCCAAAGATCAAAGATGAATCTCTTCGTACCACTCATATCCAATCCGCCATCGGGTGTCATCTTCTTCACCTCCTTTTCCTTCCTCTCTCCACGATGACGAGGTCGACTCTTCTTCGTCTGTTCCACTTCTGGCTGCTACAAAGATCAAAGATCATACTACAAATATATAAAGATCAAAGATCAACCGACCGTACTTCATCAGCCTCATTAATCTTCTGTCTTTCTTCAACCTCACTCTCCGTCTCTTCATCCACATCTCTCTTCAGCTTATTCTCATCTGTTTTATCTTTCTTATTATCCGTAGCTTGATCATTTGTTTCATCATTTGTAGTTTGATCATTTGTAGTTTGATCCTTATCCTCCTCTTTCGTCTCTATAGTTTGATCTTTGATCTGATCTTCCTTCACAATCTTCTCTTCAGCGGTGGTCACTGTCGGCATCTGTGGGCCCTTGATCTAAAGATTAATCAATAAATCAATCAATACTCGATAGAGATCAATCAATATCCACTTACCGTACTCTCGTCAATCATTTCGTCGACTTCCACCTCGAATGTCGTCTTTCTGTGGGCACGAATCTATAATGCATTCTACAAATCATATGAGACTCAGCGAAATGTTCGCAAAAGTTATGATAAAGATGATTCAATCAAACATGAATGTAACGGGTGGAGAGATGGGAAAAAAGTTCCAAATCTACACACATTTTTTTGATTTATTCAATCTACACAGACATTGAGTACTGTATATAACGAGAAAACTGTTTAGTATTATGTTTCAAAGGAGATGCAATAATGTTGATGAAACAAAATCAACGATTGATAAGTCAACTTTATTTCGTATATTCAATGGAAAAAATAACAGTTTCTGGGATCACAATAAGTACGAAATCGAGAAATAAATCAAATACTGAGAAACACATCAATAAAACAACCATTATACTGTATTGGCTAAATTAAACTTAAAAAGAAGACAAAAAGATATATTTCAAAAGTGTAGGACCATGGTAAGGGAAATTAAAGAAAAGGATACTGTAGTTAAACAAAAAATCAATAAATCAAAAAAATCAATCAATATCTTCTAGCAAACTTTTCCTTCAGCTTCTTCTGGGCATCACTTTCTCGTTGCTCAGGCGGCAGCCACGTTGCGTACGTCTCATCCGCATCTTGCACACCCGTACCGTACTCTCCTGAAAGGATTACTGTAGCTGGGTACGATATTGATTGAACATTTGGATAACGCAGTGCGTGATTAATAACCTAACAAGGGAATGACCAACCATCCCCGTCGAGTTATGACTAGTGACATATACCATTCGAATCACCATGTGATTCTGATACTACATCTTTAATGACTGGACTCAAACGTTTATGATCTTCGAGAAAATCGATGTTGAAATTCGGCCAAATTCGTGTGGTTTTCTACACAACGCATGCGGATGGGTTGGTGAACTCTACTATCTTCTTCCCTAACATCGACTCGTGTAGTGTAGTGGATAAGATGCCTGCGTTTACTTTTGACTGTCAAGGGTTCGACCCCCCTTGCCGCACCTTTCTTTTGCTGATTTTGTTGCTGTAGAAAGTTTGAAATGTTTTGCTGTGATTATGAAAGCTAGAAAAAAGAACACATTCAGCAAGTTTTCTTGATGGAAAAACACTCCTCAAGGAAAATTGAACTTTGATCTTTTTGTTTATGGCATTTTTTTTTAAAATCTCCTTCTCCCTCTCCCTCACCCGAGGTCGATGTCATGCAATGAATGACCTGAAAAACAGCAATGAGAGTTCAAAGATCAAAGATCATGCGAGTACGGTAAGTGCTTCCATTTCTTCTTGGACTGTCTTCCAAAGCCTTGATGTCATTGTTCTTCCTGTTCATTCATTATGTGCCACAGATGTGAAAACTGTGTTTTCCTTACTTCACTCATTTTGTTGTTCAAACGTGTTGAGTGTGTTCTGTTTTTTCTATAATCACAGCAAAACATTTCAAACTTTCTACAGCAACAAAATCAGCAAAAGAAAAGTGCGGCAAGGGGGGTCGAACCCTTGACAGTCAAAAGTAAACGCATGCATCTTATCCACTACACTACACGAGCCGATGTTTGGGAAGAAGATAGTTGAGTTCACCAACCCATCCGCATGCGTTGTGTAGAAAACCACACGAATTTGGCCGAATTTCAATATCGATTTTCTCGAAGATCATAAACGTTTGAGTCCAGTCATTAACGATGTAGTATCAGAATCACATGGTGATTCGAATGGTATATGTCACTAGTCATAACTCGACGGGGATGGTTGGTCCATTCCCTTGTAATATCGATTCGAAGGATACTCGAATTGGTTCGCGAGTCGAATATCTTGGCTTGACTAACAAGCGAAAGATGAAACGCGCATCTCACTGGTTCGTCGAGCCCTCGCTTATGCGGCGTTAGAAGAACGCGCTAGTCGATCAGAATAGGTACAGCTAATATCGACTAGCTCATGATATAATTGAACATATTTTATAATTCTGTGGTTGAAATCGACATAAGAATGGGTAATGCGGTGTTACATTTGCCTTGCTTGCCTCTGCCGTAACGACGGAGACGTCCACGTAAAATATGTACAAATTTCGTTCGAAACGTAATTTTTATAGCGCTTAGAGTGTATTTATGCCAAAATTTACATAGGCAAAATGTAACACCGCAATACCCATGGTGATGCCAATATCAACTAAAGAAGTACAAAGAATCAAAAGATCAAAGATCAATCTCTTCGTACCACTCATATCCAATCCACCATCGGGTGCAATCTTCTTCACTTCCTTCTCCTTCTCCTTCCTCTCTCCATGATGACGAGGTCGACTTCTCTTCGTCTGTTCCACTTCTGGCTGCTACAAAGATCAAAGATCAAACCACAAAGATCAAACTACAACTATTTATACAACTTTATAAATATCAAACGACCGTACCTCATCAGCCTCATCAATCTTCTGTCTCTTCACTTCAACCTCACTCTTCGTCTCATCATCGAGATCTCTCTTGAGCTTATTCTCATCTGTTTTATCTTTCTTATTATCCGTAGTGTGCTCATTTGTTTCATCATTTGTAGTTTGATCCTTAGCTTCCTCTTTCTTCTCTGTAGTTTGTTCCTTGACCTGCTCTTCCTTCACAACCTTCTCTTCAGCGGAGGCCACCGTAGGCATCTTCGGGCCCTTGATCTAAAGGTCAATCAATCAATAATCGATAGAGATCAATCAATATCCACTTACCGTACTCTCATCAATCTCTTCGTCGTCGTGGGACCTTCCGTGGGTACGAATCTATAATGTGCTGCGTATGGAATCGTTCCAGCGATATGTTGTCAAAAGTTATGATAAAGATGACCCAGTCAAACACGAATGTCACGGGTTGGGAGATAGTGATAAATCAACGGTATTGATTTATTCACTACATACAGACATTGAGTACCGTATATAATGAATAATTTAATGTCATAAACGAAACTAAATAATAATAATAATAATAATAATAATAATAATAATAACAATAATAATAATAATAATAATAATAATAATAATAATAATAATAATAATAAAGCAAATTTTCAAAACTAAAAAAATTAGGGTTCTGCATTTGAGCAAGCCTAATTAAAAGTAAATAAAGGAGTAAGTGAAATTGTACAAGTATAGGATTGCATGCACAATAAATATAAATTTTGTGAATTTTTAAATAATAATAATTGGTGATTTGAGATCATGGAATAGATAGTCGCATTCTCTTTACAACTTTGCCCCGAAACGCAGACTCACCAGGTCGGCAACACATCAGATCTAGTACAAAGTTACCTCATGCCACTGTCGTCGTTTCTCCCTCTGTGCCTCAATCTCATTCTTTTAATATTGTCTCTTTAAAGATGGTGGCCCGCGAATGTTCAGATAAATCACTACACCCCTCTTGTGCGAATGCAAAGTGATATGCGAAGAGTTAGCTCAGCCTCTCATCTATCCCATAGCGCAGTGGTAAATGTTCAGACTCGCTACCCGTTTGACGCAAGTTCAAAACCTGCAGAATTTCCTCAATTTTCAAAAAGCTCGCCCTTCCCTGAACCGGGCCTGATGGTTCATTAATGTTTCTAGCGATCAATAGACTAAATCAGCCCAAAATAAATAGTGTACTGTACGTAGAATAAGTTTTGCTACCTTTCTGTCTTCACAGTTTGTTCACGAAAATATTCGTGGGACACCACCTTTAACGTTTGTTGTGATCTACTTAACGGTCAGATCGACTTATCAACGGTTGTTGTCGTTTGTTATTAAAACATTTAAATCTCACAAAATTCCCGAGATACAATCAAATGTCAACCGAAACAAAATCTATAGTATTATTATTCAAATAAGATGCACGAATATTGATAAAACGCAATTAACGATTGATAAAAGTCTACTTTATTTTGTATATTCAATGAAAAGATAACAGTTACTGGTATCACAATGGGTACGAAATCAATCAATAAATCAAATTCTGAGAAATGCATCAATAAAACAACCATGATACTGTATTGGCTAAATTAAACTTTAAAAAAAGACAAAAAGATATATTTCAGAAGTTCAGGAACACATGCAAATGAAAATTAAAGAAAACGGATACTGTAGTCGAACAAAACAAATCGATAAATCAAGACGTAAATAAATCAATATCTTCCGGCAAACTTCACCTTCAGCTTCTTCTGGGCATCACTCTCCCGTTGCTCAGGCGGTAGCCACGTTGCGTACGTCTCATCCGCATCTTGCACTCCCGTACCGTACTCTCCTGAAAGGATTACTGTAGCTGAGAATGGTACGGTATTGATTGAACACTTGGATAAAGAAGTGCGCGATTTAATCACCTAATAGCGAATATGTGCATCTCGACTTTGGCTTGACTAATAAGCGAAAGATGAAACGCGCATCACACTGGTTTGTCCAGGTCACGCTTATACGGCGTTATAAGGGTTACAAAAACGTGCTAATTGATCAGAATAGATACAGCTAATATCGATTAGCTCATGATATCAATAACTGAACATATCAGGCCTGTCACGAGAGAATCGACCTGAAGCTCGGAATTGAGAAATATTACAAAACAAGTTCTCTCCAGTTTTATTCTTGTTTAGGCATGTCCTACCATCCCCCAAAGTCCCATTGTGCTACTATCATTCTGGGGCTCCCTACACCGGGTCGGTCATCCGGGAACCCAACTTTGAATTCAAATATCTCGGTTCAGGTGCATTTATGTGAAAAACTGTCAAGAGGGTAACCCCCGCTATTTTTCCGAGCTCTATCGATCTAAACAAACCAGAAGTCATGAAAGTGCTTCCGAACAGCGCTACACTCTAGGCAAAATAACTAAAAACCTGTCGATTCGGCGCGGACGAGCCTGAAATATGATATGTAACTTTTCGAGGGCTACAAAATGAGTGGTTTACGAAAAAAATGCGTTAATGCGTTCGTATGGTTCATCCCCTTGGAAATTTCCTGATGATTTGAAGTCATTTTCGCCCAACCACAATCTCTCGTTTCACACACTCTCTCGCCAGAGAGTGAAAGAAATACAGGGAAGAGAAAGGGAGACAATGATATGTTTCATTCCGCACCGCGCGCTCGAGACCGTGCGGTGTAGAATGGAATGGAATGAAATGAAAAGGAATGGGCGAGAGAGTGTGTAAAACGAGAGATTGTGGGTGTCGAAAATGACTTCAAATCATCAGGAAATTTCCAAGGGGATGAACCATACGAACGCATTAACGTATTTTTTTCGTAAACCACTCATTTTGTAGCCCTCGAAAAGTTACATAACATATTTCAGGCTCGTCCGCGCCGAATCGACAGGTTTTGAGTTATTTTGTCTAGAGTGTAGCACTGTTCGGAAACACTTCCATGACTTCTGGTTTGTTTAGATCGATAGAGCTCGGAAAAATAGCCGGGGTTACCCTCGTGGTAATTTTTCACATAAATGCACCTGAACAGAGATATTTCAGTTCAAAGTTGGGTTCCCGGATTACCGACCCGGTGCAGGGAGCCCCAGAATCATATTCACACAATGGCACTTTGGAGGATGGTAGGACATGCCTAGAGGTACCGAAAACTGATGCTAACTCATTTCATGTTTTTCGCCCCATTCCGAAAAATGGCCATTTTAGGTCGATTCTCTCGTGACAGGCCTGATATTTTCTAATTCTGTGGTTGAAATCGGCATAAGAATGGGTAATAGGGTGTTGCATTTGCCTTACTTGTCTCCGCCGTAACGACGGGGATGTCCACGTAAACTATGCAGCGTACAACTTTCGAACGGAATTTTGTCACAAACGTAATATTTATACCGCTGAAATTGTATTTACGTCAAAATTTGGCAAAATCTAACACCGCATTACCTATTGTTATAATAATAATAATAATAAATTTATCTGACCTCGGGGGGTATTTTAAGATTCATAATTAAATGTTTAAACAATATGATAAAGTCAGGAGGTAAGAAAGAAGGCTACGATTACAAGATCGTAGCATACAATACTTATGAGTTACGAATATAAGACTTAAATACATTGGCACTATGGGTACAAACCACACTATTATCAAGATTATTCCATTTTTGCACAATACGATTAGTCAAAAAAGATGAGAACTGTTTTGAGTGAGATCTGTGGGTTCTTAAATATAAATTATGTCTACGTGAAGTGTTGGTAATATTAGGGAATAGAAAGAGTTTACGGGCATCAAGGTCAAGATGTGAGTGGATTACATTGTACGTGAATATGAGGTCATTCTGATCTCGGCGGGAGTGAAGTGAAGGGAGCTTGAGGTGTTGTATGCGCTCCAGGTAAGGTCGATATGGCAGATTACACTTGCTGAACACGAGCCTGGAAAATCGATGAAGGACGGACTCGATACAATGCTAATATCAACTAAAGCATTACAAAATACGAATGAAAGATCAAAGTCCAAATATCAAAGATCAAAGATGAATCTCTTCGTACCACTCATATCCAATCCACCATCGGGTGTCATCTTCTTCACCTCCTTCTCCTTCTCCTTCCTCTCTCCACGATGACGAGGTCGACTCCTCTTCGCCTGTTCCACTTCTGGCTGCTACAAAGATCAAAGATCAAACTACAAATGTATAAAGACCAAAGATCAAGCGTCAAACAAAGATCAAACAAATCTACGCCAAAATCACTCATTATAAGTAGATCACCGTATAAAAGATTGAGAGAGCAAAATCAATAAATCAATACCTGCACTACCGTCTGGTCGCTTGAGTGTGGGCAACTCAGCTGGTTTGGCAATCTTGACGAGCTTCTCCAGTTTCTGACACTCGTGTTTGAGTTTGACAAACTTCTGTGTCAGTATCGACTTGTCTGTCTTGGCCTGTAAGAAGAGGAAGAAAGGTAAAGTGAGAAGAGTTATGTGATTGTTCTGGTGGTCTACGGCTATAGATGATGCGTTTTTTTGAGTTTTCTCTGCTTTAAAAAATATCTTTTCTTTACTCACTTTTTGAAAAGAGCACATTCACTGAATGAAAGTTCAGAGCGGGCAAAACCCTCCCGCCGCAAAATTAACTTATAGTAACCATAGGTGGGCGCGTGAAAACGAATTATTTTTGCATACAGCGTTTCCTTCCCTTGCGGTGCCTTGCGCATAGCTTTGCCCATACATGGGCAGGGTACATGGAGCTCGAATCTACAGGGGGCATCCGAACGAAAAATTGTTAATTTTACAGGGGGCCTTCACTTTTTTTCAAAACTTTCACCTAAATGTCATTTTTAGAACAGGGGGCATTCCACAATTTTGGAAAAGCCCTAATTTTACAGGGGGGGGGGGGGGCACCCACCATGTCGGCGCCCATGTATGGCTTTGCCTCGCAAAAATTGGAAAATTTTCAGTCAAATCTGCAAAAAATGGCCATGCGCATAGCCTTGCCTTACAATTCTCCGGTTTGCGCACGGCCTTTCCCCCAGCGTGCCCACCTATGACAGTAACCTAGTCTACAGTAGTCAACCCTTACTATCGTAAACCTCCATGAGCACAGTAACCCCTGTCAGACTACCGTATACCTTCTGATCCATGGATGCTCCTCCCAGTTCCTCCATCTTCTTCATGTACTCATCGAGGTCGTCACATTGCAACTCCGCCTACAATTTATCAGTTTATTTAATTAAATATTAATATATTTTGCAATTTTGGTAACAAATTTTTCAGTCCCGAACCCTATAATTGTTTTCTTATATCGAAACAACATCAAATTCACACAATAAAGGATCGCGTAAACAGCTAATAAGTATTTTAGAAAATTGATCTTTGATCTTTGATCTATCCCAACCTGTTTAGCTGCTCTGAAGACCTCGAGCTGTTTCTCAACGACTGCAGCTTCCTTCCTCGTTTCCTCCAACTTCTTCTGTAGACTCTCGCACGACTCCACCGCAGGAGACTTGCCCGTTGTTGAATGCTAAAATAAAATAAAATAATAATAATAATAATATAATAATAATAATAATAATAATAATAATAATAATCACAATAATATAGTAAATTTTAAAAACTGTAAAAACTATGGTTCTGCATTAGAGCAATTCGACTAAGACATTGAACAGATAGAGTAGAATTCTCTTTTCAACTTTGGCCCGAAACGCAGACTCACCAGGTCGGCAACACATCTACTACAAGGTGAAAAAGTGCGTTACCTCATGCCACTGTCGTCTTTTCTCCCTCTGAGCCTCAATCTGTCCTGTTCGATCAAGGAATTCATCCTCGTCTTCCTCGTAGAAGTCCTCATCCGCTGCCGTCTTTCTGCCAATTAAAATTGTAAATTAAATAATTAAATAACCATTTTGGATAATTAAAATAGGTTTAATTAAATTTCTTAAAATACAAAAGAAAAAACAATTGATGCATCCTAATTACCACTAGCTCAACAAAAGCAAATTGATAGACGATTCAAATTTCCCTCTAATCATTAAAATTTCTCGAATTTGTCCCTTCCTTTGAAAACACCCAGCAAAACAAAACCGAATTCTTTTTTTTTTCGCTAAAACCACGTCTCTCTTTCCCTTATGTTTATGACATATATATATGATGGAATAAAGAAATAATAAAGAAATAATATCCTGAACTCCACGACAAATCTGGACCTGTTAGATTTCCGTTTCATGTGTCCATGATCATCAAGACGATCGAATCATACAACAATGAACTAGTCTTGCTCAAGGTAAAAAATACCTCTTAATTCTCGACTGAGCCGTGGACTTCCGGAGTACACCGTGAGCGTCGAGCTGTGCACATGCTTGAAGAGCACATTGCACCTGCACATTAATCACGGGTTACGGTAACTATCGATCGATCCCGCCCCCTACAGTACACCTACCTGAGCGTCCTTCTTTGACGTGGTTACGGTATCCGATATGCGACTTCTGCGTGCCAATCTCGATGGGGAGTATCTACCGTATCATGTATTCCGCTCTGGTGTCGACCCTAACCAATATATTGTATTCCTTTCCGAATTGTTATTTTAATATTGTTTCTTTAAAGTTTGTTTGTGATCTAGTTCACGGTTAGATCGACTTATCAACGGTTGTTATCGTTTGTAATTAAAACAATTAAATTTCACAAAATTCCCGAGATACAATCAAATGTCAATCGAAACAAAATCTATAGTATTATTATTCAAATAAGATGCACGAATATTGATAAAACGCAATTAACGATTGATAAAAGTCTACTTTATTTTGTATATTCAATGAAAAGATAACAGTTACTGGTATCACAATAAGTACGAAATCAAGAAATAAATCAAATACTGAGAAACACATCAATAAAACAATCATCATACTGTATTGGCTAAATTAAACTTTACAAAATAAGATAAAATCGATATATTTCATTATCAGAAGATTAGGAACACATGCTAAGGAATTTAAATAAAAGGGATACTGTAATACAAAACAAAAAAATCAATAAATCAAGACGCAAATCAATCAATATCTTCCAGCAAACTTCTCCTTCAGCTTCTTCTGAGCATCACTTTCCCGTTGCTCAGGCGGCAGCCATGTTGCGTACGTCTCATCCGCATCTTGCACTCCCGTACCGTACTCTCCTTAAAGGGTTACTGTAGTTGAGAAGGGTACGGTATTGATTGACCACTTGGATAATGTAGTGCGCGATTAATAACCTAATATCGATTCGAAGTCGGCTGAGAAAACTTGGTTAGCGAGTCGAATATCTTATCTTGACTAACAAGCGAAAGATGAAACGCGCATCTCACTGGTTCGTCCATCTCACGCTTATGCGGCGTTATAAGAGTTACATGAATGTGCTAATCGATCAGAATAGATACAGCCAATATCAATTGGTATATATTATATTTTATCATGATGTGGTTTCGAGACTGCGCCATATGATCGATGGTCGGTGCGTGTGCTCAATTGAACCCCCTGTTGCAAGAGGAAACAGGGACGCCCAGTCAAGAGATGGACGGATGATTTCGTGGTCCTCAATTCATGCAAAATTGCGAAGCATAATCGTTCGAAATAGAGAGAATTCATGGCAACCAAGCTACGAAACATCCATTAGCTAATAAAGTTGCGTCAATGTCAACGTCAAAAATGATGTAGTTGAAATTGGCATAAAAATGGGTGATGCAGTGTTCATTAGCCTTACTTGCCTCCGCCGTAACGACGGAGAAATCCACGTAAACCATGCAGAGTACAAATTTCAAGCGGCATTTTGTCACAACGGAATATTTATAACGCTTACAATTAGATTGTATTTTTCCCCAAAATACCGTATGAAATTTACTTTTTTTAAATGTAACACCGCATCACCAATGTGCCAATATCAATTAGAGCACAACTAAATAAGAATGTTCAAAGATGAAAGATCAAAGATGAATCTCTTCGTACCACTCATATCCAATCCACCATCGGGTGCAATCTTCTTCACCTCCTTCTCCTTCTCCTTCCTCTCTCCACGATGACGAGGTCGACTTCTCTTCGTCTGTTCCACTTCTGCCTGCTACAAAGATCAAAGATCAAACTACAAATATATAAAGATCAAAGATCAAACGACCATACCTCATCAGTCTCATCAATCTTCTGTCTCTTCTCTTCAACCTCACTCTTCGTCTCATCATCGAGATCTCTCTTGAGCTTATTCTCATCTGTTTTATCCGTAGTTTGCTCCTTTGTTTCATCATTCGTAGTTTGATCATTTGTAGTTTGATCCTTCGCTTCCTCTTTCTTCTCTGTAGTTTGATCCTTGACCTGTTCTTCCTTCACATCCTTCTCTTCAGCGGCGGTCACCGTAGGCATGCTACAAAGATAAAAATAAAACTACAAATATATAATGATCAAAGATCAAACGACCATACCTCATCAGTCTCATCAATCTTCTGTCTCTTCTCTTCAACCTCACTCTTCGTCTCATCATCGAGATCTCTCTTGAGCTTATTCTCATCTGTTTTATCCGTAGTTTGCTCCTTTGTTTCATCATTCGTAGTTTGATCATTTGCAGTTTGATCCTTACCTTCCTCTTCCTTCTCTGTAGTTTGATCCTTGACCTGCTCTTCCTTCACAACCTTCTCTTCAGCGGCGGGCACCTTCGGCATCTGTGGGCCTTTGATCTAAATGGCAATCAATCAATAATCGATAGAGATCAATCAATATCCACTTACCGTACTCTCATCGATCTCTTCGTCATCTTCCACCTCGAATGTCGTCGTGGGACCTTCCGTGGGCACGAATCTATAATGTATTACATATGGAATTGAACTAGCGAAATGTTCTCAAAAGTTATGATAAAGATGACCTAGTCAAGCATGAATGTAACGGGTTGAGAGATGAAAAAAACGGAAGAAGTTCCAAATCTACACAGATTTTTTTTGATTTATTCAATCTACATAGACATTGAGTACTGTATATAACGAAAAAAACTGTATAGTATTATGTTTCAAAGGAGATGCAATAATGTTGATAAAACACAATTAACGATTGATAAAAGTCTACTTTTTTTCGTATATTCAATGAAAAATATAACAGTTAATAGGATCACAATAAGTACGAAACCAATCAAAAAAATCAAATAATGAGAAATGCATAAATAAAACAACCATGATACTGTATTGGCTAAATTAAGCTAAAAAAAAGAATATATAATAGATATATTTCAAAAGTTTAGCTTCTTCTGGGCATCATTCTCCCGCTGCTCAGGTGGTAGCCACGTTGCGTACGTCTCATCCGCATCTTGCACTCCCGTACCGTACTCTCCTGAACGGATTACTGTAACCGACAAGGGTACGGTATTGATTGAACACTTGGATAAAGAAATGCGTGATTAATAACCTAATATCTCCACAACAGATCTGGACAAAAGCGAGTCGAATGTCTCGGCTTGACTAACAAGCGAAAGTGGAAACGCGCATCTCACTAGTTCGTCCAGCTCACGCTTATACGGTGTTATAAGAGTTGTAACAACATGCACAGCCAAAATGGATTGGCTCATGATATCAATAACTGAACATATTTTCTAATTCTGTGGTTGAAATCGGAATAAGAATTGGTAAAAATGTTGCATTTGCCCTACTTGCCTAGAGACGTCCACGTAAAGTTTAAAACTATGCAGCGTACAACTTTCGAACGGAATTTTGTCATAAACGTAGCATGTATAGCGCTTAGATTGTATTTATGCCAAAGTTTACATTGACAAAATGTAACACCGCATAACCTATTATGAAGCCAATTTCAACCAAAGCATTCCAAATAAGACTGAAAAGATCAAAGATCAAATATCAATCTCTTCATACCACTCATATCCAATCCACCATCGGGTGCCATCTTCTTCACCTCCTTCTCCTTCTCCTTCCACTCTCCACGATGACGAGGTCGACTTCTCTTCGTCTGTTCCACTTCTGGATGCTACAAAGATCAAAGATCAAACTACAAATATATAAAGTCCAAAGATCAAACAGCCATACCTCATCAGCATCATCAATCTATCATATCTTGCATTAATGCTCAGATGGGGATGAGTCGGTGGTATTCATCACGGGTTGCATTCCACCAGTTGACGCCAATAATTAATGCATTAATGCCTGATATGATAAATAATTGAATTGAATTGAATCATCCATCTTCTGTCTCTTATCTTCAACCTCACTCTTCGTCTCATCATCTAGATCTCTCTTTAGCTTATTCACATCAGTTTTATCTTTCTTATCATCCTTAGTTTGCTCCTTTGTTTCATCATTTGTAGTTTGATCATTCGTTGTTTGATCCTCTGTAGTTTGATCCTTCGCTTCCTCTTTCTTCTCTGTAGTTTGATCCTTGACCTGCTCTTCCTTCACAACCTTCTCTTCAGCGGAGGCCACCGTCGGCATCTGTGGGCCCTTGATCTAAACATCAATCAATAAATCAATAATCTGCAGAGATCAATCAATATCCACTTACCGTACTCTCATCGATCTCTTCCTCATCTTCCACCTCGAACGTCGTAGTGGGACCTTACGTGGGTACGAATCTATAATGCATTGCATATGGAATTGAACTAGCGAAATGTTCTCAAAAGTTATGATAAAGATGACCGAGTCAAACATGAATGTAACGTGTTGAGAGATGAAAAAAACGGAAGAAGTTCCAAATCTAAACAGATTTTTTTGATTTATTCAATCTACATAGACATTGAGTACAGTATATAACGAAAAACTGTATAGTATTATGTTTCAAAGAAGATGCAAGAATGTTGATAAAACAAAATCAACGATTGATAAGTCTATTGTCTACTTTATTTTGTATATTCACTGAACACGTTAGTTTAAAATGTGAAAGAGATGGGAATAGCGGGGGAAAGGAATGCTGAAGGCAACTTTCCAAATCTGTGGTGCGCGCCTTGGTGTGTTTTTGTAATAATGAGACGATAGTCATTAGACAGAGCGGCGCACCTCAGACAGGTTTGGTAGCGCGGCGGAGAGTGCGATAGAGACAATCATTGGATGCCATCGCGCACGCACATCCTCTCTAAAAAGCACTATCCGAGAGAATTCAATAACTGGAATATTTTTTGGTATCGATGAAAAATGAATTTTTCTGTTTTATGTGTGATAATTACAGGCTCCATGAGTGAAGTACACTGGTACTTGGAAATTGCTTCCAATTGAAAATTCGCTTCAGGGGGTGACCACAGAACGATTTGGCGCCTTTTCCTAAAAAGTTTATTTCGAATCCAATCGATTCGGGAGTGGCTGCAATGAACTCCTTGGCGAATTATAAGAAACTATTGCTGACAAGGGGATGGTCGCAACTGGTCCTGGCCATATGAGATGGCAATAACATGACTAGGATCAGTTTTCGATGCTGATTACGAATCCGTTTTCAGAAAGTGCCTAATCGACCTGATTTTCGAGAAAATCGGTATTGAAATTTGCCTTGTTAATTCGAAAAGTCGCGTAGTTTCCTTCACAAACTATCTGGATTGCATCGGTAAGATCCGGAAATGTACCTAAAGTATTGGGAGAGTTTCTAGATGAGTTCACCAGCCCACCCGGACGGTTTGCGCAGGAAACCACACGAATTTCCGAATTAAAATATCGATTTCCTCGAAAATCAGGTCGATTAGGCACTTTCTGAAAACGGATTCGTAATCAGCATCAAAAACTGATCCTAGTCATGGTATTGCCATCTCATATGGCCAGAACCAGTTGCGACCATCCCCTTGTGAGGAAAGTTTTTTGATCCACGGTCAACGAAGGCTGGAATTTTGAATTTTCGAAAAAAATTTCACATTTAATTAATTTTCACTACTTCACCTTAACAAGCCTACAATTTTTTATTTGCGCAATCGCTTCTAAATATTATAAGACATCTTCAGTTTAAAAATCATAATTTAAAAAAATACATATTTTACGAAAACATCGTTTTTATAACGAAAATCGTAATTATGGTGTGCACCTACAGTAATCCCAAATCGGTTAATTTGGAAATTTGGTAGTTTTAAACATATTTCACCGCTGTTCTTGACATGACTGAGGTATATAACTACTCCACGTCTTCGGAGTGCACCTGCACGGTTCAGCGCTGGTCAACATTTTATGATATTTTGGTTTTTCAGCAATAACTTTCTTCAAAGTCAACCGTTTCTCTTCATTTTTTAGTATGTTTGTATAGATGATACTATGGCATAGCGATCCAATTTTTATCGATAATGAATAACAAACAACGGAATAATGATCAATTTACGAAAAATGTCAATTTTCAGCGAAATCAGCACCTGGGAATAGATGCACTCCGAAGACGAGGAGTAGTCGTATACCTCAGTCATGTCAAGAACAGCGGTGAAATATGTTTAAAACTACCAAATTTCCAAATTAACCGATTTGGGATTACTGTAGGTGCACACCATAATTACGATTTTCGTTATAAAAACGATGTTTTCGTAAAATATGTATTTTTTTTAAAATTATGATTTTTAAACTGAAGATGTCTTATAATATTTAGAAGCGATTGCGCAAATAAAAAGTTGTAGGCTTGTTAAGGTGAAGTAGTGAAAATTAATTAAATGTGAAATTTTTTTCGAAAATTCAAAATTCCAGCCTTCGTTGACCGTGGATCAAAAAACTTTCCTCAGCAATAGTTTCTTATAATTCGCCAAGGAGCTCTTTGCACCCACTCCCGAATCGATTGGATTCGAAATAAACTTTTTAGGAAAAGGCGCCAAATCGTTCTGTGGTCACCCCCTGAAGCGAATTTTCAATTGGAAGCAATTTCCAAGTACCAGTGTACTTCACTCATGGAGCCTGTAATTATCACACATAAAACAGAAAAATTCATTTTTCATCGATACCGCACATATGTCGATTTTCTAAGACAGCGTGATCTAATGAACCCCACCAAACCCGTCTGGCATCCGCCGCGCCCTCTTTATATTCAATCTTTTTTCTAAAACTTCTGCCAGCGGTGGAAAACGAAATTTCATCGGTGCCCTGCTATTACTGAACTAACGTGTGAAAAGATAACAGATACTGGGCTCACAATAGATACGAAATCAAATAATAAATCAAATACTGAGATACACCTCAATAAAACAACCATGATACTGTATTGGCTAAATTAAACTTTACAAAAAGAATATGAAACAGATATATTTCAAAAGTTTAGGAACACATGCTGAGAAAAATTAGAGAAAGGGATACTGTAGTCGCACAAAAAAAATCAATAAATCAAGACGCAAATCAATCAATATCTTCCAGCAAACTTCTCCTTCAGCTTCTTCTGAGCATCACTCTCCCGCTGCTCAGGGGGCAGCCATGTCGCGTACGTCTCATCCGCATCTTGCACTCCCGTACCGTACTCTCCTAAAAGGATTACTGTAGCTGATAAGGGTACGGTATTGATTGATAACGCTATTGATGGCGCAGGGCGCGATTGATAACCTAATATCGTCACAACGGAAAAAAGCGAGTCGTATATCTTGGCTTGACTAACAAGCGAAAGATGAAACGCGCATCTCACTGGTTCGTCCACCTCACGCTTATACGACGTTATAAGAGTTACAAGAACGTGCAAATCGATTATAACAGGTACAGCCAATATCGATTGGTTCATGATATAAATAATTAAACATATTTTATAATGCTGTGGTTGAAACTGGCATAAGAATGGGTAAACGGGTGTTACATTTGACTTACATGCCTACTTACTTGATCTACTTACTTGAGACGTCGACGTAAACTATGCAGAATACACATCTCGAACGGAGTTTGTCACAAAAGTAATATTTATAGCGCATAGATTATTTATGCCAAAATACCGTACAAAATTTACTTTGGCAAATTGTAACACCGCATTACACATTCTCATGCCAATATCAACCAAAGCATTCCAAAAGAAGAAAGAAAAGATCAAAGATCAAATATAAATCTCTTCATACCACTCATATCCAATCCACCATCGGGTGCAATCTTCTTCACCTCCTTCTCCTTCTCCTTCCTCTCTCCACGATGACGAGGTCGACTCTTCTTCGTCTGTTCCACTTCTGGCTGCTACAAAGATCAAAGATCAAAGAACAAAGACCAAAGATCAAACTACAAAGATCAAACGACCGTACCTCATCATTCTCATCAATCTTCTGTCTTTTCTCTTCAACCTCACTCTCCGTCTCATCATCAAGATCTCTCTTTAGCTTATTCTCATCTGTTTTATCTTTCTTATTATCCGTAGTTTGCTCCTTTGTTTCATCATTTGTAGTTTGATCCTTAGCTTCCTCTTTCTTCTCTGTAGTTTGATCCTTGACCTGCTCTTCCTTCACAACCTTCTTTAGCGGCGGGCACCTTCGGCATCTGTGGGCCCTTGATCTAAATGGCAATCAATCAATAATCGATAGAGATCAATCAATATCCACTTCCAGTACTCTCATCGATCTCTTCGTCATCTTCCACCTCGAATGTCGTCGTGGGACCTTACGTGGGTACGAATCTATAATGCATTGCATATGGAATTGAACAAGCGAAATGTTCTCAAAAGTTATGATAAAGATGACCGAGTCAAACATGAATGTAACGTGTTAAGAGATGAAAAAAACGGAAGAAGTTCCAAATCTACACAGATTTTTTTGATTTATTCAATCTACATAGACATTGAGTACTGTATATAACGAAAAACTGTATAGTATTATGTTTCAAAGAAGATGCAAGAATGCTGATAAAACACGATTAACGATTGATAAAAGTCTACTTTATTTCGTATATTCATTGAAAAAAGATAGCAGATACTGGTTCACAATAGGTACGAAATCAATCAATAAATCAAATACTGAGAAACACATCAATAAAACAACCATGATACTGTATTGGCTAAATTAAACTTTTTAAAAAAGAAGGTAAAATAGATATATTTCAGAAGAATAGGAACGCATGCTAATTGTAAGGAAATTAAATAGAAGGGATACTGTAGTCGAACAAAAAAATCAATAAATCAAGACGCAAATCAATCAATATCTTCCAGCAAACTTCTCCTTCAGCTTCTTCTGAGCATCACTTTCCCGCCGTTCAGGCGGCAACCACGTTGCGTACGTCTCATCCGCATCTTGCACACCCGTACCGTACTCTCCTGAAAGGATTACTGTAACAGTTGGATAACGTAGTACACGATTTAATAACCTAATATCGAATTGTTGGATCTTGACTAGTTTAGCGAGTCGAATATCTTGGCTTGACTAACAAGCGAAAGATGAAACACGTATCTCACTGGTTCGTCTAGTTCACGCTTATGTGGCCTTTTAAGAGTTACAAAAACGTGTTAACCGATCAGAATAGATACAGCCATTATCGATAGGTTCATGATATCAATAATTAAACATATTTTATATTGCTGTGGTTCATATCGCCATACGAAATGCGGTGTTGCATTTGCCTGACTTGCCTCCGCTGTAACGACGTAAACTATGCAGAGTACAATTTCGAACGCAATTTTGTCATAAACGTAACATTTATATCCCTTAGATTGTATTTATGCCAAAATTTGCATTGACAAGTGTAACACCGCATATGCTAATATCAACTAAAGCATTACAAAATACGAAAAGATCAAAGCCCAAAGATCAAAGCCCAAAGATCAAAGATGAATCTCTTCGTACCACTCATATCCAATCCACCATCGGGCGCAATCTTCTTCACCTCCTTCTCCTTCCCCTTCCTCTCTCCACGATGACGAGGTCTACTTCTCTTTGCCTGTTCCACTTCTGGCTGCTGCAAAGATCAAAGATCAAACTACAAATATATAAAGATCAAGATCAACCGACCGTACCTCATCATCCTCATCAATCTTCTGTCTCTTCTCTTCAACCTCACTCTTCGTCTGATCATCTAGATCTCTCTTCAGCTTATTCTCATCTGTTTTGTTTTCCGTAGTTTGCTCCTTTGGTTCATCATTTGTAGTTTGATCGTTTGTAGTTTGATCCTTAGCTTCGTCTTTCGTCTCTGTAGTTTGATCCTTGACCTGCTCTTCCTTCACATCCTTCTCTTCAGCGACGGCCACTGTCGGCATCTGTGGGCCCTTGATCTAAATGGCAATCAATAAATCAATCAATACTCGATAGAGATCAATCAATATCAATCCACTTACCGTACTCTCATCAATCTCTTCGTCATCTTCCACTTCGAACGTTGTCGTGGGACCTTCTGTGGGCACGAATCTATAATTTATTCTACAAACGATGATTAAATGTCAGCGAAATATTGTCAAAAGTTATGATAAAGATGACCCAGTCAAACATGAATGTACCGGGTTGAGAGCGAGTTGTAAATCAACTGTATTTAAGGATTTATTCTGATTCATTCGATATATACAGACATTGAGTACCGTATATACTGAAAAACTTAACATTATACACGAAATTCAATTTCGTATGATCAATAATCGTCACTGCCCATAGTTACCGTACTCACTTCAGTTCATAATTGTAGTCTCCCTCCTTCTCTTCGTGTTCTTTCCTCTTACGCTCCTCTTCCTCCTCACGCTGCTTCTTTGCCTCATCCGCGGATGGCTGCAAACATATGTCGAATAGCTAGGTTATCGGTTTTCAAAATGCGGTCAGGTTTACCAATTTTTGTGAAATTTTGGCTCAAAATGTGGTCAGGTTTTTCGATTTTTGGAAAATTTTGGCTCAGAATACGGTCAGGTTTTTCGATTTTTGGGAAATTTTGGCTCAGAATGCGGTCAGGTTTTTCGATTTTTGGGAAATTTTGGCTCAGAATGCGGTCAGGCTTGGTACTTTGTCACATATTTTTCGACCTATGGCTGCAAAATACAAGTGTTGCGACAACCACAGCAAAGTAGATCCCCTACGTAACTATGCCAGTAACCTACAGTAACTTCAGTACACCTACAGTAACTCCACCTCCCCAACCCACTACAGTACCCCTACAGTATTCTCCCTCATACCTGTGCCTTTCACATCTGCATCATCTTACGGAAGAGGGCCTGCTGAGAGGATCCCGCCACGGCCATGCCTGAATTAGCAAAGTCATCAAAACAAACATACAGTTTCAATCATGAGAAATCTATGCCAAAATCAATCAATAATAGTAGATCAACATGTAAAGTAGAGGGAACAAAATCAATAAATGAATACCTGCACTACCGTCTGGTCGCTTGAGTGTGGGCAACTCGACTGGTTTGGCAATCTTGACGAGCTTCTCCAGTTTCTGACACTCGTGTTTGAGTTTGACAAACTTCTGTGTCAGAATCGACTTGTCTGTCTCGGCCTGCAAACTGACAACGGTGTTATATTGTTTTCAAAAGTCAAGAAAATAAATTAAAAAGTAGCAAGAGAGCGTGCAGAACGAAGAGACTTTTGTCTGCTTTCTTAAGTGCATTTTTGAAAAAGAGCACATCAGAAAACTCTCTCTTCGCTAAATTAATTACTACATACAATAACCTAGTCTACAGTAGCCAGCCCTCAATACCGTATACCCCATGAACACAGTAGAATACAGTAACCCCTATCAGACTACCGTATACCTTCTGATCCATGGCTGCTCCTCCCAGTTCCTCCATCTTCTTCATGTACTCATCGAGGTCGTCACATTGCAGCTCCGCCTACAATTTATCAGTTTATTTAATTATATATTAAATAATATCAAATTTTGATTCCTAATTTTTCAATCCGTTCGTTTTTAGAACCTTATAGTTGTTCTCTTATATCGAAGTTCACACAATAAACGATCATGTAAGTAGCGCATCGATACTTGATCTTTGATCTTTGATCTTTCCCCAACCTGTTTAGCTGCTCTGAAGACCTCGAGCTGCTTCTCAACGACTGCCGCCTCCTTCGTCGTTTCCTCCAACTTCTTCTGTAGACTCTCGTACGACTCCACGGCGGGAGATTTGCCCGTTGTTGAATGCTAGAAGATAATCATAAATAATAATAATAATAATAATATTATTATTATTATTATTAAAGTAAATCATTATTCTTATTATTTATGATTTTGCTTTTATATAACAATGAAAATGTCAATTAAATTAATAATATTAATAGATGTACAAGCATAGCTTTGCATGAATAAAGCATTAAAATAGCGACCGCTAAATGTCGCTGGTGAATGAAAATGATGCATTACTGCAAGAATTGCACGAATGCAGAACTCTTATAAAAACCAAATGTATGAGGGTTATGTTGAGTTAATTGAATCGATAGTGTCGCATTCTCTTTACAACTTTGGCCCGAAACACAGACTTACCGGATGAGATCTAGTGTAAAGTATAGAGATCCGCAATCGTGCGTTCAAAATGATTTTTTTCTCACTAATTAATGCATGAGAAGTCGTGCGCACGATATTAATATGATAATTAAGAAACAAATCGTGCAACGTCGTGCACTCGACTAATTCTCATTTATTTCCATTGAATTAGCGGTTATAAAAACCGATAGAAATAGAGAAAATGACTTGAAAGATGCCCAAATGCATGATTTTGTTTTTTTTTCCAAATTTTTTTCATCATTTTAACATCGAACATTGCCGAACCGGTGCATGAATGAAGAATTATAATAAAACCCTAAATGTAAGCCGGCTACATAATAATCATTGAATCGATAGAGAATTCCCTTTACAACTTTGGCCCGAAACGCAGACTCACCAGGTCGGCAACACATCATATCTAGGACAAAGTGAACAAAGTACGTTACCTCATGCCACTGTCGTCGTTTTTCCCTCTGAGCCTCAATCTGTCCTGTTCGATCAAGGAATTCGTCCTCGTCTTCCTCGTAGAAGTCCTCGTCCGCTGCCGTCTTTCTGCCAATTTTATTGTAGATTAAATAGTTAAATAATCATTTTGAAAAATATAATAATTTTAAATATATAAAAATACAAAATCAAACAATTGTTCCATCCAAATTATCACTACACCAACAAAAGAAAATTGATAGATGATCCAAATCTCCCTCTAATCATTAAAATTTCTCGAATTTTTCCCTTCCTTTGAAATCTACCACCAAGCCAAAACAAAACCGATATAGCTTTTACGCGAAGGAAAACCATCTCTCCTAAATCATCATCAACAAAATCATCTTGATGGAACAATAAATAATAAATACGAAATCCTCCTTATTATTAGGGGACCTGTCAGATTCACGTTTCACATGTTCATGATCATCGTAAGGAAAGAATGATTCAACAATAACACGTCTTTTCCGTTGCACAATGCACATTGTACATACCTCTTGATTCTAGACTGAGCCGTCGACTTCCGGAGCACACCGTGAGCGTCGAGCAGTGCACACGCTTGCAGAGCACATTGCACCTGCACATCAACCACGGGTTACGTTAACTATTGATCGATTCAGCCCCTCTACAGTATATCTACCTGAACGTCCTTCTTTGACGTGGTTACGGTAGCCGATGCGATAGGTGACTTCTGCGTGCCAATCTCGATGGGGAGTATCTACCGTATCATGTATTCCGCTCTGGTGTCGGCACTAATCAATATATTGTATTCTTTACCGTAATCCGAATTGTTGCTTCGAGATGTCTACTTAAACGTGTCGCTGGTCGCTACGTAATCTCGCGAGTAGTGGGCGGGGCTACAGTAACCCTGACAGGCTCCGCCATCTTTCCGTACAAGATTACGGTAGCGATCGGTAGAGCAGACAGCGCTTTACTCTCAGCTGCCAACATTTTGTGAGCGGGAATTTTGTTTAATTTTAATATCGATTCTTTGAATATTGTATCTTTAACGTTTGTTTGTGATCTACATAATGGTCAGATTGACTTCTCAACGGTTGTTGTCGTTTGTTATAAAACATTTAAGAGCTCGGATCTGTAAGACTCGAGCATTTCGGCCAGATTCCGGACATTTCGCCAAGAATTTTGATTCCGGCCACTGTACTTTATGGGTGTAGGGTACCTTGGGCCCACATTACAAAATGGTACCCAAAGTGGCCCTAGCAGTGGAACGCGGCGTGCCAGGTGGGCGCCAAGTTTGAAAACTCGATTATCATATTTTTTCAACCGAACAAGCTAGTGTCCAAATTTCTTCGGCATTGTGTTGGGCATGCACAATGTACACAGAAACACTATTGAGATTAATTTTGAGCAATTGACAGACTGATTTTTTAACTCGAATTTTCGGTTTTTTCGATTTCTCGACATCTGAATTTCAATTCCGCAAAAGTTCGCTAGTATATCCATGGAGCACAACTACTAGTGCATGTAACCCTGCTAGGCGGAAATCGATCTTGGATTGCGCGTGTCGGAAAAAATCGGTCTGATCGTCTCCAACTTGACTCAGACTCGTTGTTTCATAATTTTTTGCTGTATTTTCAAAACGATTAGTGCGGAATTGTGGTCTACTAAAAGTTTAGAGGTGAGACGAGTTAAATGACACAAGAAGCCCATCACTTGGTTCAATTTTAAAATTTCGATTTTCATGACCGGGGGTCATGGTCGAAAATTTCAAAATTTCTCAAGTTTGAAATGTTTTCATTTATGGTGCTTCTTGTAAAGTACTAATGATGTGAAGAATATTCAGCCAATGCTCAATGGCTGATCTCTCTTTTCAACCATTTTTCGAAAACTTTTATGTTGAATGCGTGCGAAAAAGTCAATATTGTGCTTGAATCAGTTTCCATCTTACTTTTTTTAAACATTCTATCTAAGTGCTTTGCAATGTACATAATCAATATGAAATCGTTAATTTTGGAAAATTAAAAAAAAACCAATTTGAGTGCCTACTTTCACGGAAAATTTCTGAAATATTGCAGTTTTTCGACTCGAATGCCGCGACAATTAGCAAATGACAACGACAATGTGAAGTTTCATGATGAGTAAACTCAGTAGAACTGAAATCCCGGCATTCGGCTCACTTTTGAAAAATTCGATTTCCATGACCATGGTTAAAAAATATGAATTTTCCAAAATTAACGATTTTCATATTGATTATGTACATTGCAAAGTACTTAGATAGAATGTTACAGAAAGCAAGTTGGAAACCGATTCAAACACAATTCTGATTTTTCGCACGCAATCAGAATAAAAATTTTCGAAAAAATGGTTGAAAGGAGAGATCAGCCATTTAGTATTGGCTGAATATTATTCACATCATTAGTACTTCACAAGAAGCTCCATAAATGAAAACATTTCAAACTTGAGAAATTTTGAAATTTTCGACCATGACCCCGGGGTCATGAAAATCGAAATTTTCAAATTGATCCAAGTGATGGGCTTCTTGCGTCATTTTACTAGTCTCACTTCTAAACTTTGAGATGACCACAATTCCGCACTAATCGCTTTGAAAATACAGCAAAAAATTATGAAACAACGAGTCTGAGTCAAGTTGGAGACGATCAGACCGATTTTTTCCGACACGCGCAATCCAAGATCGATTTCCGCCTAGCAGGGTTACATGCGCTAGTAGTTGTGCTCCATGGATATACTAGAGAACTTTTGCGGAATTGAAATTCAGATGTCGAGAAATCGAAAAAACCGAAAATTAGAGTTGAAAAAATCAGTCTAGGAATTGCTTAAAATTAATCTCAATAGTGTTTCTGTGCACATTGGGCATGCCTGACACAATGCCGAAGAAATTTGGACTCTAGTTTGTTCGGTTGAAAAAATATGATAATCGAGTTTTCAAACTTGGCGCCCACCTGGCACGCCGCGTTCCACTGCTAGGGCCACTTTGGGTACCATTTTGTAATGTGGGCCCAAGGTACCCTACACCCATAAAGTACAGTGGCCTGAATCAAAATTCTTGGCGAAATGTCCGGACAATGCTCGAGTCTTACAGATCCGAGCTCTTAAATTTCAAAAAAACTCGCGAGATACACTCAAATGCTTACCGAAAATGCACAGTGCTATGATTCAAAAAAGGTACAAGAATATTGATAAAACACAATTAACGATAGATAAATTGCTACTTTATTTTGTATATTCATTGAAAAAAAAAGAAAACAGATACAGGAATCACAAAAAAAATCAATAAATCAAATAATGAGAAACGCATCGATAAAACAAACAACCATGATACTGCATTGGCTAAATTAAACTTTTAAAAAAAGAAGATAAAATAGATATATTTCAAAAGTTTAGGACCACATGCTAATGAAAATAAAAGAAAAGGGATACCGTAGTCGAGAAAACAAATCGATAAATCAAGACGTAAATAAATCAATATCTTCCAGCAAACTTCTCCTTCAGCTTCTTCTGGGCATCACTCTCCCGTTGCTCAGGCGGCAGCCACGTTGCGTACGTCTCATCCGCATCTTGCACACCCGTACCGTACTCTCCTGAAAGGATTGCTGTAGCTGAGAAGGGTATTACTGTACCTGAGAAGGATACGGTATTGATTGAACACTAGGATAACATAGTGCGCGACTTAATAACCTAATATCGAATTGAGGTATCTTGACTAGTTTAGCGAGTCGAATATCTTGTCTTGACTAACAAGCTAAATAAAGACGAAACGCGCATCTCACTGGTTCCTCCAGTTCACGCTTATGCGGCCTTTTAAGAGTTACAAAAACAGAATAGATACAGCTAGTATCGATTGGATCATGATATCAATAATTCAACATATTTTATAATCATTCAAATCGTTCAAATCGGCATATGAATGGGTAAGGGGGAATTACATTGGCCTTACTTACTCTACTTACTTGAGACGTCCACGTAAACTATACACAGTATAAATTTCGAACGGAATTTTGACATAAACGCAATATTTATATCCCTTAGATGTATTAACGCCAAAATTTACATTGGCAAATGTAACACCGCATAACCTATTCTGATGCCAATTTCAACTAAAGCATTACAAAATACGAATGAAAGATCAAAGATGAATCTCTTCGAACCACTCATATCCAATCCACCATCGGGTGTAATCTTCTTCACCTCCTTCTCCTTCTCCTTTCTCTCTCCACGATGACGAGGTCTACTCCTCTTCGTCTGTTCCACTTCTGGCTGCTACAAAGATCAAAGATCAAAATACAAAGATCAAAGATCACACTACAAAGATCAAAGATCAAACGACCGTACCTCATCAGCCTCATCAATCTTCTGTCTCTTCTCTTCAACCTCACTCTTCGTCTCATCTTCTAGATCTTCTTCAGCTTATTCTCATTTGTTTCATCTTTCATATTATCCATAGTTTGGTCCTTTGTTTCATCATTCGTATTTTGATAATTTGTAGTTTGTTTATTCGTAGTTTGATCATTTGTAGTTTGATCCTTAGCTTCCTCTTTCTTCTCTGTAGTTTGATCCTTGACCTGCTCTTCCTTCACAATCTTCCCTTCATCGGCTGCCACCGTAGGCATCTGTGGGCCCTTGATCTAAATTTCAATCAATAAATCAATCAATAATCTATAGAGATCAATCAATATCCACTTACCGTACTCTCATCAATCTCTTCGTCATCTTCCACCTCAAACGTCGTCGTGGGACCTTCGGTGGGCACGAATCTATAATGTATTCTATAAGTCATCGACTAAAAGCCTTAATGCTAGCGAAATGTTGTAAAAAGTTATGATAAAGATGACCCAGTCAAACATGAATGTAACTGGTTGAGAGTAACTGGTTTGTAAATCAACGATATGGATCTATTCTGATTTATTCAACACATACAGACATTGAGTACAGTATATAATGAATATTTTAATGTCGTAAACGATATTCAATTTCAGTGGATCAATAATCGATATCGCCCATAGTTACCGTACTCACTAAATTGTAGTCACCCTCCTTCTCCTCGTGTTCTTTCCTCTTACGCGCCTCTTCCTCCTCTCGCTGCTTCTTCTCTTCGTCCACGGATGGCTGCAAAACACAAATGTTACAACAGGCAGCAACAACTGCAGCATCAGCTATGAAAGTAACCTACAGTAACTGCACCCTCACAAAGTGTACTACAGTACATCTACAGTAACTCCCCCCATTACAGTACACCTACAGTAACTCCACCCTCACAAAGTGTACTACAGCTCACCTACAGTAACTCGTACCCCACTACAGTAACCTACAGTATCCTCAAATATACCTGTGCTTTTCGCATCTGCATCATCTTACGAAAGAGAGCCTGCTGAGAGGATCCCGCCACAGCCATGCCTGAATTCGTAAAGAAATACAGTTTCAAACACGATAAATCTACGAAAAAACCAATCAATAATAGTAGATCACCGTATATAAGAGAGAAAATCAATAAATGAATACCTGCACTACCGTCTGGTCGCTTGAGTGTGGGCAACTCGGCTGGTTTGGCAATCTTGACGAGCTTCTCCAGTTTCTGACACTCGTGTTTGAGTTTGACAAACTTCTGCGTCAGAATCGACTTGTCTGTCTTGGCCTGCAAACCGCCCGGTTTTTTATATTGTTTTCAAGTCACGTAAAAGAAAAAAAGGTAAAAGAGGCTAGAGAGCGTGCAGAACGAAGAGAGTTTTCACAACTTTCTTTACGAAATTTATGAAAAGAGCACATCGCAAAACCCTCTCTTCGGTAAATCAACTTCTAGGTTCACAATAACCTAGTCTACAGTAGCCAGGCCTCAATATCGTATACCCCCATGAACACAGTAGAATACAGTAACCCCTCTCAGACTACCGTATACCTTCTGATCCATGGCTGCTCCTCCCAGTTCCTCCATCTTCTTCATGTACTCATCGAGGTCGTCACATTGCAGCTCCGCCTACAATTTATCAGTTTATTTAATTATATATTAAATAATATCAAATTTTGATTCCTAATTTTTCAATCCGTTCGTTTTTAGAACCTTATAGTTGTTCTCTTATATCGAAGTTCACACAATAAACGATCATGTGAGTAGCGCATCGATACTTGATCTTTGATCTTTGATCTTTCCCCAACCTGTTTAGCTGCTCTGAAGACCTCGAGCTGCTTCTCAACGACTGCCGCCTCCTTCCTCGTTTCCTCCAACTTCTTCTGTAGACTCTCGTACGACTCCACGGCGGGAGATTTGCCCGTTGTTGAATGCTAGAAGATAATCATAAATAATAATAATAATATTATTATTATTATTATTATTAAAGTAAATCATTATTCTTATTATTTATGATTTTGCTTTTATATAACAATGAAAATGTCAATTAAATTAATAATATTAATAGATGTACAAGCATAGGTTTGCATGAATAAAGCATTAAAATAGCGACCGCTAAATGTCGCTGGTGAATGAAAATGATGCATTACTGCAAGAATTGCACGAATGCAGAACTCTTATAAAAACCAAATGTATGAGGGTTATGTTGAGTTAATTGAATCGATAGTGTCGCATTCTCTTTTCAACTTTGGCCCGAAACACAGACTCACCGGGTGAGATCTAGTGCAAAGTATAGAGATCCGCAATCGTGCGTTCAAAATGATTTTTTTCTCACTAATTTATTTATTTATTTATTTATTTCTTTATCCATCAGTTAAAATCAAGAATAATGAATGAATGAAGCAATAAGGGAGTGATGGAGTTCCGTCGCTTAAGCGATTTCGGTTGGGGAGTGGCAGCTTTAGCTGAACAATGATATTAAGGACGAATACGAGATTGAGTTATAATATTGTGAGGGGGCAAATTTAGTATCCCTGCACGGAATATATGGGGAGGGGAAGAGACAAGCTCTTGGGTGAGGGAGTTCCACGTGGACAGAGATCTAGAGGCACAAGTGGAAAGGGATTTGGGAATACAAAAAGGTAGTGATATCCTATAACGATGGCTAATTCTATTACAATCAATATAATATAAGTGAGAGGAGTCAAATAAAGAATAGTTATGTACTGTGCTATGGAGAAATTGGAGATCACGGATGGCTCTTCTATATTCTAATGTGGGGAGTTGAAGAAAAGCGTTGCGTTCGTTAAAAGGTAAGGGAGCAAGTTTGCATTTAGCAAAAAGTCTATATGTAAAATTTCTTTGTACACTTTCTATTGAATTGGTCAGGTATTTAAGGGTGGGATTCCAGATAATAGGACATGATTCAAGAATTGGTCTTATATAAACAGTATAAGCTTTAGATAAAAGTGAATGGGAACGAGTGGACAGACAAGAACAGCATATTAATAGAAGCTTTGGCCTTGGTAGTTATGACTGATATATGGCGATTAAACGATAAATCAGAGCTCATGTGAACTCCTAAGTCTCTTACAACAGGTGATGAGGAAAGTGGGCAACCATTCATAATATACTGGGTACGAGCCTTTAAAGGGCCAATATGGAGGACAGTACATTTGGGGGCAGATATAGTCATATTCCATGTGAGACTCCAATCAACAATAGAATCAATAGCCGATTGTAAAGATTTAGATTCGGAAGGAACGGGGGCGTAAATCTTAAGATCATCAGCAAAAATACCGTATTTTACACTAGAGGGAATTATAACAGATAAATCATTAATAAATAGTATGAACAAGAGTGGGCCAATGCTGGAGCCCTGAGGCACTCCAGAGGTGATGGGACTAGGGCGGGACATGGAATCTCCTATAAGCACCGATTGTGAACGATTAGACAAGTAAGAATGAAACCAAGATACAATATGAGGTGAGATTCCTATACATTTAAGTTTGTGCAGTAATAGTCTATGGTCGATACTATCAAAAGCCTTAGCGAAGTCAAAATAAATAACATCAACAGAAATACCGGCAGAAACACACTTAACATAATAGGAATGGGACTCGCATAATTGCGTAGCTGTGGATCTACTACTCCTAAAGCCAGCTTGATGACAATCCAGAATATTATTCGACTCAAGATATTCAGTAAGTTCTTTGATCAAAATTTTCTCGAAAATTTTCGAAGCAGTGGAGGTCAAAGAGATCGGGCGGAAGTTAGCTATGTTGTTATTATTGGATTTTTTCGGGATGGGTTTGACAATTGCTACTTTCCATAAGCTAGGTACAATAGAAAAAAAAGGATCGATAAATTAAAATTATTCGAATACATTTATGTTCCCCTAGAACATAAATGTATTCGAATAATTTTAATTTATCGATCCCCTTCATCACACACGAATTCCAACCAGCCTTTTATTGATTATCTTAGTAATACTGTAACTAATGTCTGCCCTACCGTAATCCTCGGAGACTTGAACTACCCAAATATCGATTGGCCAAACTTATCTTCATCCAGTCCTAATCTCTTTCTCGATTTTTCCTTCGACCATCATTTCATGCAGTATATTGATTTTCCTACTAGAGGCCCCAATATTCTTGATCTCGTTCTATGTAACTTCCCCATCATTCGTTCCATAAGAACTGATGTTCCATTGAGTGATCATACAAGTATCGTCTTTTCTCTTTCATTGTCTATTCCAAATGCAACACCCAAACCTATCACGTACCAATTTCACTTAGCAGATTGGGAATCCATTAATTACAATATTATTAACACAGATTGGTCAGCTGCCCTCTTTAGCCTATCAGTGGACCAATCATTTATTTATTTCACAGATTTCATCAATTCGCTTATCGATTCATTTGTACCTAAACGTAGAGTTAGTGATCATTCAATGTATCCCAAACGAATTAGGCTTCGTTATCATCAATCATTTGCCCCTAATGCACTTCACACTATTAACCTTCGTCGTAAATTTGATCTCTCTCTTCGTGAATTTGAATGTGCTTTAGAAGCCAGAGCTATAAATTCCTCCAACCCACGATTGTTCTATTCTTTTTGTAAGCGTAAGCTTAAGTCTAATAGTAGTAGTTTGCCTGGTGTTGTTAATATAGATGGTAGTATATTAGTTTCTGATATAGATAAGTCCTCCGCTTTTTCTCATTATTTTTCTTCCGTCCAGACTCCCCCTCAAAGTTCCCCATTACCGTATCCTACTCATTCCCAATCATCTTTCGATCTCGCCTATATAACTCCTCAACAGATACTTTTAGCTTTATCTGACCTAATACCTAAAGTGAATACATCTCCTGATAACATTCCTAATATTGTATATTGTAAATGTAAATACTCAATTGTTGTCCCCGTAACCATAATTTTTAATAAGACTCTTCTTACTTCTATTGTACCTAGCTTATGGAAAGTAGCAATTGTCAAACCCATCCCGAAAAAATCCAATAATAACAACATAGCTAACTTCCGCCCGATCTCTTTGACCTCCACTGCTTCGAAAATTTTCGAGAAAATTTTGATCAAAGAACTTACTGAATATCTTGAGTCGAATAATATTCTGGATTGTCATCAAGCTGGCTTTAGGAGTAGTAGATCCACAGCTACGCAATTATGCGAGTCCCATTCCTATTATGTTAAGTGTGTTTCTGCCGGTATTTCTGTTGATGTTATTTATTTTGACTTCGCTAAGGCTTTTGATAGTATCGACCATAGACTATTACTGCACAAACTTAAATGTATAGGAATCTCACCTCATATTGTATCTTGGTTTCATTCTTACTTGTCTAATCGTTCACAATCGGTGCTTATAGGAGATTCCATGTCCCGCCCTAGTCCCATCACCTCTGGAGTGCCTCAGGGCTCCAGCATTGGCCCACTCTTGTTCATACTATTTATTAATGATTTATCTGTTATAATTCCCTCTAGTGTAAAATACGGTATTTTTGCTGATGATCTTAAGATTTACGCCCCCGTTCCTTCCGAATCTAAATCTTTACAATCGGCTATTGATTCTATTGTTGATTGGAGTCTCACATGGAATATGACTATATCTGCCCCCAAATGTACTGTCCTCCATATTGGCCCTTTAAAGGCTCGTACCCAGTATATTATGAATGGTTGCCCACTTTCCTCATCACCTGTTGTAAGAGACTTAGGAGTTCACATGAGCTCTGATTTATCGTTTAATCACCATATATCAGTCATAACTACCAAGGCCAAAGCTTCTATTAATATGCTGTTCTTGTCTGTCCACTCTCGTTCCCATTCACTTTTATCTAAAGCTTATACTGTTTATATAAGACCAATTCTTGAATCATGTCCTATTATCTGGAATCCCACCCTTAAATACCTGACCAATTCAATAGAAAGTGTACAAAGAAATTTTACATATAGACTTTTTGCTAAATGCAAACTTGCTCCCTTACCTTTTAACGAACGCAACGCTTTTCTTCAACTCCCCACATTAGAATATAGAAGAGCCATCCGTGATCTCCAATTTCTCCATAGCACAGTACATAACTATTCTTTATTTGACTCCTCTCACTTATATTATATTGATTGTAATAGAATTAGCCATCGTTATAGGATATCACTACCTTTTTGTATTCCCAAATCCCTTTCCACTTGTGCCTCTAGATCTCTGTCCACGTGGAACTCCCTCACCCAAGAGCTTGTCTCTTCCCCTCCCCATATATTCCGTGCAGGGATACTAAATTTGCCCCCTCACAATATTATAACTCAATCTCGTATTCGTCCTTAATATCATTGTTCAGCTAAAGCTGCCACTCCCCAACCGAAATCGCTTAAGCGACGGAACTCCATCACTCCCTTATTGCTTCATTCATTCATTATTCTTGATTTTAACTGATGGATAAAGAAATAAATAAATAAATAAATAAATTAGTGAGAAAAAAATCATTTTGAACGCACGATTGCGGATCTCTATACTTTGCACTAGATCTCACCCGGTGAGTCTGTGTTTCGGGCCAAAGTTGAAAAGAGAATGCGACACTATCGATTCAATTAACTCAACATAACCCTCATACATTTGGTTTTTATAAGAGTTCTGCATTCGTGCAATTCTTGCAGTAATGCATCATTTTCATTCACCAGCGACATTTAGCGGTCGCTATTTTAATGCTTTATTCATGCAAACCTATGCTTGTACATCTATTAATATTATTAATTTAATTGACATTTTCATTGTTATATAAAAGCAAAATCATAAATAATAAAAATAATGATTTACTTTAATAATAATAATAATAATATTATTATTATTATTATTTATGATTATCTTCTAGCATTCAACAACGGGCAAATCTCCCGCCGTGGAGTCGTACGAGAGTCTACAGAAGAAGTTGGAGGAAACGAGGAAGGAGGCGGCAGTCGTTGAGAAGCAGCTCGAGGTCTTCAGAGCAGCTAAACAGGTTGGGGAAAGATCAAAGATCAAAGATCAAGTATCGATGCGCTACTCACATGATCGTTTATTGTGTGAACTTCGATATAAGAGAACAACTATAAGGTTCTAAAAACGAACGGATTGAAAAATTAGGAATCAAAATTTGATATTATTTAATATATAATTAAATAAACTGATAAATTGTAGGCGGAGCTGCAATGTGACGACCTCGATGAGTACATGAAGAAGATGGAGGAACTGGGAGGAGCAGCCATGGATCAGAAGGTATACGGTAGTCTGAGAGGGGTTACTGTATTCTACTGTGTTCATGGGGGTATACGATATTGAGGCCTGGCTACTGTAGACTAGGTTATTGTGAACCTAGAAGTTGATTTACCGAAGAGAGGGTTTTGCGATGTGCTCTTTTCATAAATTTCGTAAAGAAAGTTGTGAAAACTCTCTTCGTTCTGCACGCTCTCTAGCCTCTTTTACCTTTTTTTTCTTTTACGTGACTTGAAAACAATATAAAAAACCGGGCGGTTTGCAGGCCAAGACAGACAAGTCGATTCTGACGCAGAAGTTTGTCAAACTCAAACACGAGTGTCAGAAACTGGAGAAGCTCGTCAAGATTGCCAAACCAGCCGAGTTGCCCACACTCAAGCGACCAGACGGTAGTGCAGGTATTCATTTATTGATTTTCTCTCTTATATACGGTGATCTACTATTATTGATTGGTTTTTTCGTAGATTTATCGTGTTTGAAACTGTATTTCTTTACGAATTCAGGCATGGCTGTGGCGGGATCCTCTCAGCAGGCTCTCTTTCGTAAGATGATGCAGATGCGAAAAGCACAGGTATATTTGAGGATACTGTAGGTTACTGTAGTGGGGTACGAGTTACTGTAGGTGAGCTGTAGTACACTTTGTGAGGGTGGAGTTACTGTAGGTGTACTGTAATGGGGGGAGTTACTGTAGATGTACTGTAGTACACTTTGTGAGGGTGCAGTTACTGTAGGTTACTTTCATAGCTGATGCTGCAGTTGTTGCTGCCTGTTGTAACATTTGTGTTTTGCAGCCATCCGTGGACGAAGAGAAGAAGCAGCGAGAGGAGGAAGAGGCGCGTAAGAGGAAAGAACACGAGGAGAAGGAGGGTGACTACAATTTAGTGAGTACGGTAACTATGGGCGATATCGATTATTGATCCACTGAAATTGAATATCGTTTACGACATTAAAATATTCATTATATACTGTACTCAATGTCTGTATGTGTTGAATAAATCAGAATAGATCCATATCGTTGATTTACAAACCAGTTACTCTCAACCAGTTACATTCATGTTTGACTGGGTCATCTTTATCATAACTTTTTACAACATTTCGCTAGCATTAAGGCTTTTAGTCGATGACTTATAGAATACATTATAGATTCGTGCCCACCGAAGGTCCCACGACGACGTTTGAGGTGGAAGATGACGAAGAGATTGATGAGAGTACGGTAAGTGGATATTGATTGATCTCTATAGATTATTGATTGATTTATTGATTGAAATTTAGATCAAGGGCCCACAGATGCCTACGGTGGCAGCCGATGAAGGGAAGATTGTGAAGGAAGAGCAGGTCAAGGATCAAACTACAGAGAAGAAAGAGGAAGCTAAGGATCAAACTACAAATGATCAAACTACGAATAAACAAACTACAAATTATCAAAATACGAATGATGAAACAAAGGACCAAACTATGGATAATATGAAAGATGAAACAAATGAGAATAAGCTGAAGAAGATCTAGAAGATGAGACGAAGAGTGAGGTTGAAGAGAAGAGACAGAAGATTGATGAGGCTGATGAGGTACGGTCGTTTGATCTTTGATCTTTGTAGTGTGATCTTTGATCTTTGTATTTTGATCTTTGATCTTTGTAGCAGCCAGAAGTGGAACAGACGAAGAGGAGTAGACCTCGTCATCGTGGAGAGAGAAAGGAGAAGGAGAAGGAGGTGAAGAAGATTACACCCGATGGTGGATTGGATATGAGTGGTTCGAAGAGATTCATCTTTGATCTTTCATTCGTATTTTGTAATGCTTTAGTTGAAATTGGCATCAGAATAGGTTATGCGGTGTTACATTTGCCAATGTAAATTTTGGCGTTAATACATCTAAGGGATATAAATATTGCGTTTATGTCAAAATTCCGTTCGAAATTTATACTGTGTATAGTTTACGTGGACGTCTCAAGTAAGTAGAGTAAGTAAGGCCAATGTAATTCCTCCTTACCCATTCATATGCCGATTTGAACGATTTGAATGATTATAAAATATGTTGAATTATTGATATCATGATCCAATCGATACTAGCTGTATCTATTCTGTTTTTGTAACTCTTAAAAGGCCGCATAAGCGTGAACTGGAGGAACCAGTGAGATGCGCGTTTCGTCTTTATTTAGCTTGTTAGTCAAGACAAGATATTCGACTCGCTAAACTAGTCAAGATACCTCAATTCGATATTAGGTTATTAAGTCGCGCACTACGTTATCCTAGTGTTCAATCAATACCGTATCCTTCTCAGGTACAGTAATACCCTCTCAGCTACAGCAATCCTTTCAGGAGAGTACGGTACGGGTGTGCAAGATGCGGATGAGACGTACGCAACGTGGCTGCCGCCTGAGCAACGGGAGAGTGATGCCCAGAAGAAGCTGAAGGAGAAGTTTGCTGGAAGATATTGATTTATTTACGTCTTGATTTATCGATTTGTTTTCTCGACTACGGTATCCCTTTTCTTTTATTTTCATTAGCATGTGGTCCTAAACTTTTGAAATATATCTATTTTATCTTCTTTTTTTTTAAGTTTAATTTAGCCAATGCAGTATCATGGTTGTTTGTTTTATCGATGCGTTTCTCATTATTTGATTTATTGATTTTTTTTGTGATTCCTGTATCTGTTTTCTTTTTTTTTCAATGAATATACAAAATAAAGTAGCAATTTATCTATCGTTAATTGTGTTTTATCAATATTCTTGTACCTTTTTTGAATCATAGCACTGTGCATTTTCGGTAAGCATTTGAGTGTATCTCGCGAGTTTTTTCGAAATTTAAGAGCTCGGATCTGTAAGACTCGAGCATTGTCCGGACATTTCGCCAAGAATTTTGATTCAGGCCACTGTACTTTATGGGTGTAGGGTACCTTGGGCCCACATTACAAAATGGTACCCAAAGTGGCCCTAGCAGTGGAACGCGGCGTGCCAGGTGGGCGCCAAGTTTGAAAACTCGATTATCATATTTTTTCAACCGAACAAACTAGAGTCCAAATTTCTTCGGCATTGTGTCAGGCATGCCCAATGTGCACAGAAACACTATTGAGATTAATTTTAAGCAATTCCTAGACTGATTTTTTTAACTCTAATTTTCGGTTTTTTCGATTTCTCGACATCTGAATTTCAATTCCGCAAAAGTTCTCTAGTATATCCATGGAGCACAACTACTAGCGCATGTAACCCTGCTAGGCGGAAATCGATCTTGGATTGCGCGTGTCGGAAAAAATCGGTCTGATCGTCTCCAACTTGACTCAGACTCGTTGTTTCATAATTTTTTGCTGTATTTTCAAAGCGATTAGTGCGGAATTGTGGTCATCTCAAAGTTTAGAAGTGAGACTAGTAAAATGACACAAGAAGCCCATCACTTGGATCAATTTGAAAATTTCGATTTTCATGACCCCGGGGTCATGGTCGAAAATTTCAAAATTTCTCAAGTTTGAAATGTTTTCATTTATGGAGCTTCTTGTGAAGTACTAATGATGTGAATAATATTCAGCCAATACTAAATGGCTGATCTCTCCTTTCAACCATTTTTTCGAAAATTTTTATTCTGATTGCGTGCGAAAAATCAGAATTGTGTTTGAATCGGTTTCCAACTTGCTTTCTGTAACATTCTATCTAAGTACTTTGCAATGTACATAATCAATATGAAAATCGTTATTTTTGGAAAATTCATATTTTTTAACCATGGTCATGGAAATCGAATTTTTCAAAAGTGAGCCGAATGCCGGGATTTCAGTTCTACTGAGTTTACTCATCATGAAACTTCACATTGTCGTTGTCATTTGCTAATTGTCGCGGCATTCGAGTCGAAAAACTGCAATATTTCAGAAATTTTCCGTGAAAGTAGGCACTCAAATTGGTTTTTTTTTTAATTTTCCAAAATTAACGATTTCATATTGATTATGTACATTGCAAAGCACTTAGATAGAATGTTTAAAAAAAGTAAGATGGAAACTGATTCAAGCACAATATTGACTTTTTCGCACGCATTCAACATAAAAGTTTTCGAAAAATGGTTGAAAAGAGAGATCAGCCATTGAGCATTGGCTGAATATTCTTCACATCATTAGTACTTTACAAGAAGCACCATAAATGAAAACATTTCAAACTTGAGAAATTTTGAAATTTTCGACCATGACCCCCGGTCATGAAAATCGAAATTTTAAAATTGAACCAAGTGATGGGCTTCTTGTGTCATTTAACTCGTCTCACCTCTAAACTTTTAGTAGACCACAATTCCGCACTAATCGTTTTGAAAATACAGCAAAAAATTATGAAACAACGAGTCTGAGTCAAGTTGGAGACGATCAGACCGATTTTTTCCGACACGCGCAATCCAAGATCGATTTCCGCCTAGCAGGGTTACATGCACTAGTAGTTGTGCTCCATGGATATACTAGCGAACTTTTGCGGAATTGAAATTCAGATGTCGAGAAATCGAAAAAACCGAAAATTCGAGTTAAAAAATCAGTCTGTCAATTGCTCAAAATTAATCTCAATAGTGTTTCTGTGTACATTGTGCATGCCCAACACAATGCCGAAGAAATTTGGCCACTAGCTTGTTCGGTTGAAAAAATATGATAATCGAGTTTTCAAACTTGGCGCCCACCTGGCACGCCGCGTTCCACTGCTAGGGCCACTTTGGGTACCATTTTGTAATGTGGGCCCAAGGTACCCTACACCCATAAAGTACAGTGGCCGGAATCAAAATTCTTGGCGAAATGTCCGGAATCTGGACGAAATGCTCGAGTCTTACAGATCCGAGCTCTTAAATGTTTTATAACAAACGACAACAACCGTTGAGAAGTCAATCTGACCATTATGTAGATCACAAACAAACGTTAAAGATACAATATTCAAAGAATCGATATTAAAATTAAACAAAATTCCCGCTCACAAAATGTTGGCAGCTGAGAGTAAAGCGCTGTCTGCTCTACCGATCGCTACCGTAATCTTGTACGGAAAGAGGGCGGAGCCTGTCAGGGTTACTGTAGCCCCGCCCACTACTCGCGAGATTACGTAGCGACCAGCGACACGTTTAAGTAGACATCTCGAAGCAACAATTCGGATTACGGTAAAGAATACAATATATTGATTAGTGCCGACACCAGAGCGGAATACATGATACGGTAGATCTCACAAATCTCTCGAGATGCACTCAAAAGTCAGCCGAAATCAAAGTATTACGATTCAATGAAGATGCAAGTATATTGATAAAACACAATTAACGATTGATAAAAGTCTACTTTATTTTGTATGTTCAATGAAAAAGATAACAGATACTGGAATCACAATAAGTACGAAATCAATCAATAAATCAAATACTGAGAAACACATCAATAAAACAACCACGATACTGTATTGGCTAAATTAAACTTTTTTTAAAAAGACAAAAAGATATATTTCAGAAGTTCAGGAACACATGGAAATGAAAATTAAACAAAACGGATACTGTAGTCGAACAAAACAAATAGATAAATCAAGACGTAAATAAATCAATATCTTCCGGCAAACTTCTCCTTCAGCTTCTTCTGGGCATCACTCTCCCGTTGCTCAGGCGGCAGCCACGTTGCGTACGTCTCATCCGCATCTTGCACTCCCGTACCGTACTCTCCTGAAAGGCTTACTGTAGCTGAGAAAGGGTACGGTATTGATTGAACACTTGGGTAACGTAGTGATTAATAACCTAATATCAACACAGATCGGGAAAAGCGAGTCGAATATCTTTGCTTGACTAACAAGCGAAAAATAAAACGCGAACCTCACTGGTTCGGCATAAGAATAGGTATTGGGGTGTTACATTTGCCTTACTTGCCTACTTACTTGAGACGTCCACGCAAACTATTCGGAGTACAAATTTCGAACGGAATTTTGTCATAAACGTAATATTTATATCCCTTAGATGTATTAACGCCAAAATTTACATTGGCAAACACCCATTCTTATACCAATATCAACTATAGCATCGCAAAATAAGAATGAAAAGATCAAAGATCAAAGATTAATCTCTTCGTACCACTCATATCCAATCCACCATCGGGTGCAATCTTCTTCACCTCCTTTTCCTTCTCCTTAATCTCTCCACGATGACGAGGTCGACTTCTCTTCGTCTGTTCCACTTCTGGCTGCTACAAAGATCAAAGATCAAACTACAAATTCATAAAGATCAAAGATCAACCGACTGTACCTCATCAATCTTCTGTCTCTTCTCTTCAACCTCATTCTTCGCCTCATCATCGAGATCTCTCTTGAGCTTATTATCATCTGTTTTGTTTTCCGTTGTTTGCTCCTTTGGTTCATCATTCGTAGTTTGATCATTTGTAGTTTGATCCTTCGCTTCCTCTTTCTTCCCTGTAGTTTGATCCTTGACCTGCTCTTCCTTCACAACCTTCTCTTCAGCCGCGGCCACCGTAGGCATCTGTGGGACCTTTATCTAAAGGCCAACCAATCAATAATCTGCATAGATCAATAAATATCCACTTACCGTACTCTCATCAATCTCTTCGTCATCTTCCACCTCAAACGTCGACGTGGGACCTTCCGTGGGCACAAATATGTAATGTATTCTATAACACATCGAAGGATCAATGTTCTCAAAAGTTATGATAAAGATGACCCAGTCAAACATGAATGTAACGGGTTTTGAGAGCAGAGTACTTAATTTTAATTCGTTCTTTTTAGTTGTTGAAACATCTTTATCATGTATGGTAAATTAAATTTAAAAAATAAATTAAAAATAAAATAAATCTACGGTATTGATTTATTACACGGTATTGATTTATTCACTACATACATACATTGAGTACCGTATATAATGAAAAAAAACTAACATTATACATGAAATTCAATTTCGAATGATCAATAATCGATATCGTCCATAGTTACCGTACTCACTTCAGCTCATAATTGTAGTCTCCCTCCTTCTCCTCGTGTTCTTTCTTCTTACGCGCCTCTTCCTCCTCTCGTTGCTTCTTCGCCTCATCCGTGGTTGGCTGCAAAACACAAGTGTTAAACAACAACTGCAGCAGCCTCTACGTAGCTATGAAAATAACCTACTGTAACTCCTCCCCCCCCCCTCCCCGATCTCTATCGATTATTGATTGATTTATTTATTGACTTTTAGATCAAGGGCCCACAGATGACGACAGTGAAAGCTACTGAAGAGAAGGATGTGAAGGAAGAGGAGGTCAAGGATCAAACTACAGAGACGAAAGAGGAAGATAAGGATCAAACTACAAATGAACAAACTACAAAGGATCAAACTACGGCTACCAATGAAAACAAAACAGACGAGAATAAGCTCAAGAGAGATTTGGATGATGAGGCGAAGAGTGAGGTTGAAGAGAAGAGACAGAAGAATTATGAAGCTGATGAGGTATGGTCGTTTGATCTTTGATCTTTATATATTTGTACTTTGATCTTTGTAGTTTGATCTTTGATTTTTGTAGCAGCCAGAAGTGGAACAGACGAAGAGGAGTAGACCTCGTCATCGTGGAGAGAGGAAGGAGAAGGAAAAGGAGGTGAAGAAGATTGCACCCGATGGTGGATTGGATATGAGTGGTATGAAGAGATTCATCTTTGATCTTTTTATTCTTTAGTTGATATTGACATCAGCATGGGTAATGCGGTGTTACATTTGCCAATGTAAATTTTGACATAAATATAATAAAAGCGCTATATATATTACGTTTATGACAAAATTTCTTTCGAAATGTGTGCTCTTCATAGCTGGACGTCTCCGTCATTACGACTGAGGCAACTAAGGCGAATAGAACACCCCGTCACCCCTTCTTATGCCAATTTCAACCACAGATAAAATATGTTTAATTATTGATATCATGAGCTAATCGATATTAGCTGTACCTATTCTGATCGATTAGCACGTTCTTACAACTCTTATAACGCTGCATAAGCGTGAGCTGAACCAACCAGTAAGATGCGCGTTTCGTCTTTAGCTTGTTAGTCAAGCCAGGATATTCGACTCGATTTTTTTCACTCGATTTATGTTGATATTAGGTTATTAATCGCGCACTACGTTATCCAAGTGTTCAAGCAATACCGTACCCTTATCAGCTACAGTAATCCTTTCAGGAGAGTACGGTACGGGAGTGCAAGATGCGGATGAGACGTACGCAACGTGGCTGCCGCCTGAGCAGCGGGAGTGTGATGCTCAGAAGAAGCTGAAGGAGAAGTTTGCTGGAAGATATTGATTTATTTACGTCTTGATTTATCGATTTGTTTTGTTCGACTACAGTATCCGTTTTCTTTAATTTTCATTTGCATGTGTTCCTGAACTTCTGAAATATATCTTTTTGTCTTTTTTTAAAAAGTTTAATTTAGCCAATACAGTATCATGGTTGTTTGTTTTATCGATGCGTTTCTCATTATTTGATTTATTGATTTCGTACCTATTGTGATTCCTGTATCTGTTTTCTTTTTTCAATGAATATACGAAATAAAGAAGACTTTTATCAATCGTTAATCGTGTTTTATCAACATTCTTGCATCTTCTTTGAAACATAATAAGAAAGATAATGAGAAAGATACTACGGATAATGAGAAAGATAAAACAGATGAGAATAAGCTCAAGAGAGATCTCGATGATGAGACGAAGAGTGAGGTTGAAGAGAAGAGACAGAAGATTGATGAGACTGATGAGGTATGGTCGTTTGATCTTTGATCTTTATATATTTGTAGTTTGATCTTTGATCTTTGTAGCAGGCAGAAGTGGAACAGACGAAGAGAAGTCGACCTCGTCATCGTGGAGAGAGGAAGGAGAAGGAGAAGGAGGTGAAGAAGATTGCACCCGATGGTGGATTGGATATGAGTGGTACGAAGAGATTCATCTTTGATCTTTCATCTTTGAACATTCTTATTTAGTTGTGCTCTAATTGATATTGGCACATTGGTGATGCGGTGTTACATTTAAAAAAAGTAAATTTCATACGGTATTTTGGGGAAAAATACAATCTAATTGTAAGCGTTATAAATATTCCGTTGTGACAAAATGCCGCTTGAAATTTGTACTCTGCATGGTTTACGTGGATTTCTCCGTCGTTACGGCGGAGGCAAGTAAGGCTAATGAACACTGCATCACCCATTTTTATGCCAATTTCAACTACATCATTTTTGACGTTGACATTGACGCAACTTTATTAGCTAATGGATGTTTCGTAGCTTGGTTGCCATGAATTCTCTCTATTTCGAACGATTATGCTTCGCAATTTTGCATGAATTGAGGACCACGAAATCATCCGTCCATCTCTTGACTGGGCGTCCCTGTTTCCTCTTGCAACAGGGGGTTCAATTGAGGACACGCACCGACCATCGATCATATGGCGCAGTCTCGAAACCACATCATGATAAAATATAATATATACCAATTGATATTGGCTGTATCTATTCTGATCGATTAGCACATTCATGTAACTCTTATAACGCCGCATAAGCGTGAGATGGACGAACCAGTGAGATGCGCGTTTCATCTTTCGCTTGTTAGTCAAGATAAGATATTCGACTCGCTAACCAAGCTTTCTCAGCCGACTTCGAATCGATATTAGGTTATTAATCGCGCACTACATTATCCAAGTGGTCAATCAATACCGTACCCTTCTCAACTACAGTAACCCTTTAAGGAGAGTACGGTACGGGAGTGCAAGATGCGGATGAGACGTACGCAACATGGCTGCCGCCTGAGCAACGGGAAAGTGATGCTCAGAAGAAGCTGAAGGAGAAGTTTGCTGGAAGATATTGATTGATTTGCGTCTTGATTTATTGATTTTTTTGTTTTGTATTACAGTATCCCTTTTATTTAAATTCCTTAGCATGTGTTCCTAATCTTCTTGATAATGAAATATATCGATTATATCTTATTTTGTAAAGTTTAATTTAGCCAATACAGTATGATGGTTGTTTTATTGATGTGTTTCTCAGTATTTGATTTATTTCTTGATTTCGTACTTATTGTGATCCCAGTAACTGTTATCTTTTTCATTAAATATACGAAATAAAGTAGACTTTTATCAATCGTTAATTGCGTTTTATCAATATTCTTGCATCTTATTTGAATAGTAATACTATAGATTTTGTTTCGGTTGATATTTGATTGTATCTCGGGAGTTTTGTGAGATTTAAGACACCGGCTCAGTGAGATTCCAGGTAGTGCCGGACATCGACCTCACCGATTTCGCTCAAAATTTATTTGTGGACACCCCCCCGGCCCCCTATCACAAAATGGGTATTCATTTGGGCTGGGTCCTTGAAACACAGATGTGGCGGGTTTTCGAAATTTGAAAACTCGATTTTCGCCAAAAAAAAGTGGAGCGACCTAGGTCCAATATTAGTGTGGAATAATTACATATATGCCTATGCAACAAAAACTCGCTATTGGACGGTCCGGATATCCGATCGCAAACTGATTTTTTTACCTCCTCAAAACATTCTAAATTTAATTAAAATTTTAAAACAAAAAACGGCAGCCCAATTTTATCCTCATTTTATAGAGCAAAACATTCCGCATCGAATAAGGCAAAAAAATCAAAAATCGATCGACCCGTCTTTTGAGATTAATGAACCTGAAGATGACCCGAAAATATTTTTGTTTTCAAACCCCCTCATGTTTGTACTCATATTGAAGAGCTCGTCGAGTTGAACATCTTTCATGTTGAACGTTTTGTCTGAAACTCATGTACAAGAGAAATACATCTTTATTCATTCTTTTATTTATTCTCACAGTTTTTCAGTCAATTTAGAGTAAATCGAAAGTAAAATATTTTTTGTGCACAAAGTGATTACGCCTATATTGTAGAACTCAAAAATCCATACTTAATTAGTTGTTTCACGAAAAAAAATTGTTGACCCCTATGCTGAAAAACATGGCCTCTAAAGTGGTCATGAAAAAAAAGTTGTCGAAACCTTGTCATGTTTATACTCATTTTAAAGAACTCGTCGAGCACATCATTTTTCATGTTGGTCGTATTCTATGAAAGTCGTTTGTTCTGAAGATACAAGCGATACAAAATATTTGGATCCAATAAATCTTAATTCATGTATTTCTTTTGTACATGAGTTTCAGACAAAACGTTCAACATGAAAGTTGTTCTACTCGACGAGCTCCTTAATATGAGCACAAACATGAGGAGGTTTAAAAACAAAAATATTTTCGGGTCATCTTCAGGATCATTTATCTCAAAACACGGGTCGATCGATTTTTGATTTTTTTGCCTTATTCGATGCGGAATTTTTTGCTCTATAACAAAAGGCTAAAATTGGGCTGCCGTTTTTTGTTTTGAAATTTTAATTAAATTTAGAATGTTTTGAGGAGTTAAAAAAATCAGTTTGCGATCGGATATCCGGACCGTCCAATAGCGAGTTTTTGTTGCATAGGCATATATGTAATTATTCCACACTAATATTGGACCTAGGTCGCTCCACTTTTTTTTGGCGAAAATCGAGTTTTCAAATTTCGAGAACCCGCCACATCTGTGTTTCAAGGATACAGCCCAAATGAATACCCATTTTGTGATAGGGGGCCATGGGGGTATCCACAAAAAAAATTTGAGCCAAATCGGTGAGGTCGATGTCCGGGGTCAGTGGCTCAACCCTCGAATCTTACTGAGACGGTGTCTTAAATGTTTTAATAACAAACGACAACATCCGTAGATAAGTCGATCTGACCGTTAAGTAGATCACAAACACACGTTAAAGAGACAATATTAAAAGAACAATTCGGATTACGGAAAGGAATACAATATTTTTTGTTAGGATATTCAGGCTCCCCATCGAGATTGACACGCAGAAGTTGCCCATCGCATCTGCTACAGTAACCACGTCAAAGAAGGACGCTCAGGTAGGTATACTGTAGAGGGACGGGATCGATCGATAGTTACCATAACCTGCGATTGATGTGCAAGTGCAATGTGCGCTGCAAGCGTGTGCACTGCCCGAAGCTCACGGTGTGCTCAGGAAGTCAACGGCACAGTCGAGAATTAAGAGGTATCTATTATAACACCCTGAAAGTAGTATCAGTGTCAAATCATTCAATCCTCTTGATTATCATGAACACGTGAAACTTGAATCTAACATGTCCAGTAATGTCGGGGAGTTCTTATTTATTTATTATTATTTCTTTATAACATCAAATATATATTCATAAACATATGAGATGGTTTTCTGTCACGTAAAAGCGGTTTTGTTTTGGCTCGGTTGCAGTTTTCATAGGAAGGGTCTAATTTGAGAAACTTGAATGATCAAAGGGAGATTTGAGTTATCTTTCTATTTGCTCATTTAGTGGAAATAATTATGGATGAATTGTTCTAGTTTATAGTTATAGGATATTTAAAATTATTTATAATTTACAAAATGGTTATTTAACTATTTAATTAACAATAAAATTGGCAGAAAGACGGCAGTGGATGAGGACTTCTACGAGGAAGACGAGGATGAATTCCTCGATCGAACAGGACAGATTGAGGCTCAGAGGGAGAAGAGACGACAGTGGCATGAGGTTACGTACTTTATGCACTTTGTACTAGATCCGACGTGTTGCTGACCTGGTGAGTCTGCGTTTCGGGCGAAAATTGTAAAGAGAATGGGACTCTATCTATTCAATGTCTTAGAAACGCCATTTACTTAGGCTTGATCGAATTCCGAATCATACATTGCCATACCCTCGCAGTGCGAGGATTTACCCACTATATAAGGCCCATTTTAGGACACTTGATAAAAAATGAAGCTAAAAATGACGATTTTTATGCGAAAATAACGAATTTTGTAAATCAACCCACTCTATTTCGAGAATTGACCCACTATATAAAAATAGACCGCGAGGGTACCGAAAATGTATGATACCGAATTGCTCTAATGCAGAACCATAGTTTTTACAATTTTTAAAATTTACTATATTATTGTTATTATTATTGTTATTATTATTATTATTATTATTATTATTATTATTATTATTATTATTATTATTATTATTATTATTATTATTATTATTATTATTATTATTATTATTATTATTATTATTATTATTATTATTATTATTATTATTATTATTATTATTATTATTATTATTATTATTATTATTATTATTATTATTATTATTATTATTATTATTATTATTATTATTATTATTATTATTATTATTATTATTATTATTATTATTCTATTTTAGCATTCAACAACGGGCAAGTCCCCCGCGGTGGAGTCGTACGAAAGTCTGCAGAAGAAGTTGGAGGAGACGAGGAAGGAAGCGGAAGTCGTTGAGAAGCAGCTCGAGGTCTTCAGAACAGCTAAACAGGTTGGGATAGATCAAAGATCAAAGATCAATTTTCTAAAATACTTATTAGCTGTTTACGCGATCCTTTATTGTGTGAATTTGATGTTGTTTCGATATAAGAAAACAATTATAGGGTTCGGGACTGAAAAATTTGTTACCAAAATTGCAAAATATATTAATATTTAATTAAATAAATTAATAAACTGTAGGCGGAGCTGCAATGTGACGACCTCGATGAGTACATGAAGAAGATGGAGGAACTGGGAGGAGCAGCCATGGATCAGACCACGTAAGCATCGAATTGATCTTTGATCTTTGATCTTTCCCCAACCTGTTTAGCTGTTCTGAAGACCTCGAGCTGCTTCTCAACGACTTCCGCTTCCTTCCTCGTCTCCTCCAACTTCTTCTGCAGACTTTCGTACGACTCCACCGCGGGGGACTTGCCCGTTGTTGAATGCTAAAATAGAATAATAGTAATAATAATAGTAATAATAATAATAATAATAATAATAATAATAATAATAATAATAATAATAATAATAATAATAATAATAATAATAATAATAATAATAATAATAATAATAATAATAATAATAATAATAATAATAATAATAATAATAATATAGTAAATTTTTAAAAAAATGCAAAAACTATGGTTCTACATTAGAGCAATTCGACATTTGATCAAGCCTATTCGACATTGAATACAGTGTAGCCAAAAAGTCATGGGACACTTTTTCAACTTTTTATAACTTTTGATCCAGGAAAGCGATCAAGCTGATATTTTGAGACAATGTACAGAATTTATCAAGGGATACAACCATGATGTGTTGGTGTAATTAAATTAGTTCACAGTTGCATAGTAATGATTCTATCGAAATACACTTTTTTGAAAAATTACATTTCTTTGGTGAAAGGCACTGTTCTTCTGAAACACTGTGAGGGTGTGTAATAAGGCTGCACAGTCAAACAATCCGGAATGGCTCTGACTCCGATTTCGAGCTGTAGCTTTGTTGCAAATGTGACCCCCAAAATTTATAACTCAGCTTCTTGATGTGCTAACGACCCGCTCTAAGTGCTGAAATGATGCCAGTGGCGAGTAATGTTCATCCCCAGATTACAGTAGTCAAAGCTCGACATTTGCCCTCAGGGCATAAAATAATTTTTTTGAAGAAGGAATTTGAGACCATACCGTTCAGCGGGCGGGTCTTCTAAAAATATGGTTCCTGCGCAAGCAGCTTTGTAATGTATCATATATGTATTTCCCTTATTTTGGTTAAGTTCCGATTCCTTTCAGACCTGCAGCAAACGCTCTGCTGAGGTCTACTCGGTTGTAGCGAATAAAGATCAAAATACAAAGATCAAAGATCAAAGTTCAGCAATAGTATAAAAAGTTTTGTCAACATCTCTAACATGCATGGGTGCTTTGAAAATAAAAGATTTCATCAAATGAGGACCGGGAACGAGAGAAGTGAGAGAGAAAGCGCAAGAGCGCGCACCGAGTAGACCTCAGCATAACTTTTGCTACGGGTCTAAAAGGAATCGGAACTAAACCAAAATAAGGGAAATAAATATATGATACATTGCTAAGCTGCGAACCATAATTTTAGAAGACCCGCCCTATGAACGGTAGGGTCTCAAATTCAGTCCTCCTTCAAAAAAATTATTTTATGCCCTGAGGGCAAATGTCGAGCTTTGGCTACCGTAATCTGGGGATAAACATTACTCGCCACTAGAATCATTTCAGCACTTAGAGCGAGTCGTTAGCACATCTAGAAGCTGAGTTATAAAATTTTTGGGTCAAAGTTGCAACCCTGCTACAGCTTGAAATCCTAATCGTAGCTATTCCGGATTGTTTGACTGTTCAGCCCTAGTATATGTCTACACTCTCACAGTGTTTCAGAAGAACAGGGCCTTTCACCAAAGAAATGTAATTTTTCAAAAAAGTGTATTTCGATAGAATCATTGCTATGCAACAGTGAACTAATTTAATTACACCAACACGTCATGGTTGTATCCCTTGATAAATTCTGTACATTGACTCAAAAGATCAGCTTGATTGCTTTCCTGGATCAAAAGTTATAAAAAGTTGAAAAAGTTTCCCATGACTTTTTGGCTACACTGTAGATAGAGTCGCATCCTCTTTTCAACTTTGGCCCGAAACACAGACTCGCCAGGTCGGTAACACTTGAGATCTAGTACAAAGTCCAAAAGTACATTACCTCATGCCACTGTCGTCGTTTCTCCCTCTGAGCCTCAATCTGACCTGTTCGATCAAGGAATTCATCCTCGTCTTCCTCGTAGAAGTCCTCATCCGCTGCCGTCTTTCTGCCAATTTTATTGTTAATTAAATTGTTAAATAAATTATTTAAAATAATTATTTTGCCTTTGCCAGTAATGTGCTTATGAACACATTTATTTGATGGAATAAAGAAAAAAGAAATAGTAAATAGTAACACCCCGTCCTTAGCGGACCTGTTAGATTCCTGTTTCACGTGTTCATGATAGTCAAGAGGATTGGATGACTCGACAATGATACTGTTTTCATTATGTTATAATGCATACTAGGGATCCGCCAACGTGCGGTCGCTCAGAAATGATTTCTCACTAATTAATGAATGAGAAATCGCGCGCACGGTATTCATATGATAATTAAAAAATTATTCGTGCAAAGTCGCGCAGTCGACTCATTCTCATTTATTTCTATTGAATTAGCGGTTAAAAACAACCGATATAAAGCCTGAAAATGGCTTGAAAATGATTCCCAAATGCGCGACTTTGCACGAAATTAAGAGTCAAAATCGCGCTGAATGACTTTTCATCATTTTAACGTCGAACATTGGTCGACCGGTCGTGCAGTTGCACGAATGCGGATCTCTAATGCAAACCTCTTAATTCTCGACTGTGCCGTCGACTTCCGGAGTACACCGTGAGCGTCGAGCAGTGCACACGCTTGCAGAGCACATTGTACCTGCACATCAATTAAGGGTTATGGTAACTATTGATCGATCCCGCCCCTCTACAGTATACCTACCTGAGCGTCCTTCTTTGACGTGGTTACGGTAGCTGATGCGATGGGCTACTTTTGCGTGCCAATCTCGATAGGGAGTATCTACCGTATCATGTATTCCGCTCTGGTGTCGGCCCTAATCAATATATTGTATTCCTTACCGAAATCCCAGTTACCGTAATCCGAATTGTTGCTTCGAGATGTTTACTTAAACGTATAACTGGTCGCTACGTAATCTCGCGAGTAGTGGGCGGGGTTACAGTAACCCTGACAGGCTCCGCCCCTTCCCGTACCAGATTACGGTAGCGATCGGTAGAGCAGGCAGCGCTTTACTCTCAGTTGCCAACATTTTGCGAGCGGGAAATTTGTCTAATTTTAAATTCGATTCTTTTAATATTGTCTCTTTAACATTTGTTTGTGATCCACTTAATGGTCAGATTGACTTCTCAACGGTTGTTGTCGTTTGTTATTAAAACATTTAAAGTTCAAAAAAAAAACTCGCGAGATGCACTAAAATGTCAACCGAAACAAATGTATAGTATTATTATTCACAGAAGATGCAAGAATATTGACGAAACACAATTAACGATTGATAAAAGTCTACTTTATTTTTGTATATTCAATGAAAAAGAAAACAGTTACTGGGATCGCAATAAGTACGAAATCAATGAATAAATCAAATAGTGAGAAACACATCAATAAAACAACCATTATATTGTATTTGCTAAATTAAACTAAAAAAAAGAATACAAAAAAAATATATTTCAAAAGTTTAGGAACACATGGTAAGGAAATTGAATAAAAGGATACTGTCAAGACGGAAATCAATCAATATCTTCCAGCAAACTTCTCCTTCAGCTTCTTCTGGACATCACTTTCCCGCTGCTCAGGGGGCAGCCACGTTGCGTACGTCTCATCCGCATCTTGCACACCCGTACCGTACTCTCCTGAAAGGATTACTGTAGCTGAGAATTGTATTACTGTAGCTGAGAAGGGTATTACTGTAGCTGAGAAGGGTACGGTATTGATTGAACACTTGGATAACATAGTGCGTGATTAATAACCTAATAGCGAATATATGGATCTCGACTTGGATAGCGAGTCGAATATCTTGACCTAACTAACAAGCGAAAGATGAAACGTGCATCTGACTGGTTCGTCCAGCTCACACTTATGTAGCGTTATAAGAGTTGTAAGAACGTGCAAATCGATTAGAATAGGTACTGCAATATCGATTGGTCCATGATATCGGACAATCAATAATTAAACATACTTTATAATGCTATGGTTGAAATTGGCATAAGAACGGATAATGCGGAGTAATAGTTGCCTTACTCTCCACCTGCAGTTGCGACGGAAACGTCCACGTAAATTATGCAGAATACACATTTCGAACGGGATTTTGTCATAAAATGCAATATTTATAGCGCATAGATTGTATTTATGCCAACATACCGTACGAAATTTACTTTGGCAAAATGTAACACCGCAATACCCATTCGTATACCAATATCAACTATAGAATTGCAAAATAATAATGAAAAGCTCAAAGATCAAAGATCAATCTCTTCGTACCACTCATATCCAATCCACCATCGGGTGCAATCTTCTTCACCTCCTTCTCCTTCTCCTTCCTCTCTCCACGATGACGAGGTCGATTTCTCTTCGTCTGTTCCACTTCTGGCTGCTACAAAGATCAAAGATCAAACTACAAAGAGCAAAGATCAAACCACAAATACAGAAAGAAAAAAGTTCAAACGACCGTACCTCATCAGCCTCATCAATCTTCTGTCTCTTCTCTTCAACCTCACTCTTTGTCTCATCTTCTAGATCCCTTTTGAGCTTATTCTCATCTGTTTTATCTTTCTTATTATCCGTAGTTTGCGCCTTTGTTTCATCATTTGTAGTTTGATCATTTGTAGTTTGATCCTTAGCTTCCTCTTTCTTCTCTGTAGTTTGATCCTTCGCCTGCTCTTCCTTCACAACCTTCTCTTCAGTGGAGGCCACCGTAGGCATCTGTGGGCCCTTGATCTAAATGTCAATCAATAAATCAATAATCTATAGAATCAATCAATATCCACTTACCGTACTCTCATCAATCTCTTCGTCATCTTCCACCTCGAATGTCGTCGTAGGACCTTCCGTGGGCACGAATCTGTAATGTATTCTATAAGTCTTCGGAGACTTAATGTTAGCGAAATGTTCTCAAAAGATATGATAAAGATGACCCAGTCAAACATGAATCTCGCGGGTTTGGAACGAGTCATTTTTGCTCTACTCATATTTTCAGAACTAACAATAAGGTGACCCGTACTCGTTATGGAAAATAGTATATCTACAGTATTGATTTATTCACAACATACAGACGTTGAGTACCGTATATAATGAATATTTTAATGTTATAAACGATATTCAATTTCGTATGATCAATAATCGATACCGTCCGTAGTTACCGTACTCACTTCAGCTCATAATTGTAGTCTCCCTCCTTCTCCTCGTGTTCTTTCCTCTTACGCGCCTCCTCCTCCTCACGCTGCTTCTTCGCTTCGTCCGTGACTGGCTGCAATACACAAGATGTTGCGACAATCACAGCAGCACCTGCCATACATGGGCAACCTTTGCCGCTCGAAATTAAAATCGGGTGGTAGGACGCAAAAATTTCATGTTTGAGTGAATTTAGACTAATTCATTTTCATTTTTGAGCGAATTTTTACGTCGAATAGATAGGTTATCGGTTTTCAAAATCAGGGTTTTTTTCGATTTTTGTGAAATTTTGACTCAAAATCCGGTCAGGCTTGGTGCTTTGCAACATACTTTTCGACCTATACAGCCACGACAGGGTAGACCTCCCGAAGTAACTATGCCAGTAACCTACAGTAACTCCACTCCTGCTACAGTACACCTACAATAGCTCGTACCCCACTACAGTACACCTACAGTATCCTCATCCATACCTGTGCTTTTCGCATCTGCATCATCTTACGAAAGAGGGCCTGCTGAGAAGATCCCGCCACTGCCATGCCTGAATTAGCAAAGCCATCAAAACAAACATACAGTTTCAAACATGAGAAATCTATGCCAAAATCAATCAATACAAGTAGATCACCGTATACATAAGTGAGAGAGAAAATCAATAAATCAATACCTGCACTACCGTCCGGTCGCTTGAGTGTGGGCAACTCGGCTGGTTTGGCAATCTTGACGAGCTTCTCCAGTTTCTGACACTCGTGTTTGAGTTTGACAAACTTCTGTGTCAGAATCGACTTGTCTGTCTTAGCCTGCAAGAAGAGGAGGGTAAAGGGAGAAGAGTTATGGGATTGTTCTGGTGGTCTACGCCTATAGATGATGCGTTTTTTGAGTTTTCTCTGCTTTAAAAAATATCTTTTCGTTACTCACTTTTTGAAAAGAGCACTTCGGCACATCCGCTCTATCAAAGTTCTGAGCCACATGCGAAGATCTACCCACTATATACGGCTCATTTTCAGCATCTACCCACTATATAATGACCACTTTTTATGCGAAAGATTAATATTTAAGCGAAATTTTTTCTAAATCGACCCACTATATAAAAAAGAATCGGTGAGGGCGCCGAAAATGTATATTCAGAGCGCGCAAAACCCTTTCGTCGCTAAATTACTAGGTATACACACAATAACCTAATCTACCGTAGTCAGCCCTCACCAGTGTATACCACAATGAATACGGTATAATAAAGTAATCCCTGTCAGACTACCGTATACCCCATGAACACGGTAGAATAGAGTAACCTCTATCAAACTACCGTATACCTTCTGATCCATGGCTGCTCCTCCCAGTTCATCCATCTTCTTCATGTACTCATCGAGGTCGTCACATTGCAGCTCCGCCTACAATTTATCTGTTTATTTAATAAAATATTTTGCAATTTTGGTTCCAAATTTTTCAGTCCCGAACCCTATAATTGTTTTCTTATCACGCGTGTCGCGTAAGGATCGAGACAAAATCGTGGGGTGTCCGGACAAAATATAACCACTATTGTATTTACTATTTTTGGATAGCCCTGACAGTGCCGGAGAAGATAGCGTTTCGATTTTTTGTCTAAGATCAATTTCGACGAAGATAGACGTCGTTGACTATCGGAATGTGCGGAAAAGTGTTGAATTTCACCCGCAATAGCTCGCTTTGGAACGGAAATAGCGAAAATATCTCAGAGACATAAATTGTAGAGAATTTTCAGAAGAATCGAAATAACACAAGCAGAAATAACAAAATCGATTTTTCATCAGCTTCTGTGGCGGAAAGCTGACGTTTGCACAGCAAATCATAAGTGCAAATTTTTTATTGGCTTAGATGGTAGATATTGTGAAGACGCATCGATTGATATATACTTTATGGGGTCGAATCGTGACCGCAATATGAGTTTTTTCCAAAAAAAAACCAGTCTAAAATCCCGGACTTAGCCGATTTATCGCTCGAGAGATGGAAGGATCACTTTGATCTACCCACTCGTCTCTCGATGATCTATGATATCTCCTGGTATTTCTGTACATTGAACTCGAAAAAAAGCAAAGAAATAAATGAAAAACATAATTCAAAGAATTAGCATGTAGACAATGGAAATATAAACAAACAACAATCTATATATCAAAAATGGAGTCTCTTCCGGCTGCGATAGTCTCTCGAAGGAAACCCTCCTCATCCTGCTTATCAGTGATAATCTCATCAAATTCGTCTTCATCCTCGTCCTCATTCTCCTCCTCAAAGACATCATCTTCCATCTCCCATTCAGCCTCCGACTCATTTCTTCTCCTCTTGCGAGTGTTTTTCGTATTTGAAGCAGTGCTCTCAGTCCTTCTCCAGATCAACTCCCTTGAGCCTTGGTCCCTTCTCATGGATAGATGGTCGATTGACAGAGAAGTAGCACATATTCGAAAAACAATATATTCAGGATTCAACAATATATTCAAGAAACAGTGAAACCTGTTAAAAACACTTGAAAACACGTAAAACAAACAAAAAGAGTTGGTAAATCATTGATCATCGAGAGACGAGTGGGTAGATCAAAGTGATCCTTCCTTCTCTCGAGCCAGAAATCGGCGAGATAGATTTCAGACTCGTTTTTTTGGGAAAAAATCATATTGCGGTCACGATTCGACCCCATAAAGTATATATCAATCGATGCGTCTTCACAATATCTACCATTTGAGCCAATAAAAAATTGCACTTATGATTTGCTGTGCAAACGTCAGCTTTCCGCCACAGAAGCTGATGAAAAATCGATTTTGTAATTTCTGCTTGTGTTATTTCGATTCTCCTGAAAATTCTCTACAATTTATGTCTCTGTGATATTTTCGCTATTTTCGTTCCAAAGCGAGCTATTGCGGGTGAAAGTCAACACTTTTCCACACATTCCGACAGTCAACGACGTCTATCTTCGTCGAAATTGATCTTAGACAAAAAATCGAAACGCTATCTTCTCCGGCACTGTCAGCACTCTCTAAAAATGCTTTATACCAGATTTTCATTTTTTCATTGTCCGTTAGTTGTATCAAATTCACGCAATAAAGGATCGTCTAAACAGCGAATAAGTATTTTGCAAAATTGATCTTTGATCTTTTATCTTTCCCAACCTGTTTAGCTGCTCTGAAGACCTCGAGCTGCTTCTCAACGACTTCCGCTTCCTTTCTCGTTTCCTCCAACTTCTTCTGTAGACTCTCGTACGACTCCACCGCGGGAGACTTGCCCGTTGTTGAATGCTACAAAATAATCTATTATTATTATTATTATTATTATTATTATTATTATTATTATTATTATTATTATTATTATTAAAATGTGGGCAAAGAATCGTTCATTAAATTTAATTGAGTCGCATACTCCTTCCACATTGGCCAGAAACCGAGACTCACCAGGTCGGCAATTTTTGACCCGAAACCAAGACCAATTAGCGCTAGTCCTTATTGACGTTCGGTTAATTTTCCGGAAAAGGCACTCGGAAAAAGCAAAAGGGTGTCAGTTAGCTAGTCAGAGAACCAAGATAAATGCTTTTTTCAAGAATGTAAAACCAACAACCTTGTGCTTTTTTCGAGTCCCTTTTAATGAAAATTAACGCAGCATCATTGACAAGCATCGGGTACAATTAGCATCAATATACTGGGGTGAATTGAGAGTCGAATTGGCGAATGGCTCTTCTTATTGATTGGTATGGTGCATCATTATGCTCACAATCAACTGGGCTTACTCGTCCTGATAAGTGGCGGAGATCAAAAAATGCACTAAAGTTCTACAATAATTGCGTGACTGAACCACAAAATGCGATAAATAGCAAACAATGTAGGAGAAACAGATAAATTTCTTCTCAAAAACATCCATTTGGCGCTTATCAGTACCCCAATTTGATCTATAATTTCCAAATTTCGCTTGACTGTCCAAATGTTTGCTCACCCGTCTCACCCATAGGTCGAAAAGTACGTTACAAACAACCGAGTCGTGCCGCATTTTGGGGGTTTTTTCCCCGAAAAAAATGGTCACATTTTGAAAATCCGTAAGGTTGCTTATTCGAGGTATGCTCTCACCTCATGCCATTGTCGTCTCTTCTCCCTCTGAGCCTCAATCTGTCCTGTTCGATCGAGGAATTCATCCTCGTCCTCCTCGTAGAAGTCCTCGTCCGCTGCCGTCTTTCTGACAATTTAATTGTAAATTAAATAGTTAAATAACCATTTTGGACAATTAAAATAGGTTAAAATATCTTAAAATACAAACTAAAACAATTGATCCATCCTAATTACCGCTTGATCAACAATAGCAAATTGATATATAACTCAAATCTCCAGCATGATCATTAAAGTTCCTCGAATTTCAATATTCTTTTGAAATTACCACCAAAGCTACAACGAACACCGAAATCGCTTTTTACATGACGAAGAAAAATCATCTCCACTCTTTCCCTTTGCCAGAAATATGTTTATGAATATATATGTATTTGATGGAATACAGAAAGAATAAATAAGAACTCCCAGACAATAATGGACCTGTTAGATTCCCGTTTCAGGTGTTCATGATCATAATAAATAAGGGATTATTCAACAATAAGATTTTCTTCTACGCAGCAAAAATACCTCTTAATTCTCGACTGTGCCGTTGACTTCCGGAGCACACCGTGAGCATCGAGCAGTGCACACGCTTGAAGAGCACATTGCACCTGCACATCAATCATGGATTACGGTAATTATTTATCGATCCCGCCCCTCTACAGTACACCTACCTGAGCATCCTTCTTTGACGTGGTTACGGTAGCCGATGCGATAGGCGACTTCTGCGTGCCAATCTCGATGGGGAGCCTGAATATAAATCATCTGTCTGACCCCATTGAACCGCTATCGCACCCTGAAGCTACTGTAACCTAAAGCTACAGTATCCTAAAGCTACCGTACTCACTCAATCGAGCAGATCCACTTATGATTGTGGCTGTTAACACCCGTTTCACTGTACGTGAACTCCATGTCGAAGCCTTCACGATCGAAGAACTTTTGCAGGGCCTGAGGTGATAATTATCGATTGATTGGGAGATCGGGTTTGAAAGATTTCAAAACTATGATATTCATCAATTACCATCAACAAAGAATTGGATTTAGCAAAGGGTAGTGTTGCTTGTCTCTAACGAAAATTTATTTAAAATACTTGAATATTATAACAATAAACAATAAAATATAACACCTTGACGGGAGCATCTCTGTAGTATGCCTCTCGATCCTCCATAAGATGAGAATCCAGACCGTCCATCTCACTCTGCAAATACATATATTTGATTATTATTTATTCTTATACATTCCATTTTTACAATTACATAACACAGCAACGTCAACTGCTACGACTAAATCCATAGGTCGAAAAGAATGTTACAAAGTACCAAGCCTGATCGTAGTGCAAAATTTCCCAAAAATCGAAAAAACCTGACCGCATTTTGAAAGCCAATAACCTAGCTATTCGACCTATGACTACATCCACCACATCCTCTCATCACCACAACCAGCTTCTACAGTAATCTACCGTAACCCACTCCTCACCACAATCAGCGACTACAGTAATCTACCGTAATCCACTTCTAACGACAATCAGCGACTACAGTAATCTATTGTAACCCACTCCTCACCACAATCTGCGACTACAGTAATCTACCGTAACCCACTCCTCACCACAACTAGTCCAGACGGTCCAGCATCGTCATAGTCCATTCCCCATGAGCATCCTTCCTCCTCCAACTCTCGTGCCTTCTCACGTTCCATCTGAAAGATATTGTAATCGATAAATCAATATTCATTTATCGATCGCAGACTGACACTCCGTATAATGATCACTCATTATATTGATTGTTTACACAACTATAAATAATAAATATTCCATCGATCGATATTTACACTACCGTATACCTCTTCGCGGGCTTGTTTGGCCAATTTCGCTTCGAGAGCCTTCTTCGCCACTCGTTCTCTCATCTCTGTAGGGGAACAGTCCCACTCCGGCTCCGCGTCCTCCTCTGGTCCGACTAGATTGAAGATACGAGAACTACCTGAGAGAATAATACAATATAAGAACAAAATTGTAATATATACTACAAGAAAATTACGGTATGGTGCACGACGATGAGCGTTAAGCGTATGAGCTTTCTCACTTTTGCCCACTCTCACGCTCGAAATCCTGTATTCTGGTATTTTTTCCAGATGTTTGGAACCCGCTTCCCGGTATCGATAGCTGGAAGCCGGTAAATTTACTGCCTGGATCCATGCAGTTGACCAGGCTGGAAAAAATATGACAGTACTCACCTCCAAAGCGTAGTATCATTCCGACTTGCACTCGATGGTATTGATTGGCTGGCAGTGTTGTCTTGTTCAACTTCGACCCGTGAGTCGATCCCATGTCGAAGATGTACCAACCAGGACGACCCTTCGTGATACGCTCGTGTCCTGAATAGAATGAGGTTACTGTATTGTCTATTATTGATTGGCAAAATAACAGATCCACTTATGCTGCAGCACTATCATTACCATACGAAAATTAGAACTAAATACACCACCACCTACGAATACATGTGGTGTGATATAATTAACACTAATTAACAAATTTCAAACGTATCGCTTCAAGTTTATCTTCTTCCTCGAGAAGCGAGAAATATAATATTTAAAATTGCAACTCACCAAATTGTAGGACAGCATGATATCGGGAAATGCTCGGATGTTCAAGAGTTATATCACACTCGGGTAGACGTCCGATGGTAAGGAACGTTGGATGCTTTCTCTTCGATAAATCGATCGAATCCACGATTGAACCATCTTTGAGAACCTACATTTATTTGCCATTATACAAATATTAATATATTCAACCCTGTTTACCACATACTTAACTATAGATGCGCACAAACGTTATGTAAAGTTATGTATTGTTATTTTGCAATTCAAATGAATTACCCTACAATAACAGCAAACGCGGTGAACTCACTTCGAGTTTGTAATCAGCCTTATCATCAGGTTCACTGGCGAAGGGTGGTGGAGTATAGTCAAATGGTGGAGCGATGATCGACTTCTTCTGTGGAACGATATCAGTCTTCAAAGGCTCCTCATCCTTGCTCTCAACGGACTTGCGGTTCTCTTTGGCCGGTAGGACCGGCATCTTGAAGTCAGCGGGTGCATCTGAGTCGGCCATTATACCTATTAATTGACGATGCATTGATTTAAATTTAAAAATAAACGAAATCATTACGGAAAACCAAGATAAATAAATAAATAAATGTTTTACAAATATTTTCGAAGAGATACGCATCCGTATCCGTTAAAAAAATTAGGAATTTGCAGAACAAATAAACTGTACGCCCTTACACTACGATGCTTAAAAAACTATTCAAACATGTTCATGGTTCCAACAATAGTCCTTTGAGAGTTAATCATAGCAGTTTTATCTTCTGTTGCTCTCGAACTAGTTATCGCAGTAGTTACATTCAAATTTGCTTTTTAACATACGGTCTTGTTAGATTAACTGCTGTCTTTGCAGAGTAATCACGTAACCATGGCTGAAAAGTACGCAATGCACGAGCTGGTAATGTGCAGGAGTAATAAGGCAGATAAGGTGGCGTATCCGGCTAAGATCATCGGAACCCGTCCTGGAAAGGGCGGCGAGGAATATCTCATACACTTCAATGTTAGTATTTCATTTTTCATTGTAACTAATTGTGTTCGATCCTGCAGCATACGAGTGAGATTGTTGTTAGGATCCGCACCACTCTATCGTTTCACATCTGTAAACCTAGTAACATGGTAAATATAGTACAGAAAAACATATTATCACTTACCTTACGAAAATCTTACGTTCGATCAATTGATAGTAGTAGTTCGACCGCTCTCACGTATTCACTGACAAAAACAAATATAGGTTTACATACACATTAAACTTAAAAATATAAAATGTATATGTTATTAAATGAATAATAGTATAATAATAATGATTTATTAATATTCAGGGATGGAATTCTCGTCATGATACATGGCTCGACAAGGACGGCATCAAGCACTGTCTAATGAAGCACACTCCTGAATTGGAGGAACAACATAAGGTATTTTTAAAGATCATTATTTAAATCAATATTTTTATTACTATTATTCAAATGTTTTGGCTTTCTCTGCATACGATCTGTTGGTAGAATAATAATAATAATTATTATTATTATTCAAATGATCATTCCAGCAAATTCTTCGTGAGATGAAGGGCGTCACAGCGAAGACGCCTGTACCCAAGACCGCTGATGGGGTATGTTTATTTTGGATTCGCAATTTAATATCCGCAATTTATCAACACATGACCATTGCTCGTAATCGATTTTTATCAACCATATAAATAAATATGGCCTTATTGGTTTACAAAAAATATAATTATTTAACTATTAATTAATTAAATAATTTAAATTCACAGCCGGGTCGCAAGAGGAAGCGTGTGGATGATCGCGATGGATCCGTCGAGAGTCACGCCTCCACTGTCACCAATCAGGTGGAGTTATTTAAGTTAAGTCGTTTAAGAGACTTAAGACTTATGCATGTTCAAAGTAATCTCTCGATAGACTATCCATAAATGATAACATGTATATTTTGCAAAAGTCGAAAAAGCTAAAGTATAGGTCGAATAGCTACGTTATAGATGTTTGCGGCCAGGTTTTAAGACGAAAATCCAAAATAATACGGCTTCTTAAAGCGCAACGAGCTTTTCGACTTATGAGTATTTTTAGTTATATAAATCATGTATTCCAAAGATATTTTAGTGTTTTTATGCAAATTAAAAGATTAATATAAATTAAAAGATTAATATATTTGCAGGATGTGAACGTGGCGATGCCGGACAAGTTGCGTGCCCTTCTCATGGATGATAACGATCTAATCAGTCGTCAATTCAAATTGGTTAAACTGCCTGCCAAGTATACGGTAGATGCCATGATAAAAGAGGTTAATTACCATCTTATTTTTTAACAATAATAATAACAACAACGATAACAATAATATTAATGAGAAGGTATTCTATGAACTTGTAGAAATAGTGTTAGCAATAGTAGCTCTTCATCAGGACCTGGTAATCAATAAATCAATATAATCTCTTACAGTATGGTGATCATCTGAGAAAGAATGGATCGCTTCCTGAATCAGGCAATGATGAAGTGCTGTCAGAGTATCCTGGCGGAAGTGGAGGTCAGACAATTTATTGATTGATTATTGATTGATGTTTGCTAAATATTTAATTTTTCTTCACAAAAATTTTTTTTTTTCAGGAGAGGCGGTAATAATGAACAAACACGACATGATCCAGAGCAGTCTCGGTGTTATCGATTACTTCAATGTCACTTGTGGGTACGGTAGATCGATTTATTGATTGATTTTTGTTTTTATTGTCATATATATATATACAGACTTCACTCTTATTCTTCACTTTATTTATTGACTGTCAATTATTGATTTTTGACTGCCAATTATTGATTTTTGCTCTAATGTACAGTAGCCAGCTACTGTACAAGGTGGAGCGCAAGCAGTACCATCAGTGCACGGTTGCGAAGGCGGATGAGATGGTGAAACTCGGTGGGAGAACCGTTGATATCGAGGCACAGCCTGAATTGGAGAATCTCAAGGTATACTGTAGGTAGTACTGTAGACAGTAGTTACTACTCAAGCATGAACATTGTCTTTTTTGTGTTCCTTTCGTTATTTTTTTTAAAAAATCACCACACAACACAATGTTTATTTTCTGGTATATGGAAACTTTAAAATGAATCTGACTCATTTCTGTCAAACCCTATCTAGCAATGACAGATTGTTATACCACTTTTATAAACGCTATTCATTATATTTATGAATGACACATCTTTAGTTGTCTGTCATTTTAGATCGTCCCTTCGTCACTCTACGGTCTCCCCCACCTCATTCGTCTTTTTGTCAGGTATTTTTGTTTAATTTTTTTTATTTTATTATAAAAAAATCAATAATCCACATTCTAGAATCGGCCCTCTCATCGCGCAGGGACAATACAACGAGAAGTCTCGTGTAATGATTCTCAAGTACGTTTTGTTGCTTGATCGGGTTACGGTATTCTATCGATCGGGTTACTGTAGGTGCACAGTTCCCCTCCTTAGCGTGTCTTTTGATACTTTGTTTTGAGAGTTACTAGTGATATCCTAGGACTACATAGGGTTATGGGAGTTTTAGTGGATGTATGATAGGGGTATGTGTGTCGGGGTTGGGATGGTGGAATCCCTCAAAAGGTTTTCGAAAAACGTATTACGCTTTATCCAAGATACGGTATACGGGAGGCCCCGATTTTAAAAACATCCTTTTGCCCACTGGTTCACTCCATTCTGGACCTCAGTAAACATGTAAATCAATCAATACCTAATCAATCAATAATCAATACACTTTCCTGTTTCAGGCATCTTCACGATCTGCTCGTTTTCCTCTCCAAGAACGTGTCCAAGTACTCGAACCTCGACACTGATTACATCATCGCTGATCCGGCCCTCACCAAGACCGACGACTAAGACCAAACACCACAAGGGTTCTACTACAGTATTCTACCGTACATTTTGACCTCTCGTGGATTACTGTAGCTTTCACCCTACCATAATCTCATCTTGATCTCGCCTTTGTCCATTTTTGTATGCATTGCATTCCCAGCTACAGTACTCCGAACGCTATTCTATATGATTGCACTCCTCGTAATTATGATTTTCGTTAATTGTGTACGTTTACTCTTTTCTTTATGTTGATTTTTCTCTTTCCTCGCCTCTCTAACAACTCTATCCATATATCCATTGTATACCGTATACCGTATGTGTCTCTACCGTATTCTAACTATTGCTCGTTGTTAGCATCATTCTCGACGGTCTGGCTTGGAACAAAGTTCTGATCATCTTCATTCTGTTTTATTCTTCTACGCTTTTCACGTTGTCTCTTCGCATTATTAGTTTAATAAGTTATAATTTCCGTGATAAAATTGACAGAAAAATTCATTTGAGTGATATATTGAGTTGAAGTGTGCAACTGTGGTGTGCATTATGTCTGTCATTTCCTGATTTTCAATCGAATTAATCGTTGATTTCGCCCCCCCCCCCCCCCACTCCATATTCTCGAATTTTACCCGGCATTTCCTTGTTTCACTCATTCCTCTTATCTTATCATCTTCTCGCATCCATTGTGCAAGTTCAACTCTGTCGTTAACTTTGGAAGAAATAAAACTCGCATCCCATTCAGATCAGTCACGCAAGCGCTTATCAATGAGGGGGGGGGGGGGGTTTATTTGTCAGGCTGGTATCATTGGGCTATGGCAAGGTTGGGGTACGGTATGAGTGGGCTACATCATCAGGATTGGCCACGGTATGGATAGTATTGCAACACTGTAGAAATGAATGTGCAAAGTGAACACAACGAAAAATAATCGTCTGAAAAAGAGACAAGTGCTAATTTTTCTGAACGTCTGGAAGAAATTTGCTACTATTCGCTCTGGCAATACTCTCGCTTTCTTTGTTTACAAGAGAGTTTTGCCAGAGTTGTTAGTGAAATTTGCTCGAGTGTGCCTTTAAACTGTACTCGAAAAGAAAAATATGATCCAATCAATAATCACCATCCATCACTGACAGTATTCTTCATCTGTTACTTTTTAACATATTTTTTCTTTTCTTTTCCCAAATTCTGATTTTCAACTATCTTTTTTTCTGGTATTTTTCTGGAAAATCACAATAGTGATCAGCATCCAACCGATATTGATTTAAATAAAAATTTGTTTGTAAATTGAAAATTTTCAGAAGTATTTATTTAGCAAATATTTTATCAATACAAAGCAAATAAGACTAGATACAAGGTAAGTGAGCATAAGTGAGCATAACAAGCATAAGTGAGAAAACTGAGTTTGGATGTGAAATTGAGGTGGTTGAGTACGGTAGATCATCGTACTGTAGATCGTAATCGTAGTCTAGTTAATTGATTTTGATAAGATCGTAGAACTTGACTCCGGCATCGTTGGTGAGAGTGGCCCACACCTTCGTCGCGATGTTCTCCCACTAAATAGCATAAGTTTTATTGTTTTCCACTAAAAAGCATAAGTTTTATTGCTTTTACACTAAATAACATAAGTTTTATCATTATCGATTTTTTAATTAAAAAATACCTGTGAGGTATAGAGAGCCACGGGTGAGGTGACGGTGATTGATCCTTTTTCCTTGTTGGCTTCCTAAATTAAGGCATAGATTTATTAGTATAGAGACTACTTATTGTTACATATTTTTTGGATTAATTCAGGAGATACCTTGACTTTGAAAACATAAGAATGCTTTAGCCGTTTGAAGTGGCTATTACCGGGACAAATGGATCTGTTCCTGTTCCTGCTTTGCATACTGAGCTGACTGCGCTTCCATCCGAAAGGAAAGTTCCCGCTGCTGTACACTTGCCGGTCCCTTCAATTGGTTTCTGCAAATAAATAAATATGGAGTGAATTAATGTTAGAACATCTATGTATTGTAATCCTAAAGGTTAAAGTCAAGACCCCCGAATATTCTCGCAAATAAACTGCAACGAAACAATGTTAGTAAAAGATATTTCGGATACTGTGCTCTATTTATTGAGTACAGACTGTACGTGTGATCAGAATCAAAACTTTTAGGTCAAATTCAGGTGAAAAGCTTTTTTTGTTTTGGGAAAATTCGAATGATTCAAATGGAAATTTGTAAAGCAAAAAAAATTATTTATTTACTTGATGCACACCCGTGGCAGGTGCGTCGGCAAATACAGAAGTGTTGTCTGTGATCGTGTTCAATATGACAAAATGTGCTATATATATTTGCCATAAATAAGCAAATGTATAATTAAACAATGAAAAAAGGATGCTTACCGATTCAGCTTTGACAGCGTCTTTGACTACAACTCCTGATGAACTATAACCGTATGATTCGAGAGCCTTTAGTACCTAAAAAGCATACGTGGTTAGAATTCCGAGACCGTTTGAAAATGTTTTTTTAAAGAGCAGCCATTTTTACGTATAAAAAAATTTATCTGCCTCTGTAATAGCAGGGCAACAATGAAGGAAGGGCGAATCCCGTTTTCCCTTTTTTCCGTTTTCTGGGTTTGGTCGTTTTGGCTGGTGGGTTTGGTGGGCATTAGAGAGGATGTTGCGCGAGATAGCACATTCTCTCTGTTCTCTCTGTCACGCTCCACCTTGCGACCAAAAATGTCTGAGATGCGCAGCTCTGACTAATGAACTTTAGTCTCATTATTATGAGATTGTAAAAACAGACCAAACCGAGCACCAAAGTGTTGGGAAAAGATGCCTCAACATCTCTTTTGCCCCGCTATTCCCATATCTCTTGCATTTTGAACTAACATGTTTTTACCGCTGTCGTATACTATCGGGGTTTGAACCGGACAGATCTCGAGAGAAACGTACCGCATATTGGACATCCGTGTTGATTCTGTTCTTAGCGCTCGCCTCGCTCATCGATTGTCCAGGTGCAGTTTTATCTTTTGCACTACAAATGATTGTTTCATCCGAGAGATTCAATTTAAAGGTACTACACTCCGAGCTAATTTTACTCTTTGCTCTAGCAACGCTCTCTGGTAGACAAAGAAAGCGAGAGAGCATTGCCAGAACAGTGGGGGTGGTTTAAAATATTTGTCACAGTGTGTGAAATTTGACACGAAATTTTGACACGAAATTCGAAATCCAAAAGAAATCTCGCAGGAGATAGACCAGATAGTCAAATTAGATTTTATTTTATTTAATTTATATTTAATTTCATTTTAATTCTAATCGACGCACTCGTTATATGTCCACGCGAGAGCCGGAGAGTAGGTGAAGCTCATTCTTGGCTCGGCAGTTAGAGTTCCTTAAAAGAACACCTCGCTCCAATTTGAAACTCTTCTCTCTGGCCACACTCTCTCATTGTCTCTGTCTACGAGAGAACGTTGCCAGAGCGGAAACATTAAATGTTACCGTTACTCTTGAATAACTTTTCGATCTTATTAATTTGGTTCTTAAAACTTTAAAAGATAATCGGCACTACCCGAATACGGTATTCTCGTCTAATCTACGGTTCACTCACCGGTTCCGGGTCCACAGGCAAAGGCAATTGGTAGTAGTGCCAAGGCGGCGATCATTCTCGGATGTCAACTAGGATGAGAAGAAAGGAATGGGTATGACGCCTCGGAGAAAGTCCTAGACTTATATATCACACCAATCCCTCTGATAAGGCCAGGGAACACATGAACGAAGAGAGTTAGAAGAGGTCAGAGTGGACGAGAGAGCAGGCGGAATCGAGAGGGTGCAGAGCTATGAAATGAATAACGGTGGGTGGGCAAATACGAGAGTTGGCACATTTAAGATGTAACTGAATTGGGCACAATGGAGATGGGGTTTGATTGATAGTGGGAGATGGAGGAATGACGTCACATGTCACATGTCAGATGAACAGAAGAAGATGTCCGCTGATCACTCAAGCATTTTTCAGTCATGAATGCTACATATTTTCAGCCGATCGATTTTTGTATTTTTTTCACATTCTTTTTAGAGATAACTGGCGACTTTTATATATTTTATTTAAAATAATATTATGTACATGGAAGAGGACATCCATTTGTTTATCTGATCATTGCATTGTTTTCGGACGACAGTTTTTCCAACAAAAAAAAAGGATGTTCGTTGTTTTTTTTCAGCCAACAGGCCTAGAAACAGCCGTTGTGGGGCTTTTGGTACACTTTAGGGCGGGGGGGGGGGGGGGGGGGGTCTTTACAACAGTAGTTTAATTGGAAGAATGTTTTAGCAACCGCCTAGACGACTTGTCGAAAATAGCTATTTCAGCAAGTTTTGAGGCGGAAAAAGAGAAAAAAATAGCTATTTCTTTTGCTTTATTCTTTTCTGACCACCCATCTCTTATATCTTTGGCCTTAATTATATTGTTCTTCGTACACTATTCCATATTTCTTTTCCATCTCAAACGATTCAAACAATCATGTTCTTCAGATAATTAAAAAATAACTTTATTGTCGAATATATGCGAGTAATAGATATGGAATAATCATAAGCATAGACATATTATTTACAGATACATTATCATCATAATCGTAGGCTAGTTATTCGATCTTGATGAGGCCGTAGAACTTGACTCCGGCATTGCTCGAGAGATACGCCCATACTTTGGTGGCAATGTTGTCCCACTAAATGTAGATTTTAATAGCAGACATTGATTATAGATTGTGAACAGGGGACATTGATCTTATTCGACACAGCATTTCTCCAACATAGGAAGAACGGTCATTGAAAAGTGGGCAAAATACCAAAAATATTATGATACACCAAGGTGCTTTGATCGTCTCTGCTATTATTAGACTTTTGCGTACTCTCTTTTTTCGTTCTACCTTTTCCTCTGTCACATGACCGATCTGGAAACGCTGCGATAGAGTCATAATTCATGGTATATAGACACGACCAGTAAACAGTCTCTTCAGCCGAGAGAGTATGTGAAATTGAGAGACAGCATAACTTTTATATTTAAAATATGATTTTAAACATATGTGAAATATTTGCATGAAGAATTCTCACCTGTGATTCAGTAAGGGCGATGGGAGACTTGATAGAAATCGAGTCTGACACTTTGTTTTGCTCTTCATCACCAGGCGTAGCACCGCATTTCGTAATCACAGCTTCATCATCGGCGGCATATTTGCCCGTTGCACAAGAAGTGATTGCAACCAATTCGTACTGAACATATTTTAGTGTTGCACACTGATGATATACATACAACGAACATTCGCAAAAATGCGGATTTCTTAAACTATTTTATTCCTTCAATTGAATGCATCGGGGATGAGATATGCCTCTTTGATAAGTATTTTAAGAGGAAAATTAAAAATTATTTTTTGAGAAAGATAATATCGACTGAAAATGAATCGAATTTCAAACATACGTTTTTAGGCTCGGCAATCTCTACGAGTTTGATGCCAGACGCGCTATAGCCATACGACTCCAGTGCCTTGATTATCTGCAATTTATTCAAATTTTTTAATGAAATCTGTAGATTGATGATATACATGAACATAAAGGTGAAGTATTTTGGGATCAGGTAAACCAAAAAATCGATATTGATCTCTCGCTTTCACACGCTCTCTAATTTCATCTAATCATTCTCAAAGCAAAACCCCACCGCAAATTCAACATCAGCATTGATCCTGTTCTTAGCTTGATCTTCATTCAGTGATTGTCCGGCCGCTCTAAATGTAATGTAGCAGATGTAATTTCATGAAAGAAAGGTATATTTCTTACGCCGGAGAGTGATAAGTCCATGAAAGGGGAGGAGAATAATCGAAGCTGAACGTCGGATTGTCACTTGGTTTTCCTTCTGTTGAATCAAATATTTAAATTCAACATATTTTACCGCAAAAAATATTGATAAATTGCATTGTAACGGGCGCGTTATCTCTATAATTCCCATATTTCTTTTAGCGATTATAATGCCAAAACTATGAAAAATATAATTCGTGAATGTGTTAGGGTTGGATACCTAGCCCTATGATAATTCTCCTACTATTGATATATGATCTTTGTAATTGTATTTTGTGTTCTAGTCATTATGCTAATTATATTACTTTTGCATTTATTTCTATGTCTCATTTGTTTTGCATTGTAATCAATTATGGTCCATTACCATAATTGTAAGTTGATGTCGTGTCTTTCGTTGTATCATCTTTAGTCTGGGACTCGTGTCGTTGTAGAGTGAGGTTGTGTAGTAGTTGTTGTTGGATTGTGTTTAGTCTTAGTCAGTGTAGATAAAGTTTATATTTATTGATCTTTGGTCTTTGGTCTTGTGGTATCACAGCAAAAGGAGAACTCCGGCTAAAGTTACTTTCGTACATGGGGGCCGAACCGACCTTTGCTTGCTGAAAACCACTTGTATCATTGACCAAATTGATCTACTTTTTGACTAAGAGAGAGAAAGAGGATCGTATTGTGCTTTGTCTTCACGCCATCGTCTTCACGCCGTCGTCAGCTGAAGCTCCATCGCCGTCGCTAGCTGAATCTCGGTTGACTGTCGAAAGACTCCCGATTGATTGTGAAGGACGTATTATCTCGGTTGACTGTCGAAAGACTCCCGATTGATTGCGAATACGTATTATCTCGGTTGACTGTCGAAAGACTCCCGATTGATTGTGAATACGTATTATCTCGGTTGACTGTCAAAAGACTCCCGATTGATTGTGAATACGTATTATCTCGGTTGACCGTCGAAAGACTCCCGATTGATTGTGAATACGTATTATCTCGGTTGACCGTCGAAAGACTCCCGATTGATTGTGAATACCGTATTACCTCGGTTGACTGTCGTAAGACTCCCGAGCGATTGGTGGTCAAGATCATCGTTTGACTGTCGAAAGGCATAGGATCTACGACCCGATCAACAAGGAAGAAGATACGGTGAAGAAGAAGAGAAGCACTCGATAAGTGTAGCGTCCTGTGGTCTTGCGCCTCGGAAAGTCGACTCCCCTAGTTGTGGTGTAGCAGTGCGACGTTTCCTAAGTGAGGTGAGTGAGAAGTGGTTAGACTCTCAGTAGCAAGACGACGTTGCAGAATAAGGAGTCGAAAGAGATACGATCTATTTGTAAGTGTACGGTTGAGATCGATCCAAGGTGATCTGTGATCTTTGCTCTTTGTGTGACCGGTAACATTTGATCTTTGAACTCTGAACTCTTGATCTTTGTGTGACTGTGCGTTTGTGTGAAAGCTGATTCATTTGATTCCCACGTCGTTTTAATTGGTACTTTTACTGATTGGACTTGATCTTTGATCTTTGTAAGTCGGGCTGGTGTACTGTAATTGATTCACACTATATCAAGGATGACTGATATGAATGCAACATCGATAACACAAACAGATATGAATGATGACAAGAGTTTTATTGAGTACATGAGAGAAATGAATGACAGACTTGATTCTATTGTTAATGTCACCGATTTGGCTATGTCTCGAATCTCACAATTGAATTTGAATGATCAAAGTACCACGTTAATTAAGATTCTGCGTGAGGAATTGAAAGGCATTCATAATGATAACTATATGAATATTCATAATGTGAAAGAAAGAATATTCAATCGAGAAAGTTATCATAGTGAGAAGGAGGTTAGCCATCATAAAGAGATCAGTACATTGAGGAACACGGTAATGAATCATGAGAGATTTTATGTGTTTATAAGAGATGGAGTGAGGAATGGTACTCTGAATATGGCACAGTTATTGTCAATTATTGATGAATCTAGAACCTCTATCGAAGATCAAAGATCATCTAAAGAATTGAGTACTGTAGATAACAGAAGTAGTGATAATAGATCAGTTACAAGTACATCAAGAAGTTCCATTGGTTCAAGTACAAGAGAGATTACTGCGCTTGATCACTCTAACTTATCATATGCAACTGATAGTACTGCGAGATCAGCAGAAGAGTCACTGAAGAGTAATATTAAAAGTCTTCGAGACCTTCAGGAAAAGTCAAGTCAGATGATACTAAACTTGTACAGTGGAATAAGATGTGATAACAGATCTGATATTCCTCGTAATGGCGTATGTAAGGATTTGGGTAAAGAGAATGATAGATTGAGCAAACGTAATGAGGAGTTGAAGTTGATTGAGGATGAAGGAATGGAACTTAAGAGGGTGGAGGAGTTGCTGCAATATCGGAAGATGATTGTGAATGAGAAGGACAACAAGGGTTATCCACTCATAACAACCGTAGAAGTAGCAGAGATAATAGCTGCTACTGGTATTGATGATCTGAGCAATCTGAGTGTGTCACAGTTGATTGAAAGAGTCGAATTAACTAATCAGATATTAGAGCAGCGAAAGAGGGAGAATATAAGGAAGAGGAATAGCAATATGGTTCGAAGTGATATGATAATGGATCAACATCAGACTCATTTAAATGAGAATGAACCGCGTCGTGATCGATCGGTTTCTGTTATTAATGCAAATGGACAGATTAACCGATATAAGGATAATGATGATCAGGCTGGTTATGAATGTGATAGATCCAACTATATCATTAATAGATCTGTGTCTATGGTCGCAAGAGATGATAATAATAGTGTCAGAGATAACCATTCAGTCGTTTCTAGAAGATTGACTCGAAAACATAACGAGAATCATGTTTATGACAAAAGATATGTACGAGAAGAAGATCTTAATGAAAGTGACAAGGTTCCATCTCACAGACTGAACTCTAATTTATCGTCTAACGATAATAGACATATAAATGCTATGAATCGAAGTGATTATCAGACTGAAAGTCGTAGATCTCAAAATAGCATGATTGATCAACGAAAAAGTCTTCATACAGTTGGAGAGAAAGATGATTCACATATTGAAATTTCTCGAGGTAATGACGATGATTATCACACTGTTCATAGTATAAGAGACCATAATGCATGCAGAGGAGATAAGGATAGTCGTTTGGTTGATGAGGAGTATGTATCAGTATTGAGTAGTAATAGTAGTGTAGCTCCAGTTACAGAGAGGATGGAATTGAAGAGTAGGGAGGAGCTCAGGATTCGAGCAGAGCAGTTGGCGAAGAGGAAGGAACTCTTAGCGAAAGCCGAAGAAGAGCTTCAAGCTTCGATTCTGGATCTTAATCAGAGAAAGATAAGGGCAGCCCAAGCCAATGAAGGTCTTGCTCATTATATAGATCGATCCTCGAATGATAATGTTGCTCCTGCTGTGAATATTGATTCTGTTGTTCAAACATGCCGTTCAACGTGTTGGGATCAATCGCCAACGGGGCAAAAACAGCAACCGAGCAACGGTATGCCAATTATCGATTACACTGACAATCGCGAGAGACAAATGCCGTTGCGTAGCTCCGCATCATCTACTAGTGCATGTTCGGGTCCCTCCACTGCAAGCCATAGTACTGTTGTCATTGAAGGATTAATGGACTGTGTTAAAGTCATGGAAAGGACAGTGAATTTCAATGTTGAACAGGCTAAATTGATGGAGAATGCATTGAGAATCAGCGCTGAACAAGCCAGACTAGCACAGCTTCCATCATTAGGCTCATTCAATGCTAATAAGGAGGAAAAGTTTGATTCATTTATGAAACAATTCACTTTACGCTTTGGTGCAGCAAGCGAAGACATGAGGATTGCATATTTTGAATCATTCCTGAGAGGAAGAGCTAATGATACATGGTTGACCATGCCTGATAAGATAAGGAATAAGGGACAGTATAAGGAGATGATTAAATGGTTTGAAGATAAAGTTAGTGGAAAGAACCCATATGCTGACGTAGAGTACAGCAAGAAGCTAGACTCTCTCAAACTGAATACTGCTAGTGAGTATTGTGTAAAGATGGAGAAGTACACTAGTAAACTCTATAATACTGAGATCCTTGAGAAGATGCGAGTTGTTCATTTACTGAAAGTAGTCGAAGGGAGAAAGGAACATGCTGAAGTATTGCTGCTCTCACAGAGACATAATGATCCATATGAAGCAATGAAGGAGTACTTGCTTAGAATGGAATACATTGATAGAACTGTTGAAAAGAGCAATAGAGATGAAGATAATGGGCGACATGGAACATCTCAGAATAACCGTGCATCTACGGATATTCCCCATGGTAACGCGCCAAATCTACCCAAATTCTCTAATGTACAATGCTTGAAGTGTGGAGGAAAGGGACACATATCTACTGTATGTGCTTCATCTACCCATAATGGAAGACGATATAGTAGTCAAGGAGGATATCAAGGTCCACCCTCGTTCGTCCCGAGTCCACCTTTCACTCAATTTCCACCGCCACTGAATGGTGATAAGTCTACTGTATGTACTTCATATGCTCGTAATGGAGGAGGATATGGTTGCCAAGGAGGATATGGTAGTCAAGGAGGATATGGTAGTCAAGGAGGATATCAAGGTCCACCTTCGTTCACCCAGAAGCCTCCTTTCACTCGATTTCCACCAGTGAATGGTTATGGAATCAACTATGGATCAAATGAACAACACATTACACCGAATGCTAACACTGGTCAATCACCACAGAGTGCAAATGGATTTGGTCCAGATGGGAAACAGATTAATGCACTAGTGATACATGACATATCTAAGCAAGATAGTATTTGTGTTGATGCATACGTAGGAAAGAGACTATTGATCGATGCCAAAGTAGATAATCACTGTATGAAAGTGTTACTTGACACCGGATCCGATGTTAGTGTTATTTCGTACGAAATGATGAAGAAGATCAAGAAGTCGGATAAGGAGGCCAACTTCGTATCTTCATCTCAGAATGAAGGTGTAATGAATAGTTCGAACTTCAAAGCAGACGATGTTGAGGTATCATGTGATAAGACTATGGAGGAGATTAATGATGATAAGGATATGGTTGATGGTCTATGTAAATCAGGTGTAACTGATAAGTGCCTACTACCTGCAATGAATTGTTCGAACTTCAAAGCAGACGATGTTGAGGTATCATGTGATGAGACTATGGAGGAGATTAATGATGATAAGGATATGGTTGATGGTCTATGTAAATCAGGTGTAACTGATAAGTGCCTACTACCTGCAATGAATTGTTCGAACTTCAAAGCAGACGATGTTGAGGTATCATGTGATGAGACTATGGAGGAGATTAATGATGATAAGGATAAGGTTGATGGTCTATGTGAATCAGGTTTAACTGATAAGTGCCTACTACCTGTAATAAATAGTTCGCACTTCAAAGCAGACGATGTGGAAGGATCTTGTGATAAGACTAGGGAGGAGATTAATGATGATAAGGATAAGGCTGGTTGCTTTCTCGCTATGAATGATGGGAAGTGTGATGAGAAAGGAACAGATCAATCTGAGTTGGTTCCACAAAAGATAAAGAAGACAAGGGACGAGGAATTGCCTAAGGCATTCAAGTCTGTGATTCTCGAGAACCATTCGGTATTTGCTTTATCGGATCGGAGGAATAAGGATGGAGTGGATAAAAGTATGGAAGATCATCGAATTGATAAGAAGAGTAAGGATAGAGATGATTGGATTAAAGTGGTCAAACGATATTGTGGCAAAGAAGAAGGAAATGGTCATATCAATAAGGAATTTTGTTTGTTGGAACAAGCAGTGTCTATTGATAAAAAGACTGCCAACATTGAAGCAGAGGAGAATTTGGATATCATCAAGATTTGTCACGAATCGGTTAGAAATGACAAAGTTGCCAATCAGATAGAACGAAGTGCACATCAAGACCGAGTACAGTATGGTCGAGCTAATCGCTATCGACCTAAAAACCGTTGTTGGAATCCTACGGAATTGGGTAGATTCCGTAGTAGATTGAAACAGGAATATGGTGAGGATAGAGGATATAATGATGGATATGGAAGGATTGTGCGGAAAGGATATCTGGAGAGGAATAACTTGAAGTGCTGTAAAGATACGGTGATTTATCGAGGTCGTAAAGAGGATTACGACGAGAGTTTATCTGATCATATAATCGTTAACGATTGTGAATATCGATCGAATTGTAACCATACCAATCAATGTCGTTGCTCTGTTGTTAATCCTTCTCAAGGATTTGGAATAAAGAAGAAAGACGAGTGTCACTATAATGTTGTTGAATCATGTCGAGGATTTGGAGTAAAAAAGGAAGAAGATTGTCTATATAATGTTATTAATTCATCTCGAGGATGTCGTGTCAAGAAGAATTTTGTTCGCATGAGGACATGCTGGAGGAGGAGGAGGGAGATGTTAGGGTTGGATACCTAGCCCTATGATAATTCTCCTACTATTGATATATGATCTTTGTAATTGTATTTTGTGTTCTAGTCATTATGCTAATTATATTACTTTTGCATTTATTTCTATGTCTCATTTGTTTTGCATTGTAATCAATTATGGTCCATTACCATAATTGTAAGTTGATGTCGTGTCTTTCGTTGTATCATCTTTAGTCTGGGACTCGTGTCGTTGTAGAGTGAGGTTGTGTAGTAGTTGTTGTTGGATTGTGTTTAGTCTTAGTCAGTGTAGATAAAGTTTATATTTATTGATCTTTGGTCTTTGGTCTTGTGGTATCACAGCAAAAGGAGAACTCCGGCTAAAGTTACTTTCGTACAAATGTGATCAATATCGTTTAAAGAAGCTTTTCGACTTATGAGTATTTTTAGTTATATAAATCATGTATTCCAAAGATATTTTAGTGTTTTTATGCAAATTAAAAGATTAATATAAATTAAAAGATTAATATATTTGCAGGATGTGAACGTGGCGATGCCGGACAAGTTGCGTGCCCTTCTCATGGATGATAACGATCTAATCAGTCGTCAATTCAAATTGGTTAAACTGCCTGCCAAGTATACGGTAGATGCCATGATAAAAGAGGTTAATTACCATCTTATTTTTTTAACAATAATAATAACAACAACGATAACAATAATATTAATGAGAAGGTATTCTATGAACTTGTAGAAATAGTGTTAGCAATAGTAGCTCTTCATCAGGACCTGGTAATCAATAAATCAATATAATCTCTTACAGTATGGTGATCATCTGAGAAAGAATGGATCGCTTCCTGAATCAGGCAATGATGAAGTGCTGTCAGAGTATCCTGGCGGAAGTGGAGGTCAGACAATTTATTGATTGATTATTGATTGATGTTTGCTAAATATTTAATTTTTCTTCACAAAAATTATTTTTTTCAGGAGAGGCGGTAATAATGAACAAACACGACATGATCCAGAGCAGTCTCGGTGTTATCGATTACTTCAATGTCACTTGCGGGTACGGTAGATCGATTTATTGATTGATTTTTGTTTTTATTGTCATAATCGATATACAGACTTCACTCTTATTCTTCACTTTATTTATTGACTGTCAATTATTGATTTTTGACTGCCAATTATTGATTTTTGCTCTAATGTACAGTAGCCAGCTACTGTACAAGGTGGAGCGCAAGCAGTACCATCAGTGCACGGTTGCGAAGGCGGATGAGATGGAGAAACTCGGTGGGAGAACCGTTGATATCGAGGCACAGCCTGAATTGGAGAATCTCAAGGTATACTGTAGGTAGTACTGTAGACAGTAGTTACCACTCAAGCATGAACATTGTCTTTTTTGTGTTCCTTTCGTTATTTTTAAAAAATCAACACACAACACAATGTTTATTTTCTGGTAACTGGAAACTTTAAAGTGAATCTGACTCATTTCTGTCAAACCCTATCTAGCAATGACAGATTGTTATACCACTTTTATAAACGCTATTCAGTATTTATGAATGGCACATCTTTAGTTGTCTGTCATTTTAGATCGTCCCTTCGTCACTCTACGGTCTTCCCCACCTCATTCGTCTTTTTGTCAGGTATTTTTGTTTAAATTTTTTATTTTATTATAAAAAATCAATAATCCACATTCTAGAATCGGCCCTCTCATCGCGCAGGGACAATACAACGAGAAGTCTCGTGTAATGATTCTCAAGTACGTTTTGTTGCTTGGTCGGGTTACGGTATTCTATCGATCGGGTTACTGTAGGTGCACAGTTCCCCTCCTTAGCGTGTCTTTTGATACTTTGTTTTGAGAGTTACTAGTGATATCCTAGGACTACATAGGGTTATGGGAGTTTTAGTGGATGTATGATAGGGGTATGTGTGTCGGGGTTGGGATGGTGGAATCCCTCAAAAGGATTTCGAAAAACGTATCACGGTTTATCCAAGATACTGTATACCAGGGCTGTGCGGCATGAGCATATTTTCGGCATACGGCATAACGGCATATGCCGAATATTTTTTTCGGCATCGGCATAACTGTCCAAATCATAATTGCTCTGCTGTTTATCAACATTTCAAGGTTTTATGAGAGAATCAATAATAAAGTATTTCAAAAGGTGTGTTATTACTTTTTAAAGATTTAGTTACAGTATATCTTAGGTAAAAGCGCTGAAAAACTCCTGAAAAAATTTATGTGCGTACTTTTAATATTGAATAATACTCAAATTTTGCGATATAACTAGTAGTTTTATGCCGAAAATATTTAAAATTTTCATTCCGTTTTCGGCCCGGCATAAACGGCATACCGGCATGGCCATGCCGCACAGCCCTGCTGTATACGAGAGGCTTTTTCTTAAAACCTATCCTTTTGCCCACTGGGTTTCACTTCATTCGGGACCATAGTAAACATGCAAATCAATCGATACCTAATCAATCAATACTCTTCCCTGTTTCAGGCACCTTCACGATCTACTCGTCTTCCTCTCCAAGAACGTGTCCAAGTACTCGAACCTCGACACTGATTACATCATCGCTGATCCGGCCCTCACCAAGACCGACGACTAAGACCAAACACCACAAGGGTTCTACTACAGTATTCTACCGTACATTTTGATCCCTCGTGGATTACTGTAGCTTTCACCCTACCATAATCTCATCTTGATCTCGCCTTTGTCCATTTTTGTATGCATTGCATTCCCAGCTACAGTACTCCGAACGCTATTCTATATGATTGCACTCCTCGTAATTATGATTTTCGTTAATTGTGTTCTTTTATTCACGCTGTTTTTTCTCTTTCCTCGCCTCTCTAACAACTCTATCCATATATCCATTGTATACCGTATACCGTATGTGTCTCTACCGTATCCTAACTATTGCTCGTTGTTTAGTATCATTTTCGACGGTCTGGCTTGGAACAAAGTTCTGATCTTTTCATTCTGTTTCATTCTTCTACGCTTTTCACGTTGTCCCTTCGCATTATTAGTTTAATAAGTTATAATTTCCGTGATAAAATTGACAGAAAAATTCATTTGAGTGATATATTGAGTTGAAGTGTGCAACTGTGGTGCGCATTATGTCTGTCATTTCCTGATGTTCAACCGAAGTAACCCTCAATTTCACCCCTCCCTCCTCATTCTAGAATGTTACCCGGCGTTTCCATGTTTCACTCATTCCTCTTATCTTATCATCCTCTCGCATCCATTGTGCAAGTTCAACTCTGTCGTTAACTTTGGAAGAAATAAAACTCGCATCCCATTCAGATCAGTCACGCAAGCGCTTATCAATGAGGGGGGGGGGGTTTATTTGTCAGGCTGTGGTATCATTGGGCTATGGCAAGGTTGGGGTACGGTATGAGTGGGCTACATCATCAGGATTGGCCACGGTATGGGTAGTATTGCAACACTGTAGAAATGAATGTGCAAAGTGAACACAACGATAAATAATCGTCTGAAAAAGAGACAAGTGCTAATTTTTCTGAACGTCTGGAAGAAATTTGCTACTATTCGCTCTGGCAATACTCTCGCTTTCTTTGTTTACAAGAGAGTTTTGCCAGAGTTGTTAGTGAAATTTGCTTGAGTGTGCCTTTAAACGTACTCGAAAAGAAAAATATGATCCAATCAATAATCACCATCCATCACTGACAGTATTCTTCATCTGTTACTTTTTAACATATTTTTTTCTTTTCTTTTCCCAAATTCTGATTTTCAACTATCTTTTTTTCTGGTATTTTTCTGGAAAATCACAATAGTGATCAGCATCCAACCGATATTGATTTAAATAAAAATTTGTTTGTAAATTGAAAATTTTCAGAAGTATTTATTTAGCAAATATTTTATCAATACAAAGCAAATAAGACTAGATACAAGGTAAGTGAGCATAAGTGAGCATAACAAGCATAAGTGAGAAAACTGAGTTTGGATGTGAAATTGAGGTGGTTGAGTACGGTAGATCATCGTACTGTAGATCGTAATCGTAGTCTAGTTAATTGATTTTGATAAGATCGTAGAACTTGACTCCGGCATCGTTGGTGAGAGTGGCCCACACCTTCGTCGCGATGTTCTCCCACTAAATAGCATAAGTTTTATTGTTTTTCACTAAAAAGCATAAGTTTTATTGCTTTTACACTAAATAACATAAGTTTTATCATTATCGATTTTTTAATTAAAAATACCTGTGAGGTATAGAGAGCCACGGGTGAGGTGACGGTGATTGATCCTTTTTCCTTGTTGGCTTCCTAAATTAAGGCATAGATTTATTAGTATAGAGACTACTTATTGTTACATATTTTTTGGATTAATTCAGGAGATACCTTGACTTTGAAAACATAAGAATGCTTTAGCCGTTTGAAGTGGCTATTACCGGGACAAATGGATCTGTTCCTGTTCCTGCTTTGCATACTGAGCTGACTGCGCTTCCATCCGAAAGGAAAGTTCCCGCTACTGTACACTTGCCGGTCTCTTCAATTGGTTTCTGCAAATAAATAAATATGGAGTGAATTAATGTTAGAACATCTATGTATTGTGATCCTAAAGGTTAAAGTCAAGACCCCCGAATATTCTCGCAAATAAACTGCAACGAAACAATGTTAGTAAAAGATATTTCGGATACTGTGCTCTATTTATTGAGTACAGACTGTACGTGTGATCAGAATCAAAACTTTTAGGTCAAATTCAGGTGAAAAGCTTTTTTTGTTTTGGGAAAATTCGAATGATTCAAATGGAAATTTGTAAAGCAAAAAAAATTATTTATTTACTTGATGCACACCCGTGGCAGGTGCGTCGGCAAATACAGAAGTGTTGTCTGTGATCGTGTTCAATATGACAAAATGTGCTATATATATTTGCCATAAATAAGCAAATGTATAATTAAACAATGAAAAAAGGATGCTTACCGATTCAGCTTTGACAGCGTCTTTGACTACAACTCCTGATGAACTATAACCGTATGATTCGAGAGCCTTTAGTACCTAAAAAGCATACGTGGTTAGAATTCCGAGACCGTTTGAAAATGTTTTTTTTAAAGAGCAGCCGTTTTTACGTTTAAAAAAATTGATCTGCCTCTGTAATAGCAGGGCAACAATGAAGGAAGGGCGAATCCCGTTTTCCCTTTTTTCCGTTTTCTGGGTTTGGTCGTTTTGGCTGGTGGGTTTGGTGGGCATTAGAGAGGATGTTGCGCGAGATAGCACATTCTCTCTGTTCTCTCTGTCACGCTCCACCTTGCGACCAAAAATGTCTGAGATGCGCAGCTCTGACTAATGAACTTTAGTCTCATTATTATGAGATTGTAAAAACAGACCAAACCGAGCACCAAAGTGTTGGGAAAAGATGCCTCAACATCTCTTTTGCCCCGCTATTCCCATATCTCTTGCATTTTGAACTAACATGTTTTTACCGCTGTCGTATACTATCGGGGTTTGAACCGGACAGATCTCGAGAGAAACGTACCGCATATTGGACATCCGTGTTGATTCTGTTCTTAGCGCTCGCCTTGCTCATCGATTGTCCAGGTTTAGTATCTTCTTTTTTACTACAAATGATTGTTTGATCCGAGAGAGTCAGTTTAAAGGTACTACACTCCGAGCTAATTTTACTCTCTGCTCTAGCAACGCTCTCTGGTAGACAAAGAAAGCGAGAGAGCATTGCCAGAGCAGTGGGGGTGGTTTAAAATATTTGTCACAGTGTGTGAAATTTGACACGAAATTTTGACACGAAATTCGAAATCCAAAAGAAATCTCGCAGGAGATAGACCAGATAGTCAAATTAGATTTTATTTTATTTAATTTATATTTAATTTCATTTTAATTCTAATCGACGCACTCGTTATATGTCCACGCGAGAGCTGGAGAGTAGGTGAAGCTCATTCTTGGCTCGGCAGTTAGAGTTCCTTAAAAGAACACATCGCTCCAATTTGAAACTCTTCTCTCTGGCCACACTCTCTCATTGTCTCTGTCTACGAGAGAACGTTGCCAGAGCGGAGAATTTAAATGGTCCTGTTACTTGTGTAATATCTTTTTGCTCGTACCAGGAAGTCAGAATTTGGTTCTTAAAGATTTTTTTTTAAATATGGTAACCAGCACTACCCGAATACGGTATTCTCGTCTAATCTACGGTTCACTCACCGGTTCCGGGTCCACAGGCAAAGGCAATTGGTAGTAGTGCCAAGGCAGCGATCATTCTCAGATTTCAAGAGAAAAAAGATGAGAACGGAAACGATATGAAGCCTCGGAGAAAGCCCATGACTTATATATCACATGAATCCCTCTGATAAGGCCAGGGAACACATGAACGAAGAGAGTTAGAAGATGTCAGAGTGGATGAGAGAGTGTGAGGAATGGAGAGAGTGCAGAGATATGAAATGAATAACGGTGGGTGGGCAAATACGAGAGTTGGCACATTTAAGATGTAACTGAATTGGGCACAATGAAGATGGGGTTTGATTGATAGTGAGAGATGGAGGGATGACGTCAGAGGAACGGAAGATGTTGGATGATCATTTTACAGTTTTTGAAAATTTATACTTCAAGATCAACTATGAGGTGGATCATCTTATCTGAACCGGCATGAGATGATTATCCTTATCCTTGTTTCTTGCAATGTTCATGAAGCCTGGTCCGATGTTTCCACGAATTCATAATTCCATCTCAATACGGGTTTTCATCTTGATTGGCCCTTCATTCCATCTCTCTTCGCGATCATCTTTTATGAATACTGTGCATTTTCAGTAGAATTATTTTGCACAGTGTTTGTAGTTCTAAACTATCACGAACTCCGCTATTTTAGTGGGGCCAATAATTTGGTCGAAAGTTGAGCCAATAATTTGGTCGAAGTTTAGCCTCAACTTTGGCTACCAGACAAGCCCCACTTTTTTAGTTGAGCCAATAATTTGGTGGTTGGCCCTAAATTTGTTTTGAAGTGGGGCCAATAATTTGGTGGTTGGCCCTTAATTTACTCTAAAGTTTAGTCGATAATTTGATGGTGGGCTGTTAATTTAGTCGAAAGTTGGGCTAATAATTTGGTGGTTGGCCCTTAATTTACTCTAAAGTTGAGCTAATAATTTGGTGGTTGGCCCTTAATTTACTCTAAAGTTTAGTCGATAATTTGATGGTTGGCCCTAAATTTACTCTAAAGTTGGGCCAATAATTTGGTGGTTGGCCATTAATTTGTTTACTTTTATTCCAGTTCCATTCATGTCTACTGCACATTTAAAAGATTTATACGTCAATTCTTTATTCTCACAACAAAAAATTTACATATCTAATACAACATGACAAGAAAAAAATGAAACAAACAATAAACAATGAATAGATTTAATGTATCCTTGACAAGACAATATATCACGCCTGTCACGAGACATCGAGCTGACAAGTTGTGAGAATGGGAATGAAGCAAAAATGGTGAAATGAGTTAGTACCATTTTGAACATCTCTAGGTATACCCTACCAGCCCCCAAAGTCTCATTGTGCATTTTTTTCATTTTGGGGCTCAATACACCGGTTCGGTCAGGTGAAGTCCCAACTTTGAACACGAATTTTATGCTTCTGGTGCGTTTTAGCGAAAAAGTGTCGCAACAGTGACCCCCGCTCTTTTTTCGAACTCTATCGATTTAAACAAACCATAAGTTATGAAAATGCCTCTGAACAGAGCTACACTACGGAGCACATAACTCAAAAAATTAGGAAAAGGAGGTGCTCTTCTTCCAGTATGTTATTAATTTTTCATGCGCTATCTAATGAGGGGGTGATATTATTGTGATATGATATTATATATCGGAATGATATTATCATTTTCTATCTTTCTCTTCCCTCTTTTTTCTTTCGAACCATATCACGCGTGTCGCGTAAGGATCGAGACAAAATCGTGGGATGTCCGGACAAAATATAGCACCTATCATATTGACTTTTTTTGGATAGCCCTGACAGTACCGGAGAAGATAGCGTTTCGATTTTTTGTCTAAGATCAATTTCGACGAAGATAGACGTCGTTGACTGTCGGAATGTGTGGAAAAGTCTTGACTTTCACCCGCAATAGCTCGCTTTGGAACGGAAATAGCGAAAATATCACAAAGACATAAATTGTAGAGAATTTTCCGGTGAATCGAAATAACATAAGCAGAAATTACAAAATCGATTTTTCATCAGCTTCTGTGGCGGAAAGCTGACGTTTGCACTGCAAATCGAAAGTGCAATTTTTTATTGGCTCAGATGGCAGATATTGTGAAGACACGTCGATTGATATATACTTTATGGGGTCGAATCGTGACCGCAATATAAGATTTTCCCAAAAAAACGAGTCTGAAATCCCAGGCTTAGCCGATTTCTGGCTCGAGAGATGGAAGGATCACTTTGATCTACCCACCCGTCTCTCGCTGATCATTGATATTTCCTGGTATTTCTGTACATTAAACTCGAACAAAGCATATAAATAAATGAAAATCATAATTACAACCTAATTCAAAGAAATAATTACAATATAAACAATGGAAATACGAACAAGCAACAATTTATCAATCAAAGATGGAGTATATTCCGGCCGCGATAGTCTCTCGAAGGAAACCCTCCTCGTCCTGCTTATCAGTGATTATCTCATCAAATTCGTCTTCATCCTCTTCCCAATTCTCTCCATCAAAGACATCATCTTCCATCTCTGATTCCTCCTCCGACTCGCTTCTTCTCTTCTTGCGATAGATTGTTGCTTGTTCGTGTTTACATTGTTTATAGAGTAATTGCTTCTTTGAATTAGGTTGTGGTAATTATTTTCATTTATTTCTACGTTTTTTTTCGAGTTCAGAGTACAGAAATACCATGAAATATCATTGATCAGCGAGAGACGAGTGGGTAGATCAAAGTGATCCTTCCATCTCTCGAGCCAGAAATCGGCTAAGTCCGGGATTCCAGACTCGTTTTTTGGGAAAAACTTATATTGCGGTCACGATTCGACCCCATAAAGTATATATCAATCGATGCGTCTTCACAATATCTACCATCTGAGCCAATAAAAAATTGCACTTTCGATTTGCAGTGCAAACGTCAGCTTTCCGTCACAGAAGCTGACGAAAAATCGATTTTGTAATTTCTGCTTATGTTATTTCGATTCTCCTGAAAATTCTCTACAATTTATGTCGTTGTGATATTTTCGCTTTTCCCATTCCAAAGCGAGCTATTTCGGGTGAAAGTCAGGACGTTTCCACAAATTCCGACAGTCAACGGCGTCTATCTTCGTCGAAATTGATCTTAGGCAAAAAATCGAAACGCTATCTTCTCCGGCACTGTCAGCACTCTCTAAAAATGCTTTATACCAGATTTTCATTTTTTCATTGTCCGTTAGTTGTACCGATCCTTACGCGACACGCGTGATATGAACAAATTAACGTATTTTTTCGCAAACCCCTCATTTGAAAGCGCATGAAAAACGTAATAACATACTGGAAGAAGAGCACCCCCTTTTCCTAAATTTTTGAGTTATTTGCTTCGAAGTGAAGCTCGGTTCAGAATCATTTTCATGACATCTGGTTTGTTTAGATCGATAGAGCTCGAAAAAAGAGCGGGGGTCCCTCTTGTGACACGTTTTCGCTAAAACGCACCAGAAGAATTTGTGCTCGAAGTTGGGACTTCACTTTACCGAAACTAAATGGAAAAAATTGCACAATGAGACTTTGAGGGCTGGTAGAGCATGCCTCGAGACGTCCAAAAACCATTTTCGCTCCATTCCCATGAATCGTAAATTTAGCTCGATTTTCTCGAGACAGGCGTGATATGAGACCAACGGTGACTCTAGGTGCAAAATGTTTCGTTTACAATATACAGTTAAACGTACAGCATAAAGGAAAGGAATAAAGCAGATCTTTTGATTCAATGTAGGCAACACATCAAGGAATACAAACATAATATGTTGGTGTAATTAAATTAGTTCACAGTTGCATAGTGATGAATACACTTTTTTAAACAAGTATAGGTAGTTAGTCATTCAGTGACAAACTTTTTTATAGATTTAAAGGAAGACTCGTTCAACAACTCCATTCCTAAAGTGCTCCGCTATCGTTCCACCCCTTTAGATACCATCCGGTTTAGCCAAAATTCACTCGAAATAAAAAAGAGTTGGAAGTGCCTCAATTTGGAATGTACCACACGATCGTTGCTTCCGATCCACCCGCTTTTAATTTCAGCGACAATGTTGCCCACGTAGGATCGATCATAGGTTTGCGCATGAAAACGAATTCTTTTTGCACACAGCCTTGCCTTCCCTTGCGCATAACTTTGTCTCGCAAAGATTGGAAAATTTCCAGTCAAATCTGCAAAAAACAATTTCCCGGTTTGCGCACAGCCTTTCCCCCAGCGTGGCCGCCTATGGGATCGATACTCGTTCTGATTTTTTAAATATTTTAGAACTGATCTACGGTAGAATTTCATGGGGGGGGGGGGGTTGCTTACTAATCTCGATCTCCCGCATATTCCTAGATGACTATTAAGTCTCAAAACTGACCGCATCGACGTGTTCACCAACATTATAGGCGAGCGAAAGCATACATTATTATACCCTCGCCATGCGAGGATTGAAACACTATATTAGGCCACTTGATGCGAAACGAAGCTAAAAATGATGATTTTAAGCGAAAAATAACGAATTTTCTGAATCAACCCACCCTATTTCGAGAATCGACCCACTATATAAAAATAAACGGCTAGGGCACCGAAAATGTATGACGGTCATCGTTTTCCTAGGGATTACAGAGAGAGCTCAACCATTCAGCGGGGTTTTATTTTCCGGGAAACAGTTTTCCCAGAGAATGTTTTCAATAAAAATAAAAGGAAAGTATACACGAAAAAAGTTGACTTTTCACTAAAGGACTTTACGTGCTTACAATTAAAAGGTTTATTTCGATTGCGCCACCAATATGCAACAGCGAACTGATTAATTACACCAACACATCATGCTTGCATTCCTTGATAAGTTGCCTAATTAACTCAAAAGATCAGCTTTAGTGCTTTCCTGGATCAAAGTTACAAAAAAAAGGAAAATGTTCCCTGAATTTGAGGCGATATCAGCAATGAGGGGAACGACGTCTGATGTCGGCTGTTGTCGCGATGGACGGCTAAGTGGTAGCCGAAGACGCACACCTGAACAAGGGGTAATGATCACACTTAATCGATAAACAATGATAGATGAGCAATCAATAATAATATGAGAGATATATCAAACAGCAACTGACCTCGTGACTTTGCGCAGACACTTCGTAAAGGGCTTAGGTACGGAGCGACTGGTTTCTACCACAACTAGAGCTGAAAGTGATACAACTTCATACAATGTTAAATAGCATACGACCAGAAAACTCCGAGTGAATAGTTTTCAGCAAAGAGGAAGTGTCTTTTCCACGCAATAATTGAGGAGACAGAGAAGTTTTAAACGGCCAGAGTGTGCGAGAGGGCAAAGAATGTAGAAGAAACAAAGGCGAACAAAGAAAGGGTGCATTATGCATAGAGAGAGATGAAATAGTGCCAGTTCACGTGCAAAAAGGTCGAAAGAGCTAAGACAGTAACCGAATATGGAACGAACGCACTAGTGTGACTTTGTCATGAACAAACTAGATGATGAAAAAGCTTAAACGATCACTATTCAAAAGATAACTACAACCCTCGGAGGGCCCTCGTAAATACAGCAAAAATTTGAAACAATCACACTACGAAAAACACGAGATTTCTAAGTCACTAAACACCGGCTTCAATCCAGGATTTGATCGTAAACTAACTTTTAATAAATATATATTTATATATTCAAAATGCGAAATTTACCGCTCGAATTAAGTATCAATTGACATGAACCAATATACTAAGGCGATATTACATAAAATCAGAGTCCCAACACTTTCATGGCGGGAGATACAGGTTTTGCGGGAATAATAAAAATGATTTAGAAAACTAATTAATTTCATGTTATAACGTGTAATTGCATCCAGTGCGGTCGATTGAAACCTAATTCGATAGAAAACAAAATTATTTTTTTGAATTCTCCCCATAAAGTGTATCTCCCACCACGAAAGAGTTGAGATCCTGACAGTGATGTACAAAGTGAGAGAGACAGAGAGACCAGAACGTCCGTGTTCCATTACGGCTGTTCCAGAATGTCGTACTTCCTCTGAATCTAATGAACAGCAGAACCACACAGTGACAAATAAGAATACAAATAATAAATGTAACGAAAACAACATCTTTTAGTTGAAAAAAAAAACAGGGATAGCGTTAATGGCGGCATGGCGTATCACGAAAAATGCAAGCAAACATTGCCTGCTCACACTTACGCCATTATATGGCTTTCGGTGAAACTACTCGACTTACAAAAAGATAAGCCAATAATTTGGTTTGAAGTGGGGCTGTTATTTTAGCTCCAAAATTTTAGCCAAACTTTGGCTAAACTTTAGCTAAAATTTTAGCCAAAGTTTGGCTAAAATTTAGAACTAAAATAACAGCCCCACTTCGAACAAATTTAGGGCCAACTACCAAATTATTAGCCAAACTTTAGCTAAAATTTTAGCCAAAGTTTGGCTAAAATTTAGAACTAAAATAACAGCCCCACTTTTGAACAAATTTAGGGCCAACTACCAAATTATTGGCCCCCCTAAAATAGCGGAGAACCTGCAAACACTAGCAGCAACTCTTTTTTCAGAGGCCGAAGAAATTTTAATTATTTCATTAAAAAAATTATTTGCACGGAAGAGGACACCAATCTGTTTTTTCGTGGTCATTGTTTTGTTCTGGACACTTTTTTTCCACAAAAAAGATATTCGTTGTTTTTTTTTCCAAAAAAACAGGTCTGGCTAAAATACGAGCTATGCTAAAACAATTGTTTTGGTGCTTTGAAAATACCTTATTTGGGGTCTTTACAACAGTAGTTTTCCTCGAAAGAATAAATTAGCAACCTCCTAAACGACTGGTCAAAATAGCTATTTCATCACAAGTTTTGAGGCGGAAAAAGAGCCAGCATGCGTTTTTTATGTGAAAACGATCATCCCAAAAAAGACAGATGTCCTCTTCTTTGCGAATAAAATTCTTCGATGATAATCTCAGATCGTTAATTGCTGTGAGTGCACGTTATTTTATCACAATCGGGTTTAACTTGGAGATGGATCAATTCAAACTTTGCTTACTAGTTATAAATATTTAGAAAATTCTGTGGATCAATTTGAATGTCGCTGATGGAATATACAGTACAGCAGAATCCCCCAGTGAAAATGGGCGCCCCGGGTGACCCTAGGCGCCCTTTTGGCCCCTCGATTTTTTACGCTTTGAATAATGAATGTCAGCCGATCAAATAGTTTGCGTTGTTTTACTCCAGATTTGACCAAATTTATCAAGAAAAGGTTGGATTTATGAAAGCTTGTAAACTCAACTGTGCTAAGAAAAAGAAAAGCTGGGAAGATTTCACTTTGCGATAGAATTTGCCGAGTGTGCGCGAGTTATTCAAAATTTTCGCGCGGCATTTGCCAAAAATTGATAAAAATTATAATTTTCAATATTTATCTCTGGCTACATTATTTCTAAAATTTCAAACTTTCCTTGAAAAATTCGGTCAATCAAAGAGTAAAAGAACGCGAACAATTTGAACGACTAATATTCAATATTCAAAGAGTAAAAAATCGAGGAGTCAAAAGGGCGCCCCGGGTCACACGGGGCGTCCATTTTCACTTTGGGATTCTGCTGTACTGTATTCAGTTTCGAGGATCCATGCTCATCTTTTTCAAATGAATATCAAAAGTGATGAGGAAGTTGTGAAGACATTTCTTTTGCTCAATTCTTTTCTGGCTATCCAGCTCTTATTTCGTTAGTCTTCATTATATTGTTCTTCGATATCACACTATTCCATATTTCTCTTCTAGCGATTCAAACAATCAAATAATTAAAATAATTAAATAATTAAAAATAACTTTATTGTCCAATATATGCGAGTAATAGATGTGGAATAATCATAAGCATAGACATATTATTTACAGATAAGTTATCATCATAATCGTAGTCTAGTTATTCGATCTTGATGAGTCCGTAGAACTTGACCCCGGCATTGCTAGAGAGATACGCCCATACTTTGGTGGCGATGTTGTCCCACTAAATGTAGATTTTTAATAGTAATAATTAATTTTAGTTAGCCAACATGGGGCATTGATATTATAGACACAGTGTTTTTAAAACACAGGGAGAGCGGTCATTGAAAATTGGGCAAAGTGACAAAAACATTGTGTTGCGTGTGTTGTGTGTCCTTCTCTTTTTCGCTCTACCTTTTTCTTTGTCGCATGACCACTTTTGAAACGCTGTGATAGGCTCTTGATTCATGGTACATAGACACAATCAGTAAAGGGTCTGCACACCGCTCTCTCGACTCCAAAGAACAACGAGAGAGTGTGTGAAATTAAGAGTGCAGTATAACATGGCCTTGGCCTTTAAATTTAACTTATGTAGATAAATATTTGTGCTATATGTGAAATCTTTGCAGAACTACCCCTAATCGGATGATAAAGTTGTTGTTATATAATGTGAAGTATTCATGTATTTATGATTACTGAGAATTCTCACCTGTGATTCAGTGAGGGCGATGGGAGACTTGATAGAGATCGAGCCTTCAACCTTGTTCTCCGTTGGCTTACTGTTAGCATCGCACTTCGTAATCACAGCTTCATCATCGGCGATAAATTTGCTCGGTGCACAATTACCGTCAGTTGCCAATGAGCACTGAACATAACTTATTTCAGACTTTGCATTGTACATACTTTCGACATGAAAGGGCTATTCGCAAAAATAGATACTATAAAAACAATACTATAATTTATTCCTTCATTTGAATGCATCGGGGGATGGGCTATAACTATTAGATAAGTCTTTTTAAACGATGTCTGTAAATTTTGAGAAAAGAGAAAAAACAGCAAATCATATTGAATCGTATTTTAAACGTACGTCTTGAGGCTCTACAATATCCACAAGTTTGATTCCAGATGCACTATAGCCATACGACTCCAACGCCTTGATTATCTGCAATTAATTCAAATATTTTCAAATGAAATCAGTGGATTGATGATATGCATGAAGGTATACTGAGTGTTTTGGAATGAAACAAACAGAATATCTCGTTGTTACTCTCTCGATACTCTAATTTTAATTTATTTTTCTAGTTATCGCAAAAAAATCACCGCAAATTCGACGTCAGCATTGATCCTGTTCTTGGCTTGATCTTTATTCAGTGATTGTCCGGCTTTTCTAACAATAAATGTCATTAGCATTCTAATTGTATGGTAGCAGTTGAAAATTCATAAAAGGTTTTAAAAGTATTTTCTTACGGAGCAGCGTTGTAAGTCCATGAAAGGGGAGGAGAGTAGTCGAAGCTGAACGTCGGGTTGTCACTCGGTTTTCCTTCTGTTAAATCAAATATTTAAATCACATAAAAATCCATTAAAAAAAGAATAACCTTCCTTTTTTAAAAGATTATAAAGAACAGTCAATACTTGAATTTGATCAGACTTCACATCGTTTAAAAAGACTCACCATCCTTTCCAATCCCGGCAGGTCCACAGGCTAGTGAGAGCGGTAGAAGAGCGAAGAGAACAGCGATCATTCTTGTTGAAGAGGTGAGAAGACCGGATGAAAGACCGGAGAAAAGACCAGGAACTGTAGGTACATCTTCCGTCTCCAGAAATCGACTTATATAGGACATCATTTCTATGTAGACTCAGTCTCCAAAGAACTTGCAATAAAAGATAAGCGATAGAGATCGAGAGATTCAGACAGACAGAGAAGACGAGAGAGTGTGGAGAATGAGGAGAGTGAATGGTCAACGAATCAATGCACAAATACTATGAAACATAGTGGACAATGGAGGCATGCAAGGAATGGAAGAGCTGGGAGGAATGATTGTATCACTTTGTGTGTACTGTAGGAAACACTCACATTGTCGAAGAAAAATGTCTCTCTGGACCACCAGAACCATCATGGTGGTGATGAAATCTCGGATCATTCATCGACTCTGGCTATTTTTCTTGAACGATCATATTTAATATTCAGCTGACCAATATTGTATGTTGAAAAGAAGTCTCTCGCTTTAGTATAATACTGTTTTCAATTACAGTAATCTTGTTGTATTTTCTTTACGAGATCAGTCGTTAGCCAGTCGAATTGTGTTGACTCCTCAAAAAGAATGAAAAAAGCGAAATCAGAGTTTCCAGGATTTAAATAAACTTCCGGGAACTCGGAAAGTTGAATTCCCACTTTATTCCTTTTAAGCCGCTGAAAATCGAAGACGGAAAGTCGCAATTTGAACCCAAGCAACTTTTTGTCACCGCGAATTCAAATTTCGAGTTTCCATTTTCTGTTTAAAAAATTAAAGCTTGAAAACTCACACATTTCAGTTTCCCACTATAATTCTTAATCAGTATTTCATACGATTTGTTTGTTGCATAATGATATGAAATACTGGTTAAGAAATACTCCGGTTGAAAATCCTTTTTTCTAATTTTTGGACTTACTCAGCAAAACGTCATTGCGAATTTCAAAGCGCATTTGAAACTTTTCGCACTCCCCTTTCTGCTCCAGAATTGCCATCAAATACAGTACAGCAGATTCCCCCAGTAAAATGGGTGCCCCTGGTGAAACGTCGCAATCGATTTTTTATGCTTTGAATAATGAATGTCAGCCGTTCAAATTGTTTTCGTTGTTTTACTCCAGATTTGACCGAATTTATCAATGAAAGTTTGGATTTTTATAAAGTAGCCTGAGAAAAAATATAGAAAATTATAATTTCCATAAATTTTTGGTGCCGCGCGAAAATTTTGAATAATTCGTCAAATTCTATCTAAAGTGACATCTTTCCAGCATGACTTATTCTTAGTATAATTGAGTTGACAAGTTTAAAAAAATGGGCGCCCCGGGTCACCCGGGGCGCCCACTTTCACTAGGAGATTCTGCTGTACTGTATGTGCTGCTCTAAATTCCTCTCTGATCTTTTCATTTGAAAAACTGGTTCTGGAAAAATCAATATTTCAGTTTAAGAAAAAGTGTCTCTTTTGTGAAAGATCAGCAAACATCCGATGAAGGAATTGTTACAAGGAAAGAATAGTACAAAGAAGAGCAGAATCAGCAATAAAACTCGAATTGTTTGAAAAAATTCGGAGTATTTGCTCTGCCATCTATACAAGACATGAAACATGAAGAACATTACAGGAATAGCGAATACATACAGTAATCAGAGAATATATAAAGGAAATCAATCGATATCAGGCAATTTCGACAAGAGAGAAGAACATGGATATCGATTCCAACTAAAACACAAATAATTTATTTTAGAAATGCAATTTTTTTTATTATTTAAAATATTTTTTTAAAGATAAACATTGGAAAAAAAATTAAATCTCAACTTGTTGTAAGGACCAACGGAGAAATGACCGTGTGCAATAGAGTTCTTCATTTTGAATACCTTCCTTTCCTAAATTATCGAATATTTTCATTAACATATTTATTTATTTATCTTTAACGATGAACAGTGAGAGGAGACGAATATGAAATTCAATAAAATTATGGAATGGGGCAATCAATATTCTCATCAATCAATTTTCTTCATAGAATTGCAAATACCGTTCAATCAGGTTTACGAGGCGCTACATTGTCCGTATAAAATATACTTGCATAAGAAAATAACAATTCTATTGTAAATAACAAGAGCAACACTATTAATTAAATATTTCGCCAACTTTTCCTTTTTTCCTTCCTCTCGATTATACAAAATCATAATCCGTCTGACATTCGAAGCACTGATTTGATATTTATAAGAGAGCTTTCATATTTCGAACAAATTTAAAAGGAAATATCGTTGTGGATGCTTTCGTACAAAGAAAGCAAGAGATTTTTATTCGGTCAATACATACTAGATAATATTCATTTTTCCCGATTCTCAAACATCGTGAGGAAAGTAAGAGAATAGCCACGTGTACTGGTAAAATGACAAGATACATGTAGTGTTTACTAGTTAATTTGACCAATTTGCATATTTGAATATTCTAATTATCCCTTTGTTTCATTTTAACGTAGCGGCGTACTTAACGTAAGTGGAGTACAAAGACAAAGAACTCGAAAACATTCAAAAGATCAATTCGCAAATTGTAATTGATCAATATTGATTTAGATTTCCCGTTTAAATCTTTCTATGCATTTGCCCCATAAGTAATCTCTCTGTCAGAAATGAAAAAAAATATTCATTTTAAATCCTATTATGACAACCTTGTCTGAGAATAGCATAGATGCGAACGAGATGTCCTATACTGAGCCGACGTAGCGGCCGAAAAACCATGAAGCACACTACTTGCTTTACTATTAACACTTCTACATTACAATACTAATGTGCATGCACATCTTATATTTGTACATTCTATGTATTACTTCTTAATATGTAGGAAAACTGATCAGAATTGCCTTATCCCGTACAGAAACGGAAATATGTCATGGAAGAAGAAGACACCACAATTCTTGTAATCATAGAATATCTATTTCCATTTGTATTCAATATTCTTGTGAAATGTAATGCTAATGCATACAACCATATGGGGTGACAAATATTTATTCCAATCTGATTCGCTCAGTTCGTCAGATGGTTAGAAGGCCTAAAGAGAAAACAATCAATGATATATTGGAATCGAGAAGAATTAGTTCATGGCGCTAGTAGCTCCCCCACAGACATACCTCCCCACGAGGGGGGAGTGCTGACTGGGGAGAGCGTACTAGAACCAAAAACCGGAGGCTTTGAAGGTTACAGTCGTTATTCGGAAGTCACCAATACATAATATCACATTAAGTGAAAAGTATACTGCATCAGATGAAAATAGGTCCTGGAAATGCAATAATCACCGAGTGATTAGACTGTAATCAACCATGAAAATAGGGTTCAAATTGATCCTCAAAGAGTTCATGCAATGGTACATTTGCCTTAGGTGCCCAACAGAGTCCGAATGAAAAACCATTCCGGAACGGTGCAGTCATGTAAGGAAATGTATTAGGTGAATTCATAAGTAACGCTCGTTTTTTTTGTCCCAACTTCAGTCGCCTCGTTCTTGCTCTGTTGTTATTGCCAGCATCCATGCTGTGTACACTAGATAGACTGTCCCTAGGATATCCTACGGTTGTTTTCGATTCACTTCCCGCGTTTCCTCCAGGCGAGAAAACCGCACAATTTCGCCCCCGACAGAATTCACATTCGCAACGTTATTTTATTCCTCTCCCTCTCGGGTTTGAAACACCCTGACTTCCAACATCGCCTAGCAGAGGTGTACCCCTCACATGTGCCTCACGTAATAGCGGTGAGAAAGTGAGCGTTCAAATTCGAGAAACAGGACTTTTCCCTCGAAAATGAAGATCAACCCAGTCGCCTACCGGAGGTGGATCTCGATCGATTGCTCCAAGAGGAAAGGGCTGATCGGTATCCCGATACCTGTGATATTGCAAGGGTACTTGGGGTCAGCCAGAGCACTGTGGTACATGGCCTTCACACTCTCGGAAATAAGCGAAAATAGGGAAGATGTCTACCCCACGTCCTAGCCGACTACGACAAAGATCGCCGACTGGACATGGCAAAGACTTTTCTAACTCTACGTCGCCGGCTTGTTTGGCTGGTCAACGCTATAATCGGTGAAGAAAAGTAGGTGCCCTACGATTACAAAGAGCCAATGAGACTGTGGTTCGATGAGCGTGAATAGCGAGCAGATGCCACCAAACCCGATTTTCACTATCAAAAAGTGATGTTGTGCATCTGGTATTCGGTACGGGGAGTCGAGTACTGGAAACTCCTCCCCGAGGGTACGACTATCACGACACATGTCTACACTCTCCAGCTGCGGAAGCTAAGACTCCACCTCGAACAATCACGCGGGAAGGACACTCGGATCTAATTTCAAACTGACAACGCTCGACCTCATGCCAAAAGAACAACCCAGGCTCAGCTAACGGGATGTGACTGAACTGTACTTCACCACCCTCCGTACTCACCCGACCTTGCCGACTATATTCGCCACCACTTCGCGGCGCTCCGTCACTTCCTCAAAGGGCAAAGGTTCAAAGGCCGAACCACTATCCATACCGGACACGACACCTATTTCCGGAATTTGCCCCAGTCCTTTTATCACGAAGGGATCCACAAACTGCTGGGTGGAAGGCAGAAGGTAACTGATATGAATGGAAAATATTTCTAGAATTCTCCATGCCTTGTTAAATTTTTGTGACAATTTTTTTTGGAAAGCGAAAAACGAGCGTTACTTATGAATTCACCTAATAACAAAGCAAAAAAAAGAATCATGTCCCTGAAAAAATTCAGTGAAAAAAAATGGCACACTGAATGGTGAAGACGAATCTTCGAGCTCTTTTATGTGATCTAGACAGAGCGATTTGCGTATGTAAATTACACAGTGTCTAGAATATTGCAGCTACACTCATAGCACTCATATGTACAACGAAATTTGCATATGATAATTGAATGAATAATTAGATGATTATTGATCATATGGCTAGATTAATGGAGAGAAAAGGGAGAGGGAGAGGGAGAGGGACATGTTATACCTATTAGTACCTTGTTATTATATAATTGTTAATCTTGTTTTGTTGTTAATAAATTTTTGATTTCAATATCTGAAAAAATAGCCAAAACAAGAAATGATCTTGAAAGACTCGAACTACGAGCACCACCACTTCCGCTCTTCGAAAGGCAAAGAGATCGGTTGTTATTACTACACTAGAAGATGAGAGAGTAGAATATGCAAATTTATTGGCCTGCGAAAATGGTCACTATAAGAACTTCTTCTTTTCTGAAGTACTAGAGAGTTGCATATGTCCCATCTCGAAGTCCAGGACCGGCAACACGTCCTTCCCTTGATAGGGCTATCTAGCACAGCTATCGCATCTATCCCATAGCGCAGTGGAACTTTCGAACTCGTTAACCCTTTATCACAAGTTCGAAACATATTGCTTGCTTTGGCATAGCTTTATTTATTTATAATTAGACGTAGCGGCCGAAACACCATAGGGCACATTATTATCTAATCTATATATTGAAAAAAATACATTAAAAGTGCATGGAAACCTATGCATGTACATCTATTATTTATTTATTTTATTTTCCCGATGCGTTCATTTGAAGGAATAAAATATTATATTATTATATTATATTATATTATCAAATATAATGAGCAGGAGTGAGAAGCATTAGTGTGAAAAGTGGCATTCATATAATTGTGTGTAAGTGTGTGTATTCTGTGTTTTTCTCTTTTAATTAGATAGAAAAATAAACAAAATCGATTTTATTATAGTACAAACTGTGTTGATGGGCACACAAATATGAAAAGTACTTATCGAATATATTTGTCCACCCGTACGATGAGAATAAAACAACCCAAAGTTTAAGAGTGATTTGTTTTTCTAGTTTAAAGCAAAATGAACGACAAGTACTAAATGAGTTAGAATCCGTTAAAGGGACCGAAACCTTTGTCGACGGTCTCTTCATTGCGCACACTATTTCTCTGCTCTTTAGCAACGAGAGAGTGTAGAGCGTTGAAGAGACCATTGACAAAGGTTTCGGTCCCTTTAAATGGACAAATAATCAATATAAATGGAATAAATAGCTTAAATACACTTTTGTTATAGCACATTTCTGCTGGATAAATGCATGCAATATTCTTAATTTAATAATTCTATAATTAGAAAGTTGGACACGATTGTTCGGTATAAGGATAAGTCGAATTCATTCGTTCCCGAAACGTATTCAAAGCGATATTGAACCGTGCAAGATTTATGTCATGCACCTGAATTGTCTATGTTAAATTCATGCGATTTTTTAACTAAGTAAATGGTTAAACAATATAAACCTTTTGAGTTTTCCTCTTATCTCCGACAGTTTTTATTCCTCTGTGAAACATGAAGAGATCTTCGACCAAGTCGAGGTGATATCCTGCACGACACAATTCCCAACGCTATGAAACAATATTATTATTATATTCATTTAAAATCATTTTTATATATTAGGTTGTAACATAAGTCTTTGTGCTTTTTGAAGTACGTTTTCAAATTAAATTATCTTCCTTTGTTTTTCCTTTCGAGATTGAGGATCAATTTATTCACTGTTGTGGTCGATGACTCCTTGCTATAATACAGCCACACAGTGGGCTCACTGCTTTTGGAATGTCTTGGGTTATTGTGGTTACTTTGAGGCCAACCACTTTTCGATATCTTGATTGTTCTTAACTTTTTGATTTACTAAAGCAAGTTGGGCGCCTTAACTAAAGCAGTAGCCCAAGAGAGTAAGATCAGGAGAGTAAGGAGGAACAGATAGTATGCGCCGGAAAAATTTGGCTGTCTTAAAATAACGAGTTGAACTTAGCCAGTTCGAGCGGTGCCGTAAAGAAGAAACATTTCATACCGCTGTGGACGCGGCGATATGAGCTATGACTTCAAATCTTGTTGTTGTTTATAATAGATGTCCCCGATTATATCGGTGACCTCAGCTATACGCATGCAATTCATTGGCTCCTTTCACACTTCTTTGAACATAAAGCATCTCCATTTTCCGATATTTTCAGGTTTAGTGATCGATTCTAGATTCTCTACATTGATCTGGTAGAGCTGGAAAGGTCAAAGAACAAATATAAATAAATATAAAAATAAATAAATAAATAATTTATGCATCATAATGATAACTTATAATAGTGAATAATTGATATCGTGATGAATTACATAAAATACGATGCCACAACCTAGGTAGCAAAGAAATAACAATTAATTATTACATTTCGAGTAAAGACAAATTAATACTTTTCCGGAAGGATTTAACTGAGGGGCAGATAATAGAATTAGTACTAAGTTTATTCCAATTGCTAACAACACGATTTGATATGAAGTTCGAGAAGCGAGTTGATTTATTAGCATTGTGTTTACGATATTGGAATGCGTGTCTGCGGGAAGATCTAGTATGTATAGAGGGAATAAAGAAAGAAGGATTGTCAAGAGCAATAAGTAAATGTGTAGCTTTATAGGTAAAACAAAGATCAGATAGTTTGCGGCGCAATTCAAGAGGTTCTAGTTTGAGTAATGATAATCTATCAGGATATGACGCATACGGTAGCTTGCATTTATAGAAAAGGAGACGAGTTTAAGTCCTTTGAACTTTTTCAATGAGCTTTATTAGATGATCTTCGTGGGGTGAATATAATCAATCAATAACCTCTATGTTATTCGGAAGTAGAACGCTAGGCTACTCGAAATTATAGATGGAGACCTTCGATTTTTTCGTAATAAGACCTTTCGGATGATAGAGATTCATCAAACGAATCGAAGGACATATTTGATATTGATTCATGATATGTTTGAAGCTTGCTATGCGTATTGAAAGCACGTTAGTTCATTCATAAGAGAGTCTGTACAATAGCCGGGAAATAGGAATTATCTCAAAATGAATAATTGTGTACGAAATATATGGTATGGTATACGCATACAGCGCCTATAAACAGTAGGTGTATTCAAATTGCGACAACCGGACTGGAAAAATGATCAGCGCGTAAGTTCGAAATAATGTGAGTAGAGGAGGGAGGGAAGGGTGATCGAAGCGTGGCGCATTGGTAAGATGGCCGCCTCTCCTCCCAAAGGGTACGGGTTCGAATCCCAACCGGAGATTTCACTTCATCCCTTATTGTACACTCTGAACTAATGTGAAAGTAAAACTTTTAAGGCATATAGAGAGTGAATGTCTGATTTACATACTTGACTCTCTCAATTTCCCATTGTCCCTCACGCCAAATATCATATAATATAAACATTATACTCCGTGTTAATCGCGGCGGGAGTCAGTCATGCAAACTCAAGGGTCTCCTTCTTTAATATCTCTGACACTCATGATTAAGATTTTGAGAAGCGAAAAATTTTCATAAGCAGCAGAAATATATTTCGGAACGTATCTACATAATAGAGTTGGCTATTCGGGTTTTATTACTACAGAAATGACGTTGCCAACCATTTCGCGACCAATACCATTACACGCCCGCTATCGCTCCCCCTCGCCTCTCCAGGAGGTTGCGGGCCCGCAATGATTTTACGAACCATTGCGGGCCTGCCACCCCGAATAGCAAGCTCTAGTGCATAACTTAACCTGATTATTCTGTACTATGCCTATATGTAAATGAAAGATCACCACCATAAGTTGATTTGAACCACTTCGAACTAGTCCACATATTTTTCTCTCTCTCTTGATATGAAAATGGCTTTTTATATTTAAAGGGGCTGACACCTTTGTCAATGGTCTCTTCAATACTCTACGCTCTCTCGTTGTTAGAGAACAGAGAAATAGTGGGCGCAATGAAGAGGCTATTGAGAGTGGCCACTAACCCTTTAAGGGTGGTATAGAGTGTATTTGCATGCGATTTCATAGGATACTTCACAATTAATAGGAAGAATGTACAGGTTTGCGGTGTTCCTCAATATGAGAAAGAAGACAATAATGAAGGCGTTGCTTTTGTAGTATTCTGTTTTTCTCTTCTAATTAGACTGAAAAATATTGGAAAAAGAATTTTGATTTTATTGAGATTCAAACTGTGTTGATGGGTGCATGAATATGAAAAGTTTTTATCGAATTTATTTGTCCACCCGTACAATGAGAATAAAACAACCCGAAGTTAAAGAATGATTTGTGTTTCTAACAAAATGAAGGACAAGTACTAAATGAGTTAGAATCCGTTAAATAGACATAAAATCAAAGCTAAGGACACAATTCGAGCTAATTTGATTCTCCGCTCTGGCAACACTCTCTCGTTCACAAAGAAAACGAGAGAGTATCACCAGAGCGGACAGTTTCAAACAAGCTCGAAGTGTGCAATACACACTTTAGGGACGACACATGGATACAATTCACTAAATTTTATAATTCTAAAACTTGAAAGTGGGACACGATTGTTCGGTATCGGGATAGGTCGAATTCATTCTATCCCGAAATGCCTTGAGGGCGATATTGAACCGTTCTCGATTTATGGATTGCACCTGAATTGATTATTGATTTTTCAGTTTAAATTCACGTGATTTAATTAATTTAATTAATATTTAAAGTAAATAAACCTGTTTAGTCTTCCTGATATCTCCGGCAGTTTTGATTCCTCTATGAAACATGAAGAGATCTTCGACCAAGTGGAGATGATATCCAGCACGACACACTTCCCAACGCTGGAAAACAATATTTATTATCATATTGTCCCATTTTTTTTCGAAATATTTATAATATTATCGGTTTTTAAAAAAAGTATGATCTGAAGATTCTATAGAAATATGACGGAATTTTAAATTTCCAATCGGGGTTTAAGGACCAATAACTCGGAGAAATAAGTAACATCTAACCAAGCAAGTATTATCTCTGATCATATACGGAAAGGACTCATCATGAAATGGAATTGTGTTGGAAGAGACGAATTGTGGCTCCCATGACGATCGAGATTTCATACTGTAGATTATTGATTAATAATCGACTATTGATTGTTTAAAAGTCAAATCTCACTCGAGGTTTCTCTCTGCGATGCCGTCTCCTTCTCTTTCGGGCTTGCTCAGCCACTTGTCCAAACCAGGAATGGAATGACCTTTCTTGTAGAATCTACAGGAAAATTTCACTTTATTAATTGACCGTATAAAACATTGTTTTGTACGAGAGAATCCATCCTGACGATTCGTTTGCACCGAAACAAACTCTCATCAAATACCCACCTTTCGTGGAATGTAACAGCCTTTTTCTTCTTCAGAAGCCTATCCAAATCCGATTTGGTTTTTGGACTGAAAATTTTGATTTTTTTACAAATTAGCTCTGGGTGTTATCGTTCTTTTCAGCGTGGTGCTCAAATGTCAACAAAAGCTTTTTTCGGACGTTATATTGAAATAATTACGCTTCAAGCGATTCGGGGGTCGCCATGGATAACAACAACCATTGCGAATCAGCAATACCCCCCCCCCCCTCACTCTCACGAAGGTTGCGGACCAGGAATCATTTTACGAAATAAATAAAAATACCCACCCTTCCACATCATGAGCAACTTCGAATATCCTATAAACAAGCAATGTCTTCGTCTCGGAGATCTTCTCGCGCTCCGCAATTTCCGTCATTCTTCTGAAGTCATTTTTTTAAATAAAGAAGATCAATAAATATCAAATTCCAACCTTTCGAATCCTCTCGAGAATAAATGTTCGTAGTCTGCGATGAGAATGTAGTCCGTACGGACAAACTGCAAAATTGATCTTTGATCTTTGGTCTTTGATCTTTGCTTTCCATACCTCTCTAGCGATATTTCTACCGACATTAGCTGGATATGCCGCGATTTCTTCGTATGTTTTCGTTCCGTTTCTCTGGTAGCAATTCTCCCATGTCGAATGGTCGATAAGTGTATAGCATTGGTTACTCTTAAAATATATTATTTTAAATATTTTATTACATTATTTAATTTAATTACATTATTATACACATTTTATTTTATTATTGTGCACCTGCACGAAAGGAGACAATTAAAACAACGAGAGTTCTGCAAAAGTTATGATGATCTCGTCTCTGTTCTCTCGTCGAAAGCGAGAGAGTATGGCCAGAGGTTTGATTAGACTATGAGACTAGTCTTGAACAAACCAAAGTGTAATAGTGTACGGCCAGTCTCGCCATCGATGCTGCATGTTGTCTATGGAGACGATCTAACTGAAATTATTCACTAAAACACTGACACAATAAGTACTTCCCAGTATATTTGCTTCAGATTCCTCATATTACTTTCATTCAAAAGATTTTGTTGCGAAAAGAAGAAACGAGTCAAAATCCCGATTGTCTATAGTAAACATTTGTTTACCCTACACCACGCTATTTAGTGTTATTTTGTTTTTCATATCAGAATGACTGATGATTCATTAGACCATCTTTTGACTATCTTTCTAAACAATCATCATTTCTTCTTCCAAACCATTGTGTATTCTATTCCATTATCACATAGATTTTCATTTTATCATCACGCGTTTCATTGTAATTTGATGTATACGTATAAATATGACTATTGATATTGAAATTGTCTAATCATTTCGGGCACTTCAATGTGTTTTGACACAAAATTGTGCGTCAGGGGAGTGCGGTCATTGTAGAACCAATACATAATTCGATAACGAAACAGATAAGAAACATTGCAGGCACAGACAGGGTACAGGAGGAACAAATATTTTTTTCTAGAACGTAAAGAAAAATTTTATTAATGGGAGGAAATCCAGGGAGAGATCACTTCTACGCCAGTGATAATTCTAGAACTTGCTTAAAAACATGTAAGAGATTTCTCTTTCATGTTTTTACGCAAGTTCTAGAATTATAGCTGTCTCCCCTAGACAAAATTGTAAACCAGAATCAATAATTTTGAAGAAATCAATGATTTGTGTCAAACCAACCATGGAGTCTATGCACGGCAATTGTGTGGTTGGTTGATCGAAGTATATCGCGAGCGAGACTGGGCCAGACCAATTTGAGATCTGAAAAGATCAAAGATCAGAGATCAAATAATACAGCAATTGCATGAAAATGTGTTAGTGATATACTGTAATCTAATATAGTATTTAGATAGATTGAGATATTTTCATGTAAAAAAGTTTCACAAAAAAAGAGAAATGTACCACAAATTTTTCAAGCCATTTACTGACAATAAATCAATAAATTCATCTTATAAATCAATGATGTTTCAATAAATCATCACATAAATCAATAATGGATCAATAAATTCGTCTGATAAATGAACAAATTCGTCTAATAAATCAATAATATCGATAAATTCATCTCCCACCTGTTCCAGCAGCGTCTCCGTTCTCACATCATCTGCACTGATGTGAAGTACGAGAGTTACCGCTCGTCTACCGTAATCATCAACTACCGTAGTCCTCTTTGTTCCATCGAATGCATACGGTAGGATACAGTAATCAGAATGGAACACCAGACGACGGGCGTCGAACAAACTGCAACAGTGATATTGATTTTTTTTTCAATCAATATTATATAATATCGAAGAATTTTATAATTTGCATTTTCCAATCTCAAAACGACTTAAAAATAGATTACCTAGTGGTCGACGACGTGACACTCGAAAGGAAATTGAGACAAATGAATAATGTGGCGACACAATAAATCCCGAGTATGATCAATTTAGATCGATATGGGATGTACCTAAATATTCATTGATTTTTCTTGAAATTAGTCACGACTAAAGTCAGCGGTTCCTTCATTTCACGAAATATATATTGCATATTGTTTTGAGAAAAAAGTCTCAATAGAAGAAAAAAACAAACTTCATGAATTTCGCTCCACTACTGCTCACGCTGATACGACAAATGTGAGAAATTAGAATGGAAACTGAATGTGAGAGGGCGAATTTAAAGAATAATACTACAGAATAATACTACATGTAGAAAGACGTGAGAAATGACATTTAAAAAGTGAAGGGAAAAGAAAAATGTGAAATGTGACTTCAGAAAATACTAATTAGAAAACGATTTTCAAGAAAAACTTCTGTGAAAATACCGATGCGGAAACACCTACATACACCACAAACAGATACACCCAAACACCCTTTTTATAATTACGTTTTTCGTGAACATCGTTTTCTGAATACATTTTTTCCCAAATGTCGCATTCCACGCTTTCATTTCAAATGTCATTTATCATGTCTTCCATTTTCAATTACATATTTCTCAGATCATTCCTCACATTTTGCCCTCTCCCATTCGAGCGTTTCGTATCTCATTTCTCACATTTGTCGTATCACCATTTGATCTATCATTGATCTGGTAGAGCTGGAAAGATCAAAGAACAAATATAAAAATAAATAAATAAATAATTTATGCACTACAATGATAACTTATAATAGTGAATAATTGATATCGTGATGAATTACATAAAATACGATGCCAAAACCTAGGTAGCAAATAAATAACAATTAATAATTACATTTCGAGTAAAGACAAATTAATACTTTTCCGGAAAAAAAGAAAAAAAAAGAAAAAAAAAGATTTAACTGAGGGGCAGATAATAGAATTAGTACTAAGTTTATTCCAATTACTAACAACACGATTTGATATGAAGTTCGAAAAGCGAGTAGATTTAGCATTGTGTTTACGATATTGGAATGCGTGTCTGCGGGAAGATCTAGTATTTATAGAGGGAATAAAGAAAGAAGGATTGTCAAGATTAATAAGTCCATGTGTAGCTTTATAGGTAAAACAAAGATCAGATAGTTTGCGGCGCAATTCAAGAGGCTCCAGTTTGAGTAACGATAATCTATCAGGATATGAAGCATACGGTAGCTTGCATTTATAGACAACGCGACGAGTTTAAATCCTTTGTACTTTTTCAATGAGCTTTATTAGATGATCTTCGTGGGGTGAATATAATCAATCAATAACCTCTATGTTATTCGGAAGTAGAAGACTAGGATACTCGAAATTATATTATAGATGGAGACCTTCGAGTTTTTTCGTAATAAGACCTTTCGGATGATAGAGATTCATCACACGAATCGAAGGACACTCACTATGCGTATTGAAAGTAAAACTTTTAAGGCATGTAGTGAATGTCCGGTTTACACACTTGACTCTCTCAATTTCCCATTGTCCCTCACGCCAAATATCATATAATATAAACAATATACTCCGTGTTAATCACGGCGGGAGTCAGTCATGCAAACTTTTACCTCCTTTCTTTAATATCTCCTTCCTCCTCCTTCTCCTCTCCTCCTTCTTTAATATCTCTGACACTCATGCTTAAGATTTTGAGAATCGAAAAATTTTCATAAGCAGCAAAAATATATTACGCGCGCCGCTTCGGAACGTATCTACATAATAGAGTTGGCTATTCGGGTTTTATTATTACATAAATTACGTTGCCAACCATTTCACGTCCAATATCATTGCACGCCCGCTATCGCTCCCCCTCGCCTCTCCAGGAGGTTGCGGGCCCGCAAAGATTTTACGAGCCATTGCGGGCCTGCAATCCCCGAATGGCAAACTCTAGTACATAACTTAACCTGATTATTCTGTACTATGCCGATATGTAAATGAAAGATCACCACCATAAGTTGATTTGAACCATTTCGAACTAGTCCACATATTTTTTCTCTCTCTTGATATGAAAATGGCTTTTTATATTTAAGGGGGGTATAGAGTGTATTTGCATGCGATTTCATAGGATACTTCGCAATTAAAAGGAAGAATGTACAGGTTTGCGGTGTTCCTCAATATGAGAAAGAAGACTATAATGAAGGCGTTGCTATTGTAGTATTCTGTTTTTCTCTTTTAATTCGACTGAAAAATATTGGAAAAAGAATTTTGATTCTATTGAGATTCAAACTGTGAAACTGTGATGATGGGTGCATGAATATGAAAAAGTACTTATCGAATTTATTTGTCCACCCGTACAATGAGAATAAAACAACCCGAAGTTTAAGAATGATTTGTGTTTCTAACAAAATGAAGGACAAGTACTAGATGAGTTAGAATCCGTTAAATAGACATAAAATCTAAGCTAAAGTCACAATTCGAATTAATTTGACTCTCCGCTATGGCACACTCTCGTTGACAAAAAAAGGGATGGCATCGCCAGAGCGGAGAGTTTCAAACTAGCTCGAAGTGTGCAATACACACTTTATGGACGACACGTTAAACACATGGATACAATTCACTAAATTTTATAATTCTAAAACTTGAAAGTGGGACACGATTGTTCGGTGTCAGGATAGGTCGAATTCATTCGTTCGCGAAACGCCTTGAGGGCGATGTTGAAACGTTCTCGATTTACGGATTGCACCTGAATTGATTATTGATTTTTCAGTTTAAATTCAGCTTATTTTATTTAATTAAATAAATAATTAAACGAAACAAACCTGTTTAGTCTTCCTGATATCTCCGGCAGTTTTGATTCCTCTATGAAACATGAAGAGATCTTCCACCAAGTGGAGATGATATCCAGCACGACAAACTTCCCAACGCTGGAAAACAATATTTATTATCATATTGTCCCATTTTTTTTCTCGAAATATTTATAATATTATCGGTTTTTAAAAAAGTATGATCTGAAGATTCTATAGAATTATGACGGAATTTTAAATTTCCAATCGGGGTTTAAGGACCAATAACTCGGAGAAATAAGTAACATCTAACCAAGCAAGTATTATCTCTGATCATATACGGAAAGGACTCATCATGAAATGGAATCGTGTTGGAAGAGACGAATTGTGGCTCCCATGACGAACGAGATTTCATACTGTAGATTATTGATTAATAATCGACTATTGATTGTTTAAAAGTCAAATCTCACTCGAGGTTTCTCTCTGCGATGCCGTCTCCTTCTCTTTCGGGCTTGCTCAGCCACTTGTCCAAACCAGGAATGGAATGACCTTTCTTGTAGAATCTACAGGAAAATTTCACTTTATTAATTGACCGTATAAAACATTGTTTTGTACGAGAGAATCCATCCTGACGATTCGTTTGCACCGAAACAAACTCTCATCAAATACCCACCTTTCATGGAACGTAACAGCCTTTTTCTTCTTCAGAAGCCTATCCAAATCCGATTTGGTCTTTGGACTGAAAATTTTGATTTTTTTAAAAATTAGTGTGTTATCGTTCTTTTCCGCGGTGTGCTCAAATGTCAACAAGTGAAAAAGCTTTTTTTTCGGATGTTATATTGAAAAAAATTATGCTTCAAGCTATTCGGGGGTCGCAATGGCTCATAAAATCATTGTGAATCAGCAATACCCCTTCACAAGGTTGCGGACAAGGAATCATTTTACGAGCCATCAAGAAAATAAATAAAAATACCCACCCTTCCACATCATGAGCAACTTCGAATATCCTATAAACAAGCAATGTCTTCGTCTCGGAGATCTTCTCGCGCTCCGCAATTTCCGTCATTCTTCTGAAGTCATTTTTTTTAAATAAAGAAGATCAATAAATATCAAATTGCAACCTTTCGAATCCTCTCGAGAACAAATGTTCGTAGTCTGCGATGAGAATGTAGTCCGTACGGACAAACTGCAAATTTGATCTTTGATCTTTGGTCTTTGATCTTAGCTTTCCATACCTCTCTAGCGATATTTCTACCGACATTAGCTGGATATGCCGCGATTTCTTCGTATGTTTTCGTTCCGTTTCTCTGGTAGCAATTCTCCCATGTTGAATGGTCGATCAGGGTATAACATTGGTTACTCTTAAATTGCATTATTATAAATATTTTATTTTATTAATGTGCATATTCACGAAACGAGACGAATTAATGATAAAGAGAGAAAAGAGTTCTGATGATTTCCTCTGGTAAAGTTCTCTCGTAGACAGATAAAACGAGAGAGTGTGGTCAGAGGGTCGATTACCCTATTAGACTAGTCTTGAACCAACCAAAGTGTAATAGTGCACGGCCAGTCTCGTCATCGATGCTGCATGTTGTCTATGGAGACGATCTAACTGAAATTATTCACTAAAACACCGACACAATAAGTAGTTCCCAGTATATTTGCTTCAGATTCCTCATATTTACTTTCATTCAAAAGATTTTGTTGCGAAAAGAAGAAACGAGTCAAAATCCCGATTGCCTATAGTAAACATTTGTCTACACTACATCACACTAGTGTTCTTCTGTTGTTCATATCAGAATGACTGATGATTATGTTCATTAGACCATCTTGTGCATTGGATGTCATTATCACTTAATTTTTTAATATTTTATCATCAAGTATTTCATTGATATTTGATGAATATAAATATTACTTTTGTTCGTCTGATAATTTCGGGTGCTTAGGAATGTGTTATAACACAAAATAGTGTGTCATGGGAATCTCCCATTGCATAACCAATAAATGATCCGAAAACGAAACAGATAAGAAACATTGCAGGCACAGACATGGTACAGGTACAGATTATCATAGAATAAAAGTCAGACATTGCCCATTAAAAGTCGCTCTGGTCCCGCAAGTCAAGGCTCAAGAAATCCTGAGATCACTGCTAGATTATCACTGTTAACGGTACATAACAGTCTGCTACTGGGAGTCCTCTCGAATTCTAAGGCAGATCTTGTCAAAGGAAGTGGACGATTGATTGGCCAATCAATCAATACGAGAGACTAATTCTTACTCACCTTCCTCTGGCGAGGAAAGGAAGGGGAGTGAGGAAAGGAAGGGGAGTGAGGAAAGGAAGGAGAGTAGGCCAGAGATAATTCTAGAATATTGCGTAAAAGCATTGAATTGCGATTCCTTGTCTAGGTGGCTCCCCTAGGCAAACTTGCAAGTCAGAATAGATACATTTGAGGAAATTACTGATCTGTGTCAAACCAACCATGTATTCTATACACGGCAATTGTGTGGTCGGTTGATCGAAGTATATTGCGAGCGAGACAGGGCCAGACCAATTCGAGATCTGAAAGATCAAAGATCAAATAATACAACGATTGCATGCAAATGTGTTAGTGATATACTCTACTCCAATTTAGTATTTAAATAGATGCATATGTACATTGAACTTATTTCGTGTAAAAAATTTAACAAAAAAGTCCAACAACTGAAAAAAAATCAGTAAATTCATTTTATAAATCAATAATAGATCGATAAATTCATCTCCCACCTGCTCCAGCAGCGTCTCCTCTCTCACATAATCTGCACTGATGTGAAGTACAAGAGTCACCGCGCGTCTACCGTAATCATCAACTACCGTAGTCCTCTTGGTTCCATCGAATGCATACGGTAGGATACAGTAATCAGAATGGAACACCAGACGACGGGCGTCGAACAAACTGCAACAGTGATCGATTGATTTTTCAATCAATAATATATTATATCGTATAGGTACTAGAAATACATCCCTGGTCAAATGTGAAGTTTACAACTATTTTACAATTTTCATTTTTCAATTAAAAAAACTTTAAAATACGTTACCTAGTAATCGATGAGGTAACACTGGAAAGGTAGTTGAGACAAATGAACAATGTGGCGACACAATAAATCCCGAGTATGATCAATTTAGATCGATATGGGATGTACCTAAATATTGATTGATTTTTCCGGAAATTAATAATGACCAAAGTTTCACGCAATTGTTTTCTCGTGCAATGAAAAAAGCAAAAGGAGAAAAAGACAAACTTCATGAATTTCACTCCGCTGTCAGCTACAGTACATCATTGATCTGGTGAAGCTAGAAAGATCAAAGATCAATAATTTCCATTTTATTCGAAAATAAAGCACCAGGATTCTCGAAAGAAAGCGGTACAAGCAACAATTTCAAGGCACACCCCCGGGCTAATTTGAAACTCTCCGCTCTGGTTATGCTCTCTCGCCTTCTTTGTCTACGAGTGAGTATTTTCAGAGCCGAGAGTGAAACTAGCTCGGGGAGTACCTTTAAGGCAATGGGTTCTAGGCAGTGGAACCCTACTCAGTGGTGTTGACGGTCACTATACAAGATAGATCGAATCAATAGATACAAATAACACAAATGGTAGTGCTGATTCCCGTGATGGTTAAACGATGGAAAGAGGAGTCTAAAGTAGACAATAGTGAATGGGACCAATTAGTCAAGTTGGCGAGGGGAGAGGTAGACAGGGAGAGGAAGAGGGAGGGAGGGAGAGGGAGGGAGAAAGATAGTGGTCTTGAAGTGGATACTTTGTGTGAGAGAGGGGAGTTAAATGTCAACTGCGTATTTTCATCAACTCTAAATACGTGAAATACTTGTCTAACAATGAGATGGTATTTATTCACATATTTATTTAAATAAATACATAAATGTTTTTTTAGAAAACCCATAGATTCCCAGATTCAGGGCGCCTGACTAAATATACCTGTAGAAAAAATAAGAAAATCTGAGCTAAAAATACTTTTGACGTTCAATCTCTCGATCTATCCCGAATATAGCCATTGAGTCATGACAACCAAGAACACAATAGAGGAAGACATACACATGAATTGACGTCATTATTTTTTAAATTGTTTATCAAGATGAAAAATATGAGCAGACAGTGTACAATAATCGTAGTTCCGCGCATAAGTCTGTCCTACTGCAGGGATATTTATCCCCCTTGTACATCTCCACAGATCACTCCTGTTTTTAGTGCGTATCAAAGTCGATTAGTGATACACTACTGACTTTATGGTAAATCCCCCCTCTCTTTTATGTCCAGTGAGTCAGTGATTCGATGACAAAGAGGGGATTCGGTGACTAAACAACCTTGACGTGAGATGGAATAAGTCTGGCAGAGATCAAAAGATCAATATTGTAGCCTTTACTTTTTATCTTATTAGCTGCTTAGAAGTTGCAAAAAAAGAAAAGAAAAGAGGCAAGAGAGTGTGTAAAACGAGGAGAATTTTCACTGACAATGACTTTCTTTTTTCTCCGTTTGTGAACGTGCTTGCCATGATAATTAAATTTGTACACTAATAAAGAATGATTTAATTGAGACTTGTGATTGGGAGTGGTCTTCAAAAGTCATGAAAAGAGAAGTGAAGCAGAGAAAACTCCACAAAAGTTATACACCCTCTATTGACCGTATAAAATACACTTGTTTATTGGGTACGAGAGTAGCCAACCACTCCCATAAGAGACTTTCTTGTTTTGCATGGCTCAGAAACTATGCCGATCTCTTTTATATATCATATAGTGCGCGGCGAAGATCAGCCGGGTTAGAGAGAGGCAGCGGAGAGACAATCGAGAGGCGGGGCGAGATGTAGAAGGCTACATCTCGATCGCCTCTCGATTATGACTTCCGTTCATCCACTTTATTTTAACAATATGATGTGGATATATTGATGTACATACAATGGAGTACACATAAAAGACTGTTTTTTAGCGACCAGCGCTTAAGCAAATTAGAAGTGATTTATGAAATAATACCGAACAGAAGCATCTATTCTTGATCAAAAGAGTATAATATGAATATGTGCAACACAAATTCAACTGTCGGGAGCCAACGAAAACACGTGAAATTTTAGAGGATTCTGTAATCTTTGAATCAATCAGAATTTTCAGTCAACATGGATCCAAGATGCGAAATAATTTACAAAAAGTAATAAACAAAATAGGAGGCCTAAACGAAAATTCAAGGCGATCAATCGATAACTTGTTTAGTTCTGAATGGGGGTAAAGAGTGGGAAGAAGAAGAAAGAGCTCCATAGTCTAAACACATTGCAAGCCCTACTGCTTACCATTCTGTCTATGTCTGTCTCTCTCTCCTTTTCTCTCCTCTCTCTCTCTCTCTCTCTCTCTCTCTCTCTCACTCTCTCTCTCTCTCTCTCTCTCTCTCTCTCTCTCTCTCTCTCTCTCTCTCTCTCTCTCTCTCTCTTGAATCTCTACTTCTCTCTAGCTCTCCATCTCCATCTTTCAGTCTTCTTCTCCCCTTTCCCTCTCCATATCTCTGTCTCTCTACTTCTTGAATTAAACAAAAACATATCTCTGTTCCTCTCCCGTCTCCATTCTTCTTTATTTCCCACTCGCCCTCTCTATCACTTCACTCTCCCTCTCCTTTTCTGTCAATCTGCCTCTTGAATCTCTCCCTCTCCCTCTCTTCCTCGCCCAGTTCCTGCTCTCGTTTTCTCATTACTTTCTTGTGTGTGTATCAGTCTCGGCTGGGATTGCGAGACCTGGTGAAGGGCCGGGAAATAGGAGAAGAATTGGAATACAACTAACATAAGATAGTCATTTGGAGAGAATAAACAGAATCGACGTTTGATTATATTATAGAACAGACTATAAACATGATATAGAACACATGCAGAGCTTCACTTAATTGTGACAAGCCAACGGCCGTTCTGTTCAAACTCAAAATTTGGAGAAAAATATACGCGCTTATGAAGATCAACTTGACATGGCTGGAAACTTTTTAGATTTCTTGAAATCACTTATGTTTCAACTATCGATCAAATAGACAACGAAGGCAAATTTTCAGTGGATGTTGTTTTGCCATAGATAAATATGTACTACTTGTTCGATTGCAACTCTTAAAGTGGCATCACGAGTAAATTCAATACTCTCCGCTCCAACCGCACTCTCTCGCTTTCTTTGTTTACGAGAGAGAGCTGCCAGAGCGGTGATATTCGAATTTGTTTGGGTGTGCCTTTACTGAAATTTGAGATCGGGAAAGCACATAAGGAAAAGTTTAGATTTGCAATGTTGTCGAATTTCTCTTCGCCTCGTTTAACATCTCTACGTCGTCTGTCCTGACGTCTTTCTCTTCGTTTCGTTTATCTCTCCAGCACTCTAGCCTACCGTCTCTTAATTTCTCACCATTTAATACAAAAAATAGTAATATAACATGGCGAAGCGGTACCAATAATAAGATTGAATCGAATGGGTGAAGGAAGAAATAATAAAAGGAAAAGCAAGGATAGGAGATGTGCGATGAAAGGAGCAAATGAGTTATTTTTCTCCAATTCTCAAACCAACAATGCCGAAACGCGTAATATTAAATACAACGTTGTAAACCATCTTGAGATGTCAGAGAAGAATGAGAGAACACGCAAAATGAGAGAGTCAGAGATGGCATCATTTTTTCTTGGCATTATTTCTGCAGACGTTCTCTTTCTCGTTAGTTATTCATAGAAAAGAGAGATTTCCGAGGAACTTTTCTATGTAATATGTCTTATGCAATCTTGGAAGATTTCATTTCATTCATTCATTTATAACACATTTATCAAAAGTTCGTTTTTGGTCGAAGACTCCTGTAAAAACGTAGGGAAATGAGACCTTCTCCCGACAGTTTTTAAACTTTTCTCACCGATTTGGATGAGATTTATATGATTGACCATAGTGAGGTAAAGGAGAAGGCCTAGGCACTTGATTTCGCCAAATTTGCATTTTTATCGATTTTTTGATCTTCCACTTTTGGCAGCTATATCTCACTCAATTTTTAACCTACAACAAAAAATTTTTTTTCCAATCGATTCGAAATGAACTAATCTAGAAGATACTCAAGAAAGGATACGTGCAAAAACGCGATCTTCTACCTGTTTTCTTCAAAAAACTGATTTTTTGAGTACAAAATGCTAATTTTCTCAAAACTTTTTCACAAAGGATACGATTTTTATTCGCGATTCTGATTCCACATCCTCGAAGTGAGGTACGTACATATTTCATTAGTCATAACTCACGACAAGCCATATCGATCCTCAGAGAGAGCCGGACTTAGCGTTATTTCCATTCAAAAATACATTTCTTATATCACCTCTTCGCATTTTCATGCAAATTCTCAAGCATAGTATACCAATCGAAAGCTCTCGACGAGCTCTACAAAAATGACTTAGTAGTACAAGTCATGAAATTTGACCGTATTCAAGATATTCTAGAAAATCCGTTTTTTCACTGGCAATTGTTGTGCAATGCAATCGATTCACAACGAAACATTGCTCTGTGTGTTCTCCAATGTATGTTTAAAAAAAATTATTTGTTAATAATGTTAAAGGAAGGAACAATAAATAAAATTGCAAGAATGTTCATCTGAGATATTCATCATTGAAAAATAAACTTTCTGAAATACGAAACTATTCATCGATATTTCCGATATCGGAATCGGAATGATCGAAAAAAAGTCCTTAGTGCCCATCCAATCGGCTTGGGATGATCAGCAGCCTCAGTTCAGTTCTATGATTTCGTTCACACCTATCTCAAGGAGTATTTCAATGATCCGGATAGTTTTTTCGATCATTCCGATTCCGATATCGGAAATATCGATGAATAGATTCGTATTTCAGAAAGTTTATTTTTCAATGATGAATATCTCAGATAAACATTTTTGCAATTTTATTTATTGTTCCTTCCTTTAACATTATCAACAAATATTTTTTTAAACATACATTGGAGAACACACAGAGCAATGTTTCGTTGTGAATCGATTGCATTGCACAACAATTGCCAGTGAAAAAACGGATTTTCTAGAATATCTTGAATACGGTCAAATTTCATGACTTGTACTACTAAGTCATTTTTGTAGAGCTCGTCGAGAGCTTTCGATTGGTATACTACGCTTGAGAATTTGCATGAAAATGAGGAGAGGTGGGATAAGAAATGTATTTTTGAATGAAAATAACGCCAAGTCCGGCTCTCTCTGAGGATCGATATGGCTTGTCGTGAGTTATGACTAACGAAATATGTACCTACCTCAATTCGAGGATGGGGAATCAGAATCGCGAATAAAAATCGTATCCTTTGTGGAAAAGTTTTGAGAAAATTAGCATTTTGTACTCAAAAAATCAGTTTTTTGAAGAAAACAGGTAGAAGATCGCGTTTTTGCACGTATCCTTTCTTGAGTATCTTCTAGATTAGTTCATTTCGAATCGATTGGAAAAAAAATTTTTGTTGTAGGTTAAAAATTGAGCGAGATATAGCTGCCAGAAGTGGAAGATCAAAAAATCGATAAAAATGCAAATTTGGCGAAATCAAGTGCCTAGGCCTTCTCCTTTACCTCACTATGGTCAATCATATAAATCTCATCCAAATCGGTGAAAAAAGTTTAAAAACTGTCGGTTGGCTTCTTTCATTCTTACAGGAGATCCGTGATAAATACATACTATTCCAATTCATTCTTTTCTCCTCTTGAAAGACACCATGGAAGATAATTTTAATAATAAATATGAATAGTTTCTTACAGTTTATTGGCAAAATTTTTAAAAAAATCATCGATATTGCGAGTGATTAAATAAGAAGAAGCGAAAAGAAATGTAATAGCTGGTGTGAGTCACAATATACAATATTACATTGGATTAATATCTGGAAGATGGGAAGAAGTTAGGTTGAGTGAATCCTCTCTTCGGCTCCAGTCTAGATAACTGAAAAAAAAGAAGAAGAAGAAGAAGAGATTCGATCTCTTGATCTATCACTTTTTTACATCGTCTTGCTTGTTATCTCATCTATAATTATTATACGCTCTATATCGTCTCTCCCCTCCTCTCCCTCTCTCTCTCTCCATTTTCTACCCCCTCCCTCCCTTTTCTCCCTCTCTCCCTCTCCCTTTTTTCTCTTCCTCTCCCCGCTCTCCCTCTCCCTCATGGTAAGAATAGCAACATGGTGTACTGAGATTGTCCTCACAACCAGTTACGATTATGAAAAAAACCATGATGACACTCTCGTATCTCATGTCCATGATTGGATTTGTATTCACGAAGAATGAACGGATATTGGAGAAATTTCGGCTTGGGCTTGGATTTAGGCAAGGGTATGAGAATTGGTACATCTGGGTATATCCCAATAGGCATTTTTTACATTGAACAAAATTATCAGATGGGTGTTTCGTAGCTGGGTTGCTATGAAATTTCTCCATTCCGAACGATTGTGCCTCGCAATTGGCATAAATTGCTGGTCCCAATCGAGCATAGCACCAATTCTCAATGTCTACAGAAGAAATATGGATCACTGTGAATTGATTTTAAAAAAACACCATTTCCACATTTCTCTCAGCCGATCCGCTTTCGAAAATTCACAGATGCTTCTTCGCTCTTTCATTTCTACCCTTCATCCCCCATGCCGAGTGGTCGTTCCTTCCTCTTCATTCTCCTTATTCTGTCATGCATCACTCTGTCCACTCCACAAGCAAGCAACGCTACTGATACTGATACATTTACCGTAGATACGACCACTCCGACACCCGCTGAGACTACGGTATGTCTGAAAGATTATCGATTTTTCAAAAATCAAAACTTCAGGAAAGCGTAGATGTGCAATGGAACAAGTTCGCGTTGAGTGAGTTTGACCTTAAGTTCTTGATCGTTGGTCTTTGATCTTTGATCTTTGATCTTTTCCCCTCCGAATACCTTATAGAAGATGATGTGGCATGCATTCCATTATCGATCTATGATTATTGATTGATTCCAGTCGTCTGTGGTCTTCTGAATGCCGCCACAGCTGTCGTCCTATTCCACACTATGAGGAACATTTGTCGAATCCCCACTCTTACGGACAAATATCGATTGAGGTAAGAACGAGCGCTCAAACCTACCGTAATCAGAACACGTACAGTATGCACTGGCTGTCACGCGCCATCATCCGTGTCTCGATCGGTCCCACAGGGAAGAAGGTATACGGTAACGACTTACGATATCGATTTGATCAGATCGTTTTCAGTTGCTAACAGAGAATATCAAAGCGCTCAAGCCCAAGGAGGCTCCGAAGGTCGTTACTCCCATAACTCCCATAACCCCTGGCACTCCTGCGACTCCAGCCCCTGGAGCTCAGGCTGCCCCAAAGCCTGTAGTCCCGGCAATTGCCCCACCGCCACCAGGACTAAAGAAATGATGGATGCCAATCGATAATTGATCGATAAAATCCACAAATATACAATTTATTCATCATAAATAGGCAAACATAAAGTGAAATGTACAATGCGAGAGATAAATCATACAAATAAATGAGGATCGAGAAAGGGAATGGAGTGGATGGATCATTAAATAAAAGATAATGAAGATGTGAACAATCGGGCAGATTGATAAAACAAGTACCATAAATACGAAAAAAGTGATCACCCGCAGGACTTCGTGTGCCTTGAATAACGGGTTGTACCTTTACCTTACCTTTACTAGTTTTGTAGTCTGATTAGTGCTGTGTACATTTGAAAACTGTATAAATCTACTGCAAGGAGTCATGCAATGATGAATACTTCCTTTATTAGTCGAAGAAATAATGGCGTCAGCATTTACTGTAAGATTCTGCAGTATGGTACAGTATACTAATTTTTATCCGCAGCGCTCACGATTAATTTTTTTCGCTTTTATCCTAAATAAGTACATTGGCCGAGCTCATGCACACTAAAAACCATCGTCAGGTCCGTGACAATACCAAAAATGTGTTGTTTTTTTTCAAAGAAAGCGAGAGAGCGAGAGAATCAAATCGGAGAGTTGTAAATTACACTCTCGTTTGTAGCTCGTTTGCCTATGAATATCATTGCATATTATCGAATATTAATAGAGTACATTTTGCGTGCATTTTCACAAGACACTTTGGTTGTGTGAGTATAAAAATAAAGCTATGCAGATTAAATTTTAAATTAAATTAGATTTGCATTATCAATCACAAATAGAATATATAGTGATGCCAATTCCACGTTCTCATTTTCCATTTATTTCCACGCATCGTCTTCACTGAAATCGGTCGAGCACTCTAAATGGCCGAAAGAAACGAAAAGGAGCTTCAAGATCTTGCCAAGTACAAGCCAGGATTCATGTAAGTCATACTCTAGATGTGTGTACAGTAACTGAGAGTACTGTAGTGTACTGCAGCGTAGCACTGTAATATTAAGAGTACTGTAGACGGGATTTGATTACGTTATCTGATTGCAGATTGGATCGTAAATGGAAGATCACTGATCTTATCGATGAGGGAGGATTCGGGAAAGTTTATCGTGTCAATAATCTCATAGACTCTTCCATATTTGCTGCATTGAAGATCGAAAGTTCGAATATGGAAGGAGGAAGTGCCATTAAGCTTGAGGTAGCTACTGTAATTATAAGGAAAGAAACAAAGAGGAAGACTAAAAATGGAAAAAAATCGATGATCAATCGTGTTGTTTGCCTATAATCTGTCATAATCATAATCTTTCACTATATAATCAATCATAACCTACTGCAACAAAGTCTGCTGTAATAATAATCTACCATAACCTAGCTTACCGTAACCATAATCTACCGTATTTAACAGAGAAGTGCGCTGGAGAGGGTGCACCGTGATGGGAAGCGAAATCACGTTCCCGAACTGTTTTGCTGTGGCAGAAAGGGCAATGTATGCTACATGATTGTGACACTTCTCGGAGACAATCTGAAGAAGATCAAGGTAATGGAGACTTCTAAAAGTCACCTTCCGAACTACTCTGAATCTCCGCTCTGGCATTGCTCTCTTGCTTTCTTTTTCTACGAGAGAGTGTTGCCAGAGCGGAGAATAAATGTAGCTTTGGGTGTTCCTTTATAATAATTATAATATTAATATTTATTATTATCTATTACAGCTGAATCATTTCCCAAATGGATACCCTGTCAAGACCTGGGTAAAGATGGCCATCCAATGCCTCTATGCGATCAAGGTTGGCGTTAAGATTTAAGTCTGACATACGACTTAAGACTTACTCTGAATGATGACTTACGACTTAGTTTGATTTAAGACTGATTCGTGACTTATGCTAGGGCCCGTTAAGGTAGTGCATGATGCTGGATTCGTTCATCGGGACATCAAAGCCGCCAATTTCGTACTCGGACATTCCACGGATCCCAAGAAGGCTCGCATGATCCATATTCTCGACTTTGGATTGGCGAGGTTTGTGATCTTTGATCTTTGGTCTTAATGATATCCTTTCAAGTGATCTTTATCTTCAGATCCTGTTACAGTATCTTATGATCTTTGATCTTTGAGGTAATATTCTCAAATTCAGGCAGTATGTCCTCCCCGATCCCAAACGTCCTAATGCCTACGTCCCAAGAGCTGCCCGGTCTAATTGCGAATTTAGAGGAACGTGGACGTATGCGTCTCCTTCCATGCATGATGCTTTCGAATTGGTAAGTCTTACGTCGACTTATTAAGTCGATTACTTAGCGATGACTTAGAAATGTCTTAATAATAATCGATGACTTAATATCTTAGGGTCGCAAGGACGACATCTGGTCATTTCTGTACATGATGATCGATATGTATGCCGTACTTCCATGGTCGGGATTGGATGATTTGGATAGTATAGGATGGATGAAACAGAATATGAAGGATGAAGATCTACTCATCAAGATGCCTAGTTTGTTATTGATCTTTGATCTTTGATCTCTGAACTTTTATCTTTCAGATGATCTCATAACTATTCCCACTCATCTTCGCACTCTGGGAATCTACTCTCGACCAAATTACAATGAGATATTCGAGGCACTTAATAACATCTTCAAACGGTGCAAGGTCTGTTGTACCTATCTGTATGATCGATAATCACGAGAGTTTTTAGGCAAGTTGGTACGAGCCCTATGAATGGGAATCTAAAGAAGTGGCAGAAGCTAACGTAAGGGAGATCAAAAGAAAGAAAAAGATCAAAGATCAAAGATCAAAGTTTAGACTGCTGCAATGAAGGCGAATCCGCCCGGCTACGTTGACTCTGGAGTCTTCTTCAATGAAGATCCTATCAAAGTAAATGACTCTCCTGCTGCACATGAGGCTGCATTGGCTGCAGTACCTGAGGCTGCTGCAACACCTGAGGCTGTAGCTCCTCCCAAGGTAGAAGATCAAAGATCAAAATACATGGCTCAACGATGATTTTTAGAGTTCGAAGCGAGCTAAGAAAAAGTCTGGTGCAGAAGTGAAGGTTGGATGATCTTCAGTATTAAAGATCAAAGATCAAAATTCAAATATCAAAGATCAATGTAGGTGAATGAATCGATGAAAGGCAAGAAGGTCGAGAGGAATTCTAACTCTAGGAAGAAATCTCCGGCCAAGAAGGATTTGGATGAGAACAAATCGTCGAATAGAAAGAGACGTGAGATACTCAATCAATAATGGAATCAATCAATCAATAATTTACAGGATAAGTAAGGCAGAATGACGAGGAGCTCATCAGTTCTACAAAACTCAAGCGCTGTCGACCCTCGATCATAATACATATAAGATAGATAAACGATATCTATGTGTAGCATGCTTTTCAATTATTGTATTACACACTGTAAACAAGCATATGGCGCGAGTCACGTGGTGTTCAAGTCGCAAGCCCAAGTATACTGGAAATTAAAAAATATTATTACCGATCGAAAGACTAATAAAAAGTTGAGTGTTAATCAATGCATTATCTGATTAAAGAGAAAGAGAAAAGAAGAGAATAAAAAAGCTTATCTTAAAGAATAATGACACGCATGAAAAAGATGAATGATATTCATACGGAAACTTAATCAATACTTTGCTTTTTGCAAGAAACAGATTTTTCAATGAGTGGCAAATATTTTATTTTTTTGTGGGGCAAAATGCTTTCCATAACAAAACCATGGATCACTTGTTTTAGTTCTTTTATTATTTTCAATTGTTTTTGACAATTACTAAATCGATAAAACGTCGTCATATGAGGTAAGGTTTCCTGTCCATCTTTACCTTTGTTATCTCTCACAATAATCATGAAAATATTGACAATAATTCTTCTTTATCAGTCTACCGTAATAGTTATAAACAATGGGAACAAATACGATACAGTATGCAATACCTGGTCAATCATGCTCAGAATACTCTCAATTCTGATGAGAACAAAATCAACAATTCTCTATAGCTAACGTGACATTGGGAAAATACACCAACGGTGGGACACACCACACATAGTGTGCATGTACCGAGAGCGAGAGCAGTGCTACCCTTCAGGCGAGCAATCAATATTTAAAATGAACAATCAAAGCATTTTTGTACGTACGACATATCAAGTGTACGGTAGGTGCGCGCGGGAACACGGTACGGTGGGTAGTTCGGTGGGACAGACAAATAAACGAACGAATACTAGCAATCGAATATGATCAACGGAGCGCACAGTAACCCGATCTAGTCTGAGAGTGACAAGTGGATAAGAAGAGAGGGAATTATTGAATGAATTATACAAATATAAAAGCAATGGAAATTTGTTTAAAACTAGTACAATAAACTAATACAATTCAAATTCATTAAAAAATTAATTTGAACGAGCAAAGGACTTTTTATATCATTGAGAAAGGCAAAAGTATAGAAAATCGATAAATCATAAAGATCAAAGATCACAAGCAATCAATGGAATCACATGGGTTTGGAAAGACGATCGATCGAACTGATCGATAGTGAACGGTGGATTTGGTCAATCGATATCAATCGATATTGCTACCGTAGTAGTATCTAGACCGGTAGGGCAGACGGCTCGACATCATTGATCCAGAGGGCGGACAGGGCAAAGATGATGAAGACGACGCCACCGACGAGGGTTACTGTAATCGAGATCAATCAATCAATATCAATCGATAACTACCTCAACTTTTAAAATTCAAATGCACGGTGATCATATACAAAAACTACCAGAATTTCAAATCAATCAATAAGATCTCAAAATGATCGATATTAGACTACCGTACCCGTTCGGACAGAGATTCGTTGCGCGACCAGCTTGCCTCCGATAACGGCGATGCCAGTGCAGAGGGCGTGACCGAGCACACCACCAATGATCACACCCGCAATGTCTTCTCTGCAACGAAAAATATTTTTAGTATTATTATTATTACAATTATTATTACTATTATTATTATTATTATTATTATTATTATTATTATTATTATTATTATTATTATTATTATTATTATTGCCAAAATTTTCATTGAATAATAATTCATTAATCAATAAACGTATTTAGATTCGGCGCTACTACAGTGCATTACTTTCTACCGTACCCCAAACGTACCATACCCAAAAGACTACCGTACCTGGCTCCAAGAATGATCGTAGTCAGCTGCGATCGATCGCCCCATTCGGCGAGGAAAGTCAGTGTGAAGGCCTCCACAAAGATGGTGGAGACGAACGAGAAGATGGCCCAGGCAGAGTTCCTGATTGGAAGAGATTACGGTAGATTACGATATAAATAAAATGATAGGTTCAAAAATTGCTCAGTTTAGGATAAAGTTGCCAAACTAATCAATACGTGGCCTAAAGGGGTAGAACAGGGAGCGTGCGTGCAAGGTTTGCAACAAAAAAAAAACAGGGATAAGGGTGCATAAGCTTTTGGATAGGTTATTTCAGGCTTGTACAAAATTTGTGCTTACCGATTGCGCGACTTGTCGCTGCAATATGTTAAAAATAATTATTTATTTATTTATTTATCTAATAGTTCAATCAGGAAAAAAGAATTTTAAAAAAATGAAGTGATATACTAGGGAGTATGTTAGTGGGGCAAGCATGTAGCTACTGCCTTACTTGATTACACGCTGTTATAAAGGTCATTGCATTACATATCGCATCAATCAATATACTCAATATTTCAGCATTGCCCATTCTCGACCCGCCTCATTCCCGCCACACACTCTCTCTATGAAGTAATACACATCGCATCTTAGCTATCCAGCTGACCGCTAAGACCTATAGTCGCACATTACTCTTCCCCGATCAATTCAACCCGTCACATTCCGGCCGCACTCTCCACTGTTATAAACGAAAAGCGCGGCTCTCACGATTCTCGAGTTATGTACCGACCGCAACAATACAGGTTCCACATTAAATAAGTTCCAAAATTCATGATATTTATTAATATTGTAAGTGCTCACTTGTCCTGTCCACTGGATCCTCCTCCTTCCAGATCGAGCAATTTGCCCGAGTCCATCGTCAGCTCGCGCTTTTGCACCTGCAAACAAATCAATTGATAATTGGACACACATAAATCAATCGATAATTGGTACACTTAGGGTCAATTTACAGCAAGTCTCTCAGATAAATTTTGATGGAATGCAGTATCCCCCGTCTGTAATTCTCCATTGTCTCAACAAGTGTAGTCTTGCACACGAATATCGACCCGGTAACCTTGCACATCATATTACGGTAGTACAATCAATGAATCAATCAATCGATAATGCCCACCTCCGCTTGGGACTCCTCAAACACCTCCTGTCCCTCGGACGCCGACATGTACCAGCCCTCGTGCAGCCTGAATCAGGGTCAGCGATCAATCGATAATCACGAATCTACAGTACTCTTCAAGGCTACTGTATGTATTCAAATATCATCGATCAATAAATCAATAATCTCACATTTTCAATCCAAACAGAGCGAAGAGGGCCGTGGAGACGTAGTAGGTGACTGCTCGAGGAATTAGCTGAGTAACCCATCCGAGACACGCTTAAGTAATCAATATTTATAAGTAATCAATATCTAATCAATATTCATTCGTTTATTTAAATTTTAATAGCCATTTATATATTTAAGCTTCTCAGTGGAAATTTGGATAAAAATACATTTCGCACGTCACTCGCTGACTAAACAATTTCCGGATATTTCCGACGCGTATAGTTATATCCGGCATCGCGCAATCCTCGGAACAATGGTTTTCATGATGAACCAACTGGTCTTTTGTCGTTAAGTCGCATACCATAGATCAAACTTCCGTTCTTTAGCAAGTCATCCGTTTCGTTCAACTACTCTACATATGTATACCCGATGTTTACTCTTCTCTCTAGCTCGTTATTTTCGCTTCTGACATAGGATTAGTCATCTCAGCCACATCATCTGATCATCTACTTAGAGCAAGCTCTACTATTAGTCATCTATAGACGATGATGATCGTCTACTATTACTCATCAGCACAAGCACACTACACTATTTTGCATAACATTATTAATGTTTTAACTTTTAATATCCATTCAACCCTTTATTTGTACCTAAAAAAATTAATTGTTAACTATTATAAAAAATAGCTGCTGGCCAAAGTTCCCTAAGGCATACTGACAAAAATATCCATAAATTCACACGGTATATCTTGATGATGTGCTATAGAAAAAAAATGAAATAGTTGGTGAAATTGAGCGATTTATTTATAATCAGTCAATACAATCATACCTGACAGTACAGTCATGAGAGCGAGCGCGGCAATGGCTCCCGAGAATACCGTAATCCTGAATAATCGATTGATCACAATTCGTTTTTCTTTGATCCTTGAATAATACTTCGCACAATCCAATCAATAATTTATATGACCCTCCAGGCATACACACCATATTACTGTAGTAAAATCAATCAATCAATCAATAAATCAATAAATCAATCAATCAATCAAACAATCAATAATAGGCTCACCTGGAATGTCTCATGGACATGATGACGGCGATGAACCACGTCTTGTCGCCCAGTTCCGAAACAACAATCACGGAGAATGAAGCGATGAAACCATGGTAGAATGAGATGTCCATCTATAATTATTGATTTATTCTTCATCTACTATTATCGATTTTTCATCTACAATTATTGATTTTTCATCTATAATTATTGATTTTTCAACTACGTGTCGTACGAAATTAAATATAGTGATGTCAGGTTTATACCTGGCAATGAGGGGATACACTGTAAGAGAAATAACGATAAATAACCTTGTTTCTTTCCCTGCTATTTACAACCATTGATGAAAATCAGATTCATTTTTCAAAACAAAAACATTGACTTATACCATAGCAATTTCCAGCAAAAATCGAAGAAAACCTTCCTCAAACGCAGGTCGTGAATTGAAAACCGGCAGATTCAGGCAACACAGCCACACCAAGTATATAGCCAAATGTTCATGCCGATGTTCAATAGATCCAAGAGAGACTCTACACAGGACCGAATGTATACTGGCTAATGGCCACCATCCACACTCCATACACATTTTTTCGCAAGTACAACACATTATGTGAAACTGTTCAAAAGTGAATATCAAGCTAGGCTAACTTAACTGAGGTAGCGCGTGAAGTTAGGCTAACTGAAGTTAAGTCTACTTAAGTCCATTTAAGTAAGTTACCTTCTGTTGCACTCCTCCGGTCGTCTTATCCTTCTCATCTCCTCCGAGGTCCTCCTGGTCGAGGGGCGCAGGCTCGTTCTTGTTCGGCGGCACTGCCACCACATCCACGCTGTCCTCACCCTGCATTTACTTAATTAATTAAGTTTATTCAATTAATATACTCACTATTGCACCATATTTTAATAGATTTTTTCTAGTTTACACAATCTTCTGCATTCCCACTAAACAAGGAATCTAGAAGAATCGGTGAAACGCAATATCAACGGGGGTGTGTGTTGACAAGATTACGGGGATTTCCTGAGGGAATTTTGTGAATAGTGGAATCCTGTGTACGGTATACGTATATCGCATACACGGTTCAGTACACCATTTCATGCTTTTTTTCGATAAGAATAACACCCAAGAATTAATTTTTCGACTCAAAGCCTCTACCATGAAATCGCGAAGAGAACTACATCTAACATATCAAATTTCATAGAATTGAATCAATGCATGAAAGCTAACTTGTTAGAACTAATATTATTATTATTATTATTATTATTAATAATAAAAACATGACGTACACCATTGGTCTTCGCAAGAGGAGGCAATTGTTCCAACTGTACGGTGGCTGAAAGGGTGGCGAAGGAGGCGAAGAGGGCCAGCACGACCAACGAGCGGCTCCATCGTACGGATGATGTGGTCATACCCTGTTCTAAGTTATTTATTATTATTATTATTATTATTATTATTATTAATAATATTAATATTAAATTTTATTGCTACAAGTAAACATCAGATGACACAGGGAGAAAATTGAGCGACGTAAACATGAGAAATGCACGTTTTACAATGCTCAGGACGTTTTATATGAATGAATAATTGCGGCAAAAACAATAGGAGGAGCATATTTGTAAAATCTAACAACTATATAAAAATCCTGTCAAGGGGCCGAAAATTTATGAATTAATCGGAGTAGAACAGGACATCTTTCTTTCTTGGAAAGTTACAAAAGACAAGAAAGATAGAAGGCTAATTGGGCGGCATCAGTCATGTTGAATTATGTAAGACACGTCCGCAATCGATTCAGACTGAGATGTCCAACTACGAGGTATACACTCTCCCATACTTCTCGCATCTTTGAAAGATACACACACCCCGAGCTTATCTCTTTCCGCTCTTTCAACACTCTCTCATAGACAACGAAAGCGAGAGAGTGTGGCCAGAATGGAGAGTTTCAAATTAGCTCAGGGTTTGCCTTTAATATAGAAAGTTTAAATGTATATGATATTCTCTCGTTTGTCTACTTTCAAAAATAGCATATATCGAGGAAGAAAAATCGACAGGAATTATGGGATAAAGCTGTGAAAAGGCGAGAAAGGTATATGCAAAGTGAACAATAGCACCTACTAATAAATGGAATCATATCAAATGCATGTGTGGCAGAGGTAGTGAAAGGAACTGTTTGTAAAGGGGCGCCATAGAACGAGAGAGCGAACGAGTGATGAAAAACTCCATAGACCACAAAGTAATATCAAGTAGTATCGACTTTGTATCGATCGAGAGTGCACCAACGTGGCAAAGTGAATAGGAAAGAGTAAGAAGAACGAGATGAACTAGAAAATGTACCACGACAAGATCCCGAAAAGCGGTAATTTAGTCCACCGCGGCGTGACGTGGATTCAGAAGATAAAAATCGCCACTGGATTACGGTAGTTCGTTGTGTCGATCAGTTGGAGCGAACTTTTTACTCAGAGAATTTGGAAATTGCGCCAGCCTTCTGCTCAAAGGTGTGTATTTAAACGACTCGTATTGTTTAATTATTTAATGAAATTTTTTTAATTTTTAGTATATTGAATAAAACATTAACTGCATTTCTGCACCTTTCTGACAAAGAAAAGAAAACTCTCCTCGTTTTACACACTCTCTCCACCCTTTTTTTCTTTTCTTTCCGAGAATTTTGCAAACTGCTTGCAAAGTGAAAAATAAATTGTCTACGGCCTCAGGTATGTATACAGATTCCAGCTCCGCCCATTTAACTGCGCGGGGATGGATACTTACATCTCCCTAATAATTTCGCAGCGGGAAAAAAAGATCCCAGCTGTGAAATCCACAACAACTGCACCGCGCATGACAATTTTCGATTAAAAATTTTCCTATAAAAATTTCATCAATAAACATTTAACAGACAACGCATAAATATGAATTTTATTATAATTGAGCTGCTATGAGCAAACATTGGTGATTACGAGGCATATTAAAGACAGACTCGAGCTAATTTTACTATCTGCTCTATCGTAGACGAAGAAAGCTAGAGATTTCCCAAATTCTCTGGCTGATAACTTAATTTAGATATTTGTAAAATTAATACAACATTTATTCATTCGAACAACAATAATTTTGTACATGCTGAAGTGTGTCCCGTGTAATTTATAATTTCGAGCAGACTGCTCCAAAAAACTTCAATATTCCCGACGATGCTCACTCGCTCAATCTAAAAATCAATAATTACTTTGACGAGACAAATCGATAAATGTACTGACCAAAGTGAATAATGGCACACGACCACAATGAATTTGTCTCCGCATCGTTCGAACGCACACCCAATTAGCGTTATATCACTTCGAATCATCTACAAATATATCGATTTTGTTTTGAAATTTCGCAAAAGTTAAAGGGACGGTATCCCTTGGAGAATTATACGTTCAAATTGGCGGGAGATCCCCATACGGAAAAGTCGAACTAGAGCATTTCAAAGAAATCAGCAAAAATCACGACCCAATCTGGTATTCGAACCCTTCAGGCAAGGCGAAAGAGAGCGCCCTAGACCTCTCGGCCAATTAGAGATGTAAGCGCTTTGTTGGAAAGTGATATGTCTGTCCAAGATGCGACACATTTGCATAGACGGGTTATATTAAGAGGCATCATAGATATTCACTATGCAAATCAAATTTCGATTAGCATACACTGCATCAATATGTGATTTGCATCGAATATCGATGCTCCAGCCAAGCTCCAGCGTGGAAATCAATCGCGCATTTGTTAAACTACAGTATGATAGTTCGTCAATTCGTGGTGGGACAAAATTTCACTTTCGAACATTTTCGAAATTTCAATCAATATATTTATGGGAAACTCTCCCTTTAATGCGCATGGCATAGGTCTAATAGCTATGATATCGTATTTCAAAAAGCGGTCAGGTTTTCCGATTTTTGCAAATTTTGGCTCAAAATGCCGTCAGGCTTGTTACTTTGTAACATACTTTTCGACCTATGGCGCATGGTCGCGTATTCGAAATCTATTGTCTAATTTTCCAAATTTCCAAATACGTGCTTTTGCAATATCAAGCATATCATTCCAGCAATTAATAATCAATCAAAACTTTTTACAACCAATAAATGATCATTTTTTGTAAATCAATCAATACCTGGGCAACGTTCACAGTCGTGCCGGCTATATCATATCTGATCCTACTCATTCTCTGCAGTTTCCTCGCCCATAGTTCCACCGTAGACCGCCCCTCATCTTCAATCATTGCGTCGCCTTTGGCTTTAGGGTTCCTGAATTATCGATTTTTAGGAGTTATTATCGATCGATAACCGCGCACCTTAACCGCTTGAGTGCAATGTTCTCGCCAACTTGTTCTTCCAAGTCTTCGGATGGTTTGACAGTGCATCGCTTAGCAGATGTCTGTGCGCTTCTGACCAGACGCCAGTCCCAATCCTGTGAATTATCGATTGATTATGGTTTGATTTCGATTGATCTACCAGTGATTTGAGTGGTACGATTGGCTCGTTGATCGATTGATTGAGCAGGCTTCCTTGCGAGACCTCCTTGCGCAGCGTCAGATGTGCCTAAGATCAGAGATCAAAGGTCAAAGATCAAAGATCATACTAGAACTCACATCGAGCATTTCCCGCTCAAACATATTCATGCCCATGTCGTCGACGTGCAACGATGGACTGCTGCTAAGATGATTTTCGATCTTTCATGCATGTTTGATCTTTGATCTTTGAACCTACCTGAATATTGCGATGCTCACGAACAAAACCGCAAGCAACGTAAGGACCAGAAAACCGACTGAAACCATATTTTTAAATAATAATAATAATAATAATAAATTAGTTAATTAAACCTACTGCATACATAGCAGAGAGCGTCTCCTTTAGCTTTTCGCTTGGCGTCCTCTTGCGCCTCCGCCGACATGCCTCTCCTCGGACTCTCCATACTTGCCTCAAAAATAAATAAATATATAAAATATTAATTTGTAAATATCTATTAGACAATCAACAAATAAAAATGATCAAGCAATGATGCCAAGCTAACACGAAACCCTAAACGCTGGCCAAACTCTCTCACTTCTTATCTCAACGAGAAAATGTGGCCAGAGCGGAACGTTCCAGTAAGAAGCGCAAAACCGCCAACTTGCTGTGAAACGTAATCCAAACAGGGATGGAAAATGGACTATCTTGTGATTGTGCGTTCATTGATTAGGCGTAGAGAAATCCGGTTCCGCTTGTCCACAAACTCATTTCGCACCCAACTTAATTGCCTTGTTCTTTTGTAGTTTTCGGAAGCTCGCATCACTATGCCTACATCATTTTTTTATGAAACAAGAATATAAATATTATTATTGATCGGCATTCAGAGTAAGATCGATCAAAGATCAAAGACATAAGTTTTTTTCTAAAATTTGAATGAATTTAGTACAGATGGACTATGGCGGGGGTAAACAAGAGCTTAAAGGGAGCGTAACCTCACTCAATGGTCTCTTCGACGCGCAATGCTCTCTCGTTGTTAGAGAACAGAGAAATAGTGTGCGCAATGAAGAGGCCTTTGAGTGAGGTTACGCTCCCTTTAAAGATAAGCTAATAATCAAAATAATACAATTATCTGGATTCTTTTTTTTTAAATCACAACGTAGCCTGAAGCATGGCGTGCAAGCGAACTTATCTTTGTAAGTAAAGCAACCATAATGTGCACAATAAATGAATAACTAGTGATTTAAAAGATTAAATATAGATTTAAAAGATTTAATAATGATTTAAAAGTTACCTTTTTCAGCTAAATGGATCGAGTTCTCTCTTCGTTCACTAGTACCAGTATAGCCCCCCCCCTTCTACACCCTCACATGTCACACCAAACGCTCCCTTATCTACACTGAGAATCACCCAAGGTTCCAGTCTATCGATTGATTTTCGTTCTAAAGGAATATAGGATTTCACCACTACAGTAATTTTTGTCACACCATAAAGGTATCATTCAAGTCCAGGGTCTAGTTAACGTAAATTAGTGTAATGAGTGCATTTTAATCAACCATGAGCGTTTGCACTTTACACATTTCACCCCTTCGTGTTCAAGTTACTTTTTCATGTTCCGATCGTCTTTGAAACATTAATGAGTTCAATATCAACCAAACTTTTAAATTGATATGATAGTGATCTATGTCGCTCTAGACTACCTTCAATTCAGTTTTCGAAATTGATTGACGAAAATTGAAACAAAAACTGCGCCCAAAAGTATTCTTTTTAAAAAAAAACGGAAGGCATTATTCTCACGTTTATTTTGGCTACGATGAACTTACAACAGACAAAGACATCGAGTCATAGGATGGAAAGGACATCATAATAATAGAATTAAAGTTGTAACACTTTTAAATTAGCTTAAAATTGTATAATCTACGATGCATTTATAATTGAGAAAATAAACGAAGACAAAACAACTATGATTAGAATAAGAGTGTAATGAATAGTAATAGTGCTTAATGAGTACTCAGGCCGAGGCAAACAAGAGGAGGGTGTAACGATCAAAGATCAAAGATCAAAGACTAAAGATCAACGGCTGAGTGAAATCCGATACACAAGTCACAATCAGTATGATTCAGCAAGGGGAAGGAAGGAATAATTGAATAGAATAATAAGAGGTCAATCAATCAATAATCGAGAAAGTTGCAACGATCTACAAGCACACAAACAAATCAATAACCGATAAACAACAATGTCGATCATCGCAACAAACTCGACAATAAGTCTCACCAGAAAACAGAGATATATGTGATAGTTCTATGTAAAGTATGGTACGATGGATTACGGTAGCTTCTCGGGGGCTTAATCGACATCCATCTCCTGGGTCGCAGCTTCGGGAGTGGCGGTAGCGGCGTCACCAGCGGGAGGAGGTGTGGTCTTGGGCGGTTCTTCCTTCTTGGGCGCAGGCTTTGGTCGGTTAAGGATGGGGTTGACCACATTCTCAAAGGTCTGAAAGCGAGAAAAAAAAGATTGTATAAAGAACGAAAAGATCAAAGATCAAAGATCAACCGCCTACCGTATGCTGTCCGATGATCTCGTGGACAAAGACAGCGGGAGCCTCAGTCTTGGCGCGCTTATCCTGCTTGTGGCGGGCCTCATCCAACCACTTCTTCTTCTCATCGATAGCGTTGATCACCTGCAATATAAAGATATTATTATTATTATTATTATTATTATTATTATTATTATTAATAGCAACCGATAAGTACCAAGTCACACAAGAATTCAGTCAGCCAAATATACGAATCAATAGTCAGTTTACGGTTGCGTAAAATCAATATCGTCAGAAAAAATCGATAATCCCCACCTTCTCCATATCCTTGGAGTCGAGGTGAGCGTGAGCAGGCGCACCCGCACCGTACTCCTCGTAGGCCTTACGGGCACGAAGGAGTGTCTGGTCGAAGCGATCAAAGGCGCCCTGCAAATCGATCAATAACTACCGTACTCAACACTAGCCCTGATAGTGCAGACGGATCAATCAATAAGCAATAATCAATAATAATGTACGAATGCGATAAAGAATATTATCATTGATTATTATTAATCAATAATCCACCACAAATACAGTATGCTTACCATTCTCTGTCCATACTCTCTGTATCTCTCGACTACAGGGTCTCCGAGTGCCTTGAGTGATTGGAGACGTGTCTCGTACACGCTAGTCTCCGCATCCTCGCCCTCATCGTACAGCCAGTCCTCAGTGGACTGAAGCTGAGCCGAGAACGACTCCTTGTCCTGTAATCAAAGGTAGTGGTAATAAAAATAATTAATAATAATAATAATAATAATAATAATAATAATAATAATAATGTAGGTAATGATAATCATGAAATAATGTTAGGTAATAATAGGATGATAGTAAACGCACCGCCTCAGTGATATACTCGGCGAGTTGGTCGGACAGTTTGTCACGCATCTCGTATACGTACTCCTCAACAGCGTTCTTCGAGTCGGCCTTCTTCTTCTCGTGGAGATCGACACGTTGCATTTCCTCCTGAAGATAAGGGAGGGTAAAAGTTGTGTGACTTATTTTTATGAGAACATGAAACTAGAATGCATCGGGTTGCAGAGTATACATGCATTTGCATCCAATTTTTTTCATTTATGGGCGAAATAACTAAATATAACTAAATAAAAGAATAAATAATATATATAATATTAAACAAAGGAATGATGTAATTTTTTTGAATGAATAAAATACTACTATTAATAATATAGTCCATCATTAGATTCGACTGATCACACCTTGGTGTGATCACATACTAAAACATAAACACGAAGCGTGAAAGGCGCGGGTCAAATCCAGGCTATCACTTGCCCATTTCTAGCTTCAATGGGCAATTAAAAACAGTCGAAGAGTCATACCTCAGCCTTGGTGAAGTGGGGGACGTCAAAGGTGAGCGGGACGCTCTCAATGATGGGCAGATCGATCGAGATCGTCTTCGTCGTGGTCTTGGGCTGAAATATAACCAATGTATTTATAAAAAAACATTTAAAATATTAAAAAAATAATTCCCTACCTTCTCCTCGGCGGGTGGGGCGGCTTCGGTCTCGGGCGCCGCTGCAGCCTCTCCGTTAGCAGGGGCAGGCGTGGCTGGATCGACTTCCATCTAAATATAAACAATTAATAATAATAATAATTAATAATTAATAATAATAATAATAATGATAATAATAATAATAATAAAATAAATAATAACAATAACAGTGCCCACCTTCTCCTCCTCCTTGATGGGCACCTCTTGGGTCTCGAACATGTTGGCAGAGCAGACGGCAAAGGTTCCATTCGGATTGACGCGGACCTTGACTTTCACCTGCAATGTTCATGTTTCAGAGAGTATTAAACATTAAACTAATTTGGTTCACATCAATGGGTCCTCGGTTTGTATTTGGCATATAGCAATACAGATACAATATAATGGTAATAGTAATAGTAATAATAATAATAATAATAATAATAATAATAATAATAATAATAATAATAACAATATTATTATTATTAGCAATAAAAACGCAGAAGGTGTAACCGGTATATGGAACTGTTTTACCGATTCTTTATACCGCAGATACGACAGCCATTTAATTCTAGGTAATCAAACATAAATATAAATAAATAAAAAGTAAATTAAAAACACAATCATCTCACCTTTCTGGGTCCTCCATCAGCTTCGGGCTTCACGTTGTTCACCTGCCACGAGCCTGCAAAAGGAGTACATTATCCACGAGTACGGTAGATCACATGTCTGACATACCAATATCTCTGATGGTGTGGGGTACGGTATTGGGGAGGGCGTAGCCGGCGTGCAGACTGAACGGTCCCGTGCGGTAGAGGGTGAGCATCTTGGAGAAGGGGAACTCGTCACGCTCATTGAAGACGTCAGACTCGCTGGAAAAGTGGACAAATAATAAGAATGCACCGATTGAACTACAGTATCCGGGAAAATACCGTAACTTAAACTAATCATAATCGTGCCCCAATTGAACTAAAGGTACCGTAACATGAACTAATCATAATCATGCCCCACTGCACTAAAGTACCGTAACATGAACTAATCACAATCATACCCCGATGGAACTACCGTACCCGGCCTCTCCAGCATCATTCCACGTGAGATTGATCTTGAATGGCTGCTGGTCCTTGACGGCAAAGTCACGGACACGGAATGCCGGTGAGAGAATGGCGCACTGCATCGCAGCTCCTGTAATAAGCACTCAATCATGTTGACGACCTAACACCTGATCCAATCGTACTACCATAACCACTTGTCTGATCCAGTTTGCGCTCTAACTGAACTACTGTACCTCTGACAACAGCCTCATCCTGATTCATGGTCGTCTTGGGGTCCTTGCCGAAGATCTCCTTGACAATGGCCTTGACCATAGGAATACGCGACGATCCACCGACAATCTCGATCTCGTCGATCTTTGATTGCTGAAAATCAATCAATAATTAAATTAATCTTTTAAAAATCAATAATTCATCGGAATCAATCAATAACTCACATCAAGTCCAGTTTGCACAAGAAGATCCTTGATCATAGCTCTCAGTTTGTCAAAGAGTGGCTTGGCGAGCTCCTCAAATTGAGATCTGCAAAGAATCGATTATTTGAATTTCATACAACTTGGTGAAATCAAGTTTCACGAATAGATCTTAAGCGTACCGCTGCATCTTGCCCGACACGTCCTTGTCGTGCATGAAGCACTCAATGTTGAGGGGAATGGGCGTCTGGTTGGCGGACATCTGCTTCTTCACCTTCTCAGACTCGTCGAGTAGACGAAGCCAGGCTCTGAAGGCATTCGATTAGGTCGTCTGCTTTCAATCAGACAGATGACTAGCCAAATAGCAAGCTAGCTAGCTAACCTGGGTGCCTCCTTAGCGTCGATTCCGAAACGCTGCTTGAAGTCAGCGCGGAAATGTTCGCGGATGAGGTCATCAAGCCAGAGACCGCCAAAGGACAGATCGTAGGTGGCGCCGAGGATCTAAACAAGCAATCGATAATTCATCCAATAATCGTAACTCTCGGAATTTATAATGTCTAGCAAACAGATCAAAGTTCTAAATAACTGCCACTTTTCCGGTAGAATGACAAAGCACACACCTTTTACAATTTCGCAATAGCCCACTCTCACCATTATACTACGTGTACAAGAGTGGGAAACCAAAATAAAGATTTTGAAATAACAATGCACATAAGGAGCCCAACATGGTCTCACCACCACGGTTTGCATTTTAAACGTACTAATCAAATAAAAGAATAAAATAAATTACAAATAAACAACAACAACAACAAAAATCTAACCGAAACTTTGCCCTTGTGGAAGGCGGCGACGGAGGCTTGTGTGCCGGAATGTCCCACATCGAGGAAGAGCACACGTCGAGCGCCCGATTGCTCCTCGGGTAGATCCTGAACGGAATCATACCGTAATCTCATCAATCAATAACCGACAAATCAATACTTACAGCCTTGTAGATACCGTAGGCGAGGGCGATCGCGGTGGTCTCGTTCATTACTCGGAGAGGATTGAGCTTGGCGGCTTCAATGGACGCCTGTACGGCGCGGCGTTGGGCATCCGTGAAGTAGTAGGGCACCTGCACAAGTGGGAAACGTCGAATTGGCACACCAAGAAGCACACAACAACTTACGGTAACGACGCAATCGGTGACCTTCTTGACCTCGGGAACGCCCGACTCGATGATGGTACGGAGCTTGGTGAGGAGAGCGGTAAGAACCTGCTCGGGAGTGAACACTTCCTGACGGTCGAGGTATGACACCTGAAAATGTATTAATAGTAAATATAAATAAGTAATCTATAAATCGATTTCCAAGTTCGTTTAATGATACAAGTAAAGCTATGAGTCATCACTGAATCACAGTATTGGAACAACAGAGGAATCGAGATTGCGGAACTCTCTATACATGGGCAATGTCGGAAAAATCTGTATGTCTGACTGTTTGGGTGAATGGCTAGCTGCATGGGCAAAAGAGCAGCATACATTTTCATACCCTCACTATGTGAGGACTGACCCACCATATACGGCTCATTTTCACGGTCGACCCAATATATAAAGCTCTTTTTTATGTGAAAGATTACAATTTATGCGAAAAATAACGATTTTTCTAGATACGACCCACTATATAAAATTAATTCGGTGAGGGCACCGAAAATGTTTGAAAGAGCAGTGAATTTTTAAAGAGAATAACAAATGCCAGATTTTGCTTAAAATTTTACCCTGTAAGTGTCAAATACGTCTCCATAAAGCTCATGTGAAGGGGCCACATAAACTTGGCACGAAAATTATGCATGCATGATTACAATACGCCACCAAGTAGTACATAAAAGAAAGGCAGTAGTTTAACTCTAGAACAAAGCCCACAAATAAAATTCAATGATCTAACAAGCACTCACCTTGCATCCGATGGCATCACCAGGGAGTTGGACGACTTCGCAGGGAATGTATGGAATGAACTTGGTGGTGATTGGATCAGAGAACTTGCGGCCAAGAAGGTGCTAAAAGACCAAACAATTATTTTCGAAATCTTCGTTGATAAGCATAATTGTATTTTTCACTTAATAAACTATTTTTTTGTCCGTAAAACGAGAAACATTATTAAATGATCGTCAGTAGCTGTCATTGAACATGATGAGTAAACTGTTTTCGTATGGTATAGTACAAATGTAGTTACCATGGTAACTATTCTGCTATGGGGTACAACAAAACCATCTAGATATTTTCGAAAACAATGTATGACAAAGTGTGACCTTGAAGTTCATGATAGTGTTCTTGAAGTTGCTGTTGACAGCCTGACGGGCCGCCACTCCCATTGATCGGTTCTTCGATCCAAAGGCGACACATGATCTAAATAATTTAACAATAAAAATAAAATTAAAATTAAATAAATAAAACTAGAATTGCAAGGTTATACGAGACATACGGTGTGGCATGGAGGGAGTAATCATTCGTGATTACTTCAATACCACCCTGCTTGGCAATACCGATGTAGCAGTTGAGATTTCCTGAACAAGGGAGATGACGAAAAATAATAAGTGAAAGAAGTGATAGTATGTTAATATTTAAGTGGTTAAAATACTAACCAACGTCGAATCCTACGACCGACATGATGATAGTGTGATGAGTGAAATGACTCACGGAAGGTTCTGACGGAGAAGGAATAATCAATAGATTTATAAACAGCGAGAGGTTTATACAACAAGAAAATATCGACAGATAGTGCGACAGTGAATACGTTAGTGCATAGAGGAAATGGGAATTAGGGGGAGGAAAAGAGCAAAAGATTGGACAGGTAGGCCAAGTCAAATAGAGTTCACAACAGTAAAAGAAAGTAACCAGTAATCCGCAGGGCGTGGTTAACTTGGAATTCTCTGAACTAACATTTCTACGCGCATCAAGAAACGTAACAATGCAGAATCAACAGAATTAGTTAAATATCATGAATTGAGACACGAATTATTTTTAAAAAATAAGGAGAAACAATTTTGGGAAACAAAATGATGATATTTACGAATAGAAAAAAAACGAAAGGACAAGAAAACCGTAAGAAGGACACAAGCTGTTATTTACGTGGACCAAAAGGAAACTTCTAGAATCCGAACGTAGGCTGGGTATGGGCGGAGTTGTAAGTCCGAAAAGCGAGAACATTCCCGAATATTCTTTCGAAATAGTCTCATTCGAATTGCCGCACTATCGATATACGGTATTTTCAGGGAAATCGTTGTAAGACACGAAAAATATCGAACAAACTATTGATATCTTCTATCAGCCGATTCTGAGTGGTAGATATGCGTAAGAACGTTTTCGGCCTTTAAAAAATAGCGTAATGCAATGTAAAACTGTATTCCATAAAATTGTAAACATTTTTGATTGGAAAATATGAAGAAAGTTAGTTTGTGATAGCGTGAATAGTGTTGTGCCAATCTTACTGTGCAAGTGTTCCGACGTCTCCGAATCCTGCTTCAAAATCATTTTTCATTTTGATTTAAAAATTGCTTTAGTGAATGAATTATTGTTTTATGTTCCGCTTTGTTTTGTCCTTTTAACTCAGTAGCATCGTCGCTATCTGAAATCGCTTGCATCAAATATCGTAGACCCTAATATCTTCGTATTTTCGCTGTTTTTTCTTCAGTTTCGTAATTGTTTCTAGTTTGTTTCTTACGAGTTTTGGTAATATTGGCATTATTCAGACCATGTATGACGAAGACGAAGAGCAAATTGATGACCACGAGGAGGAAGAGATCTCGCCCGACCAGTGGCAGGTAGCATACTATAAAAAATTCAAAGATTTTCAACTGAATCATTGCAAATCTACTGTTATTGCATTATATACTATTTTTGAATAGTACATCTAATATTAATATTTATTCGTGAAGGAAGCATGCTGGGTCGTAATCTCCGCTTACTTCGACGAGAAGGGTTTGGTGCGTCAACAGCTCGATTCTTTCGATGAATTCATACAAATGAATGTGCAGGTTAGCTTATTTTCGTATTAACTATTTACAATAATAATAATAATATTATTAATCATATTTTCGTTCCTTCTTTGATAGTAAAGATGAGAATGTTAAAATTGCTACACGATACTTTACAGAGAATCGTAGAAGACTCGCCACCAGTAGAGCTCCAGAGCGAGGTCCAACATTACTCTAGTAAGTTTGTTTCCGTTATTTAAACTTAATATTATCAATTATTATTGTTAAATTATAATTCAGGCGATCTTGAGAACCCTACCAAATTCGTACTCAAGTTTGAGCAGATCTATCTCTCTAAGCCGACTCATTGGGAGAAAGACGGTGCGCCCACTCCTATGATGCCTAACGAGGTAATCAATCGATAACTTGAATAATAATAATTATTATTATTAATTAACTAATTAACTAAATTTAGGCGCGTCTGCGTAATCTCACATACTCGTCGCCTCTCTATGTCGACATCACCAAGCAGAAGATCAAGGTAAGCTAGCATATTTCTGGAATTCTAAATTGTTTTCAATGCGATACATTATTTATCGTATGCTCACGTAGCGCAGAAGAGTAAGTGTGAGATTTAAATATTTTGAATTTATAAAATTATTTATAATTAATATTAATTTTATATGTTTGATTTGAGGAGGGTGAACAGCCGTCAGAGCGCAGATACGATAAGGTGTTCGTTGGAAAGATTCCCATTATGTTAAGGTACTATTTTCTTTCAATTTTAAAATGTATTCATTCCTTTTACCTGATTTTTAATATTATTTTAACATTGATTTTTAGGAGTTTTGAATATTCTTCTATTTGGGGCGAAAACGAGTTAAATTATCGATTGATTGATTGTAGATCATCGTACTGTATGTTATCGAACATGAACGATCGTGATTTGACTGAATTGAATGAATGTCCCCTTGATCCCGGAGGATACTTTGTTATCAATGGATCGGAGAAGGTATGCAGGGTTTATTTAAAGCACATTTATATGTTTAATGAAAGTTTAAGCAATTTGACACCCAATCTGTGTGATATGTCAGCAAGAATGGTTTTGTTCGCCTTTTAAAATGCACTCATAGGTCGAATAGCTAGGCTATCGGTTGTCAAAATCCTGTCAGGTTTCTCGATTTTTGTGAAATTTTGGCTCAAAATCCGGTCAGGCTTGGTACTTTGCAACATACTTTTCGACCTATGCACTATCTATAATGTTCCTCTTTCTTTCGTGTTTCATTGTAAACTTATCGCGCGTTACAATAGTTCAATCTTGGTTCAACAAACGTTCCGAATATGAAGAGTGTTAATAGTAATAATGATAGCAATTATATATGAAAATAATAATACTAGTTATAATAATAATATTTTTAAAATACCGTATTCCTTCAGGTATTGATCGCACAGGAGAAGATGGCCACTAACACGGTGTACGTGTTCAGCATGAAGGACGGAAAGTATGCCTTCAAGACCGAGTGCAGATCATGTCTGGAGAACTCGAGGTAACGTTATATGATTCATGAATGAAACCTGATTTCACCTTGCGCCATAGGTCGAATAGCTACATACAGATTTTGAAAATGCGGCAAGTTTTCAAAAGAATCCTAAAATGGACTTGGTAGTTAGTAAAGTACTTTTCGACATATGCCTTGCGCTGCAAGAATTTTTCGAAGAGTTTGCTGCATGAAAAGCGAAACGTTTTATTCTCTTATTGACTCATTTTTATTATTTATTATGACTTATTTTCATCATCTCGCCGATTCGCCTTGGCGACGGACATCCTTCTAAAGACTTATCTAACATATATTCCATCCCCGATGTGTTCCATTGAAGGAATAAATATTATTATTATTTATTATGACTTATTTTATTGATCTTTTCCCTTTATCAGTCGTCCCACATCCACACTCTGGGTGAACATGATGGCGCGTGGTGGTGGAGCAGGCGCCAAGAAGACTGCCATGGGCCAGCGCATCATCGGAATCCTTCCATACATCAAGCAGGTACGGTAGCCATTCGATCACGAGCTGACTTTATTTATTATGATTATGATTATGATTGAATCGTGAACTGACTTTATTTCAGGAGATCCCCATCATGATCGTCTTCCGCGCGCTCGGTTTCGTCTCCGATCGTGACATTCTCGAGCATATCATCTATGACTTTGATGACCCGGAGATGATGGAGATGGTCAAGCCATCCCTCGATGAGGCCTTCGTCATCCAGGCAAGTCCAGATGAAGCGGGGCTGAAACATGAAATCTCCTGGTGTTTTTTCCTGCATGTAATTCAGATTGATGACATGGAAATGTTTATGCTGTGCCGAGACTGTATTACTAGTGTTTTTCACTTGAATTGGTTTTTTTGGCTGAAATCATAGGTGGGCACGTTGGGGGAAAGGCTGTGCGCATACCGGGGGAAGTTGAAGCAAGCATGGCTATTTTTTGGCAAATTCGGCTGGCAATTTCTAAATTATTGCGAGGCAAGGCTATGCGCAAGGCCCCGATGGGAAGACAAGAATATTTATGGGCTCATGGTGATTCATGATACATATTATAGAATTAAAACTGTCCGAACAATACAAATTCCGCTATTTGCCGCGCAATATTCAGACTCCGCCCACTTCTTCGCGCGACATACCATTTTCTCTAGTTTTATCGAATTTTATGGCGTTTCCTCATCATTTCACAGGACTTTTAATAAAAATAAAATTATATGCATAAAAAAACGTTCGAAAAAACCTTCCGAAAATTTAGAGTGCGTTTTTCTCAACGGTGGAGAAGTTTACTATATTCGGCATTTGGCGCAGTGTGTGCAAAACTTTTGTAATTCTATAATAATTAGGCTTTAGCCGATTTTCGTTTGTATTTTTTAAAAATAAATCAATAACTCGATTTGGGTTTAGGAGCAGAACGTTGCGCTCAACTTCATCGGTTCCCGTGGAGCCAAACCCGGAGTCACCAAGGTTTGCTTACTTTATTAATTTAATTAATTTTTTTTAAATTAATTAAAGTTCTTTATCCATTTTACTCAATACTCCCGTTCAGGAGCAACGTATCAAGTACGCGAAGGAGATCCTGCAGAAGGAAATGCTGCCTCACGTCGGTATATCCGATTTCTGCGAGACCAAGAAGGCGGTAAGTGCGCGTTGTTAGATCTCTTTTCGTATCATAGGCGAAACATGATTTCACCGGGCACAGTTCTAGTACAGTTATTTTCTCTCCTGAAACTGCAACGACTGGTAATGATTTATTGATTGAACTTTTGATTTGATTATTATCGATTTATCGATTGATGGTTACAGTACTTTATCGGGTACATGGTACATCGACTGCTTCTGGCAGCGCTCGGACGACGTGAGCTTGATGATCGTGATCACATTGGCAATAAGGTTTGAGATACTGATCTTTGATCTTTAATCGATGTAGTTTGATCATAGATCGAATAGCTAGGTTATCGGTTTTTAAAATCCGGTCAGGTTTTTCGATTTTTGGCAAATTTTGGCTCAAAATCCGGTCAGGTTTTTCGATTTTTGTGAAATTTTGGCTTAAAATCTGGTCAGGTTTTTCGATTTTTGTGAATTTTTGGCTCAAAATCCGGTCAGGCTTGGTACTTTGTAACATACTTTTCGACCTATGAGTTTGATCTTTGATCTTTGTCCTTGATCTTTGATCTCTATATCTCTGCAGCGTCTCGATCTCGCCGGACCCCTACTCGCCTTCCTCTTCCGTGCGCTCTTCCGCAATCTGCTCAAGGAGGTTATTATTATTATTTTTAAACTAATTATTTTCGTTATTCATGTTTATTTTATATTTATTTATTTATTTATTTCTTTATTCCATCAAGTATAAATGTTCATAATCACATTAATAACACTGGGAAGAGGGGAGATGGATTTCCGTCGCTTATACGCGATTTCGGATTGGGCTCGGTGGCAGTTTTCAAAGGAAGGGGTTAGGGACGAATTAGAGAAACTTCAATGATGATATTAGGAGGGAGATTTGATAACCCTGCACGGAAGGGTATTTGTGGGGAGAGGACTAATTCAGGGGATAATTTATTCCAACTGTCAATACATCTAGAAGCACATGTGGTATGAGTTGAAGAAATCTTATAAGGGAGAACAATACGCAATGGGTGCGATAGACGACAATATCTAGAAGGATGAATAGTGAATAGATTGGTTGAATCAAACAGGTTTAATTTGTGTATAGTGCTATGTATGAATTGAATATCGTAAATGGCTCTCCTATATTCAAGGGTCGGAAGTTTAAGGAGACTAAGTCTATTGTGATAAGAAATGGATGGTAAACGGCATTTAGCGAACATTCTTTTAGTATAATTCCTTTGGACATCTTCAAGACAATCGGTAAGGTGCTTTGTAGTGGGATTAAATACAACAGTAGATGATTCAAGAATGGGTCTAACATAAACACAATAAGCTTTAAGGAAGATTTCGTTTGAATTTGAATATATGGTCTTGAAAAGAATATTAGCCCGTTGTCTAGCTCTATTGGAAATATTGGAGATGTGGTCATTGAACTTTAAATTAGGGGTCATATGAATACCTAAGTCTTTAACAATAGAAGAAGGGGATAAAGCATGACCATCGAGGTAATAAACAGTTCTATTCTTAAGGGGTCCAAAATGCATTACAGTACATTTCGATGGGGAGAGGGTCATATTCCATAATTGGCTCCATTCGGAGATTTGATCAATGGTATTTTGAATATCTACAGATGAAGATGGGACAGGGGCATAAATCTTGATATCATCAGCAAATATGCCATGGTGGATATTAGGAGGGATAATTGGATATCGTTCAGATATAAGATGAATAATAAGGGGCCAATACTAGAACCTTGAGGAACTCCTGATACAATGGGTGCAGGAGGAGAGAAGGTGTTATCAATAAATATGGACTGTGTACGACCGAATAAATAGGACTTAAACCATGCAATATTAATTTCTAGCTTTCGATGAAACATCACAATTTGCATTACTGTTGATTTCGAGTTTCACTGGTTCCATTAATGATCCAGTTGATTTCAAATTCCGATCAGATTTATTCTTCTATAGCTCGAATATCCAATTCGTTGTATATTCATAGGTCATACATAGATCTATGTTACAGATTTGCAAAATGCGGCCTGGTTTTCACTAAAAAATCCAAAATGCGCTAAGGCTCAGTAGTTTGCAACGTACTTTTCGCCTTGCAGATGCGTCTGACCGCCCAGAAGTACATCAACAAGGGCGGTGACTTCTCCCTTGACGTGTGCGTGAAGACGTCAACGATCACTCGAGGACTCTCCTACTCACTGGCCACTGGCAATTGGGGTGACCAGAAGAAGGCTCATCAATCCAGAGCTGGTGTCAGTCAGGTGAGATTTTGGTGCTTATGATTTGAGATTAACAGTAGGCTAGGTTTAAAAAAATATTTAGGCGAATAGGTAAGTTAGATAGGAATGATCTGTAGAACTTCAAAATTTCAAAAAAATTGTAAAAAGGTTTTTTTCCACAAATTTCAGTTAAAGTTTTTTTAAAGTTAACTTACATTAAAGTTAGTTTCAAAACCTAAAGTGGTACAATTCTCTTGAAATAGACTTGTATACTGCTGATTAGACTCGGTTGAAGTTGCGACGACTTAACAATGGTACGATGTAGTACTGCAGTGAAAGTACCTCTCTGTTCTCTTTGTAGGTATTGAATCGTCTGACCTACACAGCCACCCTCTCCCATCTTCGTCGTGCCAACTCGCCCATTGGTCGAGAGGGTAAGCTGGCCAAGCCGCGTCAGCTGCACAACACCCAATGGGGCATGGTGAGTGACCGTAATCTGAAAGATTACTGTAATTACCATACTTTAATCATGGATCGATTAATTACCGTAATGCAGGTGTGTCCTGCCGAGACTCCCGAAGGACAGGCCGTAGGTCTGGTGAAGAACCTCGCTCTGATGGCGTACATCTCTGTCGGCTCCCTGCCCGAACCCATCCTTGAGTTCCTCGAAGAATGGAGTATGGAGAATCTTGAAGGTATTATTATTGTTATTTTTCTCTCTTATCCACCAAGCAGCATTCTGGTGCAATTACATTGTTATCTATGACGAAACCAGAATCAACCGGATTTCATTTGCAGAAGTAGCGCCGTCCGCGATCGCCGAGGCTACGAAGATCTTCGTCAACGGAGCTTGGGTGGGCATCCATCGGTGAGATTATTGATTGATTTGATGTAATTCACTTGATCTATCGATGAATTATTGATTGATTCGTTGCTGATTGATCGATTGATATTTGTAGTGATCCCGAGCATCTGATGAGCACACTGCGCAAGCTGCGTCGTCAAATGGACATTATCGTATCGGAAGTGAGTGTTTCTTACATTTTAATGATTTTTAATGTAATAATAATAATAATAATAATAATAATAATAATAATAATATTGATTGAAGGTATCGATGGTTCGTGACATTCGTGATCGTGAGATCCGTGTGTACACAGACGCGGGTCGTGTATGTCGACCACTGCTCATCGTCGAGAATCAGAAACTCGCCCTGAAGAAGGTATAGATGATGGTGTACGGTAGGGGGCAGAATACGGTAGTTATGGTGGAGTATTGGGGGTTGGGTACTAGGTCGGATCAGAACCATACATTTTCGGTGCCCTCACCGAATTATTTTTATATAGTGGGTCAATTTAGAAAAATCGTTATTTTTCGCATAAAAATAAGCTGTATATAGTGGGTTGACCCTGAAAATTAGCCGAATATAGTGGGTCAATCCTCACACTGTGAGGGTATGAAAATGTATGGTGGAGTATTTATTGGGTTGGGTACTAGGGTTTCTGACATGCCAGTTGTCTCTGTCTACTTCCGGTTCTCATCCGACTTAGAGGCATTGGTTTGTGCACAGTAGTCGGGAGGAGGGGGTGCTGTAGATAAATCTGTGGGTGCAATGCATTTAATCGAGTGATCTTTATGACAAAAATATTATATCGAATGATTGGTGATGATAGACTAGTAAGGCGTGAAGGAGATGAGGAATTTTTTTTAAATTCTCGTAGGCGCACGTTTCGGGTCATATTATGGCTCATTAGTACGGATTTAATTATCTTATAATAACAGAAATACAGAATTTAAAATAATAATAATGATTATCATAATAATAGTTTATTTCAAAAGCGATCATCGCTAGGTGGTGATGGAATGAGTAAAGTCGAAATTGTGCGTATTAGCTTAAACTTGTGGATTTCAAACCATACCTTCAGTCACACATCGACAAGTTGAAGGAGCGCGAGTCGGGCTCATCGTATGCCTGGTCGGATCTGGTCGCTGGTGGTGTTGTCGAGTTGATTGACGCCATGGAGGAAGGTGGGCGGAGAATATTTAAATTAATATATTAATATTGATTTTTAAAGTTATGCGACATTTGTGATATGGATGTAGTCATCATGATCTCGTGTTGTTTAATATTTTTTTGAATGTGACAACAAGTGAGAAAAATTTTGTGAAATGCATACTTTCGTTGATAAAGTCGGCATTCCACCCGGCGATTTCACGTTTCTTGCCCTATCTTTGAGCGCTGTGCTTTGGGTCAAGGCGTTTGTGTCTCTTTTCTGTTTCGAAGTCCAAATATTGAAGGTACACCCCGCGCTAATTTAAAACTCTCCGCTCTAACATTACTCTCTTGCTTTCTTTGCCTGCAAGAGAGTATGACCAGAGCGGGGAGTTTTAAGTTAACTCGCTGCGTTCCTTTAAGATAATTACATATTCTCAACCTCTTCTTACTTGCAGAGACAGCGATGTTGGCCATGATGCCTGATGATCTGGGGTCGGGCGGTTACTGTGAATCGTACACTCACTGTGAGATTCATCCAGCAATGATCCTGGGAGTGTGTGCTTCCATCATCCCCTTCCCTGATCACAACCAATCGCCTCGTAATACTTATCAGGTGAGTCTGCGACGGGAATACGCCGGGTTGTTGGGTTTTTTTTCACTTGACCCAAAATTGCTTTCTTGACTATTGCTTTATTAGATTGATTATCGATTGGAATTGAATAGAATGATTATTGATTGAACCTTTCGCACATTGCAGAGTGCTATGGGTAAGCAAGCCATGGGCGTGTACACGACCAACTTCCACGTACGAATGGACACACTCGCCCATGTACTCTACTACCCACAGAAGCCACTGGTCACCACTCGATCCATGGAGTATCTCAGGTACGCACTCGGGGGGGGGGGATGGGATTTGGTACTGGTGAAACCTGTTCTGTGAACCTGTGAAAGGGTCCATGAACGGTGGCAAACTGTTTGCCGACAAACGTGACGTCACAAGCGTAAGCGGGGCCATTTGCCCAAATCCCCCCCTTCGCTTGTGAAATCACGTATGTTGGCCAACGGTTTACGACCTTTCATGGATACGCCCTCTAAATCTGATTCTGAGTGGTAGGGCAGAATTATCTGCAGTGCATTTCCTGCTTGTGCTAGTAGGCTGTGATGTGCGGTGAGCTGTGTGCAAAGTGGCTGTGCATTTTCCGCTTTCCATCATCCGAAATTTTCCGAAAGCTTCCGCATAGCCCTGGTTCGCAAATCTTGATTTATTTGACAAAAGGAGAATTTGTTGGTTTAATGAGATAAAATCAGAGCGATATTGCGATTACTATTGATAAAATATAAACATGTACTATATATGGAATTGCGGTGAAACATGCTTCTGACTGGTGGTTCATCCATATGCTTTTTCTTTGAAATCAAATGGTGGAGCTCTTTGTTTTGTTTTGTTGGATGGATGAAACATGAAGGTTCCTGGTTGATTGCAGGAATCAGCCATTGATTTCATGTTTCATGGCTGCTATTTACGACTCTTTGCTGTATCGGGAGTGATTTTGCACAAGTTCTATTACAAAAAAAGTTTAGAATATATCTCGTTTCGTGCATATGCACGTTGATAAAATATAAATAATAGATAATATGCAGCAATCATATTCAATTTGTGTCTCTTTCAGTCCATTTCATATTAATTTTCATGTACAATAAGTGTAACGATTGGCCATTGTAGATTCAATGAGTTGCCTGCTGGCATCAATGCTATCGTCGCTATTCTATCGTACTCTGGATACAATCAGGAAGATTCGGTAAGAAGATTTTGATAATTATTTAATAATAATAATAATAATAACAATAATAATAATAATAATAATCAGGTTATCATGAATACTTCTGGCATCGACCGTGGACTCTTCCGTTCCGTCTTCTACCGTAGTTACCGTGATCAGGTATACGGTAGCACTTGAGTTTGATCTTTGATCTTTGATCTTTGCTCCCTTACAGGAGGCGAATCTCGACAACACTAACGAGGAGCTCATCGAGAAGCCCACGAGAGACAAGTGCTCGGGCATGAGACACTCACTCTACGACAAGGTACGGTATTGAGCCCTTTTCTACCGTACTCTATGCTTACAGTAATCCTGCTATTACGATCGTGAACTGACTTTATTTTATAATGTATTTATATGAGAAAAACACATTATAAAAGTATGATGTTGTTGCACGTTAACATGGCAATGAGTGTTTTATAATAATATAATAAAATAGATTGTAAGATGATTTAAAATTGTATTTTGAAGCTCGACGACGACGGTATCATCTCGCCGGGTATGCGTGTCTCCGGAGATGACGTCATCATCGGCAAGACGGTCGCCATGCCGGATACGGTATGAGGATTACGGTATATTGATTGATTACGGTATCGGTCTTTAGGAAGACGATCTCGACGCCCAGGCGAAGAAGTACACGAAGAGAGACTCGTCGACCTTCCTCAGAAGCTCGGAGACGGGTATCGTCGATCAGGTACGGTAGTAATGTTGCCAGACCTATCACGGACTGATTTTCTTGTTTGGGCTGGGTTACGGTAGTTATCGATGGATCGTGAACTGACTACGCTTCAGGTGATGCTCACCCTGAATACGGACGGCAACAAGTTTGTGAAGATTCGCGTGCGATCGGTGCGCTTCCCACAGATTGGAGACAAGTTCGCGTCGAGACACGGACAGAAGGGTACCATGGGTATCATGTACAGACAGGTACGGTAGCTAACTAGGTTACGGTAGGTACTGTAGGTAGGTAACGAGTTGGATTGTTATTGTATTATAAGTGTTTAGATTATGACTAGTTATTGATTACTCTAGATGTGCTGTAGGAAGGACAGTTAGTAACAGTTAGTACTAATGCATTTAGCAAAATTAGAGAAATAGTTTGTAGTTGACTAAAGTCGATTGTTCCTTAATAGCCTGCTAGAAGCGTGTTTCATGATGCGCATAAGAAATTGTTTATTTCTGATAATAATAATAAGTAAATGCGATGGATTTTGGGTGTACGCATAAATACGACACTACAACCTTGGTAGCAAAGTTGATTATTGCAATTAAACTTGCAATAAAAAGTAGATGACGAAATGGATCTTCTTCTCCAGGAGGACATGCCATTCTCGTGCGAGGGCGTCACACCCGACATCATCATCAACCCGCACGCCGTACCCTCTCGTATGACTATTGGTCACTTGATCGAGTGCCTCCAGGGCAAGGTATACGGTAGTACACCACACCCACCGATCCTATCGTGAACTGACCCCTATTTGCAGCTCTCCGCGAACAAGGGCGAGATTGGTGACGCGACGCCCTTCAACGATACCGTCAACGTCTCGAAGATCTCCCTTCTGCTCCTCGAGTTGGTTTCTGATCTTTGATCTTTTAATGCTGATCTTTGATCTTTACCCTTTAGATAACTATACAGTATGTTCCTTCAGATACGGCTACCAACAGCGTGGTAACGAGGTCATGTACAACGGTCACGTGGGCATCAAGCTCACCACCCAGGTTTGTATCACTATATATATAATTGATCTTTGATCTCTGATCTCTGATCTTTGATCTCTGATCTCTCTCAGGTATTCCTCGGTCCGACGTACTACCAGCGTCTGAAGCACATGGTGGACGACAAGATCCACTCGCGTGCCCGTGGTCCCGTTCAGATGATGAACCGTCAGCCTATGGAGGGTCGTGCGAGGTAGGCTACGGTAGTTGGTGTGTGTGGTGCGTCGAGTGAGGATAGAGAATGCGACGTTTCCCAAATCTTTATTCGTCGAATATTATCTGTGGTGTGCATGGAGTAGCAGCTATAGAGTCCCTTATTCTTTCTTCACCTGTTTCATTACAGAGACGGAGGTCTTCGTTTCGGAGAAATGGAGCGCGATTGTCAGATTTCTCACGGTGCCGCACAGTTCCTGCGAGAAAGATTGTTCGAAGTCAGTTTGCTCGATCGTTACCGTAATCGCATAAAGATAATGATCCGGGCTCTTTGCAGGTCTCTGACCCCTACCACGTGTACGTCTGTAACAATTGTGGACTGATCGTGGTTGCTAATCTGAGGACAAACTCGTTCGAGTGCAGGGTACGTGTGTGTAGTTTGGAATTTGAACTTTGAACTTTGATCTTTAATCTTTGCAGGCATGCCGCAACAAGACGCAGGTGTCGGCCATCCGTATTCCGTACGCGTGCAAGCTGCTCTTCCAAGAGCTCATGTCGATGGGCATCGCGCCTCGTCTCATGGTGCACTAGAGCTCCCTCGAGCTCTCACTTGGCACTCTGCCAACTCGATCTTGGCACGCTGCCAACTGTCGATCTTCCCCAAAATATCACTAGCATTTTCGCGACCACTAGGTGGTTACAGGTATTTGTTCTGAGTTCTACTTTGTGTCTCTCAGTGGTTTCTAACTGTAGTACTAGTACTTTTGTTTTTGATGAAGTTGTGATTGTTTATATATTTATTTACCCTTGTTTCTTAGTATCAGTCAGAATGAATCAATAATCGATTTTTCCTCATTATCGCTTAAGTTTTGGCAGCACCATCTGTCTGTTTATGTAATTCTCTGTTTTCGTTGCCTACCGTATCCTTGTTTTCATTGATTACCGTATCCTACAGTACCTCTTTCACATGTACCGTAGTAGTTCTTCACCAGTCATTCAAAATCAATCAATCAATATTTCACCTTTTTGTATACTGTATTTTGAGCACGCTCTTTAAATCTATTGAACAACATGCACACGAAGAATTCTCATTGTTTCTCATCTATTCGGAATACTAAGTTATGGTCTCCACTGTTCTCTGTTAATATGTAGCCCGTGCGTACTGATTCTTCTGTTTCTATCGTTAACATATTTTATTTTTTTTCTATTTGAGAAGTTTTTTTGTTGTTCAAGTATAAACGACCTTTGAACCGAGATATGTACCTTTTTGTCTTCTTTAAAAATGCGTCTGTTACGCTCACGAATACCTCTCGTATCGGTTGTTCGATCTTTGATCTTTGATCTGACGATATCGTGATCCAGGCAATCTACGCCTGCTGTAGCTGACACAACTCTTGTTGAATCGTACGCAAACTAAGTGAGAGAGAGAAATGTCTGGCCCTAGTTCGGCCGCGGATACGGCGAGAAGCTCGCCAACTAGCCAGGTACGCAGCTTGTAAAATAAAAATAAATTTAAAAATAAAAATAAAGTACTTCCTTCAAAGGGTTGTGGTATATGTAGATTAACACTGATGGAACGAATCATCTGCCGAAGTAGAATGCTTCAGAATGGATTTACATTATATAATTTTGTGGTGTATAGTCGCTTAAGTTGAAATATACTAATATATATACATACAATTGATTTTTTTCTCGGTTACAGACAACACCCGCTCCTGTCGATAAGGTATACGGTAGTGATATGGTTACTGTAGTTAATGTGGTTACTGTATGTCTGTCTCGAATCTTGTTAGGCTCGATAGTTTTGTGCCTTGCGACAGTTTTTAGAAATTTCAATTATCATCTTATCGATTGGTGCATGACTCACTTGTAAGTTGTAGCAAGTATAGGGATAGTGAAGATGACATTACGTTTCATCATCATCATTATTATTATTATTATTATTATTATTATTATTATTATTATTATTATTATTATGCAAGTGATTATGTAGCAAGTCTAACCCCAGTGTTCATATGCATGAACGTTGGCACACAGCTTGCCGACAAACGTGACGTCACAACTGTAGGAGGAGCCAAAATTCTCCACTACGCTTGTGACGTCACGTTTTTTCGGCAAACAGTTTGGGAACGTACATGCATTCGGCCTCTGATCATCGAGCAAGTCTAACAGTAGATGTATCGATCATGGTTGGCAGAAACTGCGAAATTGTTGACTCTACCTATATTGTGCATCGTTCTGCTAACTATTATCGATCGATAATCAATTATCGATTACCGTACCCTTGTCAGGAAGAGCTGTACCAATGGATCGAAGATCTGTCCATCTCTTCTCGTCGCGAAGTCGCCCTTCTCGAGCTGAGGTATGCTCTTCCGTTCGTGATTGATGGACGTTGTGTGCGTAGATTACGGTAGTCGAGTTATCCTGATTGCAGTAAGAAGCGTGACTCGGTGCCGGATCTGCCGATCTGGCTGTGGCGAAGCTTTGGTACGATGTCAGCACTCTTACAGGAGGTGAGACCTTGACTTGTGACTTATTGTTTATGGCGTTTTTTAATCATTCAAGTTTTTCTACATGTGTAATTCATAAAACTAGCATTGTCAGCGTTTTAAGAGACATTTGTCAATTGTCTTCATCTGACGCTTACAAAAATAATAGTGATAATAAAAATAACGAAAGCAATTTGCAGAAAGCAACCAAATATGTATTTACAGGTGATCGCTATCTATCCCGCCATCATGCCTCCCTCGCTGACCGCGACGCAGTCCAACCGCGTGTGCAACGCTCTCGCGCTCATGCAGTGTGTCGCGTCGCACAAGGAGACGCGCGGACCATTCCTCCAGGTAGATACGGTAGATGAGTACCACGATATATACTGTAATCAATCAATAAACTTTACTTTACTTTAAGGATACGGTAGATGAGTACCTCGATATACTGTAATCAATCAATAAACTTTATTCTAAAGGAATATAGTTGATTGATTGGTTTATTGATTGATTTGTTGATTGATTGATTGATTAAATCTAGATCTGCATATCTACCCCCCTCGTTTGCAGGCGCACATTCCGCTCTTCCTCTATCCATTCCTGCACACGACCAAGTCGTCTCGTCCATTTGAGTATCTCCGACTGACGTCACTCGGTGTCATTGGAGCCCTCGTCAAGACCGACGAGAAGGAGGTACGTGGCGGATGGGGGGTTATGGGGGCTGGGGGGGGGGGGGGTTGAAGCGGTACCGAGGCCGGGGAAAGAGATGAAACCGACTGTGATGAGTGTAGAACGATTTCTGCATATTGATGATAATGAGTGACATAATAAAAATATAATAATGATAATATGTATACGTATTCATGAAATGCATAATGCGTGATAATAACACGGAAAATCTCTATGAGAATGACTTGGTGATTGCGCGTTTCAGAGAGGAGCCAAGGCTCTTGTCGTTTGTTGGTTTCTGATCTTCCACCGCTATCTCACTTGAGAGCATCTGACAAATAAGTGTATACTATAGTGGTGTGATTACAGGTGATCCAGTTCCTTCTCTCGACGGAGATCATCCCGTTGTGTCTGCGCATCATGGAACAGGGCACCGAACTTAGCAAGGTATACGGTAGCGATGATCTTTGATCTCTCCTGACTTGTTGATGTTGGGCTATTTCGTTTTCACTCATTGTTTATCGATATGGTAAGCTGTATCTTTCGGGTGGCTTTTTTTCCGTTTTTAATATTTCAATTAATGTCATTTCATAAAAATGGATTGGTCTTTTGATCTTTGATCTTTCAGACAGTGGCCACATTCATTCTCCAGAAGATACTTCTGGACGACACGGGTCTCGCGTACATCTGTCAGACGTATGAACGCTTCTCGCATGTCGCCATGATTCTGGTTTGTTTATTTATTTAATCCGCTGGCTGCACAAATGATTCTATAACATCATCCATTGACGACTTCGATAGAATGCAACATACATAAAATTTAAATTGTTTAAGAACTCGTAAAGAAATATTAAACCCGTTGATTGCGTGTTACAAGATGCGGTTATATCCATACTCGACTCTTCTGTATCGCTCTAGTTGTAACATGGCTTTTCTAACGTATTCATGAAGTAACGATAAAACGCGTGATGATGATGATAATAATAAAAATAATAATCATAAAAGGAAAATTTGTATGATAATAATAACGAATACTCCATGATAATCTCTCAATAGGGCAAGATGGTACTGAAGCTGTCGAAGGAGCCCTCCGCCCGTCTGCTCAAGCACATTGTGCGTTGCTACTCACGACTCTCCGACAACCCGAGGCCAGTGTTTTGATCTTTGTGTTTTGATCTTTGATCTCTGATCTTTGGTATCTTACCGATTGATTTCAGGGCTCAGCAAGCACTGCGTCAGTGTCTGCCCGATCAACTGAAGGATGACACCTTTAAGGTGGATTATTGATTATTTGTTTATTTATTTAATTATTTATTTATATAACATTGCAATAATAGTGCCTAATTGAAGGTGAACCTTGACGAGGATCGCAGCACAAAGCACTGGCTCAAGCATCTGCTCCAGAATCTTGGTAGGAGTTTGATCTTTGATCTTTTGACCTCTGATTTCTGATCGCTAATCTTTGATCTCTGCAGGCTTCGAGGCCAAGTCGCCCGATTTCGAGGGCAGCAAACCGACGACTCCTGTTACGAATGCCTGAGTGGTTGATGATCAAGGGTATTGGGGATACGGTATTGGTGGTCTGTGACTACGGTAAATCAATCGATATGGCTCGTTGTACGCTCCCTGTTGTAGAAATGAATTATGGTTCATATAGCAGATAATTATTATCATCAGTATTATTAATATTAGTGCCTTTTCTGTTTGGTACTCTTGAAGGCATTCATTCCCCATTGCTCTTCTTCTTTATCGTATGTCTATACAGAATAGGTTACCCCTTCTAGGAATATTTTTCTAAATGTTAAAAATATTTTACGTCTATTATTATTAGAAGAATCAAAGATTTGCCTCCCCGTTGTGAATCAGAGCCTCCGTCCCCTTATTTCCACGATTGGTTTAGAATCGATCTGTTACAATATTGATTTATTGATTGATCGATCTTTCGTCATCCTGTCATTTTGCTCTCGTTTTCCGTGTGTTGCTTCATATTTAGTGAGTATTCATTTCACTTTATCCTCTTCCTCTCATCTAAGCACGTGTGTTCTGATATGCCTACTGTATATTGTGAATCCTCCTACCGTACCTCTACCGTAGTCTGTCTATCACCACAGTATGTACACACTTACTGTCGATTGTGAACTGATTTTTTCACATTGGCCCGGCTTTGTAGCTTTCTATCTATCATTCATTCATTCATTTATTCAGTCCATATTGACTATACTATTCAAATGCAAATCGTCTTCTATAAGCTGTAGTAGTAGTGGTATTGGCCAAAATTATACGGTATTTTCGTTTTTTCCCAGAAATATTTTATCCTCAAAGCGTGGCATGAATACTGCAGCATAAGCTGGCTGCGTTGTGTACCACTTACAGTAACTGTAAATTGATGGATACAATATTTCAGGAAAAAGAAAATACCTCTAGTTTAGGCCGGTGCTGCATATATTTAATAATATGTATTTAATTGATCATGCCCATCTTTGCTGTTTTTTTCCGTGGTCTAGTTTCACCTCCCAAAGAGAGATTGTAAACAAGCATAAATGCGTTAAGTTATTTATCGATCGGAATAAACATCTTTCCTCAAGTCAAATGTGATACTATATACTAAATGCATATATACATAATCTATACTATATGTGAGGTATGCACATGCAAGGGAAGATAGTTGAGATTTATCTATTATGTAACTAATTATTTGTTAATTTCCATCTATTATGATATGAATATTGAGTCTATCGATGTGTGCTCTAATGATAGAGAGACCTAGAAACGTTGAATCACATTGTTCCGCTGTCTGGAAACCCTGGTCGAAACAGCGTTGACTTGATCTTTTAAATATTTCATGTTATGTATAATAGACAGAGTAAAACATATTTATTTATTTATTTGATACTTTTATATAATTTTTGTCTCAATTTAGCAATGTAGGGGCAGGGTTGTGCATTTTTCGAGTTTCGATTTTTCGAAACTTTGTCGACAAAATGTTTCGAATAAGCTTCTAGTGAGTGACGTAATTTAAGTAGACTGCTGTTGTGGAAATACCAGAGTAATACAGAGTAATACCGGTACCGAGATCGGGGAAAGGTATGAAACTGACTGCGATGAGTTATGATGTGAAGCTGTGAAGCCTGGACGCATTTTCTATCATTATTATTATTTCTTCTATCGCTCCTGTATTTGCTGTAGCCATAGAAGAAATAATAAAAATAATATTCCTTCTATGTCATGGGTGTATCAAATAAATATATAAATTTTTTTGTTGTTTTTTTTTGTTGTTGAAAATCTAGCCGCCTTTTGAAAATCGACCTATGGTGCGGGGTGACTTGGGGATTGCGCGCTGCAGGGATGGGTCAAGACTGTTGTCTTTTATTAGGCGATGATTTTCCATATCCACTCGGAGAACATCTAACAAATAAGTGTATTCTATAGTGACGTGATTACAGGTGATCCAGTTCCTTCTCTCGACGGAGATCATCCCGTTGTGTGATTGTGGTTAGACGAATGAGTGGTTAGAGAAGAGGCCAATGCGAATGAGCCAAAAGAAGCGAGTCGAGTGCGAGTCAGACCGCTTTCTCAGCGCTCTTTTCACCAAATTTTCTTGACTCACTTCGACTCGCCCAATAAGCAAATATTCGCAGGGGAGACCGGTCAACTGATACTTGGAATGAATAATCGCAAAGGAAGCGAGCCACTCTTTATAGGCCACAGAAATGAATAATCATGATTCATTTTTGCCACCCTAGTACGAACGTTTCTCGCACGTCGCCATGATTCTGGTTTGTTTGTTTGTATATTTATTTTAATTTTAATATTTAATTAATAATATTATTGTAAAGTTCCAGAACGTTCTAGGGTGTTTGTTTGCGAATGGGGAGGGGGGGGGGGGGTAGGGTTTCGAGAAAATTTCTAATCACGAAGAGTGGCAGACCTCTCTCTTGTGCTGACCCGGTGATTGTGTGCTTCTAAACTCACTCAATTGCTGCTTCATTACCGGATTTTGCTTTGAATCCTATATCAATTATGATTACAATGCGTAATTTTATTCATTCTTGATTTTATTTATTCAATTTATTCTATCTGAAATGTGACACGGAACAGCTACGAAATATCTTTCTCGCGCTCTGCCGATGATTGCTTGTTTCAAGACGCGCTTTTTCTCCGACTCCTCTCTTCTGTATCGCTTTTGCAGGAATATCTATTAATGAAGTAACAATGAAACGCGTAATAATAAAAGTAGATTTGTGTGATAATAATAACAAATACGGGTCACTATATCGAGGGAATATTAGCGTGGCAATTTAGATATGGGCTCATAATACATCATTGGAATCCTCTCGTCACGCCGGTTCGAACTGTCATACTCGCTATGCCCGCATCCGTCTCCATCAAAAGTTGTTGTTGTCGAACTTTTGGAAAATTTTCAAAACAAATGAAGTCTATGTAGGTCAACCATGAAAAGAGAACGGTTTGAAAACGTGATTTAATCCTGCCCAGGCGTTGCGGGACCACTGGAGTAAAAATAACTATGTCCATCTTCATCAGCGGGGTCGATAACCCCGATGCACAAGTTTTGAGGGAATAAAATTTTTTGGCCTGTGCCAAGCCTTGTTCGACTCTTACGCAAACGGCCTCTTAAGGTGGATTATTGATTATTGATTATTTATTTATTTTGATATTCCAATTTTGCCTAATTGAAGGTGAATCTTGACGAGGATCGTAGCACAAAGCACTGGCTCAAGCATCTGCTCCAGAATCTTGGTATGAGTTTGATCTTTGATCTTTTGATCTATGATTTATGATCTTTGATCTCTGCAGGCTTCGAGGGTAACAATTGTGGACTGATCGTGGTTGCTAATCTGAGGACAAACTCGTTCGAGTGCAGGGTACGTGTGTGTAGTTTGGAATTTGAACTTTGAACTTTGATCTTTAATCTTTGCAGGCATGCCGCAACAAGACGCAGGTGTCGGCCATCCGTATTCCGTACGCGTGCAAGCTGCTCTTCCAAGAGCTCATGTCGATGGGCATCGCGCCTCGTCTCATGGTGCACTAGAGCTCCCTCGAGCGCTCACTTGGCACTCTGCCAACTCGATCTTGGCACGCTGCCAACTGTCGATCTTCCCCAAAATATCACTAGCATTTTCGCGCCCACTAGGTGGTTACAGGTATTTGTTCTGAGTTCTACTTTGTGTCTCTCAGTGGTTTCTAACTGTAGTACTTTTGTTTTTGATGAAGTTGTGATTGTTTATATATTTATTTACCCTTGTTTCTTAGTATCAGTCAGAATGAATCAATAATCGATTTTTCCTCATTATCGCTTAAGTTTTGGCAGCACCATCTGTCCGTTTATGTAATTCTCTGTTTTCGTTGCCTACCGTATCCTTGTTTTCATTGATTACCGTATCCTACAGTACCTCTTTCACATGTACCGTAGTAGTTCTTCACCAGTCATTCAAAATCAATCAATCAATATTTCACCTTTTTGTATACTGTATTTTGAGCACGCTCTTTAAATCTATTGAACAACATACAGACGAAGAATTCTCATTGTTTCTCATCTATTCGGATTGCAAAGTTATGGTCTCCACTGTTCTCTGTTAATATGTAACCCGTGCGTACTGATTCTTCTGTTTCTATCGTTAACATATTTTTTTTTTCTATTTGAGAAGTTTGTTTTTGTTCAAGTATAAACGACCTTTGAACCGAAATATGTACCTTTTTTGTCTTCTTTAAAAATGCGTCTGTTACGCTCACGAATACCTCTCGTATCGGTTGTTCGATCTTTGATCTGACGATATCGTGATCCAGGCAATCTACGCCTGCTGTAGCTGACACAACTCTTGTTGAATCGTACGCAAACTAAGTGAGAGAGAGAGATGTCTGGCCCTGGTTCGGCCGCGGATACAGCGAGAAGCTCGCCAACTAGCCAGGTACTTTGTCACGTTGTAAGCGGTACCTTCAAAGGGTTGTTTCGGATATGTAGATTAAAACTTTTTTTAGTGGCTTATAGTCGCTTAGGTTTTAATATAACACTACATTTTTTTCTCGGTTACAGACAACACCCGCTCCTGTCGATAAGGTATACGGTAGTGTTATGGTTACTGTAGTTAATGTGATTACTGTATGTCTGTCTCGAATCGTAAATAGGCATGGGAATCATGCAAGTCGTAGATGTTTCTCGTTCTAGACTGATAGTTTTGTGCCTTTTTTCCAACAGTTTCTAGAAATTTTGATCAACATATCGATTAGTGCATGACTAACTTGAAAGTGGTAGTAAGTATATGAATAGCAAGTATATGAACATTGCATTACGTATTATTATTATTATTATTATTATTATTATTATTATTATTATTATGCAAGTGATTATGTAGCAAGTCTAACCCTTGAAGCCGTATGCATGAATGCTGACAAGCCGTTTGTCGACAAATGTGACGTCACAGCCGTAGGCGCAAGCGTTTGCCAAAAATCCTCCTTACTACGCTTGTGAGGTTACGTTTCTCGGCAAACTGTTCGCCAACGTTCTTGTATACGGCGTCTGATCATTGAGCAAGTCTAACAGTAGATGTATCGATAATGGTTGGCAGAAACTGCGAAATTATTGACTACCTATATTGTGCATTCTGATTCTCGTTCTGCTAACTATTATCGATCGATAATCAATTATCGATTACCGTATCGTTGTCAGGAAGAGCTGTACCAATGGATCGAAGATCTGTCCATCTCTTCTCGTCGCGAAGTCGCCCTGCTCGAGCTGAGGTATGCTTTTCAGTTCGTGATTGATGAACGCTGTGCGCGTAGATTACGGTAGTCGATTTATCCTGATTACAGTAAGAAGCGCGACTCGGTGCCGGATTTGCCGATCTGGCTGTGGCGAAGCTTTGGCACGATGTCAGCACTCTTACAGGAGGTGAGACGAGTTATAGTTTGTGATCGTTGCATTTTCTATTCTATAAGTTTTGCTACATTAGACGTAGCAGCCGAAATACCATTACTCACGCTAACATTTCTAAGTTGTACAATTACTGTGCATACATAACATATATTTGTACATTCTAATAATTAATAACTTACAATTAATATACATAATTTACAGGTGATCGCTATCTATCCGGCCATCATGCCACCCTCTCTGACCGCGACGCAGTCCAACCGCGTCTGCAACGCTCTCGCGCTCATGCAGTGTGTCGCGTCGCACAAGGAGACGCGCGGACCATTCCTCCAGGTAGATACGGTAGATGAGTACCACGATATATACTGTAATCAATCAATAAACTTTACTTTACTTTAAGGATACGGTAGATGAGTACCTCGATATACTGTAATCAATCAATAAACTTTATTCTAAAGGAATATAGTTGATTGATTGGTTTATTGATTGATTTGTTGATTGATTGATTGATTAAATCTAGATCTGCATATCTACCCCCCTCGTTTGCAGGCGCACATTCCGCTCTTCCTCTATCCATTCCTGCACACGACCAAGTCGTCTCGTCCATTTGAGTATCTCCGACTGACGTCACTCGGTGTCATTGGAGCCCTCGTCAAGACCGACGAGAAGGAGGTACGTGGCGGATGGGGGGTTATGGGGGCTGGGGGGGGGGGTTGAAGCGGTACCGAGGCCGGGGAAAGAGATGAAACCGACTGTGATGAGTGTAGAACGATTTCTGCATATTGATGATAATGAGTGACATAATAATAATAATAATGATAATATGTATACGTATTCATGAAATGCATAATGCGTGATAATAACACGGAAAATCTCTATGAGAATGACTTGGTGATTGCGCGTTTCAGAGAGGAGCCAAGGCTCTTGTCGTTTGTTGGTTTCTGATCTTCCACCGCTATCTCACTTGAGAGCATCTGACAAATAAGTGTATACTATAGTGGTGTGATTACAGGTGATCCAGTTCCTTCTCTCGACGGAGATCATCCCGTTGTGTCTGCGCATCATGGAACAGGGCACCGAACTTAGCAAGGTATACGGTAGCGATGATCTTTGATCTCTCCTGACTTGTTGATGTTGGGCTATTTCGTTTTCACTCATTGTTTATCGATATGGTAAGCTGTATCTTTCGGGTGGCTTTTTTTCCGTTTTTAATATTTCAATTAATGTCATTTCATAAAAATGTATTGGTCTTTTGATCTTTGATCTTTCAGACAGTGGCCACATTCATTCTCCAGAAGATACTTCTGGACGACACGGGTCTCGCGTACATCTGTCAGACGTATGAACGCTTCTCGCATGTCGCCATGATTCTGGTTTGTTTATTTATTTAATCCGCTGGCTGCACAAATGATTCTATAACATCATCCATTGACGACTTCGATAGAATGCAACATACATAAAATTTAAATTGTTTAAGAACTCGTAAAGAAATATTATACCCGTTGATTGCGTGTTACAAGATGCGGTTATATCCATACTCGACTCTTCTGTATCGCTCTAGTTGTAACATGGCTTTTCTAACGTATTCATGAAGTAACGATAAAACGCGTGATGATGATGATAATAATAATAATAATAATCATAAAAGGAAAATTTGTATGATAATAATAACGAATACTCCATGATAATCTCTCAATAGGGCAAGATGGTACTGAAGCTGTCGAAGGAGCCCTCCGCCCGTCTGCTCAAGCACATTGTGCGTTGCTACTCACGACTCTCCGACAACCCGAGGCCAGTGTATTGATCTTTGTGTTTTGATCTTTGATCTCTGATCTTTGGTATCTTACTGATTGATTTCAGGGCTCAGCAAGCACTGCGTCAGTGTCTGCCCGATCAACTGAAGGATGACACCTTTAAGGTGGATTATTGATTATTTGTTTATTTATTTAATTATTTATTTATATAACATTGCAATAATAGTGCCTAATTGAAGGTGAACCTTGACGAGGATCGCAGCACAAAGCACTGGCTCAAGCATCTGCTCCAGAATCTTGGTAGGAGTTTGATCTTTGATCTTTTGACCTCTGATTTCTGATCGCTAATCTTTGATCTCTGCTGGCTTCGAGGCCAAGTCGCCCGATTTCGAGGGCAGCAAACCGACGACTCCTGTTACGAATGCCTGAGTGGTTGATGATCAAGGGTATTGGGGATACGGTATTGGTAGTCTGTGACTACGGTAAATCAATCGATATGGCTCGTTGTACGCTCCCTGTTGTAGAAATGAATTATGGTTCATATAGCAGATAATTATTATCATCAGTATTATTAATATTAGTGCCTTTTCTGTTTGGTACTCTTGAAGGCATTCATTCCCCATTGCTCTTCTTCTTTATCGTATGTCTATACAGAATAGGTTACCCCTTCTAGGAATATTTTTCTAAATGTTAAAAATATTTTACGTCTATTATTATTAGAAGAATCAAAGATTTGCCTCCCCGTTGTGAATCAGAGCCTCCGTCCCCTTATTTCCACGATTGGTTTAGAATCGATCTGTTACAATATTGATTTATTGATTGATCGATCTTTCGTCATCCTGTCATTTTGCTCTCGTTTTCCGTGTGTTGCTTCATATTTAGTGAGTATTCATTTCACTTTATCCTCTTCCTCTCATCTAAGCACGTGTGTTCTGATATGCCTACTGTATATTGTGAATCCTCCTACCGTACCTCTACCGTAGTCTGTCTATCACCACAGTATGTACACACTTACTGTCGATTGTGAACTGATTTTTTCACATTGGCCCGGCTTTGTAGCTTTCTATCTATCATTCATTCATTCATTTATTCAGTCCATATTGACTATACTATTCAAATGCAAATCGTCTTCTATAAGCTGTAGTAGTAGTGGTATTGGCCAAAATTATACGGTATTTTCGTTTTTTTCCCAGAAATATTTTATCCTCAAAGCGTGGCATGAATACTGCAGCATAAGCTGGCTGCGTTGTGTACCACTTACAGTAACTGTAAATTGATGGATACAATATTTCAGGAAAAAGAAAATACCTCTAGTTTAGGCCGGTGCTGCATATATTTTATAATATGTATTTAATTGATCATGCCCATCTTTGCTGTTTTTTTTCCGTGGTCTAGTTTCACCTCCCAAAGAGAGATTGTAAACAAGCATAAATGCGTTAAGTTATTTATCGATCGGAATAAACATCTTTCCTCAAGTCAAATGTGATACTATATACTAAATGCATATATACATAATCTATACTATATGTGAGGTATGCACATGCAAGGGAAGATAGTTGAGATTTATCTATTATGTAACTAATTATTTGTTAATTTCCATCTATTATGATATGAATATTGAGTCTATCGATGTGTGCTCTAATGATAGAGAGACCTAGAAACGTTGAATCACATTGTTCCGCTGTCTGGAAACCCTGGTCGAAACAGCGTTGACTTGATCTTTTAAATATTTCATGTTATGTATAATAGACAGAGTAAAACATATTTATTTATTTATTTGATACTTTTATATAATTTTTGTCTCAATTTAGCAATGTAGGGGCAGGGTTGTGCATTTTTCGAGTTTCGATTTTTCGAAACTTTGTCGACAAAATGTTTCGAATAAGCTTCTAGTGAGTGACGTAATTTAAGTAGACTGCTGTTGTGGAAATACCAGAGTAATACAGAGTAATACCGGTACCGAGATCGGGGAAAGGTATGAAACTGACTGCGATGAGTTATGATGTGAAGCTGTGAAGCCTGGACGCATTTTCTATCATTATTATTATTTCTTCTATCGCTCCTGTATTTGCTGTAGCCATAGAAGAAATAATAAAAATAATATTCCTTCTATGTCATGGGTGTATCAAATAAATATATAAATTTTTTTGTTGTTTTTTTTTGTTGTTGAAAATCTAGCCGCCTTTTGAAAATCGACCTATGGTGCGGGGTGACTTGGGGATTGCGCGCTGCAGGGATGGGTCAAGACTGTTGTCTTTTATTAGGCGATGATTTTCCATATCCACTCGGAGAACATCTAACAAATAAGTGTATTCTATAGTGACGTGATTACAGGTGATCCAGTTCCTTCTCTCGACGGAGATCATCCCGTTGTGTGATTGTGGTTAGACGAATGAGTGGTTAGAGAAGAGGCCAATGCGAATGAGCCAAAAGAAGCGAGTCGAGTGCGAGTCAGACCGCTTTCTCAGCGCTCTTTTCACCAAATTTTCTTGACTCACTTCGACTCGCCCAATAAGCAAATATTCGCAGGGGAGACCGGTCAACTGATACTTGGAATGAATAATCGCAAAGGAAGCGAGCCACTCTTTATAGGCCACAGAAATGAATAATCATGATTCATTTTTGCCACCCTAGTACGAACGTTTCTCGCACGTCGCCATGATTCTGGTTTGTTTGTTTGTATATTTATTTTAATTTTAATATTTAATTAATAATATTATTGTAAAGTTCCAGAACGTTCTAGGGTGTTTGTTTGCGAATGGGGAGGGGGGGGGGGGGTAGGGTTTCGAGAAAATTTCTAATCACGAAGAGTGGCAGACCTCTCTCTTGTGCTGACCCGGTGATTGTGTGCTTCTAAACTCACTCAATTGCTGCTTCATTACCGGATTTTGCTTTGAATCCTATATCAATTATGATTACAATGCGTAATTTTATTCATTCTTGATTTTATTTATTCAATTTATTCTATCTGAAATGTGACACGGAACAGCTACGAAATATCTTTCTCGCGCTCTGCCGATGATTGCTTGTTTCAAGACGCGCTTTTTCTCCGACTCCTCTCTTCTGTATCGCTTTTGCAGGAATATCTATTAATGAAGTAACAATGAAACGCGTAATAATAAAAGTAGATTTGTGTGATAATAATAACAAATACGGGTCACTATATCGAGGGAATATTAGCGTGGCAATTTAGATATGGGCTCATAATACATCATTGGAATCCTCTCGTCACGCCGGTTCGAACTGTCATACTCGCTATGCCCGCATCCGTCTCCATCAAAAGTTGTTGTTGTCGAACTTTTGGAAAATTTTCAAAACAAATGAAGTCTATGTAGGTCAACCATGAAAAGAGAACGGTTTGAAAACGTGATTTAATCCTGCCCAGGCGTTGCGGGACCACTGGAGTAAAAATAACTATGTCCATCTTCATCAGCGGGGTCGATAACCCCGATGCACAAGTTTTGAGGGAATAAAATTTTTTGGCCTGTGCCAAGCCTTGTTCGACTCTTACGCAAACGGCCTCTTAAGGTGGATTATTGATTATTGATTATTTATTTATTTTGATATTCCAATTTTGCCTAATTGAAGGTGAATCTTGACGAGGATCGTAGCACAAAGCACTGGCTCAAGCATCTGCTCCAGAATCTTGGTATGAGTTTGATCTTTGATCTTTTGATCTATGATTTATGATCTTTGATCTCTGCAGGCTTCGAGGCCAAGTCTCCCGACTTCGAGGGCAGCAAACCGACGACTCCTGTCACGAATGCCTGAGTGGTTGATGATCATGGTTGATTGGGGATACGGTATTGGTAGTCTGTGACTACGATAAATCAATCGATATGGCTCTTTATAAGCTCCCTGTTGTAGAAATGAATTATGGTTCATATAGTTGATAATTATAATTATTATTATCATCATTATTATTAATATTAGTGCCTTTTCTCGTTTGGTACTCTTGAATGCATTCATTCCCCATTGCTCTTCTTCTTTATTGTATTTCTATGCATCGTAGTTTACCCCTTCTAGGAATTTTTTTCTATGTGTTAAAAATATTTTACGCTAATTAGAAGAATCAAAGATTTCCCTCCCCGTTGTGAATCAGAGCCTCCCCCACCCGCTATTCCCGTATTTCCACGATTGGTTTAGAATCGATCTGTTACAATATTGATTTATTGATTGATCGATCTGTTTCGTCATCCTGTCATTTTGCTCTCGTTTTCCGTGTGTTGCTTCATCTTTAGTGAGTATTCATTTCACTTTTTCCCCTTCCTCTCATCTAAGCACGCGTGTTCTGATATGCCTACTGTATATTGTGAATCCTTCTACCGTACCTCTACCGTAGTCTGCCTATCCCCACAGTATGTACACACTTACTGTTGATTGTGAACTGATTTTTTCCATCTTGGCCCTGCTTTGTAGCAATATCTCCATCATTCATTCATTCATTTATTCAGTCCATATTGACTATTCTATTCAAATGCAAATCGTCTTCTATAAGCTGTAGTACTACTGGTACTGACCTAAATTTTATGGTATTTTTTGTTTTTTCCCAGAAATATTTTATCCACAAATCGAGGAAACTTGGCATGCCTACTTCAGCATAAGCTGACACCGTTCTGTACTGTAACCATAAACAGTACCAGTTATTTGTTGGTGGATAAAATATTTCAGTAAAAACAAAATACTTCTCTAATTTTGACCGGTGCTGTATATATTCAATAATATGTATTTAATTGATCATGCCCATCTTTGCTGTTTTTTCCATGGTCTAGTTTCACCTCCCAAAGAGAGATTGTAAACAAGCATAAATGCGTTGAATTATTTATCGATCGGAATAAACATAATTCATCAAGTCAAATGTAATAATATATACAAAATGCGTATATACATATTTATAATATATACTAAATGCGAAACATGTACATGCAACGGAGGATGGTTGAGGTTTATCTAAAAACTAATGGTCTGTGTTTTAGGAGAGGCCTGTGAATTGACTATATCGATGTGCACTCTAATGATAGAGACATTGAAATATTGAACCACCTTGTTCCTCTGTCTGGAGTCGTGTCCGAAACAACGTTGACTGGACTTTTAATGTTTCTTGTTATGTATTATAGACAGAGTAAAACATATAATCCCAAACTGCGGCCAAGCTTCATAGTACTTTTCGACCTCTGGTGCAATGTGACTTGGTGATTGCGCGTTTCAGAGAGGAGTCAAGGCTCTTGTCGTTTGTTGGTTGCTGATCTTCTTCAACAACCTTCTTGAAAACATTTAATAAATAAGTGTATACCATAGTGAAATGATTACAGGTGATCCAGTTCCTTCTCTCGTCGGAGATCATCCCGTTGTGACTGCGCATCATGGAACAGGGCACCGAACTGAGCAAGGTATACGGTAGCGATGATCTTTGATCTCTCATGATTTGTTGATGGATGTTGCACTATTTCGTTTTCACTCATTCTTAATCTATGATAAGCCTCTGATACTTATCTTACGATATGTTGATTGTTTGGCTTTTTTCTTGATCTTTGATCTTTTGTTGGCCTTCTTTTTCTTATGCTTCAATTAGCACCAGTACATTTATATGTCTATTGATCTTTTGATTTCTGATCTATTGATCTTTGATCTTCGATCCCTGATCTTTGATCTTTCAGACAGTGGCCACTTTCATTCTCCAGAAGATTCTTCTGGACGACACGGGTCTCGCGTACATCTGTCAGACGTACGAACGTTTCTGGCACGCCGCCATGATTCTGGTTTGTTGTTTGTTTATTTATTTATTTTTAATATTTAATTAATAATGTTATTGTAAAGTTTCAGACCGTTATAAGGTGTTTGTTTGCCAACGGGGAGATAGCACGCAAAGGGAGGGGAGGGTGGGGTTTCGAGAAAATTTGTAAGCGCGAACAGTGGAAGAAATCTCTCTCGTGCTGTCCCGGTGATTGGGTGTTTCTGAACTTGCTCAATTGGTGATCCATTGCCCACTGTTGATGAATATTGATTGAAATGCATATTTTTACTCATTCTTAATTTTTATTCACTTTTTTTCTATCTTAAAAGCGACAAAGTACTGTGACGACATATCATTCTCGCGCTCACCCGTTGATTGCGTGTTTCAAGACGCGCTTATAGCCATACTCGACTCTTCTGTATCGCTGGATTCTTCATTCGTGAAGTAATGATAAACGTGATGATAAAAGAGATTTGTGTGATAACAATAACGAATACTCTAAAACAAATAATTATAATAATAATAATATAAAATATAACGAATATGATAATCACTCAATAGGGCAAGATGGTGCTGAAACTGTCGAAGGAGCCCTCCGCCGTCTTCCCAAGCACATTGTGCGTTGCTACTCGCGACTCTCCGACAATCCGAGGTCAGTGTTTTGATCTTTGATCTTTGATCTTTGGAACTTTGCTATCTTATCGATCGATTTCAGGGCTCAGCAAGCACTGCGTCAGTGTCTGCCCGATCAACTGAAGGATGACACCTTCAAGGTGGATTATTATTATTATTATTATTATTGTTATTATTATTATTAATTAATTTATTTATTTAATATTCCAATATTGCCTAATTTAAGGTGAATCTCGACGAGGATCGTAGCACAAAGCACTGGCTCAAGCATCTTCTCCAGAATCGTGGTAGGAGTTTGATCTTTGATCTATGATCTATGATTTCTGATCTTTGATCTCTGCAGGATTCGAGGCCAAGTCTCCCGACTTCGAGGGCAGCAAACCGACGACTCCTGTCACGAATGCCTGAGTACTTGATTGCTATGGGAATTTTGGATACGGTATAGGTAGTCTGTGACTACGGTAAATCAATCGATATGGCTCTTTGTAAGCTCCCTGTTGTAGAAATGAATTATGGTTCATATAGCAGATAATTATTATCATCATTATTATTAATATTAGTGCCTTTTTCCCGTTTGGTACTCTTGAAGGCATTCATCTTCCATTGCTCTTCTTCTTTATCGTATGTCTATGCATCGTAGTTCTACCCCTTCTAGGAATATTTTTCTAAATGTTAAAAATATTTAACGTATATTAGAAGAATCAAAGATTTCCCTCCCCGTTGTGAATCAGAGCCTCCCAACTATTCCCGTAATTCCACGATTGGTTTAGTATCGATCTGTTACAATATTGATTTATTGATTGATCGATCTGTTTCGTCATCCTGTCATTTTGCTCTCGTTTTCCGTGTGTTTCTTCATCTTTAGTGAGTATTCATTTCACTTTATCCTCTTCCTAAGCACGTGTGTTCTGATATGCCTACTGTATATTGTGAATCCTCCTACCGTACCTCTACCGTAGTCTGTCTATCCCCACAGTATGTACACACTTACTGTCGATTGTGAACTGATTTTTCCCCTCTTGGTCCGGCTTTGTAGCAAAATATCTATCATTCATTCATTTATTCAGTCCATATTGACTATACTATTCAAATGCAAATCGTCTTCTATAAGCTGTAGTAGTAGTGGTATTGGCCTAAATTATACGGTATTTTATTTTTCCTAGAAATATTTTATCCACGAATCGAGGAAACTTGGTATGCCTACTGCATCATAAACTGGCACCATTCTATACTGTAAACACATACAGTAATTAATTGGTGGATAAAATATTTCAGGAAAATGAAAATACCTCTAGTTTAAGCCGATGCTGTATATATTTAATAATATGTATTTAACTGATCATGTCATATTTGCTGTTTTTCCCGTGGTCTAGTTTCACCTCCCAAAGAGAGATTGTAAACAAGCATAAATGCGTTATTTATCGATCGGAATAAACAATATTTCTAAAGTCAAATGTGATGATATACTTACATGAAAGAGACGATGGTTGAGGTTTATAACACACTATCTGGCGAATGTAATCTTTTTATTTGCTCAATCGCTTCTACATAGTGAGAATTATGGAAAATAGTGAGAATTAATTTATTGTACACATTTTATTCTAAAATTCCCAATTCCAGCGTTCGTTGACCGGTTATGGAAAAACTCTCCTCAGCAATAGTTTCTTAGAATTAGACAAGAATTTGAATGTGCCCACTCCCGAATCGATAGGATTCGAAATAAACTTTTTAGGAAACCTCGCCAATCCTCACCACAATTAAGTCCAACGAACAAAATTGATTCGTTTACAGATTTCCCACTTTTTAAAAATTATCAATTTTAAATTAAAGGTGTAATATAATATGCAGAAACTATTAAGCAAATAAAAAATTTACCTGGGCCATGGGAAAATAGTGAGAATTAATTTAATGTGAATTTTTTTTGAAAATTCCCGAATTCCAGCCTTCGTTGATCTTTGATCAAAAAACTTTCCTCAGCAATAGTTTCTTAGAATTCGCCAAGGAGTCCATTGCACCCACTCACGAATCGATTGGATTCGAAATAAACTTTTTTGGAAAAGTCGCCAAATCGTTGTGTGGTCACCTCCTGAAGCGAATTTTCAATTGGAAGGAATTTCCAATTACCAGTGAACTACACTCATCGTGCCTGTAATTATCATACATAAAACAGAAAAATCCATTTTTCGTCGATACCAAAAAAAAATTCAGATGTTGAATTTTCTCAGATAGTGTGATTTAATTTGCTTTTTTCGCTAGTTTTAAGCATATTTTCTGCGCTTTTCTTTACAATATTTGATGTATATGATTATTCTGCACCATCGGAGTGCAGCTGCACGGCATATGTGGTGATTACATTATTGATCGTACTTGTACTGTAAATTTTATTCACTTTCGTATCCGAGCCAGCTTTCGAGTTTGTTACCATGCTCATGCCGTTCCGTGCTCTTTCTTGTCGGTTTTATAGACTGATCAGAGAATAAGAGAGGAGCACGTAAATTACAGAACACGTACAGTACAAGTACGATCAGTAATGTGGTCATCACATATGCCGTGCAGCTGCACTCCGATGGTGCAGAATAATCATATCTCTCTAACATTATAAAGAAAAGCGCTGAAAATATGCTTAAAACTAGCGAAAAAACTAAATTAAAAAACACTATCTGAGAGAATTCAACAACTGAGATATTTTTTGGTATCGATGAAAAATAGATTTTTCTGTTTTATGTATGATAATTACAGGCTCCATGAGTGTAGTTCACTGGTACTTGGAAATTCCATCCAATTGAAAATTCGCTTCAGGAGGTGACCACACCACGATTTGGCGCCTTTTCCTAAAAAGTTTCTTTCGTATCCAATCGATTCGGGAGTTGGTGCACTCCACTCCTTGACTAATTCTAAGAAACTATTGTCGAGGAGAGTTTTTCGATCAACGCACAACGAAGGCTGGAATTGGGAATTTTCGAGAAAAAAATTCACATTAAATTAATTCTCACTATTTTCCCATGGCGAATGCAAATTTTTTATTTGCTCATTAGCTTCTACATATTATATTACACCTTCAGTTTAAAATTCATAATTTAAAAAAAATACAATTCATGTGAAATAATCATTTTTATAACGAACGTCGTGAATTATGGTGTGCTCCTACAGTAATCCCTAATCGGTTAATTTGGTTTTTCGTTAGTTTTAAGCGTATTTTCAGCCCTTTTCTTTACAATGTTAGAGGTATATGCCTATTATGCACCATCGGAGTGCAGTTGCACGGTATATGTGATGATCACATTGATAATCGTACTTGTACTGTACGTGTAATGTAATTTACGTGCTATCTCTTATTCTCTGATCAGTCTATAAAACCGATAAGAAAGAGTACGGAACGGCATGAGTATGGTAACTACTACGCAAGCTGGCTCGGATACGAAAGTGAATAAAATTTACAGTACATGTACGATCAGCAATGTGATCATCACATATACCGTGCAGCAGCACTCCGATGGTGCAGAATAATCATATACGTCTAACATTGTAAAGAAAACCGCTGAAAATATGCTTAAAACTAGCGAAAAACAAAATTAACCGAATAGGGATTACTGTAGGAGCACACCATAATTCACGACTAACGTTATAAAAATGACTATTTCACATGAATTGTATTTTTTTTTAATTATGAATTTTAAACTAAAGATGTAATATAATATGGAGAAGCTAATGAGCAAATAAAAAATTTGCATTCGCCATGGGAAAATAGTGAGAATTAATTTAATGTGAATTTTTTTTCGAAAATTCCCAATTCCGGCCTTTGTTGTGCGTTGATCGAAAAACTCTCCTCGACAATAGTTTTTTAGAATTAGCCAAGGAGTCGAGTACACGAACTCCCGAATCGATTGGATACGAAAGAAACTTTTTAGGAAAAGGCGCCAAATCGTGGTGTGGTCACCTCCTGAAGCGAATTTTCAATTGGAAGGAATTTCCAAGTACCAGTGAACTACACTCATGGAGCCTGTAATTATCATACATAAAACAGAAAAAATCTATTTTTCATCGATACCGCACCTATGTCGATTTTCTCAGATAGCGTGTTTTAACTGGTTAGGGATTACTGTAGGAGCACACCATAATTCACGAATTCGTTATAAAAATGATTAATTCATATAATTCGTATTTTTTAAAAATTATGAATTTTAAACCAAAGGTGTAATATAATATGTAGATGCTATTAAGCAAATAAAAAGTTTTCCTGCCCCATGGGAAAATAGTGAGAATTAATTTAATGTAAAATTTTTTTTCGAAAATTACCAATTCCAGCCTTCGTTATCCGTTGATCGAAAAACTCTCCTCAACAATAGTTTCTTAGAATTAGCCAAGGAGTCGATTGCACATCCACTCCCGAATCGATTGGATTCAAAATAAACTTTTTAGGAAAAGGCGCCAAATCGTGGTGTGCTCACCTCCTGAAGCGAATTTTCCATTGGAAGGAATTTCCAAGTACCAGTGAACTACACTCATGGAGCCTGTAATTATCATACATAAAACAAAAAAATCAATTTTTCATCGATACCAAAAAATATCCCAGTTCTCTCACAAGGGAACCTTTTGGTCTCGTTTTCATCCCATGAAATGGCAATAGCATGACTGAAATTATTCTTCGAAGCTGATTGGGAATCCGTTTTAAAACGTCGCCCAATCGGGCTGAGCTTCGAGAAAATCGATATTGAAATTTGGGGGGGTCGATTTGAAAATTCGCGAGGTCTCCTACACTACAATTCCCGATGGGTTCGCTAACTCACCTATCAAACATCAATCTAACGGGCCGTGTAGTGTAGTGGATATGGTGTCTGTATCCGCTTTTGGCAGTCAGGTGTTCGATCCCTCCTTGCAGCACTTTTCTTTTGCTGATTTTGTAGTTGTCAAGATCAAACGTTCAAGCTTATTTGTCAGTGTAGATCGCTATTAATTGACTTTACTATCTCTTTGATCCTTGCTTGCGCTCTCTTCTCTGCTGTTAAAATTCCTCTATGCTTCTTATTCAACCTATATCATGACGATCACACCTTCAATTCTCGCAGAAGTCTAAAACCCATCGTTGTGTCCTTCTGACTTCACTCGAAAAGATAGGAAGCTCGCTCAAGTCATCATCTCCAAGCTTATAGCTAAAGATTCATAGAGATAGATAAAGATAATATAGATAAGATAGAGCTAGAGATAAAGTGTGTTCTATTTACTGATTTCTTAATCACAGTAAAACATTTTTCAGCAAGAATAAAATCAGCAAAAGAAAACTGCCGCAAGGGGGAATCGAACCCCTGACAGCCAAAAGTGAATACAGACACCTTATCCACTACACTACACGGACCGTTAGAATGATGTTTGAGAGACGAGTTAGCGAACCCATTTAGAATTGGTGTATAGGAGACCTCGCGAATTTTCAAATCGACCCCCCAAATTTCATTATCGATTTTCTCGAGGATCAGCCCGATTGGGCGACGTTTTAAAACGGATTCCTAATCAGCATCGAAGAGTTACTTCAGTAGTGCTATTGCCATTTCATGAGATGAAAACGAGACCACAAGGTTCCCTTGTCAGATAGTGTTTTTTATCTAACAACAAGTGATTTGTGCTGTTTGAACAGTCAGTGAATCGAATCTGTCGATGTGTGCTCTAATGATAGAGAGACCTTGAAACATTGAATCACCTTGTTCCGCTGTCTAGAAACCCTTGTCGAAACTTGAATCTGACTGTGATGAGTGTAGAATGATTTCTGCATATTGATGATACTGAGTGTGGACATAGGTCAAATAGCTACTTTGCAGATTGTCAAAATGCTGGTTTAAAAAAATCCCAAACTGCGGCCAAGCTTCATAGTACTTTTCGACCTATGATGCGGGGTGACTTGGTGATTGCGCGTTTCAGAAATGAGTCAAAGCTCATGTCGTTTATTGGGTCGTTGATCTCTTTTTTTCGAATCCTCTTATGCATAGGTCGAATAGCTATGTTACAGATTCTTAAAATACAGCCATGTTTCATAGTTTGTAGAATACTTTTCGACTATAGGCTTGACAATTCTGGCCAGTTATCGGAGCCAAAAATTGTCGGAATAAGCAAAATGTATGCAACTAAAGAGTGTATCATACGTGATTACAGGTGATCCAGTTCCTTCTCTCAACGGAGATCATCCCGTTGTGTCTGCGCATCATGGAACAAGGCACCGAACTGAGCAAGGTATACAGTCCCGCACGTTCGCGCTCCCTAAACGCGGCCCCCCGCGGCCCGCGGGGGGCCGCATCATGCCGCATCGATGAATAATTGTTTTTCAAACATTTCATTGCTGGTGATCGTTGCATGATCAGATAATATTAATATCACCGCAGAAACGAAATTTTTTGGTTGAGTGTGGACAGCGTCACACAGCCAGCTATGCCTCCAAAACGCGGCATGATGCGCCCCCCCCCCCCCCGCGGCCCGCTGCGTGCCGCATCATGCCGCATCGATGAATAAATTTTTTATTCAAACATTTCATTGGTTTCGATCGTTGCATCATCATGTCCGCACCCTTATTTGATGATGCAACGATCACAAACAACGAATTGTTTAAAAAAAATTATTCATCGATGCGGCATGATGCGGCCCCCCGCGGGCCGCGGGGGGCCGCGTTTAGGGAGCGCGAACGTGCGGGACTGTACTGTAGCGATGATCTTTGATCTCTCATGATTTGTTGATGGGTGTTGGGCTGCTTAGTTTACAGTGATTCTTATTCCATGATAAGCCTCTAATAATTATCTTTTGATATGTTGATTGTTTTGCCTTTCTCTTGATCTTTGATCTCTTGGTGGCTTTTCAGTCTGTATCAATTAGCGCCATTTCATAAAATGTATTGGTCTATTGATCTTTGATCTTTCAGACACACCACCATGTCATTTCGTCCATTTGAGTCCTCCCAAAGAGAGATTGTAAACAAGCATAAATGCGTTAAGTTATTTATTGATCGGAATAAACATCTTTCATCAAGTCAAATGTGATACTATATACTAAATGCATATATACATATAATATATACTAAAGGTGAGGTATGCACATGCAAGGGAAGATGGTTGAGATTTATCAATTATGTAACTAATTATTTGTTAATTTCCATCTATTATGATATGAATACTGATTCTGTCGATGTGTACTCTAATGATAGAGAGACCCTGAAACATTGAATCACCTTGTTCCGCTGTCTGGAACCCCTGACCAAAACAGCGTTGACTTGACTTTTTAAATGTTTCATGTTATGTATTATAGACAGAGTAAAACATATGTATTTATTTAGTTATCTGATACTTTTATTTATATTTTTCTCACTTTTGTTATGCACTGTTACATTTGCCTTACGTGACTACGCCGTAACCCCCTCCGTAGCCTCTCCAACGCTGTGGAGGGGGTTACGGCGTAGGAACGTAAGGCCCTAATGCACTGTTACCGACTGCTGTTTTGGTAACAGTGCATTAGGGACAGGGTTGTGCATTATTCGCTTTTCGATTTTTCTATACGTGGTCGAGAGAATTTTTCCAATAAGCTTCTAGTTAGTGACGTAATTTAAGTAGACTGCTGTTTTGGAAATACCGGAGTAATACCGGTACCGAGACCAGGGAAAAGGATGAAATCGACTGAAATGACTGTGGTCCATTGATGTTTGATCTCTGATCTTTGATCTTTCAGACACACGACCAAGTCATCTCGTCCACTTGAGTATCTTCGACTGACGTCACTCGGAGTCATTAGGGCCCTCTTCAAGACCGACGAGAAGGAGGTACGGATGGGGATTGGGATATCGGGGTGGGGACAGTCTGAACCGGTACCGAGATCGGGGAAAGGGATGGAACCGACTGTGATGAGTTATGATGTGTGAAAGGATGGCCGGATATTGGTGGTAATGAATGCGGGTGACTTAATAATAATAATAATATTTATACGTATTCATGAAATGTACAATGCGTGATGATAACAGGAAAAATATCTATAATATTGACTTGGTGATTGGGGGTTTCAGAGATGAGCCAAGGCTCTTGTCGTTTGTTGGTTGGTGATCTTCTTCAACAACCTTCTTGAAAACATCTAATAAATAAGTGTATACTATAGTGGTGTGATTACAGGTGATCCAGTTCCTTCTCTCGACGGAGATCATCCCGTTGTGTCTGCGCATCATGGAACAGGGCACCGGTAGCACTGATCTTTGATCTCTCCTGACTTGTTGTAGGTTGTCGGGCCTATTACGTTTACAGTCATTCTTATTCAATGATGAGCCTCTGGTAATTATCTTTCGATATGTTGATTGTTTGGCCTTTCTCTTGATCTTTGATCGTTTGGTGGCTTTTTCAGTCTATGTATCAATTAGCGCCATTTAATAAAATGTATTGTCTATTGATCTAAAAGATCTCGTCTAGTTTCACCTCCCAAAGAGAGATTGTAAACAAGCATAAATGCGTTAAGTTATTTATCGATCGGAATAAACATGAATCATCTAGTCAAATGTGATACTATATACCAAATGCATATGTACATATAATCTATACTATATGTGAGGTATGCATATGCAAGGGAAGATAGTTAAGGTTTATCTAACAACTAATGGTTTATGTTTTAGGAGAAGCCATTGAATTGAGTCTATCGATGAGTGCTCTAATGATAGAGAGACCTTGAAACATTGAATCGTTTTGTTCCGCTGTCGGAAATCCCTGGTCGAAACATCGTTGACTTGACTTTTTAAATGTTTCATGTTATGTATTATAGACAGAGTAAAACATATTTATTTATTTATTTGATACTTTTATATAATTATATATTCTACTTATATATTTTCGTGTTTCGATTTTTCGAAACTTTGTCGAGAACATTTTTCGAGTATGCTTCTAGTGAGTGACGTTTCTTAAAGATGGAGACAATCGAGTTTTTTCGTAACAAGACTGTTCGGGTAGAATGATAGAGATTTATCACACGAACCGAACGACATATTTCATATTGTGTGATGATCTGTTTGAAGCTTGTTATGAGCAGTGAAAGTACAACTTTTCATGCAAGTAGAGAGTGCCTAATAGGGTTGTCCGGAAAATATTTTTCGGAAAAAAATTTCGGAAAACTTTTTTTCCGGTCTAAAAAACCGGAAAAAATCCGGAAAAACCGGAAAATCCGGAAAAATTCTGTAAAACGCATTTTATAGTGTTTTGTCTAACAATTTCTTTGAAAACGATCAAAGCGAACATACTAATGATCAAAAATCACTTAGCAGCAAATAAAAGATAACAATTATCCAAAAACATATAAACAAACAATGTGAAGCTTAGGAGTCCTAGGACTTGAATATTCACGTTAAGGAACAACAATGCAATATACGTGATTATTGATCAATATTAGCGAATCATGAGTAAGAACTATGACCAGTCTGATAAAAATGACCATAAAATCTTCAAATGTTGTGTTTCATATGTATTTTCTACTCTGTACAGTATTTATTTTTTTCCGGTTTTCCGGTATTTTTTCGGAAAATTTTCCGAAAAGGGGTCGAAAAACCGGCAAATTTTTCCGGTCGGAAAATTTTTCGCGCAACCCTGGTGCCTATCCGATTTGCATACTTGGCTCTCTCACTTTCCCATTGTCACTTGCGCTTTCCATAGAATACTAACATTCAATCCCATGTTAATCGTTGCGGGAGTCAGTCATGCCTACTCAAGGGTCTCCTTCTTTAAGTAGACTTTTGTTTTGGAAATACCGAGTAATAACGGTACCGAGACCGGGGAAAGGTCTGGAAAAGACTTTAACTGATTGACTGAAGACTGCAAATTGATGATTATGAGTTTGGATATAGGTCAAATAGCTACATTGCAGGAAAATGTTATTTTTTATTTATCATACATCGCGTTACAGCAAGTAAAAAAAGCGGGTTTTAAAAAAAAAATCCCAAACAGCGGCCAAGCTTCATAGTACTTTTCGACGTATGGTGCGGGGTGACTTGGTGATTGCGCGTTTCAGAGGGGGGGGGGGGGGGTGACATTTCAGCAACCGCATTTCGGCAACCGACATTTCAGCAACCGACATTTCGGCAACGGGGCATAACTCGGTTCATATGGGTCATAGAAACTTGGGATGGGTATAATTGTGATCACCATCAGTAACACTACCGTAACCTACCGTAACCCAGTTCGGTGGGTCAGATCAAGTTCGGTGGGTCAGATCGGGGCATAACTCGGTTCGTAGAGGTCATAGAAACACAAGCTGGGTATCAATGTGATCAGCATCAGCAACACTACCGTAATCTACCGTAACCCAGTTCGGCGGGTCAGATCAAGTTCGGTGGGTCAGATTTCACAAAAAATGACGGAACAGCCACTACTTGTGCGAAATCATTATCAGCAATTGCAAACTACAGTAATCTACCGTAACCCGGTTCGGTGGGTCAGATCAAGTTCCGTGTGTCAGATTGAACTAAAAATTGTCGGAATGGTCACTACGTGTGCGATATCATTATGAGCTATTGCAAACGACCGTAATCTACCGTAACCCGGTTCGGTGGGTCAGATCAAGTTCGGTGGGTCAGATTTCACTTCTAACCGTCGGAATGGCCACTACTTGTGCGAAATCATTATGACGTATTGCAAACTACCGTAATCTACCGTAACCCGGTTCGGTGGGTCAGATCAAGTTCGGTGGGTCAGATCTCAGTATAAATTGTGCAAATGGTCACTATGTGCGGGGTATGATTATGAGTTATTGTAAACAACCGTAATCCACCATAACCCGGTTCGGTGGGTCAGATCAAGTGCGATGGGTCAGATTTCACTAAAAATTGTCCAAATGATTACTATGCGCGTGTTATGATTATGAGTTATTGTAAACTACCATTTGGACACTTTTTAGTGAAATATGACACATCGCACTTGATCTGACCCACCGAACCGGATTACGGTGGATTACGGTAGTTTACAATAACTCATAATCATGCCCCGCACATAGTGACCATTTGCATAATTTATACTGAGATCTGACCCACCGCACTTGATCTGACCCACCGAACCTCGTTACGGTAGTTTGCAATAGCTCATAATGATATTGCACACGTAGTGGCCATTCCGACAGTTAGAAGTGAAATCTGACCCACCGAACTTGATCTGACCCACCGAACCGGGTTACGGTAGATTACGGTAGTTTGCAATACGTCATAATGATTTCGCACAAGTAGTGGCCATTCCGACAGTTAGAAGTGAAATCTGACCCATCGAACTTGATCTGACCCACCGAACCGGGTTACGGTAGATTACGGTCGTTTGCAATAGCTCATAATGATAACGCACACGTAGTGGCCATTCCGACAATTTTTAGTTAAATCTGACACACGGAACTTGATCTGACCCACCGAACCGGGTTACGGTAGATTACTGTAGTTTGCAATTGCTGATAATGATTTCGCACAAGTAGTGGCTGTTCCGTCATTATTTGTGAAATCTGACCCACCGAACTTGATCTGACCCGCCGAACTGGGTTACGATAGATTACGGTAGCGTTGCTGATGCTGGTCACATTGATACCCAGCTCGTGTTTCTATGACCTCTACGAACCGAGTTATGCCCCGATCTGACCCAACGAACTTGATCTGACCCACCGAACTGGGTTACGGTAGGTTACGGTAGTGTTACTGATGGTGATCACAATGATACCCATCCCAAGTTTGTATGACCCCTATGAACCGAGTTATTCCCCGTTGCCGAAATGTCGGTTGCTGAAATGCGGTTGCTGAAATGTCGGTTGCCGAAATGTCGGTTGCTGAAATGTCACCCCCCCCCCCCCCCCGTTTCAGAGATGAGACAAGGCTGTTGTCGTTTGTCGGTCGGTGATCTTCCATCTTTAGCCTTCATAACATCTAACAAATAAGTGTATACTATAGTTACATGATTGCAGGTGATCCAGTTCCTTCTCTCGTCGGAGATCATCCCGTTGTGTCTGCGCATCATGGAACAGGGCACCGAACTGAGCAAGGTATACGGTAGCGATGATCTTTGATCTCTCATGACTTGTTGATGGGTGTTGGTATATTTCGTTTACAGTCATTCTTATTCTATGGTAATAAGCTTTATCGTTCGATATGCTGATTATCTATATTTCAATTAGCACCATTTCATATAAATGTATTGATCTTTGATCTCTGATCTTTGATCTTTCAGACAGTGGCCACTTTCATTCTCCAGAAGATACTTCTGGACGACACGGGTCTCGCGTACATTTGTCAGACGTACGAACGCTTCTCACACGTCGCCATGATTCTGGTTTATTGTTTATTCATTTACCTTTATTTTAATATTTAATTAATATTATTATTGCAGTTTCGGACCGTTCTAGGGCATATGCTTGCGAACGTGGAGAGTGCGCGCTTGCGGAGGGGGTGGGGTTTCGAGAAAATTTGTAAACGAGAACAGTGGAAGACATCTCTCGTATTGCGACCCATTGATTGTGCGTTTCTGAACTCGCTCAATTGATGTTTCATTACCGGATTATACTTTTAGAATCAAATATCTATAATGCTTGCAATGCGTAATTTTATTCATTCTTACATTCATTTCATTCATTCTTCACTTCATTCTATCTAAAAAGTGACAAGGAACTGCGACCAAATATCTTGCGCTCACCCGGTGATTGTGTTTTTCAAGACGCGCTTATACCCATATTCGACTCTTTTGTATCGCTTTTGCTGGTATATGCATTCGTGATGATAAAGGAAAAAATTGCATGATAATAATAACGAATACTCTATGATAATCTCTCAATAGGGCAAGATGGTGCTGAAACTGTCGAAGGAGCCATCCGCCCGTCTGCTCAAACACATTATGCGTTGCTACTCGCGACTCTCCGACAACCCGAGGTCAGTGTTTTGATCTTTGATCTTTGGAATATTATCGACCGATTTCAGGGCTCAGCAAGCACTGCGTCAGTGTCTGCCCAATCAACTGAAGGATGACACCTTTAAGACACCGGCTCAGTAAGATTCGAGGGTTGAGCCACTGACCCCGGACATCGACCTCACCGATTTGGCTAAATTTTTTTTGTGGATACCCCCATGAGCCCCCATCACAAAATGGGTATTCATTAGGGCTGTATCCTTGAAACACAGAAGTGGCGGGTTCTCGAAATTGGAAAACTCGATTTTCACCAAAACAAAATGAAGCGACCTAGGACCAATGTTAGTGTTGATTAATTATAAGTATAAATAGACAAAAAAACTAGATATAACACGCTATCTGAGAAAATCCACATAGGTGCGGTATCGATGAAAAATGAATTTTTCTGTTTTATGTGTGATAATTACAGGCTCCATGAGTGTAGTTCACTGGTACTTGGAAATTTCTTCCAATTGAAAATTCGCTTCAGGAGGTGACCACACAACGATTTGGCGCCTTTTCCTAAAAATTTTATTTCGAACCCAATCGATTCGGGAGTGGGTGCAATCGACTCCTTGGCGAATTCTAAGAAACTATTGTCAAGGAGAGTTTTTTGATCAACGGTCAACGAAGGCTGGAATTTGGGAATTTTCGAAAAAAATTTACATTAAGAGAGATGGTCATTAAGACTCGACCACCCCCGGACACGTGCGCTAGCAATGGGAACTGGGGGTCCATACTTGGGTGTTAGGAGTGTCACCGGCCCTTATTACACAAAACAGCAGAAATTTCCTGTTTGTGCCCTCAGGCTATTAGAAAAATTAATTTAAGTGCAAAAACGTTTAAAAATCATAATTTCTCAAATTGTTGAGATAAATTCCAAATATCATTTGCGATGCGTCTAGGGTGCACAGAGCTTGCTAATTCACTATTAGCATCGAATGTGCGTTGATTCCTAAACCACTTTTTTTACTTAAAATTTTTGTTTTTTCGGACAAATTATTGCTTGTTGTAGATTGCTGCAAAGATTTCCGACCAGGTATTGTAGCCTAAGCAATTCTGCATTGATTTCACTTAAAACCGGGTTCTTCCCGTTAGACCATCTTGCCGAAATTTTCGCTCGAATTTCCGTCATCGATGGTTTTCCCGAACAAATGTATTTTCCAAACGTATTTTCCAAACGATTGGTGCGGAATTGTGGTCTACACAAAGTTTCGAGGTGAGGCCAGTCAAATGACACAAGAAGCCCATCACTTGGATCAATTTGAAAATTTCGATTTTCATGACCCGGGGGTCATGGTCCGAAAATTTCGAAATTTCTCAAGTTTGAAATGTTTTCATTTATGCGGCTTATTGTGAAGTACCAATGATGTGAATAATATTCATCCAATGCTCAATGGCTGATCTATCCTTTCAACCAATTTTTTGAAAATTTTCATTCTGATTGCGTGCGAAAAATCAGAATTGTGTTTGAATCAGTTTCCAACTTGATTTCTGTAACATTCTGTCATAGTACTTTACAATATACATAATCAATTTGAAAATCGTTCATTTTCGAAAATTCAATTTTTTTGCCATGAACCCGGGGTCATGGAAATCGATTTTTCAAAAGTGAGCCAAATGCCGGGATTTCAGTTCTACTATGTTTACTCATCGTGAAACTTCACATTGTCATTGTCATTTGCTCATTGTCGCAGCATTCGAGTCGACAAACTGCAATATTTCAAAAATTTACCGTGAAAGTAGGCACTCAAATTTAATTTTCTGAATTTTCGAAAATGAACAATTCTCATATTGATTATGTATATTGTATAGTACTATGACAGAATGTTACAGAAAGCAAGTTGGAAACTGATTCAAACACAATTCTGATTTTTCGCACGCAATCAGAATGAAAATTTTCAAAAAAATGGTTGAAAGGATAGATCAGCCATTGAGCATTGGATAAATATTATTCACAGCATCAATACTTCACAATAAGCCGCAGAAATGAAAACATTTCAAACTTGAGAAATTTTGAAAATTTTCAGACCATGACCCCCGGGTCATGAAAATCGAAATTTTCAAATTGATCCAAGTGATGGGCTTCTTGTGTCATTTGACTGGCCTCACTTCGAAACCTTGTGTAGACCACAATTCCGCACCAATCGTTTGGAAAATACGTTTGGAAAATACATTTGTTCGGGAAAACCATCGATGACGGAAATTCGAGCGAAAATTTCGGCAAGATGGTCTAACGGGAAGAACCCGGTTTTAAGTGAAATCAATGCAGAATTGCTTAGGCTACAATACCTGGTCGGAAATCTTTGCAGCAATCTACAACAAGCAATAATTTGTCCGAAAAAACAAAAATTTTAAGTAAAAAAAGTGGTTTAGGAATCAACGCACATTCGATGCTAATAGTGAATTAGCAAGCTCTGTGCACCCTAGACGCATCGCAAATGATATTTGGAATTTATCTCAACAATTTGAGAAATTATGATTTTTAAACGTTTTTGCACTTAAATTAATTTTTCTAATAGCCTGAGGGCACAAACAGGAAATTTCTGCTGTTTTGTGTAATCAGGGCCGGTGACACTCCTAACACCCAAGTATGGACCCCCAGTTCCCATTGCTAGCGCACGTGTCCGGGGGTGGTCGAATATGATCGAGTCTTAGGGAGCATGCCTCTTAAATTAATTCTCACTATTTTCCCATGGCCCAGGTAGGTTTTTTATTTGCTCAATATCTTCTACATATTATATCACATCTTCAGTTTAAAATTCATAATTTAAAAAAAATACATATTTTGTGAACGAATCCGTTTTGTAACGACAATCTGAATTGTGGTGTGCTCCTACAGTAATCCCTAATCAGTTAATTTGGTTTTTTCGCTACTTTTAAGCATTTTTTCAGCGCTTTTCTTTATAATTGTACAAATATATGGTTATTATGCACCATCGGATTGCAGCTGCACGGTATATGTGGTGATTACATTACTGATCGTACTTGTACTGTAAATTTTATTCACTTTCGTATCCGAGCCAGCTTGCGAGTTAGTTACCACATTCATGCCGTTCCGTACTCTTTCTTATCGGTTATATAGACCCATCAGAGAATAAGAGAGAGCACTTAAATTACAGTACAAGAACAGTACAAGTACAATCAGTAATGTGATCATCACATATACCGTGCAGCTGCACTCCGATGGTGCAGAATAACCATATATTTCTAACATTATAAAGAAAAGCGCTGAAAATATGCTTAAAACTAGCGAAAAAACCAAATTAACTGATTAGGGATTACTGTAGGAGCACACCACAATTCAGATTGTCGTTACAAAACGGATTCGTTCACAAAATATGTATTTTTTTAAAATTATGAATTTTAAACTGAAGGTGTAATATAATATGTAGAAGATATTGAGCAAATAAAAAACCTACCTGGGCCGTGGGAAAATAGTGAGAATTAATTTAATGTAAATTTTTTTTGAAAATTCCCAAATTCCAGCCTTCGTTGACCGTTGATCAAAAAACTCTCCTTGACAATAGTTTCTTAGAATTCGCCATTAAAATGAAGAAAAATTGGGCTGCCGTTTTTTGTTTTGAAATTTTAATTAATTTTAGAATGTTTTGAGAAGGTTAAAAAAATCAGTTTGCGATCGGATCTCCGGACCGTCATATATCTAGTTTTTGTTGTCTATTTATACTTATAATTAATCGACACTAACATTGGTCCAAGGTCGCTCCATTTTTTTCTGGTGAAAATCGAGTTTTCAAATTTCGAGACCCCTCCACATCTGTGTTTCAAGGACCCAGCCCAAATGAATACCCATTTTGTGATAGGGGGCATGGGGGTATCCGCAAAAAAATTTTGAGCCAAATCGGTGAGGTCGATGTCCGGCACTACCTGGAATCTCACTGAGCCGTTGTCTTAAGGTATATTATTGATTATTTATTTATTTATTTATTTATTTATTTATTTATTTATTGAATCTTCCAATGTTGCCTAATTGAAGGTGAATCTTGACGAGGATCGCAGTACTAAGCACTGGCTCAAGCATCTGCTCCAGAATCTTGGTAGGAGTTTTATCTTCGATCTTTTGATCTATGATTTATGATCTTTGATCTCTGCAGGTTTCGAGGCCAAGTCTCCCGACTTCGAGGGCAGCAAACCGACGACTCCTGTCACGAATGCCTGAGTGGTTGATTGCTAGGGGAATTGGGGATACGGTATTGGTAGTCTGTGACTACGGTAAATCAATCGATATTTCTCTTTGTAGGCTCCCTGTTGTAGAAATGAATTATGGTTCATATATCAGATAATTATTATCATCATTATTATTAATATTAGTGCCTTTTTCCGTTTGGTACTCTTGAAGGCCTTCATTCCCCATTGCTCTTCTTCTTTATCGTATTTATATGCATCGTAGTTTATTTACCCCTTCTAGGAATATTTTCTAAATGTTAAAAATATTTTACGTCTATTGGAAGAATCAAAGATTTCCCTCCCCGTTGTGAATCAGAGCCTCCCTCCCCACCCGCGATTCCCGTAATTCCACGATTGGTTTAGTATCGGTCTATTACAATATTGATTTATTGATTGATCGATCTGTTTCGTCATCCTGTCATTTTGCTCTCGTTTTCCGTGTGTTTCTTCATCTTTAGTGAGTATTCATTTCACTTTATTCCCTTCCTCTCATCTAAGCACGTGTGTTCTGATATGCCAACTGTATATTGTGAATCCTCCTACCGTACCTCTACCGTAGTCTGTCTATCCCCACAGTATGTACAATTGTGAACTGATTTTTTCATCCTGGCCCGGCTTTGTAGCTATATATCTATCATTCATTCATTTATTCAGTCCATATTGACTATACTATTCAAATGCAAATCGTCTTCTATAAGCTGGAGTAGTAGTGGTATTGGCCAAAATTATATGGTATTTTTTTCCACAGAAATATTTTATCCACGAATCGAGGAAACTTGGTATGCATCATAAACTGGCACCATTCTATACTGTAACCACATATAGTAGTTAATTGGTGGATAAAATATTTCAAGAAAATGAAAATACCTCTAGTTTAAGCCGGTGCTGTATATATTTAATAATATGTATTTAATTGATCATGCCCATCTTTGCTGTTTTTTTCCGTGGTCTAGTTTCACCTCCTTAAGAGAGATTGTAAACAAGCATAAATGCGTTAAGTTATTTATCGATCGGAATAAACACTATTCACCAAGTCGAATGTTATACTACCTTTAAGTGAAAAAGAAGACGGTTGAGGTTTATCTAACAACAAATGATTTGTGATTAATACCGCTGCGTCATCTACACTGATTCTATCGATGTGCACTCTAATGATAGAGAGAGCGTGCAACATTAAATCACCTTGTTCCGCTGTATGGAACCCCTGGCCTTCAAGTTTTAAATGTTTCAAGTTATGTAGTATTCACAGAGTAAAATATTTTTTTAAATTTATTTATTTGATACTTTTATATAATTTTTTTCTCACTTGGGATCTGGGGTAGGGTTGTGCATTTTTCATGTTTCGATTTGTCGATATTTTGTAGAGAAAATGTTTCGATTTAACTTCTAGTGAGTGAAGTAATTTAAGTAGACTGCTATTTTGGAAATACCAGAGTAACAATGAATATATGACGTCATTTGTCTACGTACAGTATCAGCCAAAAGTCAGTGGACATTTTCCCCATAACTTTTGATCTAGGAAAGCAATCAAAGTTTTGTGCCTTGCAACAGTTTTTAGAAATTTCAATTATCATCTTATCGATTGGTGCATGACTAACTTGTAAGTTGTAGCAAGTATAGGGATAGTGTAGATGACATTACATAACATTACGTTTCATCATCATCATCATTATTAGTATTATTATTATTATTATTATGCAAGTGATTATATCACGCTATCTTAGAAAATCGACATAAAAAATGCGGTATCGATGAAAAATGAATGAAAATTCGCTTCAGGGAGTGGCCACACAACGGTTTGGCGCCTTTTCCTAAAAAGTTTATTTCGAATCCAATTTTTATTTGCTCAATCGCTTCTAAATATTATAACACATCTTCAGTTTGAAAATCATAATTTTAAAAAATACATATTATGTGAAAAAATCTTTTTTTTAACGAAAATCATAATTATGGTGTGCACTTACAGTAATCCCTAATCGGTCAATTTGGAAATTTGGTAGTTTTAAACATATTTCACCGATGTTCTTGACATGACTGAGGTATATAACTACTCCTCGTCTTCGAAGTGCACCTATTCCCATGTGCCGATTTCGCTGAAAATTGACATTTTTCGTAAATTGATCACTATTTCGTTGTCTGTTCTCCATTATCGATAAAAATTGGATCACTATACTATGGTATCATCGATACAAACATACAATAAAAAATGAAGAGAAACGGTTGACTGGGAAGAAAGTTATTGCTGAAAAACCAAAATATCATAGAATGTTGATCCGCACTGTACAGTGCAGGTGCACTCCGAAGACGAGGAGTAGTTATATACCTCAGTCATGTCAAGAACATCGGTGAAATATGTTTAAAACTACCAAATTTCCAAATTGACCGATTAGGGATTACTGTAGGTGCACACCATAATTACGATTTTCATTATAAAAACGATTTTTTCACATAATATGTATTTTTTTAAAATTATGATTTTCAAACTGAAGATGTGTTATAATATTTAGAAGCGATTGAGCAAATAAAAAGTCGTAGGCTTGTTATGGTGAAATAGTGAAAATTAATTAAATGTGAAATTTTTTTTGAAAATTCCCAATTCCGGCGTTCGTTGATCATTGATCAAAAAACTCACCTGGACAATAGTTTCTTAGAATTAGCCAAGGAGTCCATTGAGCCCACTCACGAATCGATTGGCATCGAAATAAACTTTTTAGGAAAAGGCGCCAAATCGTGGTGTGCTCACCTCCTGAAGCGAATTTTCAATTGGAAGAAATTTCCAAGTACCAGTGAACTACACTCATGGAGCCTGTAATTATCACACATAAAACATGAAAATTCATTTTTCATCGATACCAAAAAATATTCCAATTATTGAATTCTCTCAGATAGTGATTTTTATGTAGCAAGTCTAACCCCAGTGTTCATATTCATGAACGTTGGCACACAGCTTGCCGACAAACGTGACGTCACAACTGTAGGAGGAGCCAAAATTCTCCCCTACGCTTGTGACGTCACCTTTTTCGGCAAATGGTTCGCCAACGTTCATTCGGCCTCTGATCATCAAGCAAGTCGAACAGTAGTTGTATCGATCATGGTTGGCAGAAACTGAAAAATTGTTGATTCTACCTATATGGTACATTCTGATACTCGTTCTGCTAACTGTTATCGATCGATAATCAATTATCGATTACCGTACCCTTGTCAGGAAGAGCTGTACCAATGGATCGAAGATCTGTCCATCTCTTCTCGTCGCGAAGTCGCCCTCCTCGAGCTGAGGTATGCTCTTCAGTTCGTGATTGATGAACGCTGTGTGCGTAGATTACGGTAGTCGAGCTATCCGATATTGTCCTGATTACAGTAAGAAGCGTGACTCGGTGCCAGATCTGCCGATCTGGCTGTGGCGAAGCTTTGGCACGATGTCAGCCCTCTTACAGGAGGTGAGACGAATTATAGTTTATGATCTTTGAACTTTCTATTAAATTAATAGTATTAGTTGATGTACAAGAAGAAGTATGCATGCATTTTAAATGTAGATTTTTAAAAATAAATTAGTTTTCTAATAATGTGCCCTATGGTGTTTCGGCCGCTACGTATTCCATCTATAGGTTGTGCTACATTAAACGTAGCAGCCGAAACAGCATGACACACAATATTTGCTGATATTAAAAACATTTCCAAGTTGTACTATTACTGTGCATGCATAACATATTCTTTTGTACATTGTAATAATTAATAACTTTACATACATAATTTACAGGTGATCGCTATCTATCCCGCCATCGTGCCTCCCTCGTTGACCGCGACGCAGTCCAACCGCGTGTGCAACGCTCTCGCGCTCATGCAGTGCGTCGCGTCGCACAAGGAGACGCGCGGACCATTCCTCCAGGTAGATACGGTAGATGTGTATCTCGATATACTTTAATCAATCAATAAACTTTACTTTACTTTAAGGATACGGTAGATGAGTACCTCGATATACTGTAATCAATCAATAAACTTTATTCTAAAAGAATATAGTTGATTAAAATTAAAATTAAATTCCAAAATCAGATTGATTGATTGTTTTATTGATTAAATCTAGATCTTTATATCTATCCCCTCGTTTGCAGGCACACATTCCGCTCTTCCTCTATCCATTCCTTCATACGACCAAGTCGTCCCGTCCATTTGAGTACCTTCGACTGACGTCACTCGGAGTCATTGGAGCCCTCGTCAAGACCGACGAGAAGGAGGTACGTGGCGGATTGGGGAGGCTGGGGTAGATAATAATAATCATAATATTTATTTGGTAGCGATGTGATATGGTGGTAATAGTTGCTGGCAGTGATAGCAGTCTGGAGCATACGTGGGCACCACTGCCGCTAGCGGCAAAACACCCCCGATTTTTGGCACCCGACCCCCCGATTTTCCAAAAAAAAATCACTCAAAATGACGTATAAATGCTCCATTTTTGCTTCCGACCCCCCGATTTTCATTTCCAGCGGCAATGCCCGCACACGTATGGTCTGGAGAAAAATAGATGTTAGATTAACGATTACGATTATTAATAGTTGCGTTATTTAATTTATAGGTCGAAAAGTATGTTGCAAACTACGAAGCCTGGACGTTGTTTGAAAATCTGTAACAGGGTATTCGACCCGTTGCCTAATTGTATAGAATGCTGTTAGTCTGCCCGCTGATTTCAGGTTTCATTCACATTACAAGTTTGACCCTGTTTCGAACCCAAGCAATGTTGATCTGGTCAGGCATAAAATTCCAAAATCTGGCGTGTTTTGTGTCGAATAAGTACGTTGCACGTAGTTTGTAACGTACTTTTGGACTATGGTCTTGTGAATGACCAGATATCCTACCCAAAAATTGTAAGTGTGCTATTGCAGGTGATCCAGTTCCTTCTCTCGACGGAGATCATCCCGTTGTGTCTGCGCATCATGGAGCAAGGCACTGAACTGAGCAAGGTATACGGTAGCGATGATCTTTCATCTATCCTGACTTGTTGATGGGTCTTGGGCCATTTCATTCTTAATCTGTGATAAGCTTTATCGTTCGATAGGTTGATCCCTTGGCCTTTCTCTTGATCTTTCATCTCTTGATGGTTCAATCTATTTTGCAATTAGCGCCGTTTCATATAAATGTATTGGTCTTTTATCTTTGATCTGTTGATCTTGGATGTATATTGATCTCTGATCTTTGATCTTTCAGACAGTGGCCACATTCATTCTCCAGAAGATACTTCTGGACGACACGGGTCTTGCGTACATTTGTCAGACGTACGAACGTTTCTCACACGTTGCCATGATTCTGGTTTGTTTATTTATATATTTATTTATTTATTTAATCCGCTGGCTGCACAAATGATTCAATAACATCATCCATTGAAGACTTCGATAGAATACAACATAAAATTGAAATTGTTTAAGAACTCGTAAAGAACTATTATACCCGTTGATTGTGTGTTACAAGACGCGGTTATACCCATACTCGCCTCTTCTGTATCGCTCTACTCGTAACATGGCTCTTCATACGTATTTATGAAGTAACGATAAAACGCGTGATGATGATAATAATAATAATAATAATCATAAAAGGAAAATTTGTATGCTAATAATAACGAATACTCTATGATAATCTCTCAATAGGGCAAGATGGTTCTGAAGCTGTCGAAGGAGCCATCCGCCCGTCTGCTCAAGCACATTGTGCGTTGCTATTCCCGACTCTCCGACAACCCGAGGTCAGTGTTTTGATCTTTGATCTTTGATCTTTGGAATCTTATCGATCGATTTCAGGGCTCAGCAAGCACTGCGTCAGTGTCTGCCCGATCAACTGAAGGATGACACCTTTAAGGTGGATTATTGATTATTATTTATTTAATTATTTATTTATTTATTTAATTATTTATTTATTTATTTAATATTCCAACAATAGTGCCTAATTGAAGGTGAACCTTGACGAGGATCGCAGTACAAAGCACTGGCTCAAGCATCTGCTCCAGAATCTTGGTAGGTTTTTGATCTTTGATCTTTGATCTCTGATCTCTAATCTTTGATCTCTGCAGGCTTCGAGGCCACGTCTCCCGACTTCGAGGGCAGCAAGCCGACGACTCCTGTCACGAATGCCTGAGTGGTTGATTGCTAGGGGAATTGGGGATACGGTATAGGTAGTCTGTGACTATGGTAAATCAATCGATATGGCTCTTTGTATGCTCCCTGTTATAGAAATGAATTATGGTTCATATAACAGATAATAATTATCATCATTATTATTAATATTAGTGCCTTTTTTCTGTTTGGTACTCTTGAAGGTCCATTGCTCTTCTTCTTTATCGTATTTCTATCCATCGTAGTTCTACCCCTTCTAGGAATATTTTTCTAAATGTTAAAAATATTTTACGTATATCAGAAGAATCAAATTTTTCCCTCCCGTTGTGAATCAGAGCCTTCCAACTGTTCCCATATTTCCACGATTGGTTTAGTATCGATCTGTTACAATATTGATTTATTGATTGATCGATGTGTTTCGTCATCCTGTCATTTTGCTCTCGTTTTCCGTGTGTTGCTTCATTTTTAGTGAGTATTCATTTCACTTTATCCCCTCCCTCTCATCTAAGCACGTGTGTTCTGATATGCCTACTGTATATTGTGAATCCTTCTACCGTACCTCTACCGTAGTCTGTCTATCCCCACAGTATGTACACACTTACTGTTGATTGTGAACTGATTTTTCCCTCTTGGCCCGGCCTTGTAGCTATATATCTATCTTTCATTCATTTATTCAGTCCATATTGACTATACTATTCAAATGCAAATCGTCTTCTATAAGCTGTAGTAGTTATAGTGGTATTGGCTTAAATTATACGGTATTTTCGTTTTTTCCGCAGAAATATTTTATCCACGAATCGAGGAAACTTCGCATGCCTACTGCAGCATAAACTGGCAGCGTTCTGTAGTTCAAAGACTTACAATAGCTGTAAATTGGTGGATAAAATATTTCAGTAAAAACAAGATATCTTTCAAATTTTGTCCGGTGCTGCATATATATAATAATATGTATTTGATTGAGCATGCCCATCTTTGCTGTTTTTTTTTCCGTGGTCTAGTTTCACCTCCCAAAGAGAGATTGTAAACAAGCATAAATGCGTTAAGTTATTTATTGATCGGTATAAACACAATTCATCAAGTAAAATGTGATAATATACGTACGTGCAAGGGAAGACAAATGATATGTGATTATTGACTAGCATGTGAATTGATTCTATCGATGTGCACTCTACTGATAGAGAGAACGTGAAACATTGAACCACCTTGTTCCGCTGTCTGGAAACCCCAAACCGAAACAGCGTTGCCTTGACTTTTTAAAATGTTTCATATGTATTATAGATAGAGTAAAACATATTTATGTATTTAGTTATCTGATAATTTTTTTTTTCTCGGGACAGGGTTGTGCATTGTTCGCTTTTCGATTTTTCTATACGTTGTCGAGAGAATTTTTCCAATAAGCTTCTAGCTAGTGACGTTTCTTAAGTAGATTACTGTTTTGGAAATACTAGAGTAATACAGACTACGGTAGAGGTACGGTAGGAGGATTCACAATATACAGTAGGCATATCAGAACACACGTGCTTAGATGAGAGGAAGGGGATAAAGTGAAATGAATACTCATTAAAGATGAAGCAACACACGGAAAACGAGAGCAAAATGACAGGATGACGAAACAGATCGATCGATCAATAAATCAATATTGTAACAGATCGATACTAAACCAATCGTGGAAATACGGGAATAGCGGGTGGGGGGGGAGCTCTGATTCACAACGGGGAGGGAAATCTTTGATTCTTCTAATATACGTAAAATATTTTTAACATTTAGAAAAATATTCCTAGAAGGGGTAAACTACGATGCATAGAAATACGATAAAGAAGAAGAGCAATGGGGAATGAAGGCCTTCAAGAGTACCAAACGGTAAAAGGCACTAATATTAATAATAATAACGATAATAATTATCTGCTATATGAACCATAATTCATTTCTACAGCAGGGAGCTTACAAAGAGCCATATCGATTGATTTACCGTAGTCACAGACTACCAATACCGTATCCCCAATACCCCTGATGATCAACCACTCAGGCATTCGTGACAGGAGTCGTCGGCTTGCTGCCCTCGAAGTCGGGAGACTTGGCCTCGAAGCCTGCAGAGATCAAAGATCATAAATCATAGATCAAAAGATCAAAGAACTAAATCCTACCAAGATTCTGGAGCAGATCCTTGAGCCAGTGCTTCGTGCTGCGATCTTCGTCAAGATTAACCTTCAATTATGCACGATTATTTAACAAATAATAATAATAATAATAATAATAATAATAATAATAATAATAATAATAATAATATTCAATAATCCACCTTAAAGGTGTCGTCCTTCAGTTGATCGGGCAGACACTGACGAAGTGCTTGCTGAGCCCTGAAATCGATCGATAAGATATCAAAATTCCAAAGATCAAAGATCAAATCACAAAACACTGACCTCGGATTGTCGGAGAGTCGCGAGTAGCAACGCACAGTGTGCTTGAGAAGACGGCGGAGGGCTCCTTCGACAGTTTCAGCACCATCTTGCCCTATTGAGTGATTATCATATTCGTTATATTTTATATTATTATTATTATAATTATTTGTTTTAGAGTATTCGTTATTGTTATCACACAAATCTCTTTTATCATCACGTTTATCATTACTTCACGAATGAAGAATCCAGCGATACAGAAGAGTCGAGTATGGCTATAAGCGCGTCTTGAAACACGCAATCAACTGGTGAGCGCGAGATAGATATGCCGTCACAGTACTTTGTCGCTTTTAAGATAGAAAAAAGTGAATAAAAATTAAGAATGAGTAAAAATATGCATTTCAATCAATATTCATCAACAGTGGGCAATGGATCACCAATTGAGCAAGTTCAGAAACACCCAATCACCGGGACAGCACGAGAGAGATTTCTTCCACTGTTCGCGCTTACAAATTTTCTCGAAACCCCACCCTCCCCTCCCCTTGCGTGCAATCTCCCCGTTGGCAAACAAACACCTTATAACGGTCTGGAACTTTACAATAATATTATTAATTAAATAGTTTAAAATATAAATGAATACACAAACAAACAAGAATCATGGCAACGTGTGAGAAGCATTCATACGTCTGACAGATATATAGGAGATTTGTATGATAACGATAACGAACGAATGCTCTAAAACAAATAATAATAATAATAAAATAATAATATAAAATAAAACGAATATGATAATCTCTCAATAGGGCAAGATGGTTCTGAAGCTGTCGAAGGAGCCATCCGCCCGTCTTCTCAAGCACATTGTGCGTTGCTACTCGCGACTCTCCGACAATCCGAGGTCAGTGTTTTGTGATTTGATCTTTGATCTTTGGAATTTTGATATCTTATCGATCGATTTCAGGGCTCAGCAAGCACTTCGTCAGTGTCTGCCCGATCAACTGAAGGACGACACCTTTAAGGTGGATTATTGAATATTATTATTATTATTATTATTATTATTATTATTATTATTATTATTATTATTATTATTATTATTATTATTATTTGTTAAATAATCGTGCATAATTGAAGGTTAATCTTGACGAAGATCGCAGCACGAAGCACTGGCTCAAGCATCTGCTCCAGAATCTTGGTAGGAGTTTGATCTTTGATCTTTTGATCTATGATTTATGATCTTTGATCTCTGCAGGCTTCGAGGCCAAGTCTCCCGACTTCGAGGGCAGCAAGCCGACGACTCCTGTCACGAATGCCTGAGTGGTTGATTGCTAGGGGAATTGGGGATACGGTATAGGTAGTCTGTGACTACGGTAAATCAATCGATATGGCTCTTTGTATGCTCCCTGTTGTAGAAATGAATTATGGTTCATATAGCAGATAATTATTATCATCATTATTATTAATATTAGTGCCTTTTTCCGTTTGGTACTCTTGAAGGCATTCACTCCCCATTGGTCTTCTTCATTATTGTATGCATCGTAGTTTACCCCTTCTAGGACTATTTTTCTAAATGTTAAAAATATTTTACGTATATCAGAAGAATCAAAGATTACCCTCCCCGTTGTGAATCAGAGCCTCCCTTTCCCGCGCTATTCCCGTATTTCCTCGATTGGTTTAGTATCGATCTGTTACAATATTGATTTATTGATTGATCGATCTGTTTCGTCATCCTGTCATTTTGCTCTCGTTTTCCGTGTGTTGCTTCATCTTTAGTGAGTATTCATTTCACTTTATCCCCTTCCTCTCATCTAAGCACGTGTGTTCTGATATGCCTACTGTATATTGTGAATCCTCCTACCGTACCTCTACCGTAGTCTGTCTATCCCCACAGTATACTGTCGATTGTGAACTGATTTTTTTCATCCTGGCCCAGCTTTGTAGCAATATCTCTATCATTCATTCATTTATTCAGTCCATATTGACTATACTATTCAAATGCAAATCGTCTTCTATAAGCTGTAGTAGTTATAGTGGTATTGGCTTAAATTATACGGTATTTTCGTTTTTTCCGCAGAAATATTTTATCCACGAATCGAGGAAACTTCGCATGCCTACTGCAGCATAAACTGGCAGCGTTCTGTAGTTCAAAGACTTACAATAGCTGTAAATTGGTGGATAAAATATTTCAGTAAAAACAAGATATCTTTCAAATTTTGTCCGGTGCTGCATATATATAATAATATGTATTTGATTGAGCATGCCCATCTTTGCTGTTTTTTTTTCCGTGGTCTAGTTTCACCTCCCAAAGAGAGATTGTAAACAAGCATAAATGCGTTAAGTTATTTATTGATCGGTATAAACACAATTCATCAAGTAAAATGTGATAATATACGTACGTGCAAGGGAAGACAAATGATATGTGATTATTGACTAGCATGTGAATTGATTCTATCGATGTGCACTCTACTGATAGAGAGAACGTGAAACATTGAACCACCTTGTTCCGCTGTCTGGAAACCCCAAACCGAAACAGCGTTGCCTTGACTTTTTAAAATGTTTCATATGTATTATAGATAGAGTAAAACATATTTATGTATTTAGTTATCTGATAATTTTTTTTTTCTCGGGACAGGGTTGTGCATTGTTCGCTTTTCGATTTTTCTATACGTTGTCGAGAGAATTTTTCCAATAAGCTTCTAGCTAGTGACGTTTCTTAAGTAGATTACTGTTTTGGAAATACTAGAGTAATACAGACTACGGTAGAGGTACGGTAGGAGGATTCACAATATACAGTAGGCATATCAGAACACACGTGCTTAGATGAGAGGAAGGGGATAAAGTGAAATGAATACTCATTAAAGATGAAGCAACACACGGAAAACGAGAGCAAAATGACAGGATGACGAAACAGATCGATCGATCAATAAATCAATATTGTAACAGATCGATACTAAACCAATCGTGGAAATACGGGAATAGCGGGTGGGGGGGGAGCTCTGATTCACAACGGGGAGGGAAATCTTTGATTCTTCTAATATACGTAAAATATTTTTAACATTTAGAAAAATATTCCTAGAAGGGGTAAACTACGATGCATAGAAATACGATAAAGAAGAAGAGCAATGGGGAATGAAGGCCTTCAAGAGTACCAAACGGTAAAAGGCACTAATATTAATAATAATAACGATAATAATTATCTGCTATATGAACCATAATTCATTTCTACAGCAGGGAGCTTACAAAGAGCCATATCGATTGATTTACCGTAGTCACAGACTACCAATACCGTATCCCCAATACCCCTGATGATCAACCACTCAGGCATTCGTGACAGGAGTCGTCGGCTTGCTGCCCTCGAAGTCGGGAGACTTGGCCTCGAAGCCTGCAGAGATCAAAGATCATAAATCATAGATCAAAAGATCAAAGAACTAAATCCTACCAAGATTCTGGAGCAGATCCTTGAGCCAGTGCTTCGTGCTGCGATCTTCGTCAAGATTAACCTTCAATTATGCACGATTATTTAACAAATAATAATAATAATAATAATAATAATAATAATAATAATAATAATAATAATAATAATAATATTCAATAATCCACCTTAAAGGTGTCGTCCTTCAGTTGATCGGGCAGACACTGACGAAGTGCTTGCTGAGCCCTGAAATCGATCGATAAGATATCAAAATTCCAAAGATCAAAGATCAAATCACAAAACACTGACCTCGGATTGTCGGAGAGTCGCGAGTAGCAACGCACAGTGTGCTTGAGAAGACGGCGGAGGGCTCCTTCGACAGTTTCAGCACCATCTTGCCCTATTGAGTGATTATCATATTCGTTATATTTTATATTATTATTATTATAATTATTTGTTTTAGAGTATTCGTTATTGTTATCACACAAATCTCTTTTATCATCACGTTTATCATTACTTCACGAATGAAGAATCCAGCGATACAGAAGAGTCGAGTATGGCTATAAGCGCGTCTTGAAACACGCAATCAACTGGTGAGCGCGAGATAGATATGCCGTCACAGTACTTTGTCGCTTTTAAGATAGAAAAAAGTGAATAAAAATTAAGAATGAGTAAAAATATGCATTTCAATCAATATTCATCAACAGTGGGCAATGGATCACCAATTGAGCAAGTTCAGAAACACCCAATCACCGGGACAGCACGAGAGAGATTTCTTCCACTGTTCGCGCTTACAAATTTTCTCGAAACCCCACCCTCCCCTCCCTTTGCGTGCTATCTCCCCGTTGGCAAACAAACACCTTATAACGGTCTGGAACTTTACAATAATATTATTAATTAAATAGTTTAAAATATAAATGAATACACAAACAAACAAGAATCATGGCAACGTGTGAGAAGCATTCATACGTCTGACAGATATATAGGAGATTTGTATGATAACGATAACGAACGAATGCTCTAAAACAAATAATAATAATAATAAAATAATAATATAAAATAAAACGAATATGATAATCTCTCAATAGGGCAAGATGGTTCTGAAGCTGTCGAAGGAGCCATCCGCCCGTCTTCTCAAGCACATTGTGCGTTGCTACTCGCGACTCTCCGACAATCCGAGGTCAGTGTTTTGTGATTTGATCTTTGATCTTTGGAATTTTGATATCTTATCGATCGATTTCAGGGCTCAGCAAGCACTTCGTCAGTGTCTGCCCGATCAACTGAAGGACGACACCTTTAAGGTGGATTATTGAATATTATTATTATTATTATTATTATTATTATTATTATTATTATTATTATTATTATTATTATTATTATTATTATTTGTTAAATAATCGTGCATAATTGAAGGTTAATCTTGACGAAGATCGCAGCACGAAGCACTGGCTCAAGCATCTGCTCCAGAATCTTGGTAGGAGTTTGATCTTTGATCTTTTGATCTATGATTTATGATCTTTGATCTCTGCAGGCTTCGAGGCCAAGTCTCCCGACTTCGAGGGCAGCAAGCCGACGACTCCTGTCACGAATGCCTGAGTGGTTGATTGCTAGGGGAATTGGGGATACGGTATAGGTAGTCTGTGACTACGGTAAATCAATCGATATGGCTCTTTGTATGCTCCCTGTTGTAGAAATGAATTATGGTTCATATAGCAGATAATTATTATCATCATTATTATTAATATTAGTGCCTTTTTCCGTTTGGTACTCTTGAAGGCATTCACTCCCCATTGGTCTTCTTCATTATTGTATGCATCGTAGTTTACCCCTTCTAGGACTATTTTTCTAAATGTTAAAAATATTTTACGTATATCAGAAGAATCAAAGATTACCCTCCCCGTTGTGAATCAGAGCCTCCCTTTCCCGCGCTATTCCCGTATTTCCTCGATTGGTTTAGTATCGATCTGTTACAATATTGATTTATTGATTGATCGATCTGTTTCGTCATCCTGTCATTTTGCTCTCGTTTTCCGTGTGTTGCTTCATCTTTAGTGAGTATTCATTTCACTTTATCCCCTTCCTCTCATCTAAGCACGTGTGTTCTGATATGCCTACTGTATATTGTGAATCCTCCTACCGTACCTCTACCGTAGTCTGTCTATCCCCACAGTATACTGTCGATTGTGAACTGATTTTTTTCATCCTGGCCCAGCTTTGTAGCAATATCTCTATCATTCATTCATTTATTCAGTCCATATTGACTATACTATTCAAATGCAAATCGTCTTCTATAAGCTGTAGTAGTTATAGTGGTATTGGCTTAAATTATACGGTATTTTCGTTTTTTCCGCAGAAATATTTTATCCACGAATCGAGGAAACTTCGCATGCCTACTGCAGCATAAACGGGCAGCGTTCTGTAGTTCAAAGACTTACAATAGCTGTAAATTGGTGGATAAAATATTTCAGTAAAAACAAGATATCTTTCAAATTTTGTCCGGTGCTGCATATATATAATAATATGTATTTGATTGAGCATGCCCATCTTTGCTGTTTTTTTTTCCGTGGTCTAGTTTCACCTCCCAAAGAGAGATTGTAAACAAGCATAAATGCGTTAAGTTATTTATCGATCGGAATAAACATAATTCATCAAGTCGAATGTGATAATGTATACTAAATGCTTATATACATATAAGAGGCCGTTTGTGTAAGAGTCGAACAATGGTTGGCACAGGCCAAAAATTTTGATACCCTCAAAACTTGTTTATAGGGGTTATCGACCATGCTGATGAAGATAGGCATAGTCATTTTGGCTCCAGTGGTCCCGCAACGCCTGGGCGGGATTACGGTAAGATCACGTTTTCAGGCCATTCTCGGTCCATGGTAGTGCTAGAGGTATTAAAATTGGGCTCCTAGGACAGAATTCGATGGCGATGATGTCTGTCTACATCATTTGTTTTGAAAATTTTCCAAAAGGTCACAACTGGAAATTTTGATGGAGACGTTTGCGCCCCAGACGAGTATGACAGTTCGAACCGGCGTGACGAGAGGATCACAACGATGTATTATGAGCCCATATCTCCATTGCCATCTCAATATTGCCTCGATATAGTGAGCTGCAAAATCACGAGGAGTTGTCTGCGTCTCTCTATTCCGCGCGCTCTCTCGGCACTCTCTCATTTCGCCGCGCTCTCTCGAGAGTGCGAGAGAGCGCGCGGAATTGAGAGAGTCCTCTTGTTTACCTCTTTCGCATATCACTATATCGAGGCAATATTGAGATGGCAATGGTGATATGGGCTCATAATACATCGTTGTGATCCTCTCGTCACGCCGGTTCGAACTGTCATACTCGTCTGGGGCGCAAACGTCTCCATCAAAATTTCCAGTTGTGACCTTTTGGAAAATTTTCAAAACAAATGAAGTAGACAGCCATCATCGCCATCGAATTCTGTCCTAGGAGCCCAATTTTCATACCTCTAGCACTACCATGGACCGAGAAAGGCCTGAAAACGTGATCTTACCGTAATCCCGCCCAGGCGTTGCGGGACCACTGGAGCCAAAATGGCTATGCCTATCTTCATCAGCATGGTCGATAACGCCTATACACAAGTTTTGAGGGTATCAAAATTTTTGGCCTGTGCCAACCCTCTCCCAGATTTGCCCGACTCTTACACAAACGGCCTCATAATATATACTAAATGCGATATACATATACACATGAAGATGGTTGAAGTTTATCTAACAATTAACGGTTTATGTTTTAGGACCTGCCTGTGAATTGATTCTCTCAATGTGTACTCCAATGATAGAGAGACCGTGAAACATTGAATCACCTTGTTTCGCTGTCTGAAACCCCTAACACGTTGACTTGACTTTTTCATGTTTCATGTTATGTATTATTTATAGACAGAATGAACGTTTTATTTATTTATTTATTTGATGCTTATGCAATTTTTGTCTCACTTAGAGGCAGGGTTGGGCATTTTTCATGTTTCGATTTTTCGAAACTTTGTCGAGAAAATGTTTCGAGTTTGCTTCTAGTGAGTGAGATAATTTAAGTAGACTGTTAGTTTGGAAATACCAGAGGAATACCGGTTCCGAGACCGGGGAAAGGGATGAAATCGATTGAAATGAGTGTAGAAGGAGGGCTGCAAATTGATGATGATGAGAGTGGGTATAGGTCAAATAGCTACGTTACAGATTGTCAAAATTTTATTTTTTATTTATCATACATCGCGAAGATGTTTCAGCAAGTAAGAAAATGAGGGTTTAAAAAAATCACAAACAGCGGCCAAGCTTCATAATACTTTTCGACCTATGGTCCGGGGTGACCTGGTGATTGCGCGTTTCAGGGATGAGCCAAGGCTCTTGTCGTTTGTCGGTCGGTGATCTTCTATCTCTTCTTGAGAATATCTAACAAATAAGTGTGTACCATAGGGACATGATTACAGGTGATCCAGTTCCTTCTCTCGTCGGAGATCATCCCGTTGTGTCTGCGCATCATGGAACAGGGCACCGAACTGAGCAAGGTATACGGTAGCGATGATCTTTGATCTCTCATGGCTTAGTGATGGGTGCTGGGATATTTCGTTTACAGTCATTCTTATTATATGATAATAAGCTTTATCGTTCGATATGCTGATTATCTATATTTAAATTAGCACTATTTCATATAAATGCATTGACCTTTGATCTTTGATCTTTCAGACAGTGGCCACTTTCATTCTCCAGAAGATACTTCTGGACGACACGGGTCTCGCATACATTTGTCAGACGTACGAACGCTTCTCTCACGTTGCCATGATTCTGGTTTGTTCTTTATTCATTTATTTTTATTTTAATATTTATTTAATAATGTTATTGTAAAGTTTCAGACCGTTATACGGTGTTGTTTGCGAATGGGGAGGGGTGGGGTTTTGAGCATCGCGAACAGAGAAAGATAACTCTCTCGTGCTCACCTGGTGATTGCGTGTTTCTGAACTTGCTCAAGGATACATTTCCGGCTTTTGCTGTGCTCTTGCTCTTTCAAACCACTATTGATGATTATTTATTGCAATGTTTTATTCACTTTTTCTATCTGAAAAGTGACAAAGTACTGTGACGGCATATCTATCTCGCGCTCACCAGTTGATTGCGTGTTTCAAGACGCGCTTATAGCCATACTCGACTCTTATATATCGCTCGGATCTTCTAAAGTGTTCCTGAAGTAACTATAAAACGCATGATGATGAAAGGAAAATATGTATGACTACGATAACGAATACTCTAAAACAAATAATAATAATAATAATAATAATAATAATAATAATAATAATATAAAAATATAACGAATGAGCCATCCGCTCGTCTACTCAAGCACATTGTGCGGTGCTACTCGCGACTCTCCGACGACCCGAGGTCAGTGTTTTGATCTTTGATCTTTGATCTTTGGAATTTTATCGATCGATTTCAGGGCTCAGCAAGCACTGCGTCAGTGTCTGCCCGATCAATTGAAGGATGACACCTTTAACAAGGGAACTGTCCCAACTTAATGTGGCCATATGACATGGGAATAATTTACCTGAATCAGTTTTCGATGCTGATTACGAATCCGTTTTCAAACGTTGCCCAATCGAGCTGAGATTCGAGAAAATCGATATTAAAATTCGCTAGTTTATTCGGAAATTCGTGAGACTTCCTATATAAACCATCCCAATGCGTTCATAAACTCATTCATCAATTATCCTAACACCTCTTGCTGTAATTTAGTGGATATTGTAGGTAAGTTGTGAATTTTCGAATCAAATAGTCGAATTTCAAGATCGATTTTCTCGAATCTCAGCACGATTGGGCAACGTTTGATAACGGATTCGTAATCAGCATCGAAAACTGATTCAGGTAAATTATTCCCATGTCATATGGCCACATTAAGTTGACAGAGTTCCCTTGTAAGGTGGATTATTGATTATTGCTATCATACATTTTCGGTGCCCTCACTGAATTATTTTTATATAGTGGGTCGATTTAGGAAGATATGTAGTTATTAAAAAACTTGTAATTTTTCACATAAAAAATGAGCTTTATATAGTGGGTCGACCCTGAAAGTGAGCCGTGTATAGTGGATCAATCCTCACACTATGAGGGTATGAAAATGTATGATTGCTATATTATTAATATTTTTTTAATATTCCAACAATAGTGCCTAATTGAAGGTTAATCTTGACGAAGATCGCAGCACGAAGCACTGGCTCAAGCATCTGCTCCAGAATCTTGGTAGGATTTAGTTCTTTGATCTTTTGATCTACGATTTATGATCTTTGATCTCTGCAGGTTTCGAGGCCAAGTCTCCCGACTTCGAGGGCAGCAAACCGACGACTCCTGTCACGAATGCCTGAGTCGTCAGGGGTATTGGGGATACGGTATTGGTAGTCTGTGACTACGGTAAATCAATCGATATGGCTCTTTGTAAGCTCCCTTTTGTAGAAATGAATTATGGTTCATATAGCAGATAATTATTATCATCATTATTATTAATATTATTGCCTTTTTCCGTTTGGTACTCTTGAAGGCATTCATTCCCCATTGCTCTTCTTCTTCTGTATCGTATGTCCATCATACTTTACCCCTTCTAGGAATATTTTTCTAAATGTTAAAAATTTTTTACGCCTATTAGAAGAATCAAAGATTTCCCTCCCCGTTGTGAATCAGAGCCTCCCCCACCCGCTATCCCGTATTTCCACGATTGGTTTAGTATCGATCTGTTACAATATTGATTTATTGATTGATCGATTTGTTTCGTCATCCTGTCATTTTGCTCTCGTTTTCCGTGTGCTGCTTCATCTTTAGTGATTATTAATTTCACTTTATCCCCTTCCTCTCATCTAAGCACGTGTGTTCTGATATGCCTACTGTAATAATAATAATATATTTATCGCATCTTGGAGAAAAGAGACGAGGGATTTTTTTCATAAACAATTAAAATACATATTAAAACAAGAAGTAGCGACGATATAGGTGCAATTACTGGATTGCAACCTTTATAGAATTACCAAACACTTGAGGAGAGATTGATGTGACAATAGTTCGATCTAAATTATTCCATTTTCGGACAACACGATTTGAAAAAATGATAGATAACGTGTACTAGATGAAGGGTTCATACAAATTCTAAGTTGATGACCTCGAGTAAAATTCAAAGTGTTGGAAAAGATAAAGATGCTACGGGGGTCGATATCAATAAAATTATGAATGATCTTGAACGTTACAGTAAGATCAATAATTGTTCTACGGGTTTCTAAAGTAGGGAGGTCCAAGGCTCGTAGACGGTCCTCATACGAGGTGTACGGTAGACGACAGCGTTTACATGCCAATCTAGAGTATCTGATAAGTACTGATTCAATTAGGGCATTCAAAGACGACAACATGGGGTTCCACACTTCAGAACAGTATTCGAGCAGTGGACGGACATAAGTGCAAAATAGACGGGTATAGACAACTGGGCTTTTTGAAGTGAAAGAACGAAGGATGTAGCAGGAGCGAGCTTTAGCTTTTTTCACTATGTTGCTAATATGTTCAGTGAAATCCAAAGTATTTGAATATGTGACACCGAGATATTTGATCTCAGTGACGCAGGGTAGAAAGGTATTGTTGATCGAAAAATTGAATGAGGGGTGATTCGGGCCCATGCACATTATGACTGTTTTCGTGCGTGACATTGTGAGTCCCCACTGGGTACTCCATGCATGAATTGAATCTAATGCAGTTTGCAAGGCGATAGGGTTATTGACAGAGAAGACTTTGAGATCATCTGCATAAATATAACATTGAACATTTTGGGGCAACACAGATGCAACGTCCGAAATATACAATGAGAAAAGGAGGGGGCCAAGACATGATCCTTGAGGGACTCCACTAATAAAAAAGTATATTGTGAATCCTTCTACCGTACCTCTACCGTAGTCTGTCTATCCCCACAGTATGTACACATTTACTGTCGATTGTGAACTGATTTTTTTCATCCTGGCCCGGCTTTGTAGCTATATATCCATCTATCATTCATTCATTCATTCATTTATTCAGTTCATATTGACTATACTATTCAAATGCAAATCGTCTTCTATAAGCTGTAGTAGTAGTGGTACCGGCCTAAGTTATATGGTATTTTCGTTTTTTTCCCGGAAATATTTTATCCACGAAGCGAGGAAACTTGTCATAAATTGACAGCATTTTTCTGAACCACATAGATTAGCTGTAAATTGGCGGATAAAATATTTCAGAAAAAAACAAAATACCTTTCGAATTTTGGCCGGTGCTGTATATATTTAATAATATGTATTTAATTGATCATGCCCATCTTTGCTGTTTTTTTTCCCGTGGTCTAGTTTCACCTCCCAAAGAGAGATTGTAAACAAGCATAAATGCGTTATTTATCGATCGGAATAAACAATATTTCTAAAGTCAAATGTGATGATATACTTACATGAAAGAGAAGATGGTTAAGGTTTATCTATGTAACTAATGATTTGTGAGTTGATCGTCCAGTGTACTTATTCTATCGATGCGTACTCCAATGATAGAGAGACCGTGAAACATTGAATCACCTTGTTAAGCAGTCGGAAACCCTGACCGAAACATGAAACCGACTGAAATGAGTGTAGAAGGATGGCTGCAAATTGTTGATAATGAGTGTGGGTATACAGTCGCGCCGGAAAGTCAGTGCCAACTTTTTGTTTCTGCTATATTTTTTTAACCAAGCGTGCTATGGGGCCGCTTTCGCGAGTTTTTATGGGAAATTTATCGAGGAATCCGGCTCTGATATTGCCGACTCATGAAAATTTCTCATTATTGCGTAATGATGACGCAATCGAAGTCCACTTTTTTGAAAAATCATAACTCCGAGGAAAAATTTTTTCCAGCCTACCGTTCTTCTATAAGTTTGAGATCTACGCGTCGGCTACCCAGAAAAATTTTTTTAGGTTGCTGCGATTTTTTTCAACCGCAGCGGCCTTGCTGCAAAATGGCGGCTGCAAACTCAGATCTCAGCTCCAAGACATGCTAGAGACTCGTTCTTGGGATCAAAATGATCCTTATGATGTCCCAAATAATCCCTGAAAGTTTGGTCCTGATCGGACCACAATTGCCTTCAGTACACCAAAAAGTCACTTTTTCAGATGACCTCACTTTGAGGGCCTACAAGTACGTGAGTGATTTTTCTAAAAATGTGGTTCTTGTGCTAAAATATGCCAAATCCATCCCAGAAGCCATCCTCACACTTTGGTGAAAACACCTTGCTTCGCATCTTCACGGCAAACGATAAGCGAGCATGCACTCGTCTCGGAGGCGCACGTCCAGGGGAGGGGAGAGAGGGGAGGGGCGCGCGCACTCACAGTGAGTGTGTGCAGGAAAGACTGATGTGGCACCGAGGGGCTGCAAGATGGGTTCTCCCAAGCTTGCAGACGTATTCTATGATGGTTTCGGCACATTTTAGCACAAGAACCAAAATTTTAGAAAAATCACTGTCATATTTGTATGCCCTTAAAGTGAGGTCATCTGAAAAAAGTGACTTTTTGGTGTACTTTTTTGTGTCCTAGTGATTTTTCTAAATTTTTTTCAATTCTTGTTCTAAAATGTATTCTTTTCAATTAAAAAAATCACTAGGCCACCATAAAGTACTCCAAAAAGTCACTTTTTTCAGATGACCTCACTTTGAGGGCATGCAATTATGACAGTGATTTTTCTAAAATTTCGGTTCTTGTGCTAAAATGTGCCGAAACCATCATAGAATACGTCTGCAAGCTTGGGAGAACCCATATTGCAGCCCCTCGGTGCCACATCAGTCTTTCCTGCACACACTCACTGTGAGTGCGCGCGCCCCTCCCCTCTCTCCCCTCCCTTGGACGTGCGCCTCCGAAACGAGTGCATGCTCGCTTATCGTTTGCCGTGAAGATGCGAAGCAAGGTGTTTTCACCAAAGTGTGAGGATGGCTTCTGGGATGGATTTGGCATATTTTAGCACAAGAACCACATTTTTAGAAAAATCACTCACGTACTTGTAGGCCCTCAAAGTGAGGTCATCTGTAAAAGTGACTTTTTGGTGTACTGAAGGCAATTGTGGTCCGATCAGGACCAAACTTTCAGGGATTATTTAGGACATCATAAGGATCATTTTGATCCCAAGAACGATTCTCTAGCATGTCTTGGAGCTGAGATCTGAGTTTGCAGCCGCCATTTTGCAGCAAGGCCGCTGCGGTTGAAAAAAATAGCAGCAACCTAAAAATTTTTTTCTGGGTAGCCGACGCGTAGATCTCAAACTTATAGAAGAACGGTAGGCTGGAAAAAATTTTTCCTCGGAGTAATGATTTTTCAAAAAAGTGGACTTCGATTGCGTCATCATTACGCAATAATGAGAAATTTTCATGAGTCGGCAATATCAGGGCCGGATTCCTCGATAAATTTCCCATAAAAACTCGCGAAAGCGGCCCCATAGCACGCTTGGTTAAAAAAATATAGCAGAAACAAAAAGTTGGCACTGACTTTCCGGCGCGACTGTAGGTCAAATAGCTACGTTGCAGATTGTCAAAATGCGGGTTTTAAAAAAAATCCCAAACAGCGGCCAAGCTTCTTTCTTTTCGACCTCTGGTGCAATGTGACTTGGTGATTGCGCGTTTCAGAGAGGATTCAAGGCTCTTGTCGTATGTTGGTCGGTGATCTTCCATCTCTCTTGAGATCATCTAAAAAATAAGTGTACTACATATAGTGGTATGATTACAGGTGATCCAGTTCCTTCTCTCAACGGAGATCATCCCGTTGTGTCTGCGCATCATGGAACAGGGCACCGAACTGAGCAAGGTATACGGTAGCGATGATCTTTGATCTCTCATGATTTATTGATGTTGGGCTATTTCGTTTTCACTCATTGTTTTTCGATATGGTAAGCTGTATCTTTCGGTATGCTGATTAGTTGGCCTTTGACCAATATATATTTCTCTTGATCTTACAAGCTAGGCTAGTGGCTTTTTTCCGTTTTTAATATTTCAATTAGTGCCATTTCATAAAAATGTATTGGTCTTTTGATCTTTGATCTTTCAGACAGTGGCCACTTTCATTCTCCAGAAGATTCTTCTAGACGACACGGGTCTCGCGTACATTTGTCAAACGTACGAACGCTTCTCGCATGTCGCAATGATTCTGGTTTGTTTGTTTGTTTGCTTGTTTATTTATTTATTTAATCCGCTGGCTGCACAAATGATTTTATAACATCATCCATTGAAGACTTCGATAGAATACAACATAAAATTGAAATTGTTTAAGAACTCGTAAAGAACTATTATACCCGTTGATTGCTTGTTCCAAGACGCGGCTCTTCTGTATCGCTTATAGTCACTTGATACATTCTCGCTCTCCCTGCGTTCTAATGAGTCCCATAGAATAACCGTGAATCGTGAACTAACTTTTTTAAAATACATTCTGTTTCAATGAGTTTTACATAAAGTAGTGGTAAAACGAACAGGCTTAGTTCAAAAACCGTAATCTTCTTCTAGCCACGTTTCATGCAACGCGGAAACCGCGTGTGCTTACTATCGTTTTCAGTGGGGAACGGCGCAATCGGCTCATGAAAACAGGCAAAATGGGGGTGGGGGTTTTCGACAGAGTGGAGAGTTAAATACTGTGTAATTTTTTAAAGGTGATGGGTATTTATTGAAAATAGTTTTCAATGAGACTCTAATAATTTCTAGTTCTTTAGTGAAAAGTGCTGTTCCTCTGAAAGATCGTGAGAGTGGAGACATCCCCTAGGGTTGCGCATGTAAAAAATCGGAATAAAGGATACAAGTGGAGGTGCATATCACGGGTCTCCGGTAAAAGTGTAGAAACGCCTGCCACTACGATTTTTTTTTGTCTTCGATTTCGATGAAAGTCGGTCAGTGTGTGTAGTTGGGGGCCATGAGAAGGCCTAGCCACTTGATTTGGCCAAAATTCCAAATTATCGATTTTTTGTGATCTACCCTGAAAATGATCATAACTCGGTTCATTTTCATCGTACAGCGAGCTGACAGGTGTCATTCGAACCGTATTATAATGCTCTCAAAAAAAGTGTTTCATGACCCGTTCGCTGCAAAGTCGTCTTCAGGGCGAAAAACGCGAAAAACACATTTTTTGAAAAAAAATGTGACCTGTTCTCGAAAATTTTCTCTTGAGTACACGCGTATTATTGCAGAAAATAAGTGATCAGATGACGTACAAAGTCGGTATGTTGTTCATTTGCCGTATCTCTGTCCCCCCAATATCGTTTAATAGAGTACACGGGACTTAGTCATTTTTTCCGCCTCGACAGTTTTTCGATCGTATCTGCCTTCAATATGGTCAAATCGACTAATCGAAAAAAGGAAAATGATGCTCTCGGAAAGGCGAATAAAAAGGTCTCTGATGATCGAATAGCTATGACAACCCATTTTCGAGTTAATCGAGGAAAACCTCATCAACATCGATTTTGTCGGCTGTTTCATGACAGTTATGGAAAAATTGTTGCAGAAACTACTTATTTCATTTACTGATCTGATCATCTAATCATGATCCGATAAGATCTGATATGATATGATATGATCCGATGGAGAAGAGCCTCACTACTGGTTCTTCCCTACGAAGAAAGTCAACACTCCAGAACCCGATAATGTGGTCCTTGTGGCTGTTGTGATTTTCTTGATCTAACACGAAAATCAGAGCATTAAAGCGAATTTAGATTTTTCCGAAATTTTCCGAATTTTCCGAGAAATAATTTCGGATAATCCTTGTGGCTGTTGTGATTTTCTTGATCTAACACGAAAATCAGAGCATTAAAGCGAATTTAGATTTTTCCGAAATTTTCCGAATTTTCCGAGAAATAATTTCGGAAAATTTCCGTTTTCCGAAAACGATTTTCCGCACATCCCTGGGGTGTAGGAGCGATTCCAGTGACGACTTCATCATCCAAATTATCGGGTTCTGGAGTGTTGACTTTCTTCGTAGGGAAGAACCAGTAGAGGGGCTCTTCTCCATCGGATCATATCATATCATATCAGATCTTATCGGATCATGATTAGATGATCAGATCAGTAAATGAAATAAGTAGTTTCTGCAACAATTTTTCCATAACTGTCATGAAACAGCCGACAAAATCGATGTTGATGAGGTTTTCCTCGAATAACTCGAAAACGGGTTGTCATAGCTATTCGATCATCAGATACCTTTTTATTCGCCTTTCCGAGAGCATCATTTTCCTTTTTCGATTAGTCGATTGGACCATATTGAAGGCAGATACGATCGAAAAACTGTCGAGGCGGAAAAAAATGACTAAGTCCCGTGTACTCTATTAAACGGTATTGGGGGGACAGAGATACGGCAAATGAACAACATACCGACTTTGTACGTCATCTGAACACTTATTTCAGGGTAGATCACAAAAAATCGATAATTTGGAATTTTGGCCAAATCAAGTGGCTAGGCCTTTTCATGGCCCCCAACTACACTCACTGACCGACTTTCATCGAAATCGGAGACAAAAAAAATCATAGTGGCAGACCCGGCCGTTTTTGCTACACTTTTACAGGAGACCCGTGATATAATATAATGCTACAGTGTCCCTCATGATATCTTTTCTTGAAACAATGTATTTTACAAGTTAGTATTAGCAGCAAAAATGGAATAAAGTTAATGGTCTAAAAGATAAAAGAGTATTGATTATTGCATCATGGTTGGAACGATACTTTCACTACTCCATTAAAGTACATCCGTATCCCTATGGATCTATGATCGATGATCTTCGAGATTACGGTATGAGTCGTCGTAGGAATCAATCAAACTTGAATGGATGCCGACTCGAGCTATTTCGGGGGTTAACTATCGTGAGAATTGAAGAGCCAAAGATGATAGATCAGTATTGCGAATGGACTCTCATTCGGTGCATGTTTTATGACCTGTTGAAACACAACCTTATTTTATTGTTAGAACAGTCTTCCCCAAGCTTATTTTCCGTATTGGCAATACTCTCGCAGAAAGAGCAAGCGAAAGAGTTTGGACAGAGCGGAGAATTTCAAATTAGCTCGGGTGTGCCAGGAGCTCAGTTTAGAGAAACCAAGGGACCTCAGTTTAGAGAAACCAAGGGAGCTCAGATTAGAGAAACCAAGGGAACTCAGTTTGGAACCCGATCTGGGATGAGATGAATCAGACTGTGTGGGTTAACCCGCTTTCACTTTTGATTAGTTGATGAGGCCTATGTCCGTTATCTTTATGGGCTTTGATGACACCTCCATCAGTACAGAATACGTCAGTGAACATGATCGAGTCCATTTAGATCGATAGATCATACAACTATTACAACTCTTTTCCAAATTTGATATTACATTTAAAAATTTTTATAAATTTTTCCCAATAAGATTATTGTAATTAATCATATGTTATTTTCTTAAAGCCACACCTGAATCGATAAAGTTCTGGTGGTCAATAAAATCTGGTTTAGTTTAATTGCGTACCAGCATAATAAATTGTTGTTATCATCACTACAATTATTATAATTTATGGTAGTCCCATGATTTGGGATTTCAGGAAACCTCCAACGACTACATTTAGTTGTTTAGATACCCACAGTGATGCCTATTAAAGAAGGGGACCCATGAGTTGGCATGACTGACTCCCGCCACGATAAGCATGCTGGCTATTGTTTATATTATATGGTAATTGGCGTAAGGGATAATGAGAAAATGAGAGAGAAAGTATGCAAATTCGATGAGCACTCTCTACATGCCTTGAAAGTTGTACTTTCAATGCTCATAGTGAGCTTTAAACATATCGGGAATCAATATCAGATATATCTTTCGATTCGTTTGATGAATCTATCATACTATCCGAACAGTCTTATTACGAAAAAACTCGTGGGTCTCCATCTTTAATTTGAATTCGCTGGCTAAAATAATAGGGGGAATTCAATTTCGGCCCAGCTGATAGGGGAAACCTCTGGGGCAACCTCTGCTCACGTAATATGTTGACGAGCGTAATAATACACTCACACTTTTTATGGGTTCATCCAAATTCAAAGTCGCCTTTTCTGTCTTGCACAGCGAACCCTTATCACTATATTGCATCGTCGCTTTTTACGAGTTTGATAAAGGGGAGCCCGAATGTGAAGTCGACGAAAACACACACTTTGGCCAGATTTCACTAGTGATAGTACTTTGGCCATTGGAAGAGGTGATAACGAGGGGAACGAGAAAGTATGAGAGATGTGTACTGCAGTGACATTTTACTCTCCGAGAAAAAAGCATGACCATGCACTTGCATCCGGAAGAAGATAATTCACGCTCAGAAGTTATTGGTCAACCTGCTTCAAAATAAAAATATGTATAGAAAACTAGGTATGTGGGCAAAGAAGAAAATGTGGAATTATCTTGTTATGCCCAGCCAGATCAACACCAATACGAAATAATCCGAAATTTGAAATCGTCAGACATCCATCTGACATCAGACATCCTCTGAAATATATCCATGTTCACTATTGTTCTCATTTTTGTTGTAAACTAAAATATATTTAAAAAAAGATAAATAAACCTACTCCACCCCACTGATCAGTGATAGTGATAGTCTGTCGCTTCGTCCTTCAATAATCATCCTAATCCCACCATCTTTAGAATGGGTAGAGGATTATGAAAAGGCTAGCGATGCTGTCACTCTGTTTACAGATAGACGAAAGAGCAACCTTTCAGGACCAGATCAGGACCGAGAATATACCCTTTGAACCCTTTTAAAGTTACACCCCCAAAATTCTGCTCTCCTCATGGCAATAGTCTCTCGCAGGCAAACAAAGCGAGAGAATTTGGACAGTGCGGAAAGTATCAAATTAGCTCAGGGTGTCAATTTAACGGCCAGATCAGGGCCGCAAATTTACTGTTTATTGTTTTGTTAAAAGTGACGAAAATAAAAGATAAGCAGAGAAACACTCTCCTCGTTTCACACACTCTCTCATCTCTTTCTTTTCTTGTCTTGACTGCTGAACACCTCAAAAAGCAACACCCTGTGCTATTTTTGAACCCTCAGTGCTGGTAGCAATCTCTCATATACAAAGACAACGAGATATTATGGTCAGAGCCGGGTGTGTATGTCCTCAACTTAGACCGGACATCGTTCGTCCTCTCTGTCGTCATCGTCCTACGCAAGCATGACTAACGACAACTTCCGCTGTTTAGCAGCCATCCCTTTATCTCTATTGTGGTCTGTTAGACTACTGCTTTTAGAACACACCCGCACGCAAAGAGATCATGAACTCACACGCAAAAAAGATGTTTTTTCAAAGTTTTTAAACTGTCAGTATGCTTCGAAAGTCGACCTTCGACCCCGACTCATGGCGTGTTTTGAACAGGGAAATGCAAAGCGTTGCGAAGTTTTGTTTTATCGTTTTCGACTGTAGTCTACCCTCACTATTATTCATTATGAAAAACATATGCACAGCCCAAGGGAATCCCAAGTATGAATATGTACTTGCATTCAGGGCTCAAACATAACAATACAATCAACTTCACTTATCACATCAATCAATCAATATTTATCAGGTTCACACTGTGGTGTGCTGGGATATGGTTGTTAGCCATTGGGAGCCACTTATCACATCAGACTTAAATCGCTTGAGTAATGATTCGATAGCATTATCCATAGGCGACTTCGTGGATAAATACCATAAATTCATATAAAACACAACAATAGCTGAATTGTTCAAGATCGCGCAAAGAAATGTAATTCCTTACCACAAATATCACCGTGATTGTGATAAACGATCTTGGTTTGTTCTTTCCACTTGTGTGACCCTAGTCATGTACACAAGCCCGTAATAATCTTCATGACACATTCGCTTCACGTGTTTTATCGTCCCCATCATCTGTGTAGGGTGACTCCTTCGACCCATGACTCTATGCCCTCGCCCCGCCCCCTCACGATCTCCCTGCCTATATAAGAATGTACACTCAAACCATACCCACTCATCCTCCACTCTTGTCTGCCTACAGTATCCCTACAACTACTACAGTAACCATGCTGACCCATCCCAAGACCGAGGTAGGATATCTCCCCGATCAATAGATTGAGGATTACGGTAACCTCCTTCTTTGCAGAACACTACTTCTCAATACGAGCGCCAAATGGCCTTCGCTTCGAACAAGGGCGAGAGCTACGTAAGTTCAGAGCGATCAATAATGGCTGAATTATAGATTGATTCCAGATCGCTCATACCGTACCCAATGGCCCATCGGCGAATGTTCACTGTACTTATCGACACGTAAGTCTCACACGGACATTTTCACACCCCTCGTGACTCCCTTATCATTACTTTTTATCACCTATCAATACGGCTTTCACTTAAAGTCGCACCTTTCACTTTTATCGATCAACCTTTGGCCCCATATCAATCAATATTTGATTATTTTAATAAAATAAATTTCAGATTGAATCACAAGCCGCCTTCCTACCCTACGAATCTCTTCAGAATGAGTGTCGGAACTATGGGGCCGGTCTCGATTACGGTCATCATTTTGGATTCTGAAGGCCGACGTCATCGTCACTTCAGAAGTCGTCATCATCATCAACGTCATCTATCCGTTCTAGGATAGCACTCTATCTAGAAGCTATTACCACCTTTATTACTCCAGAGCATAATAACCCATCACTCAGGAACACTGGTCGTACTCTCTCATTGTTTTCATCGTTATATTTACCTTTTTAATCGATTTTTATGTGTTATAAATGGTATTACAATGCTAATAACTGTATCTTACACATAACAAATAGTCCTATAATATCAAGAACGTCAACAGAAATATTATGTGATTGGAGGCATCGGAGAGACACCATGGTTTTTGAACACTTTTAGATAATGATAACCGGCGGGAGCCACAATTTACTGCAATTTACAGCCGTTCGAAAATTTTTTTTTAAACAAAACAAAGCAAAAAATCGGTCCAACATGAATATCAGTGCATACTCCTGATAAATATGTTTCAATTTATAAACGAAAAATATTATCAAAATCTCATGATCTTTCCTGGCCTTTTGTCTTGTTTTTGTCTTCAAACTTGCTTTATCGCACATTTCAGCCTGAGTGTATCATAATCTGTTGAGTGTTTGTGTGAGGAAGAAGCTTAGGGATTGACACCCATAAAAAAGTGTCAACACCACATAAAGCACGATCATTATCATGACAGGGGATAAAGAGAACCTATCACTTCATGCATGATGCATCGAGAAAAAAATCGATAATTGATTATTATTATTATTATTATAACGTTCGGTCACCATAAAATATAAACAATCTGCCCCATCCATGTCTTACATATAATGATTTCCCGTCGTTTTTAGTCCCGCTTGAAAGTCAGATTATTAAAAAAAGGGTAGAAAAACAGCAAAAGAAACTCCAACCAACCGGATTCGAACCAGTGACCTAAGGATCTACAGTCCTCCGCTCTACCAACTGAGCTATGGTTGGTGTGCCATACTTTTGTGATAATGCTAACTTAAAACGCATTCTCCCTTACTGCGGAGGGGAGGTGACGGGGGCATGGCACAATGTTTCAAAATCATCCTAGGTGACTCATATTTGATGGTTGGAGTCACTAGGGGCGGGATACACTTCAGCCAAAAAATTGACCCGAATTATCGATTTTTGATCTACCAAAAGTCGAAAAATCGAAGTGTGATTTCGAAGTCATGTTATATACCATTCGATAGCGGATCAAAAGTTGTATAAGAATACCAAGTTTCAGAAGTTTTCATAACTCCGTGTTCGAGAAATATCCGATTTTCCGAATTTTGACCTGATTTTTTTGTTTTCATCTCATGGCTTACTATGTTACTATTATTTCCAGGGACTGAATTTTTGATATGTTATGTAAAAATGGATGGGCTATCCAAATATCATGCTTATTTGGACCAACTCGGTACCATTCATAGTGATATCGCGAGTCATAGTGGTGTATTCTAGCGCCCGAACACCGACGCAGGTTCGAATCCGGCCACAGACATGATTTTTTGCAACTTTTTATTCGGCCCAAATTTAACTTTAAATTATATTTTCATCTGTTTTATCGTGTTCTTACCATTTTGTTGTGCAAAATAACCATCAACATTATCAGAAATACTAAAAAATCGTATAACTGGTATAGTATCGGCAAAAAGTCATTGGACGGGTCGAAAATAAAGTTTTTTTCGCTTTCTGCGAGTCTGAAAGTAATCATAACCAAATCAAACTCAGCGAAATCAATCTTTGATAATTTGCAAAACTGTCTGCGGAAGAACCATATTTTTAGAATACCTTCCAAAATTTTTTTTATGTCCTGAGGGCTAATGAAGAGCTATGACTACCATAACCTGAAAATAAACATCACTAGCTTCTAGTATCATGCTGGTACTTAGAACAGTTCGTTAGCGCATCTAGAAGAAGAGTTTCAAATTTAAGGGCAAAAAAATTGTAGCCCCGCCAGATCTTGAAATCTGAGTCAGAGACATTCCGATTTATTTACCTTTGTAAACCTAGTGGAAGCCTCCACTCTCTCCATGTTTCAAGAACAGCATTTTTCACTATCGAACTATACATGTTTAAAAACTGTACTTTGATTGTGTCATCATTACTCAACAACAAATTTAACCAACACATAATGGCTGTATTCTTTGATGAGCTGCTTACGTTGACTCAAAAGATCAGCTTGATTGCTTTCCTGAATCAAAATTCGTAAAAAAATGAAAATTTGTCCCTTGTTTTTTTGCCGATACTTCATCTGTACTAAAAAATTTTCTCTCGCTTGCAGTGCTCTCGTCCCTACGCCTCTCCTTATGAAATCTCTTGTTTTCATAGCTCCGATATATGTTGAAAATATTCGTAAAAGTTTTTACCCTATTGCTGAACTTGGTCGCTGATCTTTGTACTTTGAACTTTGATCTTTGTCAACAATTTTTCAAACAATTTACGAGAACCGCGATTTGAAGAGTTAAAGTGTAGATTTATCTTCTTTTATCAGAAAATAGCAAATATCGTATTTCAAAGACGTGGCTCTGTCGAAAAACCGTTATTTTCGCCCGTCCCATGACTTTTGCCGATACTATACCAGCTATAAGACTTTTAGTATTTCTGATAATGATGATGGTTATTTTGCACAACAAAATGATATGAACACGATAAAACAGATGAAAATATAATTTAAAGTTAAATTTGGGCCGAATAAAAAGTTGCAAAAAATCATGTCTGTGGCCGGATGCCGGATTCGAACCTGCGTCGGTGTTCGGGCGCTAGAATACACCACTATGACTCGCGATATCACTATGAATGGCACCGAGTTGGTCCAAATAAGCGTGATATTTGGATAGCCCATCCATTTTTACATAACATATCAAAAATTCAGTCCCTGGAAATAATAGTAACTTAGTAAGCCATGAGATCAAAACAAAAAAATCAGGTCAAAATTCGGAAAATCGGATATTTCTCGAACACGGAGTTATGAAAACTTCTGAAACTTGGTATTCTTATATAACTTTTGATCCTCTATCGAATGGTATATAACATGACTTCGAAATCACACTTCGATTTTTCGACTTTTGGTAGATCAAAAATCGATAATTCGGGACAATTTTTGGCTGAAGTGTATCCCGCCCCTAGTGACTCCAACCATCAAATATGAGTCACCTAGGATGATTTTGAAACATTGTGCCATGCCACCGCCGCTCTTATGGAGAACGCGTTTTAATATCTCATTTCCATTTCATTATTGGACACAGTTTTTTCGCCACTTACGAGCAGTAACAATTCTCATAATTCTTCTAATAATAATTCTTGCGAGTATTAATTCTAGTAAATTATCGACTTCTGAGTTTGTCAAATTACATGAACGAATTCGATTCGAACATTGTTTATTCATTATTCGTGATGTTCATTAACGTAGTTGATTATCTAAGATTAGTTCGATCAAAGCGACACCCCGAGCTAACTTGAAACTCCGCTCTGGCCATATTCTCTCGCTTTCACTATCTGCCAGAGAGCGTCGTCAGAGTGGAGTGTAAAATTAGCTCAGGTGTGAGTTTAAAACAGTTATCTAGCGATTAAAACGGACGGCGAAATGTTAAAACAACGGGTAAAACGCAAGACAAAATAAAGCAAGGGAAAAATAAAAAAAACAATAATACGTAGTACTGAGATTTTACATGGATGAAGTTTTACACGATATCGATTGATTTCAGAAATGTGACTGCATGCCATAAAATGACATGATACAGGTTTACAAAAAATATATTATACAGCAGAAATAGTGTGCGAAACGTATATACTAAGGCTTTCTTCTAAATGGAGCTTTTAAATGATTAAAGAATATTATTTCTGTGGTGTCCTTCCCACCTCCTTCGCATACGCTATCCACTTCTCGTACTTTTCCCATTTTCTGCAGCGATTGCATTTTCTTCCTGAAAAAAATCGATAAAATCAATATTAAAAATATATAAAATCAATATAATTTCAGGTTGATCACTTCTATTTTGAGATAGTCATCTTATTCTGATTAGCTACTCATATAAATACAGCATTTCATTAAAAAATAAATATTTCAGAATCGATTTTTGTGGGAAAAAAATCAATAATTTACCAACCCTTATTAGCACAAATGCATCCATCCATCGGCAATACTCGACACGAATCCACTTCAGTCTTATGCGTACTGAAATCATATAACTATATAACAAAGATCAAAGATCAAAGATAAGCTAACGATTTTTTTATTTCTGTAACATGGATACAGTGTGTAACTCTTATAGAGCAATAGGAGTAGTCTATCGTTGTTTCTATTTTAACCATTGTTCTACGGAATTAAAGATCAAAGACCAAAGATCAAAGATCAACTCACGAGCAAAGGAATAGGGCAAATTCGTCGACTTCAGTGTAGTCAGCGGACATTGCTCTGCCACAAGCATCACACCACGATTGACCGATGAATCGACCTATTAATATTATTATTATTATTATTATTATTATTATTATTATTATTATTATTATTATTATTACTATTATTATTATTAGGGTGTGGCATAAGTTCGGTAATTTTTTTCCTCGAATAAAGTTGTCTCATTTACGTGTTGTTCGTGTATCGGGTTCGCACACTCATTGAATACCTCTATCTCTTTATCTTTGCCCATTATTATTATTATTACTATTATTACGATTATTGTTATACGGTATAATCAATCGATAGCAATTCTAAACTGTAATCGGAACTTACTAACTGGCGTGGTTACTTCGACAGAGGAGCGAGTAGATCCTCAAATACGACGAATAAAATAATAATAATAATAATAATAATAATAATAATAATAATAATAATAATAATAATAATAAATAACTCACTAAGGGGTCGTTCATATCCGCTAACATTCGACGGTGTGCGACTCTTGCTCGTTCGACTCCTCGATGATGTTGAACCTATTCGAGGAATATTAATAATACAAATAAATAAACAATCATACTAACAACAACAATAATTTGTCTATCTTCTCTTTAACAACAAGTAGTTCAAAGTTTGATCTCTTGAGTTACAAATCGATTAAAAGATACAGTAATCTTCAGAATCTTCCGTTCGGGAATCGGAACAAATCAATTACCATCATCATCATCATCATTGGAGCGGGTAGAACTTCTCTTACTTCGCTTTGCATGCGCTCTAAATACATATTAATAGTATTAAAATAGTAAACCAATATTAAAATAGTCACTATTAAAAATAATAACAGGGAATGTTAAAATAATAATAATAATAATAAAACAATAATAATAGATAAATAACCCAGAAGGCTTTCCACTATTCCTCTTCGCTTGAACAACAGGCGGTGGAGAGATGAACCGCTTGCCTAGAAACATGCATGTTCATCCGTGTAGTACGTACAAGGATCAAATAGAAATATCGATTATATCTCCCAGATGTTGAAGAATAGGACTTACGAATAAGAAAATCCCCCTTGAATATTTGAAGATTCAATTTCCCCATTCATTGTCCATTCTCCCCCATTTTATTTCTCCTCGTCCAAATTTCTTAAGATCACTCGTATCTTACTTGTAGAAACGTATTTATGATGAGTGATAAATAAATAAATAAATAATTAACCAATAAATAAATAAAAAAGTTCCCAAAATATCACCAAACCAACTCACGATTGCCGATTCTTCCGATGGACTCAGGATCACTGACCAATTTGATCGCTTCCTCCCATGGTATCGTGTTCACGGTCGGCTTGCGTACTGGAAAACAACTTTGATCTTTGATCTTTCAAGCTGGATACGGTATTTTCTCAGAAGCAGACATAATAACATAACTATAGCGAAAACAAATCAATCAATATATGTCCCATATCTTTGATCTCTGGAGTCTAACACGGTGCTACATTGTTGTCAGAGACCGAAGAACTTGTGTAAAATGAAGAAAAAACAGTGGATCTCTTTAACGGCACACAAGCGGCCCTAATATGTTTTCTCCGCTCTGGCCACAATCTGTCGCGAAAAAAGAAAACGAGAGAGTATTGCCAGGGCGGAGAGTCTCAAAATTAGCTCGGGGTGTGCCTCAACATCGCTTTTAGAGCCACAACTAACCAATGCATCCGTATTCCTTCATGTAATAGGCGTCCAGTTCCTCTTGCGTGACATACTTGTACGTGATCGATGATGCCTGAATCCACACAAGCCATTACTGTAATGCATTATCGATTGACAAGGTTAGAAATACAGTACCACATTATCGATCGATCATGGAAGATATACAGTAATACATCATCAAACAACTGCTTATACAGATGAAAGCAAAGTTCAAAGATCAATAATCAAGTCTTACAGATGTGGAAGGTTGTGACGGAGTGGATGGAGATCGCCTTGACTGATCATCGTTACTCTATAAAAGAATAATGTTAATATAGCATTACTTTTATTGATAACAAAGATCAAAGATCAAAGATCGAAGACCAACCATCGGCGATAGGCGATCCTCATCCTCCTCCTTCAGAGGGTCGTAGTCTTGATTCGAGCAACCGGGAATACCGCTCGAAGTCACAACCTGTACGGCATTCATTTTGGATAATTGAAATTCAAAAAGCCAAAGACCAAAGATTGATTGATTGATTGAAAGATCAAAGATCAAACACCAACCACCGGGAACCGGTGCTCTTCCTCCTCCTCCTTCATGGGGTCGTAGTCTTGATTCGAGCAACCGGGAATATCGCTCGAAGTCACAACCTGAATCGCATTCACCGTTGATAAGTGAAATTCAAACAGGCAAAGATCAAAGATCAAAGATAAAAACCAACCACCGGTGAGGGCCGCTCCTCCTCCTTTAGTTGATCGTAGTCTATATTCGGACAACCAGGACTACCGCTTGCAGTCGCCACCTGAATCGCATTCACCGTTGATAAGTGAAATTCAAACAGCCAAAGACCAAAAGTCAAAGATCAAAGATCAAAACTGACAGATGTAGAAGTATGATTGGAGAGTGGAGGAGAGCAGGGCCGGTTTTCGTTATTCTGAAAATATCTAGACTAATTTAGTAGTGATAGATAGGCAATCAGTTACAACCGCACTCATAAATCGACATTTAACAGTATTATAAAATTAATAGGAGATCTCTAATTGTAAGGAAAATTGGATAAATGGGTTTTTTTAAAATTATACCCCCGCTTTAAGTCAAAATCCCGTTCAGAATAATTAGATTCAGCACAGTTTACATGGACGTCTCCATTGCGGAGGCATGTAAAGCCAATGTAACAACGCATAACCTATCGCACCCTTTCAATTGGCATCCCAATATATTCTTTGGTTCCCAAATACTGCATTACACTGTGGAAAAACACGAGATTTCAGAACCGAGATCAATGATCGAAGCGACAAACCGGAGACACCTGAATCTCTTCATTTAGAGAGATTACGCGGCTTGAACTAGCCGGATTCACTCGTGACGGACTCTGAAAACAACTCTCTCATTGTCAAACAACTAATCATCATATATTAGATTATCATTCAAATACGTTTTGTTGATTTGAAGCCACCATACCCAAATGCGTACAATTACGGTAAATCTCTTCGTTACAAATCATAAACATTTACAAATCTCTCACATTCTGATTGGCAGTGGTCGTTGAAGTGCTCTGCAGGTTGCAGGCGTTCTTGATGTCGGCAATGCCCTCTTTCACCTGAATATACGGTATACATTAGCACGATAGTATTCTACAGTATACATTAACAGCATAGATGGGCACGCTGGGGGAAAGGCTGTGCGCAAACCGGGAAATTGTAAGGCAAGAATATGCGCATGGCCATTTCTTGCAGATTTGACTGGAAATGTTTCAATTTTTGCGAGGCAAAGCTATGGGCAAGGCCCGCAAGGGAAGGCAAGGCTGTTTGCAAAAAAAATATTCGTTTTCACGCGCCCACCTATGATTAACAGTATTCTTGTATAAGTAAGGGTGTGGAACATTGGCTCGACACCGATAGCCCTTCGTCTATCTAACTTGATGGCAGGTATCCGTTAGGGACAAATAAAAGGACAACAAACTGGAATGAAAAGAAGAGCCTACATTGATCTTATCCAAATTTGATCGATAACTTACTATTGATTTTTAGTGATTATCGATTGATTACCTTATCAAGTGAAGCGTACTCCTTCATAATCTCATTCAATATCTCATCGTACGTCGACATCTGTAATCAATTGATTGATTTATTGATTGATCATAATCGATATTTGTCGGCGTTTGTCGACAAATTATAAGGAAAGAGGCAAAGAGAAAGACTAAAAGTGGGATGTGTTGCAACATTTTAAGAAAGAACTATAGAACGATAAAGAATATAAAACGATCCAGTGTTTCGGCCCTGGTCCTAATGTTCATGACTAGGCTTCTGAACAATTGATAGATTGATCAGTGAATGCAAGCATTACATCAATAGTGATTCTAGCAGTAGAGAGCAGGGACGAGATCGAGGGGTCTGACAACAAGAGAGAAAGCACAAAAATATTTTTGCGAGCATTGCCAGAGCGGATGCTTTGAAATTAGCTCGCGGTGCGCCTTTCATATTCTATTATGATAGCAACAATTAATAATAAGTAATAATGCAATTGGTACTAAAGACTGTTGAACATTAACCATGAGCGAAAAGCGAAGAAAAAAAGCTAATGGGAAGAAGATAACAGATAATGATAATAATAATAAAAAGAATAAATAGACTAGTAGATTGCAACTAACCCGGCATCGTTTTAACCCCGCATGACTTATTAATTAAAGCAGCAGTCCTCATTACGTGTACTACGTTTCGACAAATCGTGAACGCGTCTAACTGGAGAAACATATCGGGATATAAACAAGGACAGGGGGATAAGGGAAGATTGAATAGAGGACAGTGCGCAACAGTCTCTCCGTCTTCTTCTTGGTCTCTCTCTCTCTCTTTCTCTCGTTACAGGCCAGACATATGTATGGTGTATTACCCTGTAGGAGCGCTTATCACAAATATACATACACTCTATAGGTCAATACTGGACAATGCGAGAGAAAATATGAAGATACTGGAAGAAGATAGAAAAGATGAAAATACTGCAAGATAAAAAAAGATGAAGATACTACAAGAAGATAGAAAAGATGAAGATACTACAAGATAAAAAAAGATGAAAATACTACAAGAAGATAGAAAAGAGGAAGATACTAGCAGAAGATAGAAAAGATGAAGATAAAGACGAAGATAAGGTAAGATTCTTATCATCACATTGGAAACAAATAGTGAAGACCCACGCATCGAAACTTTTCATTTAATTTTATTGTTTAATTATACATTTGCGTATTTATGGTGAATAAATAATCATAGTTAAATATTTTTTAAACAATGAAAACAAAGGGAGAATATTTGATCAGATAAAGTCCGATCCTTCGCCAGACATGAGAACGCAAAAGTATCGAGAGGAACGAATCAATCCATATTGTGCGAGTAAATCCATCATTTTCTTTATCTTCTAAACTGATTTTTATTAAATCGATAAAACAAATAACAAGGCAACAGGGCAAATCACAATATAAAGCTAGGCATGATGAGATATGGAAGAGACGTCTGCGAGAAAAGGAGCGAAAGAGAGATCCTAACTTAGGTCGACCCTAGTGGTTAAGGCGCCTTAAGGGTACTTCGGGACTTAATGTTTAAGGCTTCAACGAGAACGCTTCTGGGAAAGACTGCGAATGAGTGAAAGTGTACAATAGTTCACATTATTGATTGGCGATAGGAAAAAATAAATGAAACATCTATAATAAACAATAAGAATGGAAAAAAGTGTGGCACGAGGAATGGAACTTGGATGACATGTATGAAATACTGCGCAAAGTGAAGTTGGTAAAAAAATCAATATAAAATCGATAGATACATAAGATCATAAAATCACCTTGGGTTCGTGCAGAAATCGATAATTACAAAAGGGAGTTGACAAAAGGAGATCATTTTATAGTCACAACAGTTACCTAAAGAGAAGGGCAGACTATAGGCAGGCTTACGGTAGGTATTACAGTAACTGAAAGAGGACAAGGAGTACTGTAGGTATTACAGTAGCCGTGGTTACGGTGGATGCGTTACTCTGACGACGAGGATTCGGCTTGATTGAGACGCTTGCTCTTCCTTCTGGGTTCATTGTCAGAGTCAGGGGTGACGCGTCGGCGTCCACGACGCTTTCTCTTCTCCGGTTCTGATGGCACCGGAGGCAGAAAACTTTCGATCAATTCTTGCCCTTAGAAATCAATCAATCAATAATTATTAAACAGCAAAATCGATATTAATGATATGATCGTAGGTATGACAGATGGATACATATCAATGATACGGTAGAATCAATCGATAATGCTTACATCTTCGTTTTTGTTCCTCCTTTTCACACTCCATCATCTTATAGAGTCCACCCTCAGGTTCATCGTCGTCGTCACTCGGCACAGATTCTGAATTAATTATACAAATTATATTTAATATAAACTTAAATACTCTACCAAATATTGATTACGAAAATACGTGGGCGGCATTGTCGCACGCGATAAGACCTCCCGGTTTTGGCACCCTATTCAATTCTCTCAAAAATGAAATTTTTTTAAAATTTAAATGCTCCATAGCTCCAAATGCAAAACGTCCCGTTTAGAAAATGTACTGTTAAATGCTCACCAATGACTGGATTCTTCTTCTTGTAGGCCTCGAACTGAGATTGAGAGATGTAGATAAAGTTCTCCGCCCCGAAATGGTATTCCGCTGCCACCTTGATTAATTTAACTAAGTTATCAAAGAATATCATAATTTTAAAGAAGGGGGCCCATGAGTTGGCATGACTGATTCCCGCCACGATAAGCATGTTGGCTATTGTTTATATTATATGGTAACTGGCGTAAAGGATAATGAGAAAATGAGAGAGCAAGTATGCAAATCGGATGGGCACTCTCTACATGCCTTGAAAGTTGTACTTTCAATGCGCATAGTGAGCTTTAAACATATCGGTAATCAATATCAGATATGTTGTTTGATGAATCTCTATCATTCTATCCGAACAGTCTTATTACGAAAAACTCGTGGGTCTCCATCTTTAATAAAAATAGCATAATTTTAATATCCTCCAGAGCGTAGACATTCAAAAGTAGTGTAGAGAATCCAACACTTTCTAGCTATTGATTTTTGATCTCTCACTTTTTTTATCATTAAATAACGTGAAAGGTTACCGACGAAGCTGCAACGTTAACAATTTTCTTGATTGGCCGGGCATTTACGGTAACGGAATGGGCCTTTAACATCGCTGTCTGCAATTTATCGATTTAAACAGGCGCGCAATTCTCCCAATGTGAAATGACGAGGGAAAATCGATAAGGTTGAGAGAACAATGAGGGATGGAGAGAGGTAGTTAGGACAAATGTGCTCTAGCTGACGTGAAAAGGGCGCGATTGACATTGTGAATGTGTCGTTCTATTCGTATAAACACTACGAGAGAAGAAGAATAAAGGCAATGCAACGTTTCTTAACAACACACGACTGCATGGCAACACTCAGATAATCGATATTTGGTTAGGAAAAAGATACAGACTGAGAGAGAAGTGAGACCAAGAACCGCTTACGCGAACCGCAACGCATGAAAATGTGCTTGATGAGTATTGACGCGCACAGGTAGGTCAGGTCAAAATAGCGAAGTTCGAATAGAGTGTTCCCTAGCTAACAAATGGTTCAGAAATGCCGCGTGAATGCAAAATATAGTGGGCGAAGTTGCACAGTCGATAATTTAGTGAAAATTCGATAAATGTAAAAAATCGATATCAAGACATCATTATGAAGAAGAATGAGAAAGGGCAAACAAGGTACGCGTACTATTGAAGAGATTGGGTCACAGCTATAAGATACGGTTGTCAACTATTGTGAACTGCCTAATCGATAAATGTCGTGCATATGCAAATTAATGTTGTAAGCTTGTTAAAACTCACGTCTTCTTCAAGAATCTCAACGACGTCGTCGTCATCTTCGATCATCTGTGTATGGTTCATCCCCAAGTTGATCTAAATCAACGGAAATTGAGCATACGATTTAAATTAACATTAATTAATGTTAAGTTCATGCACACGTGCGCACGAAACATTATGGTTTAAGTGCTTTACCTGGTGAAGCGGCTGATAGACGTCGTCGAGGACGACAATCTCACACGGCAAACGCTTAATTAAAAAGATTTAATCGATCGACGATATGGTTTTAAAAAGTGAGTGTTGCCGCGATCATATGCGCGCCCCGCCGTACCAACTACAGTAAGCCAACGGACAGAAAGCGAGGGTAGTTTAAATATTTTTCTACAGAATTTTTAAAGCTATTGCTTGAGTCTCCGTTTTCGTTAATAATAAACATCAATATAAAAATTTAGTTGATATCGATGAGTTAGGAAATATATTCCCTCATAATCTAAAAATAATGGTTTACTCTGGCAATACGTTAATATTTAAAAAATTCTTATTCTGCTATCTGACCCAGAGGACACTGCAATCTATGTCGCTATTGAGATGATTATTATTTTGTATGTATTACGTATTGTATTGTATAAAAATGTATTATTAACTTTGTGCCAAGTTTGCGCTATAGTGTCCAATGGGTCAGAAAGATGACTATCAATTTCTAAACATAATAAGCTATAGTCAGTGAATGAATAATTTTATTTGTGTGGCAATCGCTTAATTATCGGATAATTCAACGATAAGAACTAATGAACACCCTTTAAGATGGTAGTAGTCTTACAAACTTAATCATATCCTTAATCTTCTTAGGCAAAGCTCGAAGGAAGTTGGAGATAGACCAGCCGATGCTGCCCTAAAATGTCAATCGATAGTTAATGATGAAGACCTACCAAGATAAGAGTGAGAGATTCCCAATCGATAATGTCAAAGGGAATATGGTGCGTCAGACAGAGGAGAAGGTTTTGCTTGAAATAGACATTTTCTAGTTCAATATCTTATTGTTAAATATCTTATTGGCTTATAGATTAGATTAGGTTGGTTATGACAATAATTCTGTGCTCTGTGTATACATTGTGAGACTCACAACCCGATTTCCTAAATCAACCAAACATTTATTCCTTTTCGTGTATATGAAAAATCAGCAAAAGATATTTGCCGCCAGCAGGGGTCGAACCTGCGACCTTGGGCTTATTAGACCCACGCTCTAACCGACTGAGCTATGGCGGCTGATGGAAGGGTTGAGGTAGAAAACATGATGTGAGAAACACACAACACTTGTGTCATTTTGGTTTAACGCCATGCACAGCGTTCTCATGACTTTCAAAGCAAGAACGACCGCTCAACATACAAACTCTCTCGAATACAATGGTCTCTCCTTTGTCTTGCTTTCGAAGAAAAATGGCTTGGACCAGAATACTGTATACCAGAATACCAGAATACCAGAATATGCATGCAATCGACAGCCCAAACATAAAATTTATCACGAAAATGAACAACATAAATAAATAGATGATAGAGTTGTTAGACAACCGTGTAGGTGACAGTGGCATCGAAAGGCATTCCAGGAGACGCGTAAGCCTTGTACCTGAATACACAGAGATTAAATTTACCCGAATGCCGTTAGTTGGCGAACGATTTGCCCGTATTCAGACAAATGCTAGCCTGAATATGGGCAAATCGGTTGTTTTTGGGCTGCCATTTGCCCGAATGTGGGCAAATCGTGTACACAAGTATCGTAAGTTGGCAAATCTATTACCCATATTTGGGTAAGTTTGCTCTCAGTGTATACAGATTGTAGATGATACAAGTGAGCCAGAGGGAGCAAAATTACAATAACGTTTGATACTTTGTTTTCTTGAATTTACAATGATTTCGGTCGGAAAAATGAGTTTGATTGTTAAAAAAATTAAAACATACCCGATAACGTTAGTTTTCGATATGAATGAGTATCCTTCGTCCTTGGAGCAGCAGAAGCTGTAATTATTTATTTATATTGATAGAACCTCCACACTCTGTAAACGCCATCAAATCGTTAAAAAAATCAATAAATGGAATATTGACATCTTTCCCATGCTGCCAAAGTTGTCGCCTTCGACGATCTCAACTCCATTGAATGGACATCCACTGTAGCATGGTAGTTGACCGTATGCGACGAAGAGCTTGTCGAAGGAGACTTTGATCCGCTTACCCTCTGGGGCCTGAAAATTAGATCACATATCAATCCGGGTAACTAGAGTTTAATCCTCCGAATTCATAAACTAGGTTATCCCAGTTACCAGACCATTCCGATTCCCTAAATCTCTTCAAAGGCTCCACCCGAATCGGGGATTCTGGAGTAGTTACTCATCTAACCATTCGTAATCTACTCCGGTATTTTTATAACTCGCGAAGTAGCAGCGTCGTACACCATGGTTTGGTAAGATGATGTACACCGCGAGTCAAAAATATCAGAGTATCTTGAAACAACCCTTTGAGGTCAGATAAACTGATTATTATTAATAATAATATTAATAATATTAGCTCACTTTGATAATCTTGACTGAATCCTTTCCAAACAAATCCCAATTGTTGTTGCTGCCAGAGGCGTACAGTGGGGGATCGTATTCTTGAGAGTACATCGTTCGGCCGATCGACTGGAAATAAAAAAATACTATTAAATGCTAATTTCTCACTTTAAAAATCAATAATTTAATCAATAAACTTACAGGGATGTTCATGGTCAGTCTTGGCGTCTCACAATTGGTTCCAGTGTAGAAATCATTGCAGACGCACCTAAAATGATTAGTTAGATAAATGTTAGGCACATCTTGGCTCTCAATTTCACTGTTACGTTTAATATAAAATCTGCTGTACTTATCAGGAATAGGCGTGAAATAGGAATATCTAAACAAATATATTCACTTATTGCAGTCTCTCGGATGGGGATATCCACCGTTCTGACACACCATCTGCTTGGGACACGACGCTGAAAATATTACTAGTATTGTTTTTTCTCTCATCTCATTGTGACATAAGCGGAAGGTTTTTGAAATCGCGAGATCCCCTGGGCCTAAATTAATCTTCAACACTGTTTCCAAATAAAAATATTTCTTATATTGTATTTCAGCGAATTTTACATTGAAATCCAATGGTTGGTTTTTTGGAAGGCGAATATGCAATAGAGCCCATTGTAATGGAGAAATGTCTTGATATTTTTAGTTTTTGCAACAATGAGAATCTAATATTTCTTGTTTTCGTTAAACTCACAACTGCAGTTGTATAACAAATTGATGAGTTTGTAGTCGCTGAAGGTGAGGTACTTTCTCTGAATGATGGTCTTTATTATTTATATTTAATATTTATTATCATTTTATTCATTTATTGTTTACTTCGGTCGCTTCTAATGACAAATCAGTGCATATCAGAAGAAAACATTTTCTGACCTGTCCCATAGTGTTTCCCCAGTTCGGATCAGACGTGACCAAAACTGCTTGTCCGTTGATCGAGAAACTGACTGAATTTAAAAAAAATTACAACTATCTTTAGGAAATTTGTTCGTTTTAGGATTTTTTTACGCTTTGCTCCTCAATATGTTGAAAATGTTGAGTGATATTGATATATTGATTGAATAATATTGATTGTCTTACAAGCTCCGTAATGCATGTCACTACCGTAGTCATACGTCACACCGAAGTTGTCATTCTCGCTGTCTGTTAACTAAAAAGGAACACTCCGAGCTAATATTGAGCTGGACATTTCACATTGAGTAGTACTTATCATAATTATTATTAGTACTACTTGGAAAGTCTTTTTCTAACTTATCGAGTGGTTTCTACGGATATATTTTTATGAATTACCTTATTGAAGTTATGGAGGGTCGAAGAGTTTATAGCTCCAATGTTAAGTGAAACATACTGATCACGATCTTTTCTGAACAACATTATTTCCCAATATCTATCAAATTAGTTTAACAACAAATTGTAAGCAACTAAACCCCCTCCATATTTGGGCTAAATATGGCCCAAAAATTCGGCATTCACTCACCTATTCTGAGTGTGATCAATCGAAAGCGCATGGGTCATCTCGTGCGAAATGATTCCGATCTTTAATCAATCAATCACTAAATCAATCATCATAATGTATTGATCTACCGTATCGCAGTTAGCTCCAATCGATATTTCCTGCTTGCCGCCCTCCATGCCGAGGTAGGACCAGCATCCGGTGCCTTTGATGAAATGGAGCTGAAAATAGTCCGAGCTATAGTAAGGTGCGTTAGAGCTCCAGATGAGCTCCAGAGCATAATGGTGCTCCAGGATATTTTTAATAATCAGATCCGATTTTTTCCTATTTATCATCAATGATATTTTACAAAAAAAAATCATTACATAATTAGCTCCAGGTCCATTTTCCTGGTAATCGATACACGTATTCGCTGAGATCTTTGCTGCCGCTGCTCTAATCAGAGTACGAGTGGCTGCATCTAAAATATTATAAATCAAAAACAATATTTTTATCTAACTAATTGATCTGTTTAGGTATCCATCAAACAGTTGACGTCAAAACCGTAGACGGAGTCACAACTCCCCCCCCCCCCCCTAATGTTGTGACGTCATGATTGTCGGCAAACGGCATGCCAACGTTCATGAATAATCTAGAGGACTTCTGGAAAAGATTTTTTTTAAACAGCAGTAGGTTACGAACACAGTTGATCCAGATTTACCCCACGATTGGTTAAAGATTTTCCCAAATTCCCACTAACCAATAGATGAGTTGAACGAGTAGGATATGGGCGTTCCCTTTGGCCATTTATCATTTGTGATCACAGGAGCTCCTCTCTTGTTCCGAATTATCTAAAGATATCAAATTTAATTATTTATAAAAGTGTAAATTACTAATCATGCAAAACTATAAATTGATACACAATAAATCGTGTATGGTTCTTTATGGTGTTTCGGCCGCTCATTATAAGTCTAGGTTATTAACATCTAAATTTGTCCCGGCTTTTACCAAATCAACAGTATTCATAAGAATTACCTGGTTCAAGGCGAGTTGGGGCGGTTCCAGTAATTGGAATGTATTAAAATTCCAAAATGAGATTGTTTTTTGCCAAATGCTGGCAAAATTGGACAAATAATTCGGGCTACTATTCAACTACTACATTTTATTTGGAATGATTTGCCCAAAACGAGCAAAAATCCTCTAATCGAGGGAAGATTTGTGAAAGAAACGAACGATGCTTTTTGATCCTTGGTCGGCCACTACTTTCTCGAGAATAGCTCGATGCTTGGGACTCAACATGATATCGCCCTGCAGTAGTATGTAATCATTAAAGGAACTCCTACGAGAGAGCATTGCCAGAATGGAGAGTTTTAAATTAGCTCGGGTGGGCCTTTAAAAGATGGTAATCAACGGTCCCTGAGAACGAGCTGCAAGAGACTCTGACCAACACTACCATAGCCTATCGTAATGGTATCATTAAGATTCTACCGTACCCCATACAAGAACTGCGAGTACGGTCGGTTGATGGTCTCAATCGATGGCCGATCCAGTACGGTATTCTCGGCTCGCTTGGACATCGCCGCTTCCTGAGGTTACGGTAGTTGTCAATCGATATTTCATAAATGTTTAGCTATTACCTTGTCGCGGATCGAAAGGTCCGGAGTAGTGTAGACAGGAGTTTGCTCGGACAGTCTACGGAGAACCTGACAAATTATTGATTTATTTATCTATTTAATAATTACAACTTACTAATATTCAAGATTATTATTATTTTATAATAATGGGCATATAATTTTATTTTGTATTACAATTGGCGTTGCACTTAGTTTGTATTGAGGTTTTTAGTGGCACAACTTCGAACTAGATAGCGGATGGTCGCGGATTCGGAACCCATTGCTCAACTTTCTATTTTTCTAAAAGCTCGGCTTTGCGTGCGATATCATACATGATTCATTTATGATTTTAGCGTTCAATAAGATAAATCCATTAAGGCGGGAATTCAAAACTGAATTTCCGGGCTTTGATTTTTTTCAAAGGGTTGCTCCCCTTTTATTATATCAAAAGAAACGTACATCTTTGCTGTCTGTAAGTGCTTCGACGGTTTGGCTTCCGAGAGCTTGGCTGATCTAAATGAAAATATTAGGTTCTCAAGAAAGTTCTGATATATATTTACTCTACCTCATAAAAAGGAAAAACAACTAGGAATGACAACACATGATCGTCATCTTTCTTTAATTTTTTTTCTGTTTTTATAATTTATAAAAATTCTTAAAATAGTAAACTGATTAAATATCATAATTGTATTGTTTGTAAACGTTTTTCGCTTTACAATATGAATATGAATATTATTATTATTATATATTTTCAAACCTCTTGAACATTGATTTCCTTAATTGGTTCTTTGGCACTCTTCACGAATTCCTCGCGCTGAAAAGAATTATTATTGTCATATTTAGCCTTTGTAATATTGCTATTTTTAGAGCCTATATCTGCTTAGAACAATTTTAAATTCGTTATTTTGTTGTTTTTATTTTAAAGACAATAATAATTCTCTAATTGCGCACGAAATATGTTTCAGAGAGCATAGTTAGGGTTGCGAACAGTTAAGTTATTTGGTGAATACATCGGGTCCCCTAAAAAATTAGAGGTAAATCGCGAGCTAAAACTAAAGAGAGCAAGAGAGCACTGACACTCTCCGCTCTATCAGTGCTCTCTTGCTCTCTTTGAATATGAGAGAGTGTGGTCAGAGCGGAGAGTAAAATTAGATCGAGGTGTACCTTTAAGATATCGAAACAGTGTTCCTCTAAATAGTATTGAGTACATTTACATGATTTGTAAATTTATGATGTGTTCTTTCAATATGCTAACCGTTTGGTAAACGGGAGGAAGAAACGGCAGTTTAGCCGTGGCCACCATCGATGTGAAACATAAGAGAATCAGGATAAGTTCCATTTCTACAATAATATTTACAATATTATTTACATTTACAATAATACTTTAACAAGATAGACAATATCCGACGCCGTGTAATCATGAAACGAAGAACAATTGAAAAAGGGAAATATTCGATAAAAGCATATCAATAACAATGGAGGGAACTCGTAAAAGAGGCTATCGGATGGATTGAGAGGGAACGACTCTTCCCTTATATACGAACGTCTTTTTAATATTTTTTGTCGAATTAGAGAAGAAACAGCTTGATTATGTGGACAGTCAACAATAGACTTCAAGCTGTTCGTGTAAGAATTCACGAGAATAGTCATTATATTCACTCTGTACATGATGATAATCGAAGATGATTCAGATCTTGTGCCATTTCGAAATCTTTCTGATCTTTGATCTTTTGATCTGTTGATTTTCTCCAGACGTTTCTCGTCTGGAGTCGTTTTTGAATGTTTTTCATTTCAATTTAGCTTCAGATGTAATAAAAAAAACTTATTGAATAGACAACGTTTATGCTTCGGATTTTTATGGATTTTCCAATTATGCCAACGTTTCAGCTCCGATTATGACTTCCTTCACAAACTTCATCGAAACAGATTGTTCCTCCATTTAGTTATTCGATTTTTATTTATTCGATTTTATTTATTCGATTTTTATCGTTTCTTTATCGTTCATCATCAAGATCGTGTAAAAGATGGTAATAACCAAATCAAAAACAATATTTATGTGCACATATTCATAAGTACAGGTCCATAACAATAAACATTTTGTACCCCTCACACTCTCATTGACTTGTTGTTTCAAATGTTACCACTTCTTTTTGATTTATGATAGATTAAATTAAATTAAATTGAACTTCGGTGAGAAGTTTTCGTACAAACGAGGTATTTTTATTTTTCTAATTTCGTCAAAGGAAGAGTGACCTCTCTCAGTGGCCTCTCATTGCGCACACTATTGCTGTGTTCTCTAACAACGAGAGAGCGTAGAGGGTTGAAGAGATCGTTGACAAAGGTGTCAGCCCTTTTAGCGTAAAAGAATTAAATAATATCTTTCCAGTGATATTTTGAAAACATTTTGATGTAAATAGATAAAAATTTATCGTCGGAAAAAATTCATTGTCCGCGAGCTGACAATGAGATTGTTATATTGTTTTCTCCGCTTTCAAGAAAGCCGTTATTCATTTCGTTGTAATGATACTTTTGTTAAGATAATACATATTGTAAATATCATAATTTTCTTTATTGATATGGAATTAGTCATCTTTCTAAAAAATGGTAGTTTCTAGATCACGCGGTAAAGTAGGTCCGAAGAAGAGATTAGGCCTTCCGGACTGAATTGGACTTGAATTATCACTGTCATAGCAGTGATTAAACGCAGGACTTGAATAAAGGGCTCTACCTTTACCTTTTACATTTTCCTAATTTGTTTTACACCACTCATGCTAACCTAATAATAACAATTTCTCTCATCCTGGAGAAAAGAAAAACAGAGATTTTTCCCGTAAACAATTGAAATACAGCTACCATTTCTAGCTCATCTTTATCGCAATGTATCAATACTGGAGTACTCTGCAAGAAAACTAGCATGTTAGCTTGTAAGCTTTTGTTAGAAATAGTTAGAAGATGGGTTGCCAAAGTTTGCCCTACTAATAATCTAAGGGCAAGAACCGGACCCAGCACACCAAAGTGGAACCTGATAAAATTGATTGATTTATTGATAAATCTTGGAATATGTATTTAGCCGAAAAAAGCATCATTGATCATTTTATTCATTGAAGACGACAATAATTGATTTATTGAGTAATCTTGGAATATGTATTTACAAGGGGATGGTCGCTACTGGTCCTGGTCATATGGCAATAACATGACTAGGATCAGTTTTCGAAGCTGATTACGAATCAGTTTTCAGAAAGTGCCTAATCGACCTGATTTTCGAGGACATCGATATTGTAATTCGGAAATTTGTGTGGTTTCCTGCACAAACCGTCCGGGTGGGCTGGTGAATAGAGTTGGCTATTCGGGAGCGATTGCGGGCCCGCAATGGCATTACAATGGCATGACATCGCAACTACTACTTTATTCCTACCCTTCTCATTTTTGTGATCGGTCGTTATTCTCTATTCTCTTCACTTTCCTTCGTTCTCCCGTTTGCTTCCCCAAGTTAAGAGAACAGAGAAAAACGACCGATCACAAAAATAGGCCTGGTAGGAATAAAGAAATCGTTGCGGGCCCGCAATCGCTCCCGAATAGCCAACCCTACTGGTGAACTCATCTATAAACTCTCGCAATAGTTTACCTTACATTGCCGGATATTTTTGATGCAATCCAGATAGTTTGTGAAGGAAACTACACGACTTTTCGAATTAACAAGCTAAATTTCAAAATACCGATTTTCTCGGAACAAGGTGGATTAGGCATTTTCTGAATACGGATTCGTAATCAGCATCGAAAACTGATCCTAGACGTTATTGCCATCTCATATGGCCAGGACCAGTTGCGATTTCATTTTATTCATTAAAGACGACAATAATTGATTTATTGATTAATCTTGGATATTTATTTAGCCGAAAAAAGAATCATTAATCTTTTTTTTTTCAGTGAAGACGACAATAACTAAATGTTCTGAAACATATTCCATGGAATGATGATATCCTCAAGTCGCTCGTCATTATCGCAAGCAATGGAGAAATATCTTCGGAACCCAGCTGCTAAAGTGTTTTTAAATGTAAATATAATGATGATATTTGACGCTAAATTGATGATATATTGAAAACGTCATTCGACTATCTGAAAATTATAGGAATAATCAATCAATATATATATTTACTTTAATAAATAATAATTTTAATTAAAATAAAGATATTTCATAGAGAAAAGAATTCTCAACATTGCGTTCAACGATTGACTTCGGTTGCGGTGCCAAAAGCCACGAAAAGAAAAGAGACTGAGAGAAAACTCTCCTCGTTTCATGCACTCTCTCGTCTCTTTTCGTCCCTTTATAAATAACAGAGCACAAGACAATCTCTGAATTTTAATTTTCCCTTTCTTTTTAATGAATAGTTCTTCTTTTTTAGTAACTTAGTTTTCCCTAATTTTTGGATAGTATCAGATCTCACAGATCAATCAATAATTTAAGATCGATAAATTCTTGTATCTGGTAAAGTTCGTGCACTCTTTCTAATGGGTCATGCGACACCTCGTGCGGACTGATTGATCTCTTTCTATAATCACTAAGGTTGATTGCACATCCAATTGTCATCCCCTCGGAGAAAGGGTCTAGCAAGAAACAGTAGAACACGAATGATTGATGTTGGAAGGTGTCCCAAGGACTGGTGGAGAGAGGGAGAGGGGGGAGGGGATAGGGGAAAAGGAGAGAGAGAGAGAGGCAGGGAAAGAGAGGGAGGGAGAGATAGAGAGAGAGAGAGAGATAGAGGGAAAGAGGGAGAGAGAGAGAGAGAGAAAGAGAGTTCCTGCAGGGACAAACCGCATGTTACTTCAAAACTTGCCGGGTCGGAAACCATTTCACCATTCTTTTGATCATCTTGATTGAAAGACATCGACCAACACAATAGTGGACGATATGACGTATACCATGGGTCCCTTCGAAATATACACCCGAGCTAATTTGAAACACTCTGATCACGCTCTCTCGCTTTCTTTGTTTATGAGAGAACACTGAGGGGTGAGTAAAATTAGCTCTTGTGTCCCTTTAACTCTTGTCGAACGTTGTAAATAGTTTATCACCCTTGTAAATATCTATCTTTGATGTCTCTCCGTCACTCGTACGGATCACTTTTTACCTATCCAATTGCTTTACTCATCTCCCATTCCTTCATCTCTCACAACTTTTCACCCAGTCATCTACACCTTCTAGCCTCACTCTCATATCCTATTTCTCTTCCTCCCTCTCCCCAATCCTCCCCCCCCCCCTCTCTCTCCTCTCACTCCCTCTCCTTCTCCCCATACCTCTCCCTCTCTCTCCCCCCTCTCTCCCTTTCTCTCTATCTCTCTCTCCCACTCTCTCTCCTCTCACTCCCTCTCCCTCTCTCCCTCTCTCTCTCTCTCTCTCTCTCTCTCTCTCTCTCTCTCTTCCTCTCTCTCTGTCCCTCTCTCTCTCTCCCTCTCTCTCTCTCCCTCTCCCTCTCTCTCCCATCATCCATCCTCTTACTCATTCAACATAGACGTTCCCTTGTTGTTGTCTGACTCTTGGACAAATAGCTCCAGGCTTACTCTCCTGATATTGATTGATCTATGATGATTATTGATTGATTTATGTAGATTATTGCTTATTCATTCAAATTATTGATTACCTCCTCATTATAAAAATGACTATTACTCCAACCTAACACTTCAAGCGGGGAAAATCCATAGGAACGAAAAAAAGATTGATCTGTTTGATCCTTGATCTTTGCCGATTATCGATCGGTATTAGTTATATACCTGGAGTGTGATTCAAGGTCTCTCACTTCTTGTTCTTTTTCACACAGAATGGGGGCACATATGTTCGGAAGCTATTCGTTTCCTCTGAAGAGAAACCTCAGTTCTATGTTTTGGCACAGTGCCAAGAAAAACTCGGATTGTCTGACCCTCTCGTTTTTGTGCACTATATCATCATAGCTCTGACTTTTTTAAAAAATTCCAACAATTCATGTACATATATTCGTCCCTTCTACTATTTAATTGATCTCTCTCAGACAAAGCAAGTGAGAGAGCAATGCCAGATCTCAGATTTTAAATTTGCTCCGGAAGTGCCTTTAAAGGAACTGAAACCTTTGTCAACGGTCTCTTCAACGCTCTACGCTCTCTCGTTGTTAGAGAACAGAGAAATAGTGTGCGCAATGAAGAGACGATTAAGTAAGGTCACTCTCGCTTTAATAGATTTATTTCTCGTTTTCTTTCTTATAAAATAAAAATTCACTGTTCCCAATTTCGACAATTCTGTAAGATATCCTGTTTTATGTGGTGTTAATTTCTTGTAAATGGAATTGGAAATTGTAAAAAGGTTGTTAATTTTGTCCCATTGTAAAAATAAAATATCTCGGTTCTCTGACTAGTTTGAGACTTGAAACTTGGTTTTTGGGTTAGCGACCACGAAAAAAGCTCATAAACGAAGTTTCAAGTCTCTATCTCTACAAAGAACGGCGATTTTTGCTATTTATATATTTTTTAATTTGCTTTTTACACGATTTTCCGGGAAAACTCGAACATGCATGTAAAAAGCAAATATCTCCGTTCTTTGTAGACATAGAGACTTGAAACTTCGTTTATAAGCTTTTTTCGTGGTTTCTAACACAAAAACCAAGTTTCAAGCTAGTCTCTAACTAGTCAGAGAACCGAGATATTTGCTTTTTACAATGCTATTTACAAGTGGACAAAATTAACACCCTTTTTGCAATTTCCATTTCTATTTGCAAGAAATTAACACCACATAACATAGCAAACAAAATATTAACTTTTTCATATTATATTTTTAGATTTTCGATCTCTTTCGTTCGTCTGATCAGTTCTGCATGTCTCCGTCCTTTTTATCATTCCTTTGAAACTTATCTTCAATCGAAAATGGAGTTCTTATAAGATTTCTAATAAATTTCCAAGTGTAAAAAATCTGTAGATTCTAGATTTCTTTCTTTCGCTATTTTTACACAATAAATGCTCTGTAAGTCATGAATCACTATTTGTGTACATAGATAGAAAAAATTGAATACTTGTACAATTCATATAAATTGTCTCTGTTTTTTCTCCACGCTGGCAATGCTCTCTCGCTTTCTTTGTCTACGAGAGAGTATTGCCAGAGGAACATTTTCTAATTTCCTAGTGAATTCGCTCCATGAGCACCCGAGGTCGACCATGTTTCAAAATGCGTTCCCTTCCCCTCCCTTGGGATAGTTACGAAATGTCGTCCTCCTTTTTAAGGGCCATTGACCGTTCTCTCTCTCTCATGACTCATACATGAATGTATAATAGCATTTTTCTTGTTTACGAACGCCTTTCTTCTTTTTGTTTATTTATTTATTTTCCATCAAGTAAGATTATACATAATTCTCGTTGATGATGGGATACATCCAGGTGTTTCCACTCACTCCAAACTTCCGGTAGATCCAGCAGCATCTCCTCTATTCCTTTTTTCATAACACAAAAAGATAAAGAATGAGTCGAAAACTACTTTTTTTAATCACAACATTAGTAATTCTTCTCACACTGACTAAGTTCCATTTAAGATCATTACTAATATAGCTCGATTTATCGTATATAGGTGTGAAAAAGATTAAGTGTGAACCCACTTACTTTTATCATTGTGACAAGAGCATTATTCATTATTATATTATTTATTCTTTATTCTAATGCTAATTTGCGATAATTATACGTTTTACATCCAATGTTTCTAATACTGTATTTTCTCTATCTCCCGAGCTTTTCTGCCATTAGGGCGTTGCTAGAGCGGAGAATTTGAAAATCTCCGCTCTGACAATGCTCTCTCGTCTCCTTTCTCCACGAGAGAGTGTTGTGCGAGCGGAGAGTAAAATTAACACGGGGTGTTCCTTTAATCAACTAGAATCCTCAATCCACCTATACTATATCCGTCTTTGACCATTTCTCTCATGATGATAATAATGTTTTTGTATATTTATATCTTCGCATTCTCCTTCTTTCTCTTCTCTTCTCTTTTATCCATTCATCGCTAACGACCAATCGTGAACAGAATGGTCGCACATGTTGGGGGATGGGGAGAGAGGGGGAGAAGGAGAGAGAGAGAGAGAGAGAGAGAGAGAGAGAGAGAGAGAGAGAGAGAGAGAGAGAGAGGAGAAGGGGAGAGAGAAAAGGAGATAGAAAGAGACAGAGAGGGAGAGATGTAGAGTGGATGGGTAGAGGAGAAAGATGGTGAGATGAGGAATACACGGTCAGTTGAAAAGAACGATGTTGTCGGCAGAGAACATTTTGACTTCGAAGGCCTTTTTTTAGCGCCGATTGTGAATCTGTTGTCCAAATTTTCTGAATTTTCAAGACCACTTTCTACTGAAAACGTCTTAGTCTAATCCAATTCCACCTCATCCAGTTCCTTCATCATTTGTGGTTCAGGTTGATTGGTTCATTGGCGTTGGGATGCATTCACTGAGAAAAAAACTAGCTCATGTACACCAAACACCAAACGGTTAGGGTTTGAAACACTTGTATCTAAGAGTTCTCAGGGTAGGGATTTAAAACCCTTAAATACAAGTGTTGCAAACCCTAACCGTTCAGTGTTTGGTGCACAGGGGTACATGAACTAGTATTTTTTCGGTGAGTGTGCTCTCATATCTGAGAGATGATCGAGAAGAGTGAAGGAATGGTACCCAAAAGGGCCAAACGATTTAACAGATAGACCCGAATTGAGATGGAAGGATGAATTTCTAAAGAAAATTGGCGCTATGAACATTTCAAAAAAATAAGAATCTGTGACATCATATCGCTACAGATACGGTGATGCATAGTATGTATAATCTAGAGGAAGTGTTTAAAATGCATATGGGAAAAGATGATATTACTTCAACCATTTTCCATTGTCAGACATCATCATTATTGCAAACAAAACGAAGCATCACTTTTGCAGAAACTTCTTTCAAGATTTTTTGTAAACCAGATTACCTCTTTATCTAACTGACTATTTTTTACTTCTTATACTTTACTGTCTTTGCTGAAACATAACTGCATTGGAGAGGGGAGCCAAAAGCAATTCTTTGCCATATCGCCAACCGTTGCCGATGAGAGGGTGAGATGGGAAGGCAGAATTGGATCAAATTAAGTCGTTTTCCAATAAAAATGGCATTGAAATCCAGGAAATATGGACAATATTTTCCGAATCACTTTAAAAAATACTATAAGATCAATTCAATGAAAAGAAAAATGAACTGAAAAGCTAATGAAAAGCTCAGAGATCTTCCGTGTAAGTGATTATAATCTGATTCAATCGAGTGATCGATCCGATGTGAAGAGAAATATTAGGAGTATGCCTTTAAAGCCACACCCCAAGCTAATTTAAAACTCTTCGCTCTGACAACAATCTGTCGCTTTCTTTGTCTGCGAGAGTATTGCCAATGCGTAGAGTACGATTAGGGGCATACTTTTAAGTGATGATGATGTTGGAGCGAGAAATGAGATTGATCCTCTTTTGTCTGATTCAATCGAATGATTCACACTGATAATGAATATGAATCATCCTATTATCTATATTTCTTACCCATGCTTCATAGTTATATTCATTCATAAAGATATTATCATTATAATAATCACATGTCCTCTTCCTGTTTTCGCTGTGATTTTTTTGACTTCGTGTTGACTTTGAATCTGACTTTTTTAAACATTTCCATTTGCCAATCAATTTCACTGTAATTTGCATGAATGATTCAGTGAGAAAAATACCATTGCTTCAATCTTTTTTATTAGTTTTGGATTGTGTATTACTATCATGGCGCCGATAATTTCTTTATTTATTTATGTAAAAATTTAAATTTCTTATTTTCAGATGTTTTTGCTGATCATTCCACTTCTTCTCACACCCACATTGGCTGCTAACGGGCGTGAAATTGTAAAAATCGATAATATGACTTAGAAAATCAATAAATCGATTTTGAGGAAATCCCTCTGAACGAGTATCTCACACGATATGGATTCATGGAGAAGATCAAAGGTGGAGGTGCCGCTCATCTTATTGACCCAACCGAGGCCTTACTTGACTATCAGGTATACTGTAGGATACGATGGATCATTGGATACTGTAGGTATACGGTAGATCAAGAATACGGTAGGAATATCGATTGTTCTCGCTGTTCCATGATGTAGAAAGCCATAAGGAAGTATAGATATAATAGATAGTCGGCGAAAAGAAAGGAAATACATGAACAGAGATGTAGACTAATATAATAGATAAATCGTTATTCGTTTTAATGTAGACGGTTTTATTGTAGCATTAGTTGAATGACCACGTATTCAACAAACTGTTTTTTGTTTGAAATTTAGGGACTGAAACACGTCCCTAGATTCATTTTTTATGTTATTTATTGAACTGTATAATTCTAAACGTGCATACTCATTACTGCATAGTTTACACATAAATTGATGCAAAAATAAAAGTAAGTGGAACATCCCACGAAATTGCGAACATTGATTAATGAAAACAAATACAAGCTAAAAGCGATTTGCCACTGGCGAAGAACCTTCGCAAAACCGTCTTTTTCACCCGATATATTTTGAGATGTGCACTATGTAGAAATAAAGTTGATTGATAGAATAAAATAACATATTGTTTTTGAGCGCATGTACGATCTGCCGCAGACTGGTCGACTTGATGAACGAACGAGTCGACTCATGAAGACGCCTAGATGTGCTGTGCCTGATAAGGGAGCTTACGTCGATATGTAAGTACTTGGTTAAGTCCTGAAATTTAAAAAAATAAATTTAAACCTATACATCGAGAAATCAAGTTCTAATGATTTCATGATGTACGATACGTTTTGATCATTAAGTTTTGGTTGCTTATTAATTGGGTTAAAAACTTGGAGCACTTTTAGCATGAGGTAGTTCGGATTTAAAAATAATAATTTCGATAAGGTTACAATACGAACTCGACCTCGATTTTAAGTGATTTTAATCTTTGATCTTTCAGACCAAAACGAAAACGTAAGCGAAGTTTGCTGACCAAGTGGAAGAAGACCAATCTCACTTATTTGTATGTCAGATTTTAAGTATTAAAGACCCTGAGTAAATTTGAAACTCGCCGCTCTGGCAACGCTGTCTCACTTTCTTTGTCTGCGAGAGAGCGTTGTCAGAGCGGAGAGTAAAGTTAGCTCGCTTTTAAGTGTTGATGACTCTTCTTTTTTTGTGTAGCGAAATGAGCCAAACATATCAGAACAGATTTATTCCCTAAGTTTTGACGAAATTGTCATCGACAAAAAAGTGATATTGACTACACATAGAAAATGGAAGAATCTATTAAACATTGAATAAGTCATAAGTTCCAAGTTCTCAAGTCCTAACAATAATTCCTAACGTATTAAGTCATAGTCATGAGTTCTTTAGTGTGGCCAATCATCCTTCATACATGGATTATCGATTGGTTGATTCTGTCGTATGGAATTCCTTCCTTCAATGGCAAAACATCTCTACATTGACCTTCAGACCTGCGAGATCGATCAAAGATGCCGATATCATCATATCATTTCCGGTATTTATCGATTTAGTGATCGATTTATCAACTGAAAGTCGGCAAAATGGCGAATTTAAAACAAGTTGGAGTAATAGTGTTCGAGCACGCGAAACGACAGTACTTTCGTCTTGACGTAGCGGCCGAAACACCATAGGGCACATTGCTAGTTAACTTATTTAATCAAAAAATTATATTTAAAGTACATGCATACTTATTCTTGTATATCTATTAATAATATTAATTTAACTGGCTCACTGAGCGATAGACTTCATTGTTCATATTTGTCTTGACGACTCTTATGCAAATGTTGAAACATATTCCTACTTAAGTTTTTTCCCGCTTCGATCTTTGATGCACTGCGATCTGTTTCCTCACGATCTTTTGAACTTTAATCTTTGATCTATGCACGCCGGATATTTGATCTTTCTTGGTGTTTGATCTTTGATCTTTGTAGTCACCATACGAACATGCCAATTGCACGTCCAGTTTCGCCTCGCCAGATCTCGCCCATGCCTTCTTCCCCGAGAACGGTCGAGTGCACTTCAATATGGACTTTCGATGGGATGAACGTCAGTTGATCTTTGATCTTTGATCTTATTGGACTTTCAACTTTAAACTGGGGCCGCACTCACCCACGTAGCAGATCGAGTTTGGCGCACAATTAGCTTTGTTCGAGGGCTTTTGACCAACTACACTCAGATTTTCAAGATTCAAGGTTGCGTATACTGGCCAGGAGTTTTTCGTTCAAAAGAGCAAACCAATATATCCACCTAACATTTGGTCTTAGTTATGATTTCTCCAGCTGGCAGACTTCCGTCGGTTACCGTGCACGAGTTGGGTCACGCCATCGGTCTGCCACACTCTCGCGACTCTCGAAGGTCATTTTGATCTTTGATCTTTAATCTTTGATCTTTGATCTTTACTTTTTACTCTTTGATCTTTGATCTTTACTTTTTACTCTTTGATCTTTGATCTTTCAGTGTTATGTACGCCATGAACACGCCCGATCCTAAACACATAACCACTGTAGAAATCAATGAACTACGAGAGAGCTACGGTATGCATTGGACTGTTGATAGTTGATCTTTGATCGTTGATCTTTGATCTTTGATCTTTGATCTCTCAGGCCCCAAGGCTGGTCTCGGCTTCGTCGAGGAGGATTCCATCGTGCGAGAGACGGAAGATGAGATGAACACGCCGCCTGATCCCTGTAACGCGACAATAGACGCTGCCTTTCGAAGGCGAGGAGAGTACGTCTTCTTCAAGGTACGGTAGTCTGAGGGTACGGTAGTCTGAGAGTACGGTAGTTTGAGTGTACTGGGTCCTTTGAAGGAATACTATTGTTTTATGAGATACTACTCTTTTCTGGCAGACTTTCTTTTAAAAATACAGCATTTATAAAAAATTTTAAAATTAAAACAACGATCAAGTTATTTATTATATTTCTTATTTGAGGGCGGATGGATGTGGCGATTCACCCCGGACACTAATGCATTGGTTGGTAATCGATTGAATAGAATCAATCAATTCTATTCGGGAGTCAATCGAGTGGATGCGGCAATGGAGGTTGAAGATCAAGTATTCCTATTCACTGGTCAGTTACAATTTATACTTTTCAATTATTGATTTTTTACCCCCGGTGAAGTAGGTCCGATGAAGAGATTAGGCGGTCTGGACAGAATTGGCCTTGAATTATCACTGGCCTAGCAGTGATCTCCCGAAGGATTTCGTGTGCCTTGACTAGCGGGATGCATATTAAAATACCTATTACATTTTTTTACCCAGTCGTACATTTTCAGTTTCTGTGCATGAGAATAGTCGATGATGTGAATAATAAGTGTTTTTTGTTGAGAATAGCGAATGCTATCAAACTTGCCTAGACAGTGCTGTATTTGTGAAGAGCAAAAAGCAAAAGATTCAAAAAACCACACAAAAAGTCAGAAATTTATGAACCAACCTAATATTTTTGGAATTATTTTTGAATTTTTCAAGGATCAGAAGTTCGAGTGCAAGTCGGAGGATCAATGTCCGGAGCTGTCTCACTCCGTACTTTCGGAATACGGTAATCCATCGTTAAATTGATCTTTGATCTTTTGTCAGGCGCTATTTCAGAACACCGATCCTTTTCGAATTGTGAATAATAAAAAAAGAATCCGGGAAAAGATAGAAATAACCCAAGTAGTCCACGCTCAATATTTAATTTGATTTCTTGTGAAAATAGTGGAGGTATTGACTGTATAAAATACACTTTTTTATTTGATACGAGAGTGGCCAGTCTGAGCCACAATGAACTTCTATGTTTAGAGAGAGAGAGTCCAAGCGAGATAGTACATAGATCAGAGAGAGCGCGAAAAGGAAGGGTTTGAAAGGGGGGTTGATCGATAGAATATTTCTGCGTTTAGCAATAGTAGAAAGGCAATTGTACAAGTACATTTTATACGGACTATAATGGAGAGAGTGAGAGAGAGAGTTATCAATAAACTGTCCAGATCGCTTCTCGAAACCAATTTCTATATTGTTGAGGATATGTTTCACCATGAATTCTTTAATATCTTAGTTATACAAGTATTGATATTGATTATATTCTGTAAGATATATCCTTTATATATATAAAGAATCAAAAGTCTGTCTATCCGTCCATCCGTCAGCTCGGGAAGTGACTTTAAGCATGCTTTTCACACCTTACAAAGCTTCAAAAATCATAGCCATTTTGTCCGCAGCACCCAACCGGCACGAACGCTGCGGGACTTAGCGAGCATAATTCGAGCTAGTTTTTATTTATTTATTTGATGCACCTGTGACAGGTGCGACAGCAAATACAGAAACGATAAGAAAAATAATAGAAGTTTTAGTAGTTGCTAAGGCTAAACAGCCATAGCGTATGTCATAGACTTGCTGATGTAGATAGTTATCGGGATATTGATCGATAAATCGATAAATCGATAATTTCAGAGATTCCGATAAGATCGACAACGCCTTTGCGTGGTACGGAGTCAAGTTTGACAATGGACCCGGAATATACCTGATAGACGACACCAATAATGTATGTTTATTATATTATAATATAGTAAATTATGTATCCAACTTTTTCTTGTTTGTGTCCTATGTATTGTTCATTACGTACCAGCATAATAAAGTTATTATTCTTAAACTTACGAAACACTCTCATGTTTGAGCTGTAGGTTATCTAAGGCGCGATAATTAGAGAAATGTTTCACCATATGCGAGATAACTAACAATAAGTTGGCTTTATCTAGTCCTTATTTCTATCTCTTGAGAGAGTTTGGAGTAAACTAAACTTTCTCTATGGCAGTCCATTTAGACAACCTATCTCTGAAAGAATTTACTGGCAGTATGGGTGAAGAGTAACTGGTAAAAATTTTCACATCATCTCTGTGATGTGAAGCTGAATGTGAAGCTCTCCGCTCTGGATCTCTCGTCAATAAATATAGCGAGAGAGCATTGCCAGAGCAGAGAGTTTCAAATTAGCTCACGGCGTCAATTATTAATTTAATGGAACACCTCCAAGCAATTTTGAAACTCACCGATCTAGTTACACTTTTACTTTTTTTCTATCAGAAGAATTGTTTTCCCGTAGAATTATTGATTGTTCTAATATTGATCTACACTCACAATCAGGTGTATTATCGATTTGACGGTCATCGTCGACAGATCGTCCAAGACTCGAAGAAGAGTCGAAGCTTACAATGGAGCAATATTCCCAAATCTGAGGCTGCCTTCAACTATGGACCCAATCAAGGTTGATCTTTGATCTTTGATCTTTGATCTTTGGTCAGGTGTTTCAGTCATAATTTGCAGATCTCGTGTTCGTTCAGGGAAAAGTGGCCCATATTGTGAGTAATACGACGACGGGAAGGTGAGGAACGAAACAATTATATCTTTACATGAATTATGCATTACTCTGTAGTATGTAGGTCAGAAGGAGATATGAGTTAAATGAAAATATTAGCATCCTTGAACTTTTCCCTTGCAATGATGTAGAGTTCCTACTTCTCTAAATGACAGAAGAGCGAGGGAGTATGTAAAACGAGTAGATTTTACTCTGATTTTCTTTTCGTCACTTTTGAACACCCTTTTGCATAGAAGAGAGAAATAATAGTTTGAAATGAAGATTGATCTTTGATCTTTGGTCTTTGTCTTCATCGTAGGGGTTCTTTTAATAAAAATAAACGAGCTGGAATACTTTCGTAATATTCCTTTAAATCAATCTGCCGTATGCTCACAATCAATATTCAGTACTCGAATCGCTAAAGACCTCCCACTGGCTGATCTCTTTGGATACTGTAGAAAGAAAGCGGGAGTAATCGATATTCCCTCCAAGAGAGAGACCACCCATGAAGATCATCATCATCACCACCATCATCATCATCACAGTCGATCGATGCGATTGTCCTCTACCGTATCCTTCAGCCGGTCATTGATTGGTACGGTAGTGCTATTGATTGTTTTTGTGATTTATTGATTTTTTTGTAAATTGTTTTTCGGATACGGGTTCTGTACAATCTCACTTATACTCTGCCTTTCTGTTGGATAAATGATTATATTTTTGTAAACAATGCTCTAAGTGGAATAATCCAATGCTCCTGCCCCGAGCTAATTTGAAACTCTCCGCTCTGGTCTCACTCTCTCGCTTACTTTGTGTGCGAGAGAGTATGCCAATGCGGATAATACAATAAAATTGGGTGTACCTTTAAAAAAAAGCGAACAGAATTATCAGTCGATTGGCAGTTTCAAGATTAATTTTAAACATGATTCACAAATAAGCTTCTGACGCTCTATGGCTGCTCTCCGCACTAGCAATACTCTCTCGCTTTCTGCACCTACGAGAGAGTATTGCCGATACGGAGAGTAAAACTAGCTCGAGGTGTATGTATTTAGTTATTGAGATATGATGAAATACGTGCTGCTATAGCTAGTTTAATCGATGTGCTTTACTCGAGTCTTTGAGTCATTCACGTCTGCTATATCTATCGGCAAACTTACGAGGCTGTTGACCTCAGAACCTCTCCCTCTTGGATCTTTCCCTCTCCTTCTCCCTTTTGGATCTCTCCCTCTCCCTCTTGGATCTCTCCCTCTCCCTCTTGGATCTCTCCCTCTCCCTCCTCGATCCCTTTCTCCACATCTGTTCATCTACAACTTCTGCTGACCAACTTGGAGCAGAGGGAGTGAAAGAGATAGAGAGGCCAGCCGCTTTTTAGTTGTAATCCATCCCTCTCCCTCTGCCTCTCCCTCTCCTTCTCTCTCTCTCTCTCTCTCTCCCTCTCCCTCTCCCTCTCCCTCTCCCCCTCCCTCTCCCTCCCTCTCTCATCCACTCTCATTGGCTAAGAGGGTAGAGTGGTATTACACTGTAACAATGGATATGCACTGGACGCATAGCGAAAGATGGAAGAATACACTGTGTGGAAGATCAAAGATCAATGATTAGATCATTGATTGTGATGCATTATACAATCAGAAAAAAGGAATTTACGAAGCTGTTTTTACAGTTAACTTTACAGTTTGACACTCAATCAAAATTAAGATTAGGAATGATTTCTCCGAAGTGATACAAGAGGGTGCCCGAACCAATATGAAACTCTCCGGAAAAAAGCTGAGTTTCCAATTGGTTCGGGGTGGGGGTATAATCTTATTCTGATCAGCTATAATTGAAATTTCAAAGTCTTGTCTTGTCTTTCGAAAGACAAATGTGACATGCGAAATGATGAAATGCTGTGACAGTTGACACTATTATAGAATTACAAAAGTTTTGCATACATCACGCAAATGCCGAATATAGTAAACTTCTCCACCGTTGAGAAAAACGCACTCCAAAATTTTCGCCAAATTTCGGGAGGTTTTTCCGAACGTTTTGTCAATGCTTATAATTTTATTTTTGCTGAAAGCCCAATGAAATGACGAGAAAACGCCATAAAATTCGATAAAATAAACGAAAATTAAATGTCGCGCGAATAAGTGGGCGGAGTCAGAGTATTGCGCGGCAAATAGCGGAATTTGTATTGTTCGGACAGTTTTAATTCTATAATAGCGCTGCTCTTCTTTTTTTGCGAGGAATATGAAACAACTACTACTCTGGTATTTTGCCACTTAAAGTCTACTTAAACTACGTCACAGACTTTAAGTAGACTTTAAGTAAACTTTAAGTGAAAGAACATTTGACGAAATGGATTACAGTATACCACACCACTTTAAGTAGACTTACATCTCACTTTAAGTTTACTTAAAGTCTACTTAAAGTGGGAAAGTTTAAGTAGACTTTAAGTGGCAAAATACCAGAGTATTGATCTGTTCAAAAGTTGCGCTATGAAGAACCAAAAGAGGGCGGGAGACGCAGTCTTCTCATAATCTTGAAACCCAGAACGACAACTCAACATATAAACTTTCTCAAAATTGACGCTCTCTCTAGTTTTAGCTATAAACTCACAAAGTTTAAAAAAACTTGTCGCTCGTTATTCGTTCTTTATAATTGATTTTGTTTTCAAGGAGGTCTATCAACCCCGCTTCCCTTTCAAAGCATTTCTATATTTATAAGGTGAAACTTATAATATTCAATGAGTACAATTTCACAGAGCGGCCATTGTATAACCGAAAATAATAGAGTGGAAAACAGAGAGAGTACGCAGATGTGACAGTGCGAAGAGTATACATCATGATACCGTAATTATTTGGCAGAGTCGCGGAATAGCTTCTATCCGTCACCGAAGAACTTTATCCTGTCGATGTGCTTCATTGATGTACACATATCATGGCATACAATTCGTTAAAAAGTTGATCTTTGATCTCTTTAGTACTACTAGAGTACGGTATGGTGTAATCTCGTCGTCTGCGCTCTCTCAATATTGCATACTCTCTCTTCTGCTCTATCTTTTCAGTGGCACACCACGCTGGAAACGCTGAAATAGGGGCATAAATGAACGAAATGAAGAAACAACTCTTTACGATGACGACATTTCACATCTGTAACTATACAGTCATTGATTGATTCAAACCAAAGACTATCGCTCCAATCAATCAATACTCCATCAGCCAATCAATACTATATTTAACCCGTGACGCAATCAATAACATCTTCAGTCCTTCCCATCAATCGATATTCAGCCCATTAATCGTGTCTCTAGTCCACGTCTGTTGACCACACGAGCGACTGTTCTAGTCAGAGAAAAACTCTCTCAATTCTACATACTCTCTCGTCAAACTCTAACCGTCTCTCTCACTTTGCCACACTCTCTCGTCGCCTTCAACCATCTAAATTCTCCTGATCGCACGTTGTGACTCGTCGTCACTCTCTCATTTCCACACACTCTCTCGTCGTCACTCTAACCGTCTGATTCTCCGTGATTCGTGCATTCCGGCAGTGTTCAACAGCTGCTTCCCCTCTACTTCGGCAGGCCACGCCCCCTTCTATCTCTGAGATGACGCCTCTCTTTGCTCCATCTCAGTCCTGTCCGCATTCCAGCCTGCAGTCCGGTTCCGTCCTCGGTCCAGTCGTATTGGACCTGTTAGTCTACAGTAATCAGACCATATCTATCATGGACTGACTATACCACCCCTGGCTAATGCATCTCATAGTAACCAGATCATACCTATCGTGAACTGACACAGTACCCCTTTGTCTACAGTAAACAGATCGTACCTATCATGGACTGACTACAGCAATCGGGGGACTCTACCGTAACCAGGTACGTGCCGTATGCTACCGTATCCTCACAATTCCTCAACGCACTCTGCGGGTTGTCAGATGCACACTAGGCCTTCATCACAACCTCCTAGAGTGTGTCGAGGATGCAGGATTTATTGATTTATTGAATATTGAGTTCATTATTTGTTTATCGATTCCACTCGCCCGATTAATCGCCCCCTTTGAAAATCCAATTATCTTTACATTATATTACAACAACTTTATAAGCCGATTAGGCTGTTATGCGAGCTCAATCGCCATTGAGGATTTCTAAGATGCTATCGTTCAATCTATCATGCCTCTAATGCGTATGATTGTTAGCTCTAACTAATCCGTCTATCCGGACTTCAGCAATCGATAATGAAGTGAGAAAAAGCTTATGTCGTTAGTTTATGGGAGAAGTGCGATTGAGAGAATATTTAGTGTAAACCATATGGGACGAAGTAGAGGAGAAGCAGACCAGATGAGGAGAAAGATGAAAATGATGAGAGAGCACGCGAAATGAGAGAGTCAGATAACAAGAGATGGAAGGAGAGAGAGAGAGAGAGAGAGAGAGAGAGAGAGAGAGAGAGAGAGAGAGGGAGGGAGGGAGGGAGGGGGAGAGAAAGAGAGAGAGGGAGGGGGAGAGAAAGAGAGAGAGAGGGGGGGGAGAGAGAGGCAGGGAGGGGTGGAGAGGGAGAGAGAGAGAGAAAGAGAGAGGGAGAGAGATATAGAGGTTTCTTGGCGCTGTGCCAAAATATCTGACGAATACTCACAGTATTTCATGGAAGTTGACTTATTAGCACTTTTGTGTTATGGTTACAATTCATTTCATTTCTCTTATGCCACCAGAAAACGAAAAATTGGGGGTATGACAAAACCGCAACGACAAAAGCGCAAATCGCCAAAAACGACAAAAGCGCAAAAATAATATGCGCAAGCGACAAAAGCGCAACTCGCGATAACTTCGTCCAGAGTTGTCCCATCATGGTCAGGTTGGACATTTTGAACTCGTTAGGCTCAGGGCTATAACGTCAGTAATTGATCTTTGATCTCTGGCCCCTCGACGACAAAAGCGCAACTCTGGCTATCTCCTCTCACTGTGATGCTAGACACTTCGGGGCGGGCTCATACGAAACCTGGGGGCCTCCGCCATCCCTTAACAAGTTGATCTTTGATCTCTGACCCCTCGACGACAAAAGCGCAACTCGGGCTATCTCCTCTCACTGTGATGTTAGACACTTCGGAGTGGGATCATACGAAAGCTGGGGGCCTCGGCCATCCCGTAACAAGTTGATCTTTGATCTCTGACCCCTCGACGACAAAAGCGCAACTCGGGCTATCTCCTCTCACTGTGATGTTAGACACTTCGGAGTGGGATCATACGAAAGCTGGGGGCCTCGGCCATCCCGTAACAAGTTGATATTTGATCTCTGACCAATCAACGACAAAAGCGCAACTCGAGCTATCTCGGTTCAGAGTGATGCTAGACACTTCGGGGTGGGATCATACGAAACCATTGTAAACTACAGTAATCTACCGTAACCCAGTTCGGTGGGTCAGATCAAGTTCGGTGGGTCAGATTTCACTAAAAATTGTCGGAACAGCCACTACTTGTGCGAAATCATTATGAGTTATTGTAAACTACCTTAATCTACCGTAACCCGGTTCGGTGGGTCAGATCAAGTACGGTGGGTCAGATTTCACAAAAAATTGTCGGAATAACCACTGCGTGTGCGATATCATTACGAGTTATTGTAAACTACCGTAATCCACCATAAAAAGATTCGGTGGGTCAGATGACGTCCGATGGGTCAGATTTCACTAAAAAGTGTCCAAGTGGTAGTTCACAATAACTCATAATCATACCACGCGCATAGTTACTATTTGGACACTTTTTAGTGAAATCTGACCCATCGTACTTGATCTGACCCACCGAACCGGGTTATGGTAGATTACGGTAGTTTACAATAACTCATAATGATATCACACACGCAGTGGTTATTCCGACAATTTTTTTGTGAAATCTGACCCACCGTACTTGATCTGACCCACCGAACCGGGTTACGGTAGGTTACGGTAGTTTACAATAACTCATAATGATATCGCACACGCAGTGGTTATTCCGACAATTTTTTGTGAAATCTGACCCACCGTACTTGATCTGACCCACCGAACCGGGTTACGGTAGGTTACGGTAGTTTACAATGGTTTCGTATGAGCCCACCCCGAAGTGTCTAGCATCACTCTGAGCCGAGATAGGTCGAGTTGCGCTTTTGTCGTTGAGAGGCCAGAGATCAAAGATCAACTTGTTACGGGATGGCGGAGGCCCCCAAGTTTGGTATGAGCGCGCCCCGAAGTGTCTAGCATCACAGTGAGAGGAGATAGCCCGAGTTGCGCTTTTGTCGTCGAGGGATCAGAGATCAAAGATCAACTTGTTACGGGATGGCGGAGGCCCCCAAGTTTCGTATGAGCCCGCCCCGAAGTGTCTAGCATCACAGTGAGAGGAGATAGCCCGAGTTGCGCTTTTGTCGTTGAGAGGCCAGAGATCAAAGATCAATTACTGACGTAATAGCCCTGAGCCTAAGGAGTTCAAAATGTCCAACCTGACCATGATTGGACAACTCTGGCCGAAGTTATCGCGAGTTGCGCTTTTGTCGCTTGCGCTTTTTCTACCCCATTTGCGCTTCGCGGATTATGATTCATGAAGATACTCTCAAGCCATTTTATAAACAATTTAGCGATGCTTCAAACTCTCAAGATCAGAGGTTACTGTAGATAAAGATCAAAGATCAAAATGAAATTTTCTGAAACCACTCGGTTTCGAGTTTCTACTTATAACATTCACGCTTCTACACAAATGTTTTCATCCATATTCCAAACGATACTCGAGACGAAATATACTGTACTACTCGATGTCGCTCGCGAACTGCTCATGATAACAGGTTTACAAAATCTTCATTAGCATGGCATGAAAGAAATGTTAAAACGTTATGATTATATAAAGCACCTGAGGTTCTTCTCTGATGCCAGATCAGCCGAAAGTACGACTCATGGCATAGTAGTCGTTCAAAGTGGTGCTATCAATTATGACAATTCGGTGAGTGATGCCAGGTAAGTTTGCTCTCAGTGTTTCTATATTTGTACATATGTTGTTATATTCGTATATGTGTATTGTCGAATGTAGTTGATAGCCCTGTTGTATGTATATGTTAATTTGTCTTTTCTTCGATGTCGTGATAAATGATTGCAATCTTTTGTATTAATTACACATCTTAATCTATGAATTGAATTAATATTATTAAAGATGGTGGCCCGCTAATGTTCAGATAAAGCACTACACCCCTCTTATGCGAATGCAAAGTGATATGCGAAGAGTTAGCTCATCCTCTCGTCTACTCCATAGCGCAGTGGTAAACGTTCAGACTCGTTACCCGTTTGACGCAAGTTCGAAACCTATTGCTGAATTTCCTCAATTTTCAAAAAGCGCGCCCTTCCCTGAACCGGGCCTGATGGTTCATTAATGTTTCTAGCGATCAATAGACTAAAACATCACAAAATAAATAGTGTACTGTACGTAGAATAACTTTTGCTACCTTTCTGTCTTCACAGTTTGTTCACGAAAATATTCGTGGGACACCACCTTTAATAGATGTACAACTATAAGTATGCATGCACTTTAAATATAAATTGGCCTACTAAGCATAGTTTTCATTTCTATGAATATCATAGTTACAATTATGGTTATCAGCTAGGATTAATTAGTAACTAACAATAAGCGTAGTTAAATGATGGCTTAGGTTGTTCTCTTCTATCATATCCGTTATGGGCTTATGCATATACTTTCATCTATATAAATATTCACGATTGTGGCATATGAGTCTGCTTGCGTAAGACTCGACTAAAATATGTGAAATCTGACACAGTCAAAAAATCAAAATTTGGGGTTCGGGGTTCTCAATTGTGCTGATGACGATGACCATCTTCATTTTGCACCTAGAGCTTCCTTTGAATCTGCGTTTTTAGTAATTTCTCGTCACCCGATCTAGCTAAAATTTGTAGATTATTCGCCTAAGGGCAGAATTTGATGGCGATCACGCCTGTCCAATTCATTTTTCATGAAAAAGATTCAGAAATTTTCAAAAATTCAATTTCTCTGAAAGGCAAAAGATTTTTTGCGAGATACATAGATCGGATCGTAATGGCTTCATGTTTCTATAGAAACAATTTAAGCTAATTTGCATTCCTTATTTTCGAGACAATCAAATATTAGTGTAGTCAATATAACCATGTCACCCTCGATGATGAGTTCGATGAGTGAGAATATTCTTTCGCCTCATTGTCAGAATGGGCGGAGTCAAAGGGGGGGATTTCCCTGATTATTACGTAAAAATACGCTAAATTTGATCGAATTGAGGAACGGGGTGGGGGGGGGGTTAAATTGGAAAAGGTGAGTATAGATCACAATCAACATTGTCCGTAAAAAATGTACTTGTGTATTTGCCTTGCTACTAACAAGGAGTCTCATAGGCCTTAAGTCGGCGAAAAGCGACAGTTCATAGCTTATTAGAAAGCCCTTTCTCTGCAGATTAAGAAGGTGTGCTTAAAAAATCCTGAAGGGCTCTGTACACGGAGTAAAAAAAATTCAAAGTTTGGGCAATTTTTGTAACGAAATTGTCGTCTAATGACCATGCAATTGCCGTGCAATAATGTGGTAGTTCTGCGAGATACCTCTCCGAGCTAGTGGTGGCGCAGTGGTAAAGAAGTCGCATGCAATTTTTGTGCGGCGGGTTCGATCCCCGCCGACGCGACTTGTTTTGCACGATTTTACACTTGAATTTTTATGTTTTTTAAAATAATTTTCTCCTGCTTTTCTTTTTTTGGCCGGCTCGAAGGAGCTGCAGTCGGTGCCCATGCCGAAGCCTATATCAAAATGTTAGGTATAAGAAATAGCATAAGCATTAGCAAAAAAAGGAGGAAAAAAAGAAGTATCTTGAAAGATTCTGAAGAGTGTTTAGCTAATGAATGAATTGGAGAGGGAAAGAAAGAAGAGTAGATCAGACTATAGATGTATTGATTGACTTACTCTTTAGTTATTCAAATCTTTGAGTGTTGTTCTTTGTTTTATCGAGAGATTTCCAAAATATGTTGAATCTTTCAATCAACACTGGCAAACTTTAGGACAGATTGGATGCATGAATATCAGTAAGCACATTGGAAAATTATTTTTAAAACATAAAAATTCAAGTGTAAAAATCGTGCAAAACAGGTCGCGTCGGCGGGGATCGAACCCGCCGCACAAAAACTCTACTTGGCATCTTTACCACTGCGCCACCACTAGCTCGGAGAGGTATCTCGCAGAATTATCACATTATTGCACTGCAATTGCATGGTCATTAGACGACAATTTCGTTACAAAAATTGCCCAAACTTTGAATTTTTTTTACTCTAGGTACAGAGCCGTTCAGGATTTTTTAAGAACACTTTCTTAATCTACAGAGAAAGGGCTTTCTAATAAGCTATGAACCGTTGCTTTTCGCCGACTTAAGGCCTATGAGACTCCTTGTAAATGCTAAAAACAGAAATGTTCTATTGAAATCATCCCACTTTTCCTCCCTTCCCTCCTCGTTTTCTCTCTGATCTACATACAGTCTCACTGGGGCTCTCTCTCTCTCTAAACATAGAAGAGGCATTGTGGCAAGCTACTCTCGTACCGAATAAACAAGTGTATTTTATACGGTGAATAAGTAGAAACGTAAAGGAATATTATTGGCAGTGCATAATACTCACGTTTCTTGGGCACGAGAGTAGACTTGTCTATTTTTAGTGTTTCTAAAGTGTAGCAAGGTTTTTACGCTACACTTTATACGGACAATACGAGAGTGGGAAACATTGAACTCTTTGAATAGACGACGATGAAATCATTGAGCTTAGAAATGGGTTTACAGTACTGCAGGGCTTACAGTTTCAGTTTAACGTCCTTTATCAAGCACAAACCCATAGGGGAGGGAATGGTTGCCACCAACGACTGATTAGTCTGGGCGTGCTGAGGTCCAATACAAAGGGTACTTCTATTTTAATAAATTCTTCGTTCATTTTCTTGTGGTCAGCTACTGAAGACGTTATTCAAAATCAAAGCCGCTACACACTACAGGGTATCGCATTTAAAATATTATAATAACTTTTGGCAAATGCCACGTGGGAAAAAAACTTGAAAAACGCGCGCGCACGGCATTTGAATCTAAAAGTGACTTTTTTCGCCATATTTTTTTCCTTAGTTTCTTCCCTTCGCATTTATTTTACGAGCTTTAAAAAATACAATTTTCTTCGATAAAATAGTTCAGAAATGGAATAAAACAACACACGCAATTCTCACGCATGATATTCAATTTTCACGACGTATTTTTAAAGGGAGCTTTACCTCTCTCAATGGTCTCTTCATTGTGCACACTATTTCTCTGTTCTCTAACAACGAGAGCGCATTGCGCGTTGAAGAGACCATAGAGAGAGGTTACACTCCCTTCAAGGAATAGATGGAACGCCCGGGTCCCGGGCATACCGTGGTATGACTTTTTTTCGAGACATCGAAATATTTTTTGTTCTAGGATTTAGTTCTAAAGACCACAAACATCTCCTCCATCTGGAAAATATTTTTTGAGTTTCTGTGGGTTAGAACCTTTTTCTCCTACTCACAATATTTGTATACTATACTATATACTATATCATGGGAAGCCGACTTCAAACTTTGTTTTCGCAAAAATTGAGGAATAATGTGAATATGATTTCATACGAGATGCAGCTATTGGAAACGCATCGTTTGTTTCAATCCCGTTCATCCGAAAGAGCTCTTCATCCTTCCTCAATAAGCTCCTCATCCCTATTTCAGAAATGATGAATACCGTATTATTCTTGATGAATACTGTAAGTAAATTATTGTTACTTGTTCCTTTGATTATCGATCAGTGTTTAAAGATGGAGACCCACGAGTTTTTTTCGTAATAAGACTGTTCGGATAGTATGATAAAGATTCATCACACGAATCGAAAGGCATATCTGATATTGATTCCCGATATGTTTAAAGCTCACTATGAGCATTGAAAGTACAACTTTCAAGGCATGTAGAGAGTGCTCATCGAATTTGCATACTTTCTCTCTCATTTTCTCATTATCCCTTACGCCTATTACCATATAATATAAACAATAGCCAGCATGCTTATCGTGGCGGGAGTCAGTCATGCCAACTCATGGGTCCTCTTCTTTAAGGCTGTAATCTCATCAGCAATTCAACACTGTTTTGAAGAAGTCCAAGATAGGAAAGTTAGAGAGGTGTTGGATATATCGTTCAACACAAAATTCTCAGAATGTATGAAATCCTGCACAGAAAAGGTAGAGTGCATGAGCGTTAGGGTTAAACCTTTGCTCTTTCAAATGTTTTGACATTTCACAATCTGAATTTCGTTTTCAATTATGTAGGTAATATGTGATTGTTCTTCAGCCGGCTTGCCTCGGTTTCGTCCATTCCAAAGATAAGTCAAAATGCGGACTTCTTGGAACTCCTTATGAAGAGATGTGTACTAAGACCACCTTTGTACACATAAAATATGAATGCACATCTACAACATTGGCACCTATAAGAACTACCACAACGAAGTCAAGTTCAACAACAACTACAGTTAAAAGTACATATTATTACTTGTCTTACGAAATGTCTCTTTGAAAGCAATTTTTGCGACAGGGTACTAAAAAGGGAGGTTTCATATTGAGCGAGCGTACTGAAAAACTAACACGAATATATACTGATATCATTGCTCAATATCATGTACTCTTCTTTACACACAGATCAAAAAGTGTACTCTACAGTATACTAGACCTGTGAAGTGTTATATTTAACACTTTTCCGACATTTGCTATATTTAACATTAATAATGTTAAATATATAATACATCTCAGGCCTGGTGTACAGTGGAGTGCACTTTTTCTCTGTATTTAGCCTAAACACATAACATTATTTCACTCAGATTGTATGAGCTGCCCAGAACTATCTACAACTACGGAGTGCATTACCGCATATGAATGTGATGTTACAGCAATTCTACGAGAAGTAGATAGCTGTGTTCTTTACACAACAAAGGAGAATTATGAAATGCTGGTGAGAACAAGTATTTTTAATTATGAGAATATTTTAATTTTGTATAACATATTAAGAAATTCTTAATATGTTATACAAAATTAAAATATTCTTAATAAGAATAAAGTGAATTAAAAAGTAAATTGAGATTGAATTTTTCCAATTCTTTACCACTTTCTAACATCCTCCTGTTCGAGCTTCCTTCATATAAGATATACAGTATCGGCGTAAAGTCATGGGACGTTTTTTCTCTCATTTTTTATAACTTTTGATCCAGGAAAGCAATCAAGCTGATATTTTGAGTCAATGTGCAGAATTTATCAAGGAATATTACCATGATGTTTTGGTATATTTAAGTTAGTTCGTTATTGCGTAGTGATGATGCAATCGAAGTACACAATTTTGAAAATTCATAATTCTCTAGTTGAAAGTCCTGTTCATTTGAAGCATGGTGAGAGTGGAGACACACTGACGGCAAACTGCCTCATATTTGAGTCATAGGTTATCTAAGATAAGACAATTAGAGAAACGTTGTCTCAAATGTAAGATAACTTAGTTAGCTTACTCCAGTCCCCGTTACTATTTCGAGCGAGGGAGTATTATCCAACGTTTGTTTTTGAGAGAGTTAGGAGTAAGCTAACCTTTCTCTATAGCTGAACAGTTAGACAACCTATATCTAACAAGGGAAGTCTTTTAAGTCTCAGTGAGAGTTTTGAATAAGAGTATTTTTCCTCGTTAGGTATAGGTTAAATATGATGGGAGACAAAAAATTAGCTGCTGCCATGCACTTTCAGATTTTTTATAATTAATTTGTATTTTGTGAAAATGCAATTTTCAAGTGCGCATGCATTATTTTGACGCCGCTAAATTTTCACGGCTCTTTCAGGGGCTCCTTATATCATATACAGCAAGTCGCCTACGTTTTGTGAATTTTTCAACATTTTTTAAAAAATTTACAAAATTAAAAATAATTATATAAAATCTGAAAGTGCATGGCAGCAGCTAATTTTTTGACTCCTATCATATTTTCCCTATACCTATCGAGGAAAAATACTCTTATTCAAAAGTCTCACTGAGACTAAAAAGTATTGCATTGGTTCCAAATTCCTGGTTCCAAATTCTTGGTTCCAAATTTCTGGTTACAAATTTTTGGTTACAAATTGTTGGTTACAAATTCTTGATTCCAAATTTGCGTATTCAAAATTAGTGTTCCTCATAGTCAGTTCCAATGCATGCATTTACATAACTATGTTTGCAAATGTGCTGGTGATAATTCGACAGTTTCATTTTTCGTTTACAATTTGCCAGTTTCAAAGTGTCGAGTTCCAATTTTTAAGTTACAAAGTGTATGCCCACCACTTCGATTTTATCCTCACTACGCAATAACGAACTAGTTTAAATATACCAAAACATCATGGTAATATTCCTTGATAAATTCTGTACATTGATTCAAAATATCAGCTTGATTGTTTTTCTGGTTCAAAAGTTATAAAAAATGAAAAAAAAAACGTCCCATGACTTTACGCCGATATTGTACTTCACAGATTCATTGCGGAGAGAATTGGATGAAAGGATCAGAGGCTGCTTATTGTGGTAAAGATGGCATGTACTATTACGGAGAAGATAGTTTTCCAAATAACTGCCAAGTTACCGCCGGATTTAAGATACCGATACTTGGTAAATGAAATAATGGCTCTGGATAGCTTGACTCATGGCTTGGCTCAATCATGGTCTTGTTTCAAAATAAACCCTAACCTATCACCTAACCTATCATTGATCGTCGTTTGATCTTTGAAACACAACAGAATTTATTTATGAGCTGCACTTCCCCCATCTTCCCCATTACCCCGCTCTCGTTTTTACTTCAAATGTTATATTGTACTTGTTCCTTCAAATATTGTTGCATTTTTTTATGTATGATAAATTAAATTAAAATATAATGGGCACTTTCATCTTGAGTAATTAATTGTTCGTCTTTTACTTAATGTAACCATTCGATAAATGCTATTATTGTTGTTAAGACACCGGCTCAGTAAGATTCGAGGGTTGTGCCAGTGACCCCGGACATCGACCTCACCGATTTGGCCCAAAATTTTTTTATGGATACCCCCATGGGCCTTCGTCACAAAATGGGTATTCATTTGGGCTGGTTCCTTGAAACACAGATGTGGCGGGTTTTCGAATTTTGAAAACTCGATTTTCACCGAAAAAAATGGAGCGACCTAGGACCAATGTTAGTGTCGATTAATTATAAGTGTAAATAGACAACAAAAACTGGCTATACGACGGTCCGGAGATCCGATCGCAAACTGATTTTTTTACCTCCTCAAAACATTCTAAAATTAATTAAAATTTTAAAACAAAAAAGTGCAGTCCAATTTTTGCCTTATCTTATAGAGCAAAAAATTCCGCGTCGAATAAGGGAAAAAAAATCAAAAATCGAAGGACCCGTCTTTTTAGATAAATGAACCTGAAGATGACCCGAAAATATTTTTGTTTTCAAACCCCCTCATGTTTGTACTCATATTGAAGAGCTCGTCGAGTAGAACAACTTTCATGTTGAAGGTTCTGTCTGAAGCTCATGTGCAAGAGAAATACATGAGTTTTATTTATTCGCACGGTTGTTCACACAATTTTGAGTAAAACGAAAGTAAAATATTTTTGTGTACAAAGCGATTACGCCTATATTGTAGAACGCAAAAATACATACTTTCTTTATTGTTTCACGAAAAAAAATTGTAGACCCCCATGGTGAAAAAAATGGCCTGGATATTAGTATTGAAAAAAAAAGTTGTCGAAACCTTGCCATGTTTATTTTTTACATTTGAAACACATTTATCAAGAGTTCATTAGGTCGAAGGCTCTGTTATGCATAGCGATCCAATTCCTGCTCTTCGCTTCGCTTAGGAAGTTACATCCAACTGTCTTCCGAAAGAGGTCGCTCCATCTTGTCGGGGGCCTCCCTTTTTTCTGCTCCGACGGGGGAACCACTCGATCACGGATCGGCTCCACTTCGAGCACTCGTCATTGGCGAGCTTATGCACCCAGAGCCACTTCCTCTTCAGCGCTGTACGAACGAAATCCTGAACCAGAGTCATGCCCCGCAACCGCTCACAAGAGACATGATCGAGCACGGTGCAGCCCACCATCCAACGCTCCATTTTTCTTTGAGCCACGGATAATCGATTCATTTGTGTTTTATTCAGTGCCCAGCTCTCACAACCATATAATACCGCAGGTAATATACACCCATTGAATAACCTGCGCTTATGTGCCATTGGGATACCCTTATTAACCATGAATGCCCTATGTTTATGAAATGCCCCAAAACCCGCTTGAATCCGACGCCCAATTTCCCCATCATCCTTCCCCGTTATGTTGATTGATGCACCCAAGTACACCACCTTATCAACCAGTTTCACTTCCCTGCCTACCACAGTAACTATTCTAGGAATAGGCTTGGAAGTCATCCCTATTGTTTTATCCCCATTTAATACCAGTCCAACCTTTCCCAATTCCCTCTCAAGCTCCCTTGCCATTACTTGAATTTGCCGCTCATAATGAGAGATAAGTACAGCATCGTCGGCAAATAGGATATGAGAGAGGAAACGTCCGTTTACATTAATACCCTTATGAGACCAATTAAGATTACGAAAAGCCATATTGAGAACTGCTGTAAACAGTCTCGGTGATAAACAATCCCCCTGTCTAACTCCTTTACCGACCTTTATTTCCACTTCTTTCCCATTGACAACCACCACATTTTTGCTACGCTGAGTCAGCCCAGCCAGAAAAGTCACCACTTCAGATGGAATACCCTCCAATTCCACTGCTCTGAACACAGCTCCTGTGAAAACAATGTCAAAGGCTTTAGATATATCCACGAATAGTAGATACACCGGCAGCCTGTAATCGACACAGTATGCTATGACAGATTTCAATGTATGGATAGCATCCACTGTAGAATGACCTTGCCTAAACCCCATTTGCTCCCACCCCTTGTTTCCATCCAAAATAGACGCATATCTTTTATTGAGCAGCCCAGTCAGCGCCTTCTGTGTAACAGGAAGCAAACTGATAGGCCGGTAATTTTTGGTGAGTGATAAATCGCCTGTCTTGGGTAGAAGAATTGTACGTGAATCCCCAAATCCCTCTGGAATATTCCCCATCATGTTTTCAGTACTTTAAAATGAGTATAGAGCCATGTTTATACTCATTTTAAAGTACTCGTCAAGTACATCATTTTTTATGTTGGTCGTATTCTATGAAAGTCGTTTGTTCTCAAGATACAAGCGATAATAAAGATTTGGATCCAATAAATCTTAATACATGTATTTCTCTTGTACATAAGTTTCAGACAAAACGTTCAACATGTAAGTTGTTCTACTCGTCGAGCTCTTCAATATGAGTACAAACATGAGGGGGTTTAAAAACAAAAATATTTTCGGGTCATCTTCAGGTTTATTTATCTCAAAAGATGGGTCCTTCGATTTTTTATTTTTTTCCCTTATTCGACGCGGAATTGTTTGCTCTATAAGATAAGGCAAAAATTGGACTGCACTTTTTTGTTTTAAAATTTTAATTAATTTTAGAATGTTTTGAGGAGGTAAAAAAATCAGTTTGCGATTGGATCTCCGGACCGTCGTAGAGCCAGTTTTTGTTGTCTATTTATACTTATAATTAATCGACACTAACATTGGTCCTAGGTCGCTCCATTTTTTTCTGGTGAAAATCGAGTTTTCAAATTTCGAAAACCCGCCACATCTATGTTTCAAGGAACCAGCCCAAATGAATACCCATTTTGTGATGGGGGCCCATGGGGGTATCCATAAAAAAATTTGGGCCAAATCGGTGAGGTCGATGTCCGGCACTTCCTGGAATCTTACTGAGCCGATGTCTTAAAGGAAAGTGACACAGTGGAAATTTCATTCGAATTAAATTAATCGTTATAACTTTTTACGTACTTGGCAGATTGGCCTCGGTTTAATTTTATTATATAGTATGAACATTGGAGAAAATTATAAAGGTATCGATTATTACCTACAATGATGAAATGATTTCATCATTCTTGAAATGCCGAGGTGCGATCATGAAAATAGGTTTATTCTCAGGTAGATTTTTTCTGTGAGTGCAATTTTTTTGTGAGGAACGAACAACTATCAGTGAACATTTTAAGCCATTAATCACGTTGGTTGCATACCGCTCCGAGGAATTAGCTAATTTCGCCTGACCCATTAAAATTTCGTAAAAATGCCATAACTCAATCCGTAGTTGAGCTACAGCTCTCCGATTCAACAAGTATTATCGCATAGTCATGGGGCAGCACCATGTCAATTTCGGAAGGTTTCCGGCTCTTGAAAAGAAAATTCGAAAAAAATTCCAAACCATTTTTTGGACTTACGGTATTTCCCAGTCGGTTTTTCTAAAAATCCAAAAAGTTGCCATGACGTGCCTAAACATCTACCTAACACATCTACAAAGTGGCGAGATTACAGCATTTCAATTACGACTTTGCCAATAAAAATACCATTGGAAGTCAGAGTGGAATTTTGCGAGAAAAGAGACAGATAAAAAAGGTGGAATGTCCAATAGTGGAACTAAATTCAGGATACTTGTAGGAAATGTGTTTATTAAACACTTGGTTAAAAATCCGATCAAAATTGATATGAAATGCTTTGTTATTGACCCGTAATAATTCTCCATAGCGAAAGAAGTCAGATTTCGTACACTTTCACTTCCAATGGTATTTTTATTGGCAAAGTCGTAATTGAAGTGCTGTAATCTCGCCACTTTGTAGATGTGTTAGGTAGATGTTTAGTCACGTCATGGCAACTTTTTAGATTTTTAGAAAAACCGACTGGGAAATACGGTAAGTCCAAAAAATGGTTTGGAATTTTTTTCGAATTTTCTCTTATAGAGCCGGAAACCTTACGGCATTGGCATGGTTCTGCCCCATGACTATGCGATAATACTTGTTGAATCGGAGAGCTGTAGCTCAACTACGGATTGAGTTATGGCATTTTTACGAAATATTAATGGGTTAGGCGAAATTAGCTAATTCCTCGGAGCGGTATGCAACCAACGTGATTAATGGCTTAAAATGTTCACTGATAGTTGTTCGTTTATCACAAAAAAATTGGACTCACAGAAAAAATCTACCTGAGAATAAACCTATTTTCATGATCGCACCTCGGCATTTCAAGAATGATGAAATCATTTCATCATTGTAGGTAATAATCGATACCTTCATAATTTTCTCCAATGTTCATACTATATAATAAAATTAAACCGAGGCCGTTCGGCCAAGTACGTAAAAAGTTATAACGATTCGAATTTTGCGTCCATACTTTTGCACGGTACTGTAGGTTTGCATGAACATAATTTTAAAAAATATAGTACCCTCCGCCTTATTTTCAACCCTTGTGCATGAAACACCACTACATTGGAAAAAATTGACATTTATGTATTTGAAAAAATACAATGACATTCATAGCATACGTAGAATTAGTATATCACAATCAATCAATCGATAAAAATCAATCAATACAAAGCAGTAAAAGATTTACGAGAAAAGCGATTTGAGGAACGCATAGGAGATCTTATTTAGATGTACAGGGGCTATGAAGATGAGATAGGACAAAATAGATTATGAATTGTGATACTGTAGGGAGTACGGTATGGGTACGGTATTTTAGGTACGGTACTGATATTGTAGGGAGTACGGTATTTCCAAAATATGCAAATGGGACAATCAGTGAATAGAAACAAATTGCACGATAAGTTTGTGATAGAGTGGAGGAAAACGGTGAGCTTGCGATTACGATATCGGCAGGGTTACGGTATCGATCAGGATCTAGGCGATATCGTAATCTTGCCTTTTTAGTTTATTTATTTAATAAATATTATTAAAATGAGCTTTAAATCGACAAATAAACATCACAATTCTCCGTCATGCCTGTTTTAGCCTGCATAGCATACCATCAGTCCTTAACATTCTTTTTATATTTAAAAATAAGTAATTATTATATTTATTTGTCTTTGCTCATTTATCGATACTCGAGAGAACACCTATCTTCATCTAATTCGAGCCCCATATGAGAATGCAGTTGCGTCAATTCACCGGGTGATTGGCTAAAGCTTTAAAAAAGCCAATTCTATGAGTTCATTTTCATGTCTACTATGGTCTATTTCAATTTTAATTTATCCAATTTTTTTCATTTTTTTCTCTAGATTTAATGCCATGCCTAGTGATGTTGCGTGATAATATCATTGTAAATAATCAATAATATTAATTAAATGTAAAAATAACCTGGTTGGAATCCGAATCGAATCCACGGTCAGAGAAACCGGTGTTGGAATCATCCGGATTCACGGCGAAGACGGCAGCGTTGTTCACAGCTTCAACGATAGTATTTATAATTTTTTTAAAATAAATTTTACATACTTATCAATGAACCAATACATATTAGGTTGGTGCATAAGTTTCTTTACAAAACTTTGGTCCCTCGTATACGAGTCGTATTTCACTCGTTGTTTATCGCCAGGGCCTCAACTCTAAACCTTCGAGAGACACTTTCTCCCCCTGCTTACATTAGGGTTGTTTTCGCGTCAGTCCATCTAGTGGTCAAGCTGAGAATGACTCGTTTTTTCATACCCGATCGAATTCACCTCCGCAACGTTATGTTGTTCCTCTTCCTCTCCGGTTTGAATCCACCCGAGACTGAATGCCGCATAGCAGAAGTCTACAAGCCCACGGTGATGCTTTGGTTCTCCAGGTTTGAGAAAGACGATTTTTCCCTGGTTGACCGCAATGCCTGTGAAGTTGGACTTGGATAAGCTGCGGAAAGAGGTAGACGATGATCCCTATCTAACCACCCGTGATGTAAGCACTACCCTTGGGACTGATCAATCGACTATCGTTCGAGGAATGGCGACGATCGGAAAAGTGTTAAAACTCGTTCGATGAGTCCCTCACAAGTTGACCGATTTTGACCAGAATCGAAGGGTTGATGCAGCAGTGTCTTTTCTAACCCTAAAACGCCGATTCGACTGGCTAGATCATGTCATCACTAGGGATGAAAGATGGGTCCTCTACGACTATTATGAGCATAGGCGCTAATGGGTTGATGCAGACGAGGCGCCAGCAGAAGTGCCAAAACCCGATATTCACCCCAGGAAAATCATGCTTTCGATTTGATGTAGCGCCATAGGTGTTTTGTGTTGGGAGCAGATATTGTGCGTATAAAATGTACTTGCATAAGAAAATGACACTATGCTCTAAAGAACGGAAGTCTGAGCGAGTTAGATCGCCTGATCGAGCTAGGATAGATCTCGCCCCGCCTCTCGATTGTCTCTCCACTGCCTCTCCCTAACCCGGCTTACCTACGCCTCGCGCTATGTAATATATAAAAGAGATCGCATAGTTCCAGGACTATGAAAAACAAGAAATAGTCTCTTCTACAAATATAACAAGTGATTTTTATACGCTCAATACCCCAAGGCCAGACTGTAACCGCACAAGTATATGTTACAGAGCAGAGAAAATTGAAGGCCCATCTCGAATCCGCCCGCGGGAAACAGCCTGAAATCTATTTTCAGCATGATAACGCAAGACCACTCATTGAAAGATTAACCAAGGCTCAACTGGCAGGCAATGGCTGGACTGTCCTACCCCACCCACCGTATTCCCCCAACCTTGCCCCCTCTGACAGCCATCGGGTTTCGACCCTCTATCACTTGCTCAGTGGACTACACTTCGATAGCCATGCCAGTGTCGAGAAGGAGTAGGCCAACTTCTTCAAGTTCCTGCCCGGAGCTTTCAGGCATGATGGGATCTATAAGTTGCCCGATAAATAGCGCAAGACTACCACTACAGAAGGGGCCTACTTCTAAGTTGAGCCGACGCGTGCTTATCTTGTGGCAGATAAATATGCTCGTACTTCATTTTGTAAAGAAACTTATGCATCAACCTAATACATGGGCGAGGTACCTGGAGCTCGATTCTACAGAGGGTATTCGAACGAAAAATGATTAATTTTACAGGGGGCCTTCACTTTTTCTTCAAAAATTTCACCTAAACGTCATTTTTTGAGAGATAGAGGTTTCTTGGCACTGTTAGAACATATCTGACTAATAATCACAGTATTCCATTGACGTTGACTTATTAGCGCTTGTTTTGTATGGTTGCAATTCATTTCCCTTATTCCACCAGAAAACGACAAATTGATACACAGTCCCGCTCACTCGCGCTCCCTAACAAACGCAAACGAAAAAGGCGGGGCATGATTCATGCAGATGCTCTCAAGCCATTTTCTACACAATTTAGCGATACTTCAAACTCTCTAGATCAGAGGTTACTGTAGATCAAAGATCAAAGATCAAAACCAAATTTTCTGAAACCGTCGAGTTTCTCGTTACAACGTTCACGCTTCCACACAAGTGTTTTGATCCAAATTCCATTCGATACTCGAGATGAAAGATGCTGTACTGCTCGATGTCCCTCGCGAACAGCTCGATAATAGGTTTACAAAATCTTCATTAGCATGGCATGAAAGAAATGCTAAAACGTTATGATTACAAAAAGAACCAGAGGTTCTTCAATGATGCCAGATCTGCTGAAAGAAGGACTCATGGCATAGTAGTCGTTCAGAGCGGCGTTATCAATTATGACAATTCGGTGAGTGACTATAATGGCATAAACTACGACGTTATGCCACATGGCATCTCTGGCAATTCGAAATTCGTCGTTAACAACAATAACGGTTTAATTACCCAAGTTTGAGAATGGGATTCAAGAAACTCTTCGGTCTTGGAAAGTCAAAGGAGGAATCAAAGATTCGTGATACAACTCATGAACGTACATTTGGAGTTAATGATCTATGTACCTTCATATTATCGATCGAGTGGGAAAAGAAGACCAAAATGGCCACAATCATGTCCAGGACACTCTGCACAGTTTGATAGTGACAATGAATCGATTGGAGTTCGAACTGATTTCAATATCAGTCGAAGAAGTAAAAGAGGAGATGATAATAGAAGAACCAAACCTATTCTTATTGATCATATGGATAATCTCGATCGTAAATCAATTCGTCTTCGTTCTTCTCAAAGACATTCGGATGATGAAAGAAGAAATGAACATTATCATTCAATTATTGAAGATTCAGATAGAGAAAATCATGTTGTATTTGATGATAGAAAGAGTGACAGAAGGGAAGTTGAACGTCTATCATATCTTCTACGTAGAATGAAAGATGAGAATCGATCATTGAAAGAAGAAAATCGATCATTAAGAAAAGAAAATAAAGATCTCCATAAGAAATCGAATAAAGCTGAAGAACAATTCTCGTTGATTCTCAAACAAAACGCTCATCTTCATTCAGAGAGAAAAACTTTTGGCTGAGAAAAATAACATGACGAATGGATATTTGTCTATGAAGAATCAAAGTCATTATCATTATCCAATGTTCCAACCTCCTCCTTTTCATAATGGTCAATTTCCATCATTGAATACAACATGGAGGGAATCACATGCAGGAACATCTTCGGCCATTGACAGTAGTAATCATGATGATTTGAGTTTGTGTGGATCAGCAGATACATCACTCCGTCCATTCAATCATCTTAATCATGATCAAATTACTCTCCAAACATCTCTTCAATTTCCTTTTTCTCAAAATGAAAACTTTCCCGAAATGCCTCGTAGTAATGACGATTTCGATCGTTTATCTCTTCAAGCGATGGAAGTACTCCATGAGTCATCGATGTCATCAAATAGAAGATGTTAACTCCGGTATTTTTTGTCCGTGGGGTGCGCCGTATAGAGGCCAAATCCCGTGGGGCACGCCGTAACTCCCACACCGTGGGGTGCGCCGTAGCACTTTCCCATGGGGTGCGCCGTATGTCATGTGCGCGCCCCGTCGACCTACTGATTGGGAAGGCTTACTGTACGAAATTTCATCCAACGCGTGCGCGCGGAATTTCGTTTCTAGCAATTTGCTTAATAAATAGGATTTTCTCTTTGTTTCCCGATAGATTCGAGTTTATAGTGAATTGTGCGGAAGGTGCACATCGTTTGACATGTGCTGCTTCTTGTATCACCATATCTTTTGCTTGTACGAATGACGTATCACTGACAAATTTTAAATCTTTCGTATTTAGGATTATCTCTCAATTTGTTCAAGACGTCTCGTCGTGAATACTCGATCATGGCCGATCCACGAGGTATTATATATTTCCATTCGTTATTTGAATTACGATTTCTAGTTCATTGGTGTCATTATCAAAGTAGTTCCTGTTCGTCGTCGACTGTGATGTGTTTTGAATATTGTGATAATGCGCATTAATTTAATTGAACTCTTCATTTCTTTTGCACGCATTAATCCTTCTGTAACGATTTGTGGAGAATATATGTTACTCCAGGACTAATAATTTCGAATATCTTTTATCGGTCAATAAGCAAAAGCTCGAATTGTCCGCTCGTTGATTAGCTCCACTCGGAATTCATTTAATAATATATAATCATGTGTTATAATCATGACTGTTCAGGTGCAAGTGTCGAATCGGCGAATTCGATGTGTTGCCGTGCCGTGTGAGTCAATTTTTTTCAATTGTTTTGATTTTATATATGTAAATATCAGCCGAGGAGGGAGAAGGAGAGGGGAAGAGCGAGAAAGAGATATACAATAAGTTCACTTGTCAACACAATTATTGATTTTCTTCTGTCTACAGGGTGCGCCATAATTACCCGAACTGTTGTATTCATGTGTTTCTCCCCTTGGGAATGTGACTTGAGTGATCTGGTTAATGGCAAGGCTTATCAAGACTATGGGCAGTAGTAATGCACTAGCGAATCTCGCTTTGGTCTCTTTTAGCTCTGACACGGGTCTCTTCTCATATGCGACTGCCCATTCCCGCAGGTTGTTGTCATCGAGTTCGTACCATTAAATTAATATTATTAATAGATGTACAAGAATAAGTATGCATGCACTTTAAATATAAATGTTTTGATTAAATAAGTTAACTAGCAATGTCCCCTATGCACAGAGATTAAATTTACCCGAATGCCGTTAGTTGGCGAACTATTTGCCCGTATTCAGACAAATGCTAGCCTGTATATGGGCAAATCGGTGGTTTTTGGGCTACCATTTGCCCGAATGTGGGGAAATCGTGTACTCAAGTATCGTAAGTTGGCAAATCTATTACCCATATTTGGGTAAGTTTGCTCTCAGTGTGGTGTTTCGGCCGCTACGTCATGTCTTGAGAAGGGGAGCCTTGAGGGAGTCGAGGTGCTTGGTAGAGGACATCTTGGCTTGCAACACCTCCAAACACTGCAGTCGAGGAGATTGAGATCGGGGGAGTTCAGAAGTCATTAAATGTGATGGATTTTGGTGAGTTCATGGGTGAAAAATGACGACTGGGTCGAGTTTGTCATGTGATTGGGGACATAATCCTGCCGAAAGGTCTAGTGGTTCTGACCGAAGAGGGCATGGTATCGGAGTAGAAGCGCGTATTCGAGGAGGTGCTTAATACGCGTTATTGATCTAGACTCTTGGAGTGGCAAAAACGAGAGGGCACTTTCCAGTTGGGCAAACAACAGCTAAATCCTTGGCGTATTGTGGATGACTGATATAACCCATGACCAGCTCTCTTGTAGGATTCTTCAGTACCAGAGGCAAAGATTCTGTTGTTTAAAGTATGATGCACACCAAAACTCTTTATGATATTTAAAGCGCTATTGATTTTATTGATGATCTTTGATCTTCAGCGTTTGATCTCCTCTCTGAGAACCACTAAACGATTACAGTATCTGGTCAAAGATAAAAGATCAAATTTCGCTTCCAGGCAACTATGTACCTCAAGTAGATCCGAGCGTAGTGTCCACCAACGGGGGAACAATACCAATAGAATATCATTCTGGTGGTTTGGTGCCGAATGGTTTTGGTCATGCGTATTTCCATGAAGTGATATCAAGGGGGAACTCGGTCTAATCGACCGCTACCGTACCCATGAGGTATTCACTGTTTTGAATTGGATAATGATGTTGTGGGTAGTTACTGTAGACTGTTACCGGTTAGTGGTTATTTGTTGTTTATCATTATTTTGGGGTAAGCAGACTTGCACTCCTACCTGTGAGCACCTGAGGTCGGACAAAAAATTGTGTCATGACCTCGAATTGAAGAAATGTGAACGTCAACCATTTCGTCAATCACTGATGCCCCAGTCAAATTATGAAAAGATGTTGCTGGTGTCCCAGTCTTTTTGCTTTGATTAATTGATTTAAAAAAAAATTTATTCCCAAAATGCCAAAACAATCCCTGAACCACTGGTACTTCTGATTCTCCCCGAGGACTAATTCTCACGAGGGCGCTAATTTCCAGATGTGCTTGCACTCCTCCCTTGGTATTGGTTGTTCGATTTATTCGTATAATGGATGATTCTTATTCTATATAGCAGCGTAAGCCGTCACCGCTATAAGTGAGCCAGCGATAATTGTCACTTCATTAAGTGAGTCGAGTGGGAAACGAGAAATGCAATAGATTTTGCTAGGAACGGGGATTGAACCCCAACACCGATTAACAGTCAAGCGCGTTCACCACTCGGCCAGATCAACGAATGGGATTCATGCGAATGAGAGTGAACTATCATTGTGTATAGCTCATTAACTTCGGACCGGTTCATTGTGTGCCGGAGTGAGTGAAAATTAGCCTACAGTACTTCGCAAGCTACAGTAATCATCGATATCGACCTACCGTATCACCTTCTTACAGTAAATGAGGATATAGATCTACCGTACCCCAAACGTTACAGTAGCACGTGTTAACCAAGACTTGGATTTTGTTAGTCATTTCGTCACGACTTGGTCAGGATACGATCAACAGTACCACATCCGTTAAAGTAACCCGTAGGTCGAATAGCTAGGTTATCGGTTTTCTACCTATGTGCTACCTGAGGTCGGTCAAAAATTTCCAATCACTGTCAAATTTTGGGAGAAGGGTGTCCCAGCCCTTTTACATGATTATTTAATTTCTAATATCAATTTAATCACCAAAATACCGAAAATATCGCTGAACCACTGGTACTTCTGATTATCCTAGATCAATGGTGCAGCGCTCAAGTATTCTTGCACTGCTTCCATGGGGTTATTGATTGATCTATTAATTCGGATGATGTATGATTATAGTAGACTACTATTGGATTACGGTGTAGTGATTGTAGTTCATTGCCTACTTATTATATTTTTTTATGATATGAATGGTAACTAGTGGGCAAGGATTTAATTATTGGTTTATTTATGAGCGTACGGTACACTGACGGCAAACTCTCTCATATTTGAGCCATAGGTTATCTAACATGCGACAGTTAGAGACAGGTTATCTCATATGTGAGATAACTTAGTTAGCTTACTCCTGTCCCCCGTTAAAATCTCGAGCGAGAGAGTATTATATAACGTGTCTTTTTTGAGAGAGTTTGGAGTAAGCTAACCTTTCGCTATGGTAGTCTAGTAAGACAACCTATCTCTAAGAGAATTTGCCGTGAGTGTAGGGATGATGTGTAGCGATTACGGGCTCGAATCTCGTAGAGCAGCGTTACATCCCCGTCTTTTCATTCCCTTTCACACTATTAGTCATCTCCCTTCTTTTCACTGATCTTTCTCTACCTCTCTCATTCCATCTTCAGAGGCGTGGTCTTTGGACTACCTCCCTTTAGAGAGAGTTCAGGCGAGGATGGGGAGAGGTCGCTTTGTTTATGTATCTTAGTCCTTTTTGTTATTCTGTTTTCTTATCTATTAAAACCCCTACTTTCTAGCCCCATGCCTAGGTATCGAAGGTTAGGAGGAGTTTATTTCTGGTTTATTGTAATTGTAGATAAATAATACCTTTATCCCCTCTTTAGTATTGGTTTACACGACCAGGGGTTTAGTACCTGCGTCCCCGTTTCAGACGCTCATTATCGCAATGAGTGGGGGACGTAGGATATTACGGCAGATATCGAAATGGGAACTTTCAATAAATCAATAGTTATGAAGTTACTATTGTATTCGTTTGAGGCACTCGGACAAGTTGCCGATTTCGAACAGAAGATGGCGAATGCTCCTTGGCGGAAAGAGATGGAACAGGTAGATTACGATATCATGAATCAATAATGATTTTTGAAATTGAAAGTACTACGGTATTATTGTTTAGCAAGCGGCCGAACGTCGAGAGATCGAGGCAGAGATAGCACAACTTCAGTCTGATATCAAAGCTTTCGATGATGAAGAGGAACGAGAACGAATTGCTGGTATGGATTGATTACCGTAGCAGATTACAATTATCGCATTAGTTACTGTAGTCTCAGTTCTCAGTATTCCTGAAGATTCAATCGATAATTTCAGCTAAGAGCGAGGAGAAGTTACCCCGTAACGATTTCTGCTAACAGTTTGCGAAGCTTCAGGTGAAGAACGCAGAGATGCAAGCGAAGCTGGCTGTAGAAACTGCTACGTTGAATGAACTGAAGGTATTTGGAGGGCTCCTGTAGTTGATGTCAGGGGCTACTGTAGTTGATGTCAGGGGGTACTGCAGTTGATTACCATACATTTTCATACCCTCACAGTGTGAGGATTGACCCACTATATACGGCTCATTTTCAGGGTCGACCCACTATATAAAGATCATTTTTATGTGAAAGATTACAATTTAAGCGAAAAATAATGATTTTTCTCAATCGACCCACTATATAAAAATATTTCGGTGAGGGCACCGAAAATGTATGTTGATTACTGTAGTTGATGTCGGGGGGGGGGGGGTACTGTGGTTGATGTCAAGGGGTACTGTAGTTGATGTCAGGGATACTGTAAACAGGGGGTATAGCTAGGTTATCGGTTTTCAAAATCCGGTCAGATTTTTCGCTTTTTTTCAAATTCGGCTCAAAATCAGGTCAGGTTTTTCGATTTTTGTGAAATTTTGGCTCAAAATCCGATCAGGCTTGGTACTTTGCAACTTATTTTTCGACCCATGTTGCAGGAACAGGAGAAGCAGCGTCGTTTGCTCGAGGACGACACCTTCCCGTCCCAGATGGATTGCACTCAGGTATGCATACAGAACATACATGGGCGGGGTACCTGGAGCTCGATTCTACAGGGGGGGGGGGGGGCATCCGCACGAAAAATGGTTAATTTTACAGGGGGCTTTCAACAAATTTTCGAAAAGCACTAATTTTTCATGGGGCACCCCGATGTCCATGTGTTACAGAATGCGATAAATATGAATCAATGTATATCTATTTTAGGCTCTGTTGGATTACGACGACGATTTGGAACCGGATACTCAGAGGACGAGAAAGGTGTGTACTTTTAATGCTAATTAATATATCTTAATTGTGTACTGTTTTAGTCACAACCATTGTCTCCTCCTCAATTGCCTACCGTACCTCATCAAGCGTCTACGGTATCTCGTCACCCCCTGAATCCACACGAGAACAACTCGTCAAGACGAAGCATGTCACCGTGAACGCTTATATCGAACACCAAGCTGCGTCTATATCTGCCCAGGTATGCTATGGTGACCATACTATGGATCTATCCTTATCCACCCTTTGTATTGTAGTTTGCACTTAATACAGTAAACACTGATTGATGCATGCAATGTCGAAATGAGAGTTGATCGATTGATATTTTATCTTTGATCGTTTGTGTCCTTACTCCATTCAATTATAGGCGATAGATGGGATGAGATGAAAGAGGAGACAAGAGGAGAACAGGAGAAGATCCATCAGAGAATCTGATAGAGGAAGCTGATACAAGGTTCGAATTAATATTAAAGTTGTAAGGTGGAATATTTTTGATTGAAGGGTTTAGGCTTTGATTCCTTTTTTATATTTAAATATATATTTTGGGATGTATAATAATAAGGTCAACTTTTTAATACATTTTGTCCTATTATGTGATTCTAGTCTTTCATTAAAAAAATGAAAAGTTGACTCATTGGGTTGCAAAATCCTTGGTCTTTTTTTCAGTAGAGCTGATCAATTATGTTGAGTGGAGATTTTATTGGGTAAAGATCAAAGATCACAAGAATCAATGGTCAAAGATCAATTATTCGATATTTTAATTTCAGTGAATGATCTTTCGTTACTCGTGCCACATTTACCGGGTGTCATTCTGAGAAGCTGGACAATAAGGAAGAGGTCAGTGAGATTACGGTATTCCTCATAGGTGGGTATGCTGGATGAAAGGGGGTGGGGATACAGGGGGAATTGTAGGCAAGGCTGTGTGCAAAAAAATCGCTTTCACGCGTTAAACTATTATGCTCCTTTATGGTGATCTACTGTAATCTACCGAATCCTATATCAAATTACAGTAATTTGTTTTTTTCTAGAATGAAGTCAAAGTGAATGAGGAGACGGAGGAAACGGAGGAAGATCTAGCTGTATTCTATCACACCCAAGAATAGGTCATCCTACATTCATGTCTTCTTTAGTTTTATGTTTAGTTAATGACACAAAAAGACACGAAACTAGGGGAAGTGACCTACACGTAGACGATAATCAGCAGTGAATACTTATTGTGAATCAATATTGACTTCTCGTAGATTCGTGGCCTTGTTTATCTCATTCGTATACTTTTGTATTCAATTCTAATCTTTTTACTATAGGTTAATTATAAGTTGTTGATTTACCTGTTTTAATTCATTATCTTGTCTAGACGATATATTGTTAGTTTATCTATTATATTTACGCTGAAGATATATCGTTCAATTATACATTATTTATTAAGGTTCTATTATTTTCCAAAGTCTAGAAGATAGTATTGATTGTTATCTATGAACTCCGTTTATTTAGAAACGTACCATGGTTATTGTTGCTCTGTATTTGCATTGTTCTTTTGGATAAATGCTTCGTGTGTTAAATTGTGTAAAAAAACTAAGAATACAAAGTTAATATAGAGGAGGAGGGGTAAAGGTGGACGGCGCACCCCGCGGGCTGGAAGGAAGGGTGTGCGCCGTGGTGTGGGAGATACGGCGTGCCCCACGGTATTTGCATCAAATCCCATGGGGCACGCCGTATCTCCCACACCACGGCGCACACCCTATCTCCCAGACCGTGGGGTGCGCCGCGGGCTGCACCACGGTGTGGGACTGCGGCGCACCCCACGGACAAAAAATACCGGAGAATCTGATACTTTTATTTCTCCTAAAAGAAATAATCATTCAAATCGAGATCGTAACCGACAATTGTAGATATTTGCTAATGATTTCAACGGGTTTTTGATGTAAAGATAGGATACATTTATCTTATATCGCTTGTAACAACACTGAATGACACAATTATTGAGTGGTTTATAGTGAGAAATGAATGTATAGAATCTTTTGTATTAATTACACATCTTAATCTATGCATAGTTTTCATTTCTATGAATATCATAGTTACAATTATGGTTATCAGCTAGGATTAATTAGTAACTAACAATAAGCGTAGTTAAATGATGGCTTAGGTTGTTCTCTTCTATCATATCCGTTATGGGCTTATGTATATACTTTCATCTATATAAATATTCACGATTGTGGCATATGAGTCTGTTTGCGTAAGACTCGACCAAAATATGTGAAATCTGGCACAGTCAAAAAATCAAATTTTCGGGTTCGGGTTTCGAAGGGTGCTGATGATGTTTATTTTGCACTTAGAGCTTCCGTTGAGGCCAGACGACGTCGCGTTGTATTAGCGTTTTTAGTAATTTCTCGTCACCCGATCTAGCTAAAATTTGTAGATTATTCGCCTAAGAACAGAATTGATGGCGATCACGCCTGTCCAATTCATTTTTCATGAAAAAGATTCAGAAATTTTCAAAAAATGGAATTTCTCTCAAAGGAAGATAGTCGGGCCAGGCTTTATGAACGTTCAATAAACAAGGATCAGTGAACCATCTCATGTCACTACAGATCCGATGACCCACAGCTTATTTGATCTCGATAAAGTGTAAAGTGTAATATATTTTAAAATTTTTATGTTCATGCAAAAGTAAACTTGTATGTATAAACGTTAATATTATTAATTTTATTCGAATGTACGATTTTCCACTGTGTCACTTTCCTTTAACAACAATAATAGCATTTATCGAATGGTTACGTTAAATAAAAGATGAACAATTAATTACTTTTAAGTTAAAATATTAAAGTGTCCATTATATTTTAATTTAATTAAATTTGCATCAAAAAGATACGACAATATTTGAAGGAACAAGTACATGATAGCATTTGAGGTAAAAACGATAGTGGGGGTAATTTGGAAGATGGGTAGGTACAGCTCATAAATAAACTCCGGCGGTAATTTGGCAGTAACTTGGAAAACGATCTTCTCCGTAGTAGTACATGCCATCTCTACCACAATAAGCACCCTCTAATCCTTTCATCCACTTATCTCCGCAACGAATCTGTGTATATTTTATATGAAGGAAGTTCGAACAGGAGGATGTTAGAAAGTGGTAAAGAATTGGAAGGAATACAATCTCAATTTACTTTTTAATTCACTTTATTCTTAATATGTTTTACAAAACTAAAATAATCTCACAATTTAAAACACTTGTTCTCACCAGAATGTCATGATTATCCTTTGTTGTGTAAATAACACAGCCCCTTAAACTATCTATTTCTCGTTGAATTGCTATGACATCACATTTATATTCGGTAGGACACTCCTTCGCTAGTTCTGGGCAGTTCATACAATCTGACAAGGGAATCCTTTCAGGTCGCGGAAACCAATCCAGATGAAAAATTGCAGAGGCATTGTTGAAGGCGATATAAAATGATATGTGAAGTAGAAAAATGCAGCAGGGCAATGCCCTAGCCGCAGCATCTATCCAAACTTGGTCAAACTTAGCGCGCATTCGCCGCATTCTGAAGCAATGAGAGACCCTGCTGCATTTTCCGACTTCACATATCAGTTTCTATTGCTTTCAACAATGCCTGTGCAAATTTTCATCTGGATTGCTTTCCGCGAGCTGAAATGATTCCCTTGTGAGTGAAATAATGTTCCTTCTTTAGACTAAACAAAGAGAAAAAAGTCACTCCACTGTACACCAGGCCTGAGATGTATTATATTTAATATTTTTAATGTTAAATATAACAAATAACGCAAAAGTGTTAAATATAACACTTCACAGGTCTAGTATACTGTAGAGTACACTTTTTGATCTGTATATACAGTACCGTGCAAAAGTATGGACGCAAAATTCGAATCGTTATAACTTTAGACGTACTTGGCCGATCGACCTCGGTTTAATTTTAGTTTATAGTATGAACATTGGAGAAAATTATGAAGGTATGATAAACCGGCTGGGAAATACCGTAAGTCCAAAAAATGGTTTGGAATTTTTTTCGAATATTTTCTTCAAGAGCCGGAAACCTTCCGGAATTGGCATGGTGCTGCCCCATGACTATGCGATAATACTTGTTGAATCGGAGAGCTGTAGCTCAACTACGGACTGAGTGGCATTTTTACGAAATTTTTAAGGGTCAGGCGAAATTAGCTTATTCCTTATTGCGGTACGCAATTAACGTGGTTAATGGCTTAAAATGTTCACTGACAGTTGTTCGTTCCTCACAAAAAATAATTTTTGGATCACATCTCGGCATTTCAAGTATGATGAAATCATTTCATCACCGTTGGTAATAATCGATACCTTCATCATTTTCTCCAATGTTCATACTATATAATAAATTAAACCGAGGCCGATCGGCCAAGCACGTCTAAAGTTATAACGATTCGAATTTTGCGTCCATACTTTTGCACGGTACTGTATACAGTCCCGCACGATCGCCCTCCCTAAAGGCGGGCCGCCGCGACATGATTCATGTCGCCTCATGTCGCATCCTTCTAAAATACTTTTAAAATATTTCATTAGCTGTGGTCATTGCATCATCAGATAAGATTAAGATCACCGTTGAAACGAATAAAATTGGTTAACTCTGGACAGAGTTATTGAAGGATCATGGCTGATTTTCCTACCGTAATCAGTGCAAATTTGAATTTCCCGCACTTTTCATTGACCCTGCGAATTCGATTTTCTCACGAACAAGTTTTTGGACGCTTTCTGCGGATTTTCTTTTGTATTTTCTCGTGTATTTTGCGAAATAATTACAATTCTTCCAAATACAATACTTCCAATACGAGAAAAACCGTTCTAAAACACATTTGCTAGAAAATTGTTTTCGCAAGGTCAGCACCCCGTCAGCCATGATCCTTCAATAACTCTGTCCAGAGTTAACCAATTTTATTCGTTTCAACGGTGATCTTAATCTTATCTGATGATGCAATGACCACAGCTAATGAAATATTTTAAAAGTATTTTAGAACGATGCGACATGAGGCGACATGAATCATGTCGCGGCGGCCCGCCTTTAGGGAGGGCGATCGTGCGGGACTGTACATATATATATATACACTCAGAGAAAAAACCCTTAAATGCAAGGGTTTAAAACCCTAGTTGGCATGCTGCGCTGTATATAACCCTTACGGGTAAGGGTTTTGATACCCTTACCCATAAGGGTTTCAGCCCTTACATGCTAGGGTTTGAAACCCTTAGTGACCTCGAAAAGACGCAGAATTAAAGTTGCAAAAGATTTTGATCAGAGTAGGAATCGAACAGGCGGAGGCGCACCTCTGCGCACACTACCCAAGCGCTCTACCCACTGCGCTACACGGACATGTTGTTACATTGACAGAACTCATATATCATACAAAGGGGAGGCGTGGGCCTTGCAAATAAGGGTTTCAAACCCTAGTTGGCGCTCTGGTCAAACCCTTAATAGTAAGGGTTTTGTCTCTACAATTCCTTAGGATTTGGGTTAGGGTTTACAACCCTTAGGGTTTTTTCTCTGAGTGTATATATATATATATATATATATATATATATATATATATATATATATATATATATATATATATATATATATATATATATATATATATATATATATATATATATATATATATATATAAACCTTGCTTTCAAAGAAACATTTCGTAAGAAAAGTAATAATATAGGACAGTGTATTTGAGAATTTTTGCAATTTCTGCTTGGAAGGTATAAAACATAGATTTTCATAATTGCCACAGCCCATGATGAAAAAAGTGTGGCTGACATAGAGGGCATTAGATTTAATATGCCAATAAATATGAACTGCCATGTTTTGCACAGTTTGACATTTTTTTGTTTTGTTTGACAAATTATTGCTTCAACTGACAATTTTAACTTAACGCAATGGGGCATTTTTTTGCCCGAGAACTCCGTTCAACTGCTGTCCTTTTTTTAGTATTGCCCAGTTCATGTCGTGCAATAACTCGCCATTTTTTCAGTTTGCCCAGTTCATGCTGTGCAAGAACTAGCCATTTTTTCATTCTGCCCAGTTCATGCTGTGCAAGAACTCGCCATTTTTTCATTCTGCCCAGTTCATGCTGTGCAAGAACTCGCTATTTTTTTCATTCTGCCCAGTTCATGCTGTGCAAGAACTCGCCATTTTTCATTTTGCCCAGTTCATGCTGTGCAAGAACTGGGCGAAATGAGGGGGCGAGTTGAAAAATGGCGAATGCTTGCAGAGCATGAACTGGGCAGAATCATTGTGTTGCTAGAATTGCATTAAATTGATTTAAATCATATGTTTTGGCATGTTTTGAACCCTACTGCCATTTTCTACTTGAATGGGAATAAAATTGCAAACTTGGGTATATTTTTGCTCAACATACTTTGTCTATAGTGTTTCCTATCAAAAAGACGGCAGTAAACATAATCTGTCTTTGTGTCTTTCAAAATGACAAAACATGTCCAAAATGTGCTTCCGAGTAAAAATTGCAAAAATTTTCAAATACACTGTCCTATATGTACTTTTAACTGTAGTTGTTGTTGAACTTGACTTCATTGTGGTAGTTCTTATAGGTGCCAATTTTGTAGATGTGCATTCATATTTTATGTGTATAAAGGTGGTCTTAGTACACATCTCTTCATATGGAGTTCCAAGAAGTCCACATTTTGACTTATCTTTGGAATGAACGAAACCGAGACAAGCCGGCTGAAGAACAATCACATATTACCTACATAATTGAAAACGAAATTCTGATTTTGAAAAGTCAAAACATTTGAAAGAGTAAAGGTTTAACCCTCACGTTCATGTACCATACCATTTCTGTGCAGGATTTCATACATTCTGAGAATTGTGTGTTGAACGATATGTCCAACACATCTCTAACTTTCCTATCTTGGACTTCTTCAAAACAGTGTTCAATTGCTGATGAGATTACAGCCTTAAACACTGATCGATAATCAAAGGAACAAGGAATAATATTTTACTTACCATTTTCATGAAGAATAATACGGTATTCATCATTTCTGAATGAGGGATGAAGAGCTAGCTTATTGAGGAAAGGATGAAGAGCTCTTTCGGATGGATGGGACTAAAACATACGATGCGTTTCCAATAGCTACATCTGATGGGCCTATCCCAGCAGTAAATCATATTCACATTATTCCACAATTTTTCCTTAAAGAAGGGGACCCACGAGTTTTTTCGTGACTAACTGGCCAGGCAGAACTGTAGATCACTTCTCCCTGTATACAAAAACAATTTTCTCTAAAATTTTACGTGCTCAGGAATGTCGTAATCCGAGCATAAAGTTCATTGATCGCCCAGGGAAAGGCGCGAGTTTTTATATTAAAAAAAAAATATTTCGATCTCCTGAAAAAAATACCATACCCCGGTGTCACATCTATCCCTTCAATATAATACTACTTCGTGAAAATTGAATATCATGTGTGAGAATTGCATGTGTTGTTTTATTCCATTTCTGAACTATTTTATCGAAGAAAGTTGTATTTTCAAAAGCTTGTAAAATAAATGCAAAGAGAAGAAACTAACTAGGGAATGGTTTTGGTGATGGTCGAAATTACGGTTAGTGACCTACATAGCGATAATCAGCATGGTCGACTTAGTAAGAATCAACTTTCAAAAGTTGCAATTTATCGATTTTTTGAACGAAACCCGTCGCATATCCGCCGCATGAAAGACAGTCAAAAAAGATTTTTTGGACTTGATTTCGATTGAAACAGCAATTTTTTGTTGGAACTATCATACATACATAAAAAAATGCGGGGGAATCGAACTCTTGTTCAAAAAGTAAAAAAAAAACACACACACAGAAGGCAACTTTTTGGTTGTCTTTCGTGCGGCGGATATACGACGGGTTTCGTTTAAAAAATCGATAAATTGCAACTTTTGAAAGTTGATTCTTACTAAGTCGACCATGCTGATTATCGCTATGTAGGTCACTAACCGTAATTTCAACCATCACAAAAACCATTCCCTAGTAAGGAAAAGATATGGCGAAAAAAGTCACTTTGAGATTCAAATGCCGTGCGCGCGCGCGTTTTCTCTCTCTTCTGTCCTCTCATAATCAGTGCTCTAACTTTCACCGTTTATCGTTTATCAATGTGTCTTTGACAACTTTTTATGGATATTTACTACGATTTCTAACATTGGGAAGGAAGAGTGGACAATGATATACACTTTTTTTCAGGGTCATCAGTCATTGTTATTCTTCAGTCATCAGCAATGGTACTGCAATACTACATATTTGAACTTAGAAAGAATACTCAAAAGCATCAATATTCACATCGTTTATTTAATCAAAAGGACTACCTCACTCCCCGGTTTAGTTTCAGCCCTTGTGCATGAGACACCACTACATCGGAGAACTTGACTGAATTATGTATTTGAAAAAATACAATGACATTCATAGCATACGGAGAATTAGTATATCACAATCAATCAATCGATAAAAATCAATCGATACAAATCAGTAAAAGATTTACAAGAAAAGCGATTCGAGGAACGCATAGGAGATCTTATTTAGATGTACAGGGGCTATGAAGATGAGATAGGACAAAATAGATTATGAATAGTGATACTGTAGGGAGTACGTTAGGAGTAAGGTATTGAAGGTACGGTACTGATACTGTAGGTAGTACGGTATTGACAAAATATGCAAATGGGACAATCAGTGAATAGAAACAAATTGCACGATAGGCGAAAGAATTGTGATAGAGTGGAGGAATACGGCGAGCTTGCGATTACGATATCGGCTGGGTTACGGTATCGATCAGGCCCCTGGCTCATTTCTTGCCTTCGGCCTCACGCATAGCTGAGAAGTCGGTTGACTGCTTGACCCCATTGGAGTTCCTCTTATAAGAGGCATCAGCAGTCTGCAATTTATATTTAATTAATTAATTTGTTTATTTATTTCATTACTATTTTTAAAATGCGCTTTAAATAAACATCACAATTCTCCGTCATGACTGTTTTAGCCTGCATAGCATACTATCAGTCCTTAACATTCTTATTATATTTAAAAATAAGTAATTATTTTATTTATTTGTCTTTGCCCATCTACCGAGATTCGACAGAACACCTTTCTTCATCTACTTCAAGTTCCATATGAGAATGGAGTTACGTCAATTCACCGGGTGATTGGCTAAAGTCTTATCCGGTCACAGTCAACGAGTAGAGGTTCACTGTCTTGAACCTAACGACAAAAACTTACCCTACTAATTAGCACTTCACCAAACAATTAATTAACTAATTAAATACTGATTAAACTAACTAATTGACGATTTACTAATACCACATGGCAACCCAGCTACGAAACACCCCTAAAAGCTGATAAAGTTGATTCAATGTCAATGTCAAAAAACCATAAGCAATTATTATATTTATTTGTATTTACTTTTTGTAATTTGCGTTGAATACAATGTCAAGCGGGAAACTGATAGTTAACACCTTTCTTCATATAATTCAAGCCCCATATGAGAATGCAGTTGCGTCAATTCACCGGGTGATTGGCTAAAGCTTTAAAAAAAGCCAATTCTATGAGTTCATTTTCATGTCTACTATGATCTATTTCAATTTTAATTTATCCAATTTTTTTCATTTTTTTCTCTAGATTTAATGCCATGCCTAGTGATGTTGCGTGATAATATCATTGTAAATAATCAATAATATTAATTAAATGTAAAAATAACCTGGTTGGAATCCGAATCGAATCCACGGTCAGAGAAACCGGTGTTGGAATCATCCGGATTCACGGCGAAGACGGCAGCGTTGTTCACAGCTTCAAGAACATTATTTATATACTTGACAATTAATCAATATTTATATTAGCCCGATTAAAATCGTTAATCGTGCAAAAATCAATGAATCTTCATCACCCCTCTTTAAAAAAATAACGCCTTCAACTCAGTTTGGTCATTTCTCAATATTAGATAGAACTGTATCCAGTAATTATTTGAAGTGATAGTTCTTTGTGTATTTTAAGATCGTGACGTCATAAAAATATATCACATCCATTCTTCACGTATTCAAAGTGATAAGACTCACAATCAGCATAAATAATTACATGTTTTTGATGGTTGAATTTCACAGAAAAAACGGGTGATCTTTTTTCGTAGAATAATGCTGTTATTCTGGATAGAAAAATATAATTAACATCTACATCAGTGTTCTCCGCCAAACGAACTTTTCATAAATTCGCCATAAATCAAATGAATGAATGAATATAATAAATACTGCAAGAAAAGGACCAGCAGGGCCAGCTCATATCTCAGATCCGGTGACCTACCGCAGTTGATCTCAATAAAGTGCACAAATTTGTTAAAATGTAATGAATATTACTTGTGCTATCCTGTGACACTTCCATGGATGCAGCCGTGTTGCTCGTGTCTTCATCAGCGACCTTCACTTTAGGCACCATCGGGATATTGGTATGACCGCTTACTAAACAACAATATACAATTATAAAAATAAATTTAAGAAAAACAAGGGAGAGCCAGTGGAAACGTACAATACAATAATTATAATTCATTGGTATATATCATTGTAACTATTGATTGATGCCTTCCTAAACGTACATATTCCGGCACTACTTCAGAACACAGAACCAATCCAGTATATAGTATAAAAGTCTGGTGTAAAATGACATTTCCTTCGTGTTTATTTATTTTTTTCGTATCCTTTTTGACGGGTCCGGTGTTTTGGTCCCGTATTCAGTGTCCATATTCCTAATTGCAAAATAGTGAAAAGCAGTGAAAGAAAAGTATCACTCACCGGGTACCCATTTGAATACACGCATATGCGTATCCGTAAGAAGAACCCATCTCTTCTCCCTGAACAGAAGATAACATTAATTAGATAGCCTTTAAATAAATAAAAGAATAAAAATATACTTACCATCGGCGCACTTTCTCAATGGAGTAGATGACCCTCTTCAACTCATCCTTGGCGCGATTTCTCGTCTCAGCTCGGTGCGACCGGGAGTTGGAATACATCCCTAACTGAAATATTTATTTATTTATTTATTTAATAACGAAATTAAAAATCGATAAGGCACAAAAAATCAATGAAATTTATGAAAAACACGCGAACTAAATATATTAAATAGAAGAACTGCTGTTTTTTTGTGTGCACGCCGAACTATACGGTAGCTTGCCACAGCCAGTACTAAACAACGCAAGTTTAATTTTAAATGTCTTTAGTTTTGTCTTGATACAGGTATGAAATTATGATTTCGATAGTTTACAAGAGTCAGCATATTTAGTATTAATTAAAATGATGCAAACAATCTAATTATTATTAAAATTAATTATTTATCATATCGAAAAGTTGCATTCTTGCGATTTTGAGAAACGTCGAAATGTCGCACCACCATGGTCACTCACTTGGTGCCAGTCGCGCCATGAGAAACGTGCTAATTTTGACTTATATATTTCTGGATTGTTGAACTTAATAACTTAATTAATAGGGTTAGAATGCCTCCTACGCGTTCTAAGAGTGATGGGAAGAAAGCGGGTGAGGATGAAAGCGAAGATGATGTCCCAATAATCCCCGTGCTTCGCAAGTCGTCTCGTTTAGCTTCTATTAAGGTAGATACGTCAGCTTCAATTGCACAATGATTTGTAATATTTATCATGTAACATTTCCTATTGAAGGTGGATGATACTCCATCCAAGTTAGTCGTGACACCAAGGCGAACCCAAAGTGCAACAAGGTTATCCCCTTTCGATTACGATCAATATCTTGCTCATTTCTAGTTTCATCACGCAAGTGCTATAACCTTTTTAATTTACCGTTGATAATCTCACCTTGACAAATTGTCTAGTCGATTATTTTATTGATTGAATTATCAATCGATATTTAGAACGCAACGTGCATCCGTCACGCCGTCGCGTTCAGTTTCACGTGAACCTTCAGTGGCGAAGAGTGTCCAAGAGTATGCCAATCTTTTTTTTTTCTCAAAAAAATATATTTGTCATATTTAAAAAGTGATTTTAACATATTCTATCTGTTTTCTTAGGAGCCTTAGAGAAACTTTCCTCACAATCTTTCCTTTCCATAATCCAAGTAGAAAACTGCAACAATTCTATCACATGTTATTTTTATTATTTTATATTAAATTGCAGACCCATCAAAGGAGAATCCGTGCCGACTCCGCGTCGTCGTACCAATTCTACTGTATGTTTCACTGTAATTAATTATTTTAAAAATATTTATTTATTTTTATCGATGATATTTAAATTTAACAGGCGTCGAATGATTCGACGACTCCTCGTCGTTTCACTCGAGCCGCCCTCAGAGAGGGTGCAGTGGCTCCTATCGTGGAAGAGAACGAAGATGATGCTGAGAAGGAGCAATCTGTGACGCCTAAACTAGGTAGTTTGTTTATTTATTACATCAATTATTTATTTTTTTATTAAATGTTTATTTTATTCAGTTAATTCAGTCGATATTCGATCAAACAATATTTATTTTGGTTATATTTATATTTATCCACGCAACGATACATACGAATAAAATGTAGTAATACGAGTAATATGGACAATTAGGGAGATGCACTGAGAACAGGAGGATAAAAAGTGCGGCAAAGAACAATATTCCTTGATTTATTGTCGAGTGAAATAACAAAGCACATAATGCCTGTATCTATTAAAAAAACTAGAAGTGTTCTGTTCAATTATATTGGAATTAATTTAATTCCTTACAGAGTCGCCCAAGAAAGTTGACGAGTCCAAGGAGTCCTCTAAGGGATCCGAATCGCCCAAGAAGACGGAGGAGATCAATAAACCCCAGTCTCCCGTCAAGAATGTCACACCCAAGGAGGTTGTATCGATCGATAGTGACAGTGACGAACCAATGGATTGGGATTCGGTAAGGTTATCGATCGATTCAATGATTACCGTATACCTATTTCTAGCTTCCACTCAAGACGCCAGTCCGCGCGGTGCCAGATACACCGACGCGTCGGAGCACTCGCCTCTCACAATCACAGTCGAGCGAAGACACTTCCGCCATCACTCCTGGAAGGTCTTCTCGCAGAGGGGTACGGTAGCTTGATTGTATTGATTGATTAATAAGATGTTATTGATCGATCAGAAAGTATTGATTGCGGGGAGAGTTAGACTTCATCTTGTATAATATTGATTGCTTGATTTTCCGATTTTAATTTCGTAATTCTTCAGAGACCCAATGCGAACATGGTGCTCGGTGAGATCATCGAAGAGCGCCCTCACGAGAGCCCCAAGAAGGAAGCTCTCCTAGCTCCGGCCAAGGATACCGTAGCTCTTCCTGCCACGCCAGTCAAGGAGTCTGCTCCCGTGAAGGAGTCATCGATTGAGACTATAGAGCTATCCGAGTCTCCAGAGCCTGTTGAAGATACCGTACCAGTTACCGTAACCCCGGCGAAGGCACCTACCGTATCTCCGGTGAAAGACTCACCGAAGAAGGAGGCGGAGTCTCCCGTCAAGACTTCCCCTGCGAAGGGTACGGTAGAAGAGATCGATATCGCCGATTCTCCAGAACCGATCGATGAGCCGGTTACAGTAACCCCAGTCGAAGTGACTCCCGCGATGGAGTCTACCGTATCCCCGGTCAAGCCCGAGGTTACTGTACCATCACCAGTCAAGATCAAAGAGGCGCCTGCCAAGTCTACACCCAAGAAGACTACGGTGAGCAGTTTGGTATTATTGATTTATTGATTTATCTATTTCTTCGATAGTTGATATAATGATAATTTATTCGTTTTACAAAAAAAATACGCGGCATAGAGGATATAGTGGGATATAGTGTTGTTTCTCCGACCATTGCTTATCCGTTGTTAAAGATGCGAAAAGAAAGAAAAGTAGATGAAATTCTCCGCTGTTTTACGCATGATTATGCTGGTTGATTACGCGTTCTATATGTAATGATCGGAGAGGGGGGTTTCTGTATCTGCCTGTCTATCTACCAGTCAGTCTGTCTGTCTGTCTCGCCGTTCGCTTCTTTGCACTCCCCCATTGTCAACGGCGGCGTACAGAGCATTCCATTCTTTCGGTATGCATGCACTTTCCGCTCCTCTCCCTCTCTCTCTTAATCTCGCCACTCTTGCTTAGCTGTACTTGTCTCTCGCTTAATCTCTCATTTCTCCCTCTCTCCCTCTCTCTCTGTATTTGCTCTATCATCCATTCCATCACCTCTCATCGCTTCAGACGGCACGATCTCTCCCCGTGCCCTCTGCGCCTATTTCCGCTTGCCTCCCCTAGGCACTCTGCCTCTCTTCTCTTCTCTCTTTCCCACTTGCGCATTTCACCGATGTCTGTCTATCGTTGTCACCTCTTCTACCTCTCCCTCTACTTCACCCTCTCCGTATCTCCCTCTCCCTCTCCCTTTCTCATCCTGACCATCACCAACCATCGCCGCTCCTCTTGAGACGCCCTCCTCCTCTTTTGAGCTTCTCCCTCTCCTTCTTTCACCACCGCCACCTTGCCCGGAAGTGGAATGCCGATACATGGAGAGGGAGATGGAGGGAGAGGGAGAGGAACATGAAGAAGGAGTTGGAGAGGGAGGGAGAGGGAGAAGGAGAAGGAGAGGGACATGCTGAACCCGGTTATTGTTCCTCGTTCCGCGTTTTGTTATCGTTGACCACATTCTGACCTCTTCATGCTCTACTGCCTTGATCTACCTTTGTATTTATTTTTAAAAGTCATGAAAAGAATAAATAAAAAAGGAGAGTGTATGTAAAACAAAGAAAGTATTCTATGGGTTCAACTTATTTTCGTTACATTATCCCTTTTCCGTCTTTTATTCGCAATAGCTTCTTTCTTGATCTTTGATCTTTGATGTATATTTTTTCTCTCTGTGTCTCACGTATGCTCACAGTGTGTTGAAAGTGCGAAAGCGGCAGCTGAGTAGTGTTTGTGCGAGGCGTGTAGAGTTGGGGGAGGGAACCAACCCGTTGATTTCGTGTGCCGGCCATCCCTCGTAATCTCTGGTCGATACTGTGCATTGATTCGTTCTCTACCTTAACCTCTGGTAAGAAGTATGAAAATGAAGTGCAGAATGAACACATTAGGTGCTGTAAAGGATAAATTGGGAAATGACATGACTATGAAATATGAGAAAGCGTACAATTGCGAAAACTTTTGGACAAATTTTAGATAAATTAGGCAATGAATTATTATTAATACCTTGCTTATGACATTATTTAACTTTACGTTTAATGCGCATGCAAACTTATATTTGTGCATATATTAGTATTATTAATTTTAGTCATATCGGAATTGTTTGTCTTCTTTTCTTTCGTCTTGATATTATTCTCGCTTTATGCTGCGATTGTATTGGTTTATCGTAACTCCTCTCATTCTTTCATATTAGTCATCTCTATTATTCATCGTCTATCTCTCTACCTCTTCTCTCTCTCTACCTCTTCTCTCTCTCTCTCTCTCTCTCTCTCTCTCTCTCTCTCCCTCTCTCTCCTTTTCGACCTCTCTACCTCTTATCACTCTCATTTATCATATCATACCGCTAATCAGATCTCTCATACTCTCGATATCTCTTCTATCTGGCTGTGATAGCTGACTGATTGAGTGGGGATGATTAGTGGCTGGCCAGTGGCCGAGAAAGCTGTGAAGTAGTGAAAGTTTGCGCTGCTGATAAGAGCTAGAGCTAGAGCTTGGTGAGGTCATTATGATCGGGTTAAATCTCGCAGATCTGATCAATTGTCTGATGGTAGGATAGACTAGTATTGAACAAAAGCACAGTATTTTTGCAAACTTTAAAAAAAATTGGATTAATAACGATAACTTGCACCCTGGCTGCTATGATATCATGTATTTGATATGGTAGATAAATAGGTAAATAAATAAATCCATTTAAACATTCGTATGTAACCAGGGGGTTTCGTCATACGAGGAAGTGTGTTTGTGTGCGCGTATTGGGAGGGGATTCCTTTTTGCTTCTCCCCTCTCACCATTTCATCATTGTGTCTCTCCTGAACTCTAGGAACTTGATGATATGTGAGAGGGTAGATTGAGTAGATCATGGTGATGTTTTGAAGAGGAGAGTCAAAGCTCTCTTTTGAACTCGGTGCCGAACTTGAACTCCTCTCTCGTGATATTGAGTCCATATATAATAGTGATGATGCTGCTGATCAGGTTATATATGTGAAAGGGAGAGGGAGGGAGGAAGGAGGAGAGGGAAAGAGGAGAAGAGCAGTTTCGCTTATGCCTTTATAATAATACAAGTGTATTCTAACTAGCGCTCTCTCCTCAGTTCACTTGATCTCTAACGCTGCTCCTTAATCGCTTATGCTCCCTGTCTCTCCATTCATTTCATTCTCTAACTGTCTGTACTCTCGCCGATTTGCGTGCTCTCTCTCTCTCTCTCGTTCATCTAACCATGCTGCTCATTTTCTATTTCTATCTCTCTCTCTCTCTCCACTCTAGCTGTCTGCGCTCTCTCCAATTTGCGTACTCTCTCTCTCACTCACTCATCTTCATTCATTTCTTCATATTGTCATCACTCGGTCGAACTCGACTCTGTTATAGTATAATCGAATTGCGATTGCTATGCCTTCCATGCAAACTCCATAAATGTATACTGTGACTATCGATTGATTGCTGAGGGTATTATTGATTGATTATCGATTGATTAAGTGGGATTATCGATTGAATTATTCTCTATCGGCAGCTTTCATCTTTTTTCTTCCCTCTCCTTCATCATCTTGTTCATCTCATATCGTAATGGGAGATCTATATGTGGCATGGTTCAGTTGAGGAGGGGGAGGGGGGAGGAGCGGGGTGCATTCTTTTTATTATATCCCCATTAAACCGAATCGAAAAACACGTTAAAGAGTTTGGAAGTATTCTTGGAAATGTGTGGAAAAGTCGTACATGGATCATGGTTAGAACAGACAGAGGTCGTGTGTTTTGACTCCCTCCTTGTGCTATTCGCCAACCTGTATGAATTATGTTTCAAGGTGCTGACCCAACTATGACTCACTCAAGATTCCATTCAAATAGTGAGAACAAGTGTTAGAGGCAAACAGGTAAATGATAGGAGGTTGCTCCCCAAGCGAGAGTATTTGTCTTGGCGTTTGCTGCAAACATCGTGTCTAGGTTGGATTTATGTTACTTTTGAAACATGTATGATGCAGGTTGTTGCGTCTGTCTCTTGTGTAGTATGGGCGGACTTTTTTTGTTGCTTTCTTGATCAATCAATCGATTGATTGTGTACGTGGGGGTGGTGATGACGAATAGTTGTAGACTACAAGTTGGAGTTGTGAAGTTGTGGACGGTGAGAGGGAGTGATTGGGAGGAGGGAGAGGGAGAGTGATAAGTTGTAGGTGGAGGTGGGGGGAATGTGGATGACAGACAGAGTGCATTGATTGTTGTTGCATGAGAGTACTCGGGGGCTAGGGGCGACAGGGTATTTATGGACAGACGGACAAACAGACAGACTTATCGTACTGATATGTATTATATAATGGAATGGTTGTACGTGCGGATTGTGTGAAGGAATGCAGTGGAGAGGTCGTTGGTTGGAGGAGGGGGGGGGGTTGAGCGAAGGTGGAAAAAGAGACAATGAGAGCACGAACGAATGAGAGAGATATGTGCAGAGAGGGTGGAGGATACTAGTGATGATTAGAGATCCCCTCCTGAGCAAACTATCGATAGACGATATTGGGAAACGGTTTTGAACGGCTATTTTGGAGATATTATAGCTTGAATTTGTCTGATTTGTGAATGTTGGAGTGACTGAAGACCATACGTGGGCGGGATATGGGGAGCTCGATTATACAGGGGTCATACAAACTGAAAATCGGTAAATAAATGTTAATTTTACACGGGGATGTCAGGTGCACTGTCGTTGAGAAACTTACCTTGCAAGTAGGATGTTGAGAAGTGTATTCCAAATGGGCATGAAATAGGATTTGATAGGAACATGGGTTTGATAGGTGTATTACTACACACCCTTGCTCCCCCTCCTATCCCTATACGTTGCCCCGTTTGACTGTCTTTGTCTCTTGGGAATCGATCATAAAAGGCGTTCGCGTTCGTTGTCTCGCTTCTCTAGCATTATTTACTGTTTTGTTTAATAATGATGGCGCTCGATCTGTATTCGTGATGACCTGTTGAAATGGTGTTTCATCCCGTTGATGTATGAAGGGATTTTCTGCGATGGATAGTACAGCTGTGATGTGCCTAAGTAATGTAAATGCATAATTAATGGTGTGAATGGTTTTGCGGCCAATAAGTGAAATATATCAGTAGAGATGGAATATCGATCGTTACTCGAAATATCGATTTACATTATTGATTATTGCTTATTTGCAGAAGGCTGCCGAATCGGAAGAGGAGGGCGAGGATGATGATGATGTTGAGATGAGCGGCGACGATGAGGAGGATGATGAAACTCATCAGGTACGGTATTTCGTCTTTGGTATACTGTGTATCGATCGATTTATTGATTGACTAGAAGATTATTGATTGTTTTTTCATAATATTGTAGGATGGAGAGGGAGAGGCAGCAGATGAGCAGGAAGAAGAAGAGATAGATGAGGACGAGGAAGAGGAGGAGGTAGATGGAGAAGAAGACGAGGATGAGGAGGAATCGGAAGACGATGAAGTAGCGGGCGTGGAACGCAAATTCGCCGGGATCAGCTTCCGCAAGATCTTCAATGGGTATGTTTCGTTTTTTTCAAAATCACATGAATTATATTTATGATTTACTATGCCGTCATCTTTGTGCAATTGGGTAGAGGGGGAGAGGGAGGAGATAGGGATAGGGAGAGAGAGAGAGAGAGAAAAAGAGAGAGAGAGAGAGGTGAAAGGAGCACAGAGGAAACACGTTTCGCACTCCAGCTACATTGCGCTTCTCTCTCTATCTCCCCTCTCCTTCATCTCTCCCCCCTTTTCCATCTCTTGGCCTCACTTTTTAGCTCTGCATTCTCTCTCGCTCTATCTGTTTCTGTTGCCGCTGATCTCTTGCAAGATCCATTGTCTCTCTTTCTGTCTCTCTCTCTCTCTGTCTCTCCATCTTCCCCTTTTTTGCCGTAGTTCGTCACCTCTCGCAAACTCACTACCTTTGTACTTTCAATTTAATATCTCCCCTCGGGTGTGCATGTACTTTACTCTGCTTCTCTACCTCTTCCTCGATTTTCTCCCTCCCTCTCTCTCTCTCACTCTCTCTCTCTCACCATCTCTCTTTCTCCCCCTCTCTCTGCCTCTCACTCTCTCCTTCTCTCTCTCCCTCTCCCTCTTGCTCCCTCCCTTGTCTACTCTTCCACTCCTCAGACGTCGTTTTTTCACACTCTTGTCTACCCTTTGCTTACATGAGCATTACAAGCTACTACCTACTACTGCTATTACTTGCTTCACTCCCCTTCAATCACTCATTCTCTCCCTCCCCTCCCTGAATCAGGAGTATGATGAAATTACTTTATATTATAGTATTATTGAGTCTATTGGTGCCCTCTGTCTATATAGTAGCCATATTTTATTGATTGATTTTGGCCCTCACATTCTCTTTTTTTTTCTCATTCGTTGGCCTACCTGAAAAGGAGTGCCTACAAGTTTCGTTTTCTCGTCTGTCTGTTGTAGGGATTCCGACAAGTTGTAACAATAAGGCAACTCACTTTCCCCATCTTTGCTATAGTATATTATATTTAATGGGATTATTGTCCGTCTTCTTGTCACACATTCTTACGCTACATGGACATCTTTATGGCCTTTATTAAGTTATGGGGTTGAACAACGTAGGAAGGGGAAAAAGAATGCAAAGTACGAACAAGTTTCATTCAACATTGGACAGTGGTCTATTAGGGTAGTGTGACAAAGGGTTTGTGTTGAGTGGAGTGCAGAATTGATGTCATACGCTGGTATGCGAGAGGAATATTGATTGATTTATCGATTTATCGATTGATTTATTGATTTATCGATTGCAGTGATGCCTCGCTGGATCTGGACGCCGAGCTGCAGAAGGTGTACAAGTGGGCGCTCACCAGGGTACTGTAATGTGTTGTCTATCGATTGACAAGTTTTTATTGATAGATTAGAGAGAATATATTGATTTATTGGGGATTTTATTGATTGATTGATTGCAGGGTTCGTCGCGTTTCGATGATCTGCCCTCCACGCTCATGACCGTCGATGACGAGACGATCTGGCAGCAGATCTCGCACAGAAACCTCCAGATTGCAAAGGACAATCGCAAGGTAAGGCTGGGGTATTTGTGGATGGGTTGGAACGTGAATGCCACAGGTGCGGTTCCAATTGATATAAACGGGAAAAAATCAAGACATATATTAATTCGAATTGATTTGTGGCAGCATTGATTGAAGTTGGCTCTTTATTTATTAGTTTTTTTTGTTGAAAATTCTGGGCTATATTTCATTTTGGCTATATTTAATTAGAAGATTGAAGTAATGGCCTAACTTGATCATGATTTGATTAGTTAGTACATGTATGTTTTTTTGGATTCAATTTCCAATTTATTTTTTTTCTTACTCTTTGTTTGGAAGACGTATAGTTGGCGAGACATGGAAGCAACGGGTGGAAGTAGCGTGTTTACGGAATGAAAAAAATCAAGAATTGGATATTGATTGATTATCGATTCGATTATACCGATAAGCCATCGAGTTGGATACTATACCGATTGATTGTTTTGAATTATTGATTTATTGATTGGTTGAGGCAAAGAAGGCGGGTCTATTCGATGGTGCGATCAAGCTGACACCAAGGAGCGATGGAGATGCGAAGAAGAAGAAGAAGAAGATGTCGAAGAAGAGACATATGGAGGAAGAAGATGATGATGATGAGGAAGATGTAAGGATATGTTAATAAATAAATTATTTTAAAAAAAATATATAAATGAAAAAAATTGCATATTTAACACCCCCTGATTAGTTAGGAGACCAGAGATGGATAGCTAAAATTGTGGACCTATTTAACTATTTAAATAAAGAAATAAATTAATGTGTTGATTGGAAGGTTTCATTTTCGTCCCGGTGATTTTGGGTTGTGAAGGTGGCTGAAGATGATGCTGAATCGTTAGGATTAATGGACTTGAATTCATGACGGTGTAATTATATTGTGTGCACTCCCCGGGGAAGCGTTTGACGAAATAATAATAATAATAATAATAATATTGGAATATGCACGTACACATGAGCGAATTGTAGATAGGTCATCTGACACCTTTTGAGACTCTAGTTTCCACTTCTAGTTGGTATATACCTGGGTACGCAAGCGTGCTGATAAATGCCAGTTGGCAGACTGATAATGAGAGTTTACGTTGGGAGTTAGGTGACTAGAGGTGTTTTTTCTGACATTTTTAGCGATTAATTGCGATTTAGATAGGCAAATTTATGGCTAGAGTACCCATTCATTTTGTTTTGTGTTAAACTATTAATTTTATTCAAAAATTTCTTGACAGCTACTGCCCCTCACATTCTTGTTTTATCACTGGCTTATTTGAACTGTGTATTTTACTTCCTTGCTATCGCATTTAAATACGCTTTATAGATCCAATTCGACGACGAGGACATGGACATGTTGGATGAGGAAGATGAAGAAGAAGAGGAGGGAGAAGGAGGAGAAGATGAGGAAGAGGAAGAAGAGGATGTTGATTTATTTGGGGATTTAGAGTGAGTTATTGATTGATTGCACAAGATGTGCGAATATTTAAGGTATTTATTGATCGATGTTTCCGTAAACATCTTTCTAGCCCCATACTATATCCTAATTGATGTATACTAGGAAAGAATAATGTTGATTTATTGATTGATCGATATGACTTTGCAGTGCGAAGACTCTAGACGAGATCGCCAATATGTCGGATGGTGGAGGGGATGAGGAAGGAGATGAAGGGGAAGAAGAGGAAGCGATATTTGCCAAGGAAAAGAAGAGTAAGAAGACTGAGCTGAAGCAGAAAAAGTACCCCAAGGTGAGCGCGAGTGATCTTTGATCTTTGATCTTTAATCCCTGATAGTTTCTCATTGTAAGACTGTGACGTTTGTTCTTGCTTATTTCGAGCTCTTGAAAGAAATGACTGTTATATACAAAAATTATTTATTTTAATAATATTTAAATTTTTAATAAGTAAAAAATATAATTTAAATATGTAATTTGTAGTCACGAGTGGACGATCGATTCTTCTCACTCGCCCAGATGGAGGAGGCAGCTGATGCATTGGAGAAGGATGGAGCCATTGAGGAGGGCATATTTGATGATGATGTAAGTGATCTTTGATCTTTTGAACTTTTGGTCTTTGATCTTTTAAGACACCGGCTCAGTGAGATTCCAGGAAGTGCCGGACATCGACCTCACCGATTTGGCCCAAAATTTTTTTATGGATACCCCCATGGGTCCCCATCACAAAATGGGTATTCATTTGTGCTGGTTCCTTGAAACACAGATGTGGCGGGTTTTCGAAATTTGAAAACTCGATTTTCACCGAAAAAAAATGGAGCGACCTAGGACCAATGTTAGTGTCGATTAATCATAAGTATAAATAGACAACAAAAACTGGCTATACGACGGTCCGGAGATCCGATCGCAAACTGATTTTTTTACCTCCTTAAAACATTCTAAAATTAATTAAAATTTTAAAACAAAAAAGTGCAGTCCAATTTTTATCTCATCTTATAGAGCAAAAAAATCCGCGTCGAATGAGCGAAAAAATTGAAAAATCGAAAGATACCTATTTTGAGAAAAATGGACCTGAAGATGAACGGAAAATATTTTTGTTTTCGAAACCCCTCACGTTTGTGCTCATATTGAAGAGCTCCTCGAGTAGAACAACTTTCATGTTGAACGTTATGTCTGAAACTCATGTACAAGAGCGTTTCACACGTTTACCTGCTAATTTTGAGTAAAACGAAAATAATTTTTTTTTAAAAGAAAAAAAGTGCATTCCAAATTTTGCCGCATCCTATAGAGAAAAAAATTCCGCGTCGAATGTGCGAAAAAATTGAAAAATCGAAAAATACCTATTTTGAGAAAAATGGACCTGAAGATGACCCGAAAATATTTTTGTTTTCAAAACCCCTCATGTTTGTACTCATATTGAAGAGCTCGTCGAGTATAACAACTTTCATGTTGAACGTTTTGTATGAAACTCGTGTACAAGAGAATTACATGAGTTTTATTTATTCACACGGTTGTTCACCCAATTTTGAGTTAAACGAAAGTAAAATATTTTTTGTGCACAAATTGATTACGCCTATATTGTAGAACTCAAAAATCCATACTTAATTTGTTGTTTCACGAAAAAAAATTGTCGGCCCTTATTCTGAAAAACATGGTCTCTAAAGTGGTCATAAAAAAAGTTGTCGAAACCTTGCCATGTTTATACTCATTTTAAAGAACTCGTCGAGTACATCATTTCTCATGTTGGTCGTATTCTATGAAAGTCGTTTGTTCTCAAGATACAAGCAATCTAAACGATTAGGATCCAATAAATCTTAATTCAAGTAATTCTCTTGTACATGAGTTTCAGACAAAACGTTCAACATGAAAGTTGTTCTACTCGACGAGCTCTTCAATATGAGCACAAACATGAGGGGTTTCGAAAACAAAAATATTTTCCGGTCATCTTCAGGTCCATTTTACTCAAAATAGGTATCTTTCGATTTTTCAATTTTGTCGCTCATTCGACGCGGATTTTATTGCTCTATAAGATGAGACAAAAATTGGACTGCACTTTTTTTGTTTTATAATTTTAATTAATTTTAGAATGTTTTAAGGAGGTAAAAAAATCAGTTTGCGATCGGATCTCCGGACCGTCGTATAGCCAGTTTTTGTTGTCTATTTATACTTATAATTAATCGACACTAACATTGGTCCTAGGTCGCTCCATTTTTTTTCGGTGAAAATCGAGTTTTCAAATTTCGAAAACCCGCCACATCTGTGTTTCAAGGAACCAGCCCGAATGAATACCCATTTTGTGATGGGGGACCATGGGGGTATCCACAAAAAATTTTTGAGCCAAATCGGTGAGGTCGATGTCCGGGGTCACCGGCTCAACCCTCGAATCTTACTGAGCCGGTGTCTTAAACACTGATTTTTTGATCCACCAACTTCGAAAGACGAGGCCTTTGTCCTGACCCTTTCTCGAAATCCCCGGAACCTTTCGAACAATCCATTGGTTGATCTTTGATCTTTGATCTCATCAGGACGGCGATGTGGGTGCCTCGTACCGCTACGAGGAGTTCTTTGGTAATGAAGACAATGACGATGTCTTTGGGGAACAGAAGAAGAAGAGCAAGAAGGCTGAGAAGGAGAATGAGTAAGTGGTGTTGATTGATTTATTGATTGATCGATTGACAAGGGAGAATATTGATTGGTTATGTGGTGGACAGAAGTAACGAAAAGAAAAGAAATGAAAATTAAGCAAGGGAACTTTTCAACTGACCATGAGCATAAGAGTGGAATATTGGTTGATTCAATTGGAAAGTTGAATTGAGGAAGCAGGATTTTCTTATTAGAATTACATTCATGTGTGAAGTGATTAATACTCACTCATGATCTCATAATTATCAAATGAAATGCTAATTACCTGTTGATCCACCAATTATCGATTGGTTGATCTCCAAAATATCGATTAACTGATTGTCGATTGATATATATATATTTTTCTTTTCGATACTGGTTAATTTCCCATGAGCATAAAAGTGGAATATTGGTTGTTTCATTTCACCAGTTGAATTGAGGAAGCAGGATTTTCTTATTAGCCTTAGAGTCATGTCTTAAATGATGCGTCTTTTTTTTCATTTCTAATCGACTAATTATCCAATGAAATGCTAATTACCTTTTGATGTGACAATCATCGATAGGTTGAACTTCAACATATCGATTAGCTGATCTACTGTATTATGGATTTCTATATTTAGTTCTTCGGCGATCTCAAAGAAGGCAGCAGCAGCAAAGGAGAAGGAGAAGCGGAAGTCGGTGCATTGGGGTGATGATGAGGAGGGTGGAGAGTTGGAGAAGGAACACCTAATTGAACCTAGAGATGAGAAGAAGATGAAGAAGAAGAAGAAGGTAGGGAGAGTATTGATTTATTGATTGGTACTTTATTGATTGATTGGTAGTTCACAATGATTCTGTCCCCGATAAAGACCATTATATTGATTTTAGTACTGATTTATTGATTAATATTGATTATTCTGAAGAAGCAAATGTGCGGATATGATTTATTAATTGATATTGAGAAGATTACAATGCATACGGTTTTGGATTATTGAAATATTGATTTTTTTGCAGCAGCAGCCTGAGGAGGAGGAGGCAGTCGAAGAACCTGTAGAGGAGCGGGTGCTGCTCGGTCCCGCTGATGAGGAGGATGACAAAATGACGCCCCTCAAGGCTTCCATCAGAAAGGTGATGGACTGTGCTTTTATGGTGATTGAGAAACCGCGATCTCGCTGGTTCTCATACATGGGAGAGGGTAATTGTAAAGTAACTTGCTGACGGAATCGCTAGAAATAGCTTGTGAGATGTGGAGAACATTGGTGATTTTGTTTGTCGTACCTGTGTGATTGATGTTTCACGGTCAATCTATATCCTAATTGAAATCAATCATATTACACAGAGATTAAATTTACCCGAATGCCGTTAGTTGGCGAACGATTTGCCCGTATTCAGACAAATGCTAGCCGATATATGGGCAAATCAGTGGTTTTTGGGCTACCATTTGCCCGAATGTGGGCAAATCGTGTACACAAGTAGCGTAAGTTGGCAAATCTATTACCCATATTTGGGTAAGTTTGCTCTCAGTGTAATAAGAGAAGAATTTTGCAGATCAAGAAGAAGATTGCGGAGCTCGAGGAGGAGCATCTGCAGCCGCGTGCATGGCAATTGCAGGGAGAGGCGAGCGGACGAGATCGTCACCAGAACGCCCTTCTCGAAGATCACTTTGAGTATGATCATGGAACGAAACGAGGTGGGTATACGGTAGGATACTGTTGCCTGAATCAGGGACCTATTGATTAGTAGTTTATAGCTTTCATAGCGTGCATAGTACAATACGTCATACTGATATCAGTATTTTTAAGTTGATTTAATAATTTAATAATGTAATTATCGTTGTAATTCCAGCGCCGGAAGTGACGGAGGAGTTCAACGCGCGCATCGAAGCTCTCATTCTGCAGCGTGTGAAGGACAAGGCCTGGGACGATCCCGTGCGAGTCGTGAGGGCAGAGGAGCGCACTGAGGAGTACAGGTATCATGTTATTTTATGGTGTTGATGAAACTGGAATCTGACGGGTTCGGAAGCATTGAATGAGGATATTGGCTTGTTCAACGGTTAATCGATAATTTGGTTTCTGTTCTAGTGAACATTTGTTGTCAATTAGTGTATAATATCGGTAATATGTTTTTCTTTCATTAGATTCAAATTAATTATTAAAATTATATATTTTTAATTCTCACATTCTTTTTGCTGCTATAGGAATCAGATTGCCGAGGAGGATCTGTTGGTTAAGAAGAGTCTGACGTCGGTCTACGAGAAGGAGTACGAGAAGGCACAGGCAAGCTGTTATTTTATATTATACGTTGAAACCAGAAAACAACTGGCCAATCAGTATAGCTATCCATGAATGCTGGCAAACGTGACGTCACGATCGTAGGCGTTTGCCAAAGATCGCTTGTGACGTCAACGTTCATGGATGCCGTCTCAGGCAACAGCAATGTTATTGTGATAAAATGTACACTCAACAGTGTGGTCTCATCTCCGTTTCTTGTATCCATTACGAAGATTCGGGCTTATTAAATGTTTTAGAATGTTAATTGAGATTTAATATGTGCACATTCAGGAAGGCGCTGACGCCACGTCCTCCGAGCCCGCGGAAGATCCGAAGCACGCGGAGATCGACAAACTATGGGACAGATTCATCGGAAATGTCGATGCACTCTTCCACTTCAAGGTCACGCCCCAGGCGGTGAGTGTTTTTTTCTCTCTCAAAATTGTATATTTCATGATCCTGTATTGCCGCGGGATAGAATGGTGTCCCTTTTTTTACTAAAAGATCAAATGTAGAGATGAGATCAAATCTCACAGATCATGTTTAGTATTTTGCTTGATGCTGTTGCATGGATCCGCCGGGTTGTGTTGTGAAGGGTGTCTTGAAAACCATAATGAAAGGGTTTTCTCTCATTCGATTACTCGGATGATAAGAATGTGATAAGAGTAACGATGTCTCTTTGGGACATTGATTAGTTTGATTAAAATTACCAAGATATTATTTAATTATTTATTTATTTCACATTGAAGAAATGGTGCGACGATTTAACGAAAATTTGACGAAATGGGCTTAAGGCAAGGGTGAGTGGCCAGAAACAGATGGAAGAAGCTGTATTTAATTAAATATTAATCAGCATTTTTTTATCTCTTCCTTTTGAGGATCGCGTGGTTATATTAACGACTTATTTATTTTATTTATTTATATTAATATTTTGCTTCTTGCAGGTGAAACCCGAGGTGCGCATCGTCTCCAACATGTGTGCATTGCGGAAGGAGGAAGTGGGAGCGATGGCCAGCACCGAAGCCATGCTCGTTGCTCCTGAAGAGGTACGGTAGTTTTGCCGAGGGTTACGGTATCTTGTAAGGGATTATGGTAGTTTGCGATGCGGGTTACGGTAACTGGTAGATCATGTGGTAACTGCATTGATTGGACATGATCGCATTATTGATTGATTATCGATTGATGCGTATTGCAGGTGAAGAAGCGAGAGAAGGGCTTGGTGAAGGGCGTAGAGGAGCGTGATGCGACGGATAAGAAGAGGGAGAGGAGAAAGAAGAAGATGAAGCAGAGGTATGTACGAAGTTGGACAACTAAATGAGATCGTTCTTGTTTCAATCTTGGTCAATTTCTTGGTGTAAAGAAACCAGAAAATAACGGGTCCGGGGGTTGCTTATTGTTAGGGAGTGATCGTTTCCACCAGGCGGTTTATGGTTTTGTATTTCCCATTTGTTCATAGTTGTTCGATGAAATATTGCTGGTTCTTTGAAAAGAATGTGATTAAAAGGTATTTTAAATTATATATTAATCGGAAAAATTATATTTTATTATAATTTTAATAATACAAATCTAAGAAATCATAGCGAGTCAGGGGGTTGCTATTGTTAGGGATTGATCATTTCTACCAGGCGGTTTATGGTTTCGTATTTCCCATTTGTTCATAGTTGTTCAATGAAAATTGATGTTTCTTCAGAAAACATGTGATTAATAAAATATTTATAGTTATATGGTAATTGGAAGAAATTATATTATATTATAATTTTAATAATATAAAATTATTATTTATATTAAGAGCGATTGTGGAGCAGCACGGAGAGGAGGCACTGAAGCGAAAGCTCGAAAGGGATGAGAATGGAGTGGAGAAACCGAAGAAGAAGAAGAAGAAGATGGTTGATGAGAATGGAGCTGCTGTGGTTAGTGGCTTTATTTATTTATTTATTTATGTTTTTTTATTTTTATATTTATTTAATTGTACTCACAAGATCCTTTGCTGTATGTTCTAGAGGAGCTTTAATTGATGCGGCTGGGTCTTATTAATTATATACTAGGATAATAGCGAATCAAAAGTAGTAATTGGTAGGGGGGCTTGATTCACTGTTTCGGCCGTTATGTTTTAGACAGTACATGCACGTCTACGTGCTTGATTTGCTGTATGTATATCGCAAGAGAGAGAGGCTTCCCTAATCTTGGTTGCTGCGGTGTCTGGCCACCTGGTTGTTTTGCGCTTCATGATTTTGATTAGAAAGAGCACGCAGTTATGATGCGATTTCATTGGACATGATGCGATTTTATTAAACATCATAACTGCGCGACTCTTACAATTAGTTTGCGTGAGACTGAACAAAAGAGAAAAAACGTGATTGCTGGATTCAAATATTAAATTTAATTAAGTTAAAAAGGAATTAGTCAATGTTTGCATTCATTCATTTACATTGATACTTCGATCATAGATGATTGAACTTTACATGAAACTAGTACCCCCTTCTAAATGTCTATTTATTTAATTAAATATTTTAAAAAAAACAATTTAATTATGTGTTCACTTACAGACTGCCCCTTCGACAACGACTGCGGGCAAGTTCAAGAGCACAGATTTCTTCACGAAGCTCCAGGCCACCGTTCAGGTTTGATCTTTGATCTTTGATCTTTAATCTGAGACCCCCCCCCTGAGCTAAACTACTACTGGTTGGTGAGCGACCAGTGATTTTGTGTTTCATGATATTCCTAAATCTTTAATGAGATCGTGGAAATGTCGGTAATATACTGCCTTTCGATTCAGAATGAGCTCGTCGCAAAGACTACTAAGAGCACGAAGACTGCGGCCAAGAGCAATGGCACGTCGGCCAAGTATAAGCTATAAGAGAATATTGATTGATTTATCGATCGATGATCTTTGATCTACACTATCTTACAATTTGTTACTGTTATATGTTTGTTCCCAATTGCTCTTCCATTCATATCATTTTAGTCAATATTACCCAAGCTGTTATGCTACTATGATTGTGCACTTTAGTGCAGCAAACTGCCACTTGCTGCACACAATTCATTGCAGCAAATTGTTCATTGTTATTCCTTTATCCGTCGCCTCGTATTGTCCCCTATATCTCCTCCTTATCTTATCATTTGTATCTCCGTTTTCCGATCTAGCACACACACACATATACTATTATCCCTCTCTACTGTTTAGTTATCAGACACAATCAGTTTATCGATTAGTAGTGATTATATATGCTGCAGACTGCATACATATAAGATAGATATAGGCCTGTTTGTTTTGTGTTTCACTCAATCATTTTCCCTTGTTATTTTCTCGTATTATTGTTGGAAGCGCGATTAATATAGTTCCCTCTATTTTGTTGTTGTTGTTTGTTGATCATTCACTCTGTTGCTCGGCCATCTCCCGCCTACAAGCACTACAGTATGCTGTAGTGTGGTGTGGCGCCCGTCCGCACCACCACCACCACACGCAAAGCCGCACCACGCTATAACGCGGATGCGGTTGCCTGTTGTGCGTGAGACATTCACCTATTCTATCTTGTTGTTTCAGCATAAACTTTGTTTTTGTATTTTGATTATTGATTATTGATTTTATCTGATACGGTTGATTGTCCGTCACACCTTTGTGTGTACCTTGCCGAAATGATCATTTATGACTAATCTTGCTCATTGTTAACTTAATTTACTAAACTAATTACTAAAGTTTCATTGTTTAGCGGTCTCACAGATCGTTTTCTATATCTCTTCTCTGCGTCTCTAACCTCGTCTATAGTGTGTCTGTTCTGTGTGTCTACATGTAGTTTATATATACCGCGGCATGGTGAACAGCCAGCCATATACTGTGGGGGAGAGAGTGAGAGTGCCAGACGGCCAGACAGACACAATATCATGCAATCACATGGAAACGAGCGCGATCGTGATTTGCGAATGCCTATTCGTGGTTAGTATTTTTTAAATGCACACTCCGAGCTAATTTGGAACTATCCGCTCTACCAACGCTCTTTTGTAGATAAAGAAAGCCAGAGAGTATTACTAGAGAGGAAAATTTCAATTTAGCTCGGTTGTGCCTTTAAATATTACCTTTTCCCTTAGTCTTTTGTTTCAAACAATTCCTGATTGCTAATAATTGGTTACTCTAAAAGCCAAGCGAGCGACCATCCTTTGTGAGAGTTTTCTTTGCGAGCGGTCGTTCTGGCGTTTGATATTGTGGTGAGAATTTTTAAATCGGACAGTGGTATAGCTTGCTCGTGCTTTTATCTTGCGATTTATCTCATTCACTAGCCTCTCCTGCTGTTTTTCCGTTTCATCTAGTAAATAAGGAGCTGGGAAATGTGTACATGTAGCGCTTGGAATGGCTTTTGCAAATGTGTCTCAGACGATTGCCAATATGTGTGTGAGTGAATGTGTGGAATGACATCACACTTGTTGATAAGGAGAAGATTGAGTGAGAGTGAATTGCGCGCCATTCCATCAATCGTATCCTTGTCCAATTCCTGGTTGTCTGACCTCTTGATCTTTGATCTTTGATGTTGACCTTGTTCCTCTACTCTCGTGCCTATCATGCGGGAGGGGAATTGCTTATCTGCCGATGGTGTTTCGCATTCTTTCGCCCGGGTCATGCACATCGATCTCGTTATCACGCGCCTTGTCTATTCTTGTTGTTGTTATGTTCTTTAATTAATTAATTTATTATTAATGTTAATATTATTATTATTATTATTATTATTATTATTATTAATGCTGATATGATTAATTATCTCACATAACTTTCTTGTCTTGTTGTGGTCTTGTATTTTTGTGTTCTTTTCCCTGATTCTCGTTTATGGAAAAATGTTGATGATTAAAATGTTGATGATTATTATTAAAGAGTGTCTGCTTGCAGGGGTAGAACCGGAGGCCTTCATCTTTTTTCTTCTTATTCTTATCTTCTCCCACTTTTATCTCCGCCCGTATCTCACTCTCCGCGCGTGCCGCAAGCGGACTATCAAGCGTCGCTCGCTCCGGATCTCCTCTGTCCCCGCATATCCTTACTCTATCCCAATCTCATACCCATCATAATCATCAACCAATACCTACTCGCCCAATCGATATTCCTGTTGACATACACTCTACAGTACCTCATCCTGGATATTCAATCGATATAGTCAATACATATACCCTACTCGGATCAGTCAATCGATAAGACAAGAACGTAGTAGTGCACCACCAAGAGGAGCAGTGAGGAGAAAGCCCCGAAGAGCGTTGACAAGATGAATATGGGAGGAGGCCCGCCGTATGCAGGCCAGCAGCCAAGTGAGTAAATTATTTATTTATTTATTAATATAATAACATTAAATGCATTTAATAATAATATACTTTATACAGTGCAAAAGTATATTTAGCTGTTTGTTTAAAAAATGGTTATTTGTTTACTCATATATGTACAAATGCTAGTAGGTACTTGTTTACTGGTTTATAGTCGTCGAATCTTTCACAGATAGTCAGCAATCTCTTATTGTCTCTAGAATCTGTAAATTACCAGTGACTTTAACGTTTCATTGAGTCTATATAGTTTAGCGGAAGTGCGCGGATGCTAGTTCGGATATTGAAATTGCGCGAATAAAACTATTATTCATTTCAGTGCAAATGACCGCTGAGCAGCACCAGCAGTACATGATGCAGCAACGGGTGATTATTGATTATTATTTTCGGACATTTTTTCTGAAATGAATTTTGATATGGATTTCCATATGTACTAATTTTTAAAATTTTGCTTTACATGGGAAGAGAAAATAACGTTTTTATTATTTGATTAGACATGATTTACCGTAATAATAATAATAAATTTATCTGATCTCGGAGGGTATTTTAAGATTCATAATTAAATGTTTAAAAAATGAATTGTAGATGATGGCTCATCATCAAGCCATGGGCGGTCATCAGCAACAGATGCAGCAGCAGAGCCAACAGCAGCTCCAGCAGCAACAAGAAGGTGGAGGAGCTGCAGCTGCACAGCACCAGCTCCAGGGAGCTCCTGCTGGAGCAGCAGGCCGTATGCACCCGAACGCTGCGGCACTGTACCAACAACAGCAGCAGGCACACCATCAACAGATGCTCATGCAACAGCAACAACAAGGTAGACATACATTTTCAGTACCCCCGCCGTTTATTTCTACATAATGGACCAATTCTTGAAATAGAGTGGGTTGATTCACAAAATTCCTTATTTTTCGCTTAAAAATGGTAATTTTAGGTTCCTTTTGCATCAAGTTTCCTAGAATTAGCCTTATGTAGTGGGTCAATCCTAGCATTGAGAGGGTATGGCAATGTATGAGCAAGGCAAATTGAGAGAGAGTGAATGGATGATAAGTGGATTTTCCGCTCCCTCACAGAATTTTTTTACAAAGTCGTACGATTTAGGAAAATCGTTATTTTTCTCTTAAATTGCGATCTTTCGAATACAAAGGAACCTTATATAGTGGGTCGATCCTCACATTATGATGTTATGAAAATGTAGGTAAATTTGAAAATGCGCAGAGTAAATTGACAGAATCTAGTTTTCGGTCTTTTTATTATGATTTAGTTGAACACAACCTGGGCCAACAATACATCTTTTTTAAATATTATATATATTACTGCTATATTTTAGCTATATATTAGCTCGTTTTCATTCTACTTTGCAGGAAACACTAATAATTCATTGATCATTGACTCGTTGAAAAAAATCGATAATTGATCTCTTATGCCTGCAGGCATGTACGGCCCGGGCGGCATGCAACAACAACAACAGCCACAGCCGCATCCAGGAATGGATCCCGCAGTCTACCAAGTGAGATCTTTCCCGTCGTATCTATCTTGTCGTAGATTATAACAATTGAATTTTAATTTTAAAATTTTAAAATATTTCATGATTCAATTTATATTCAATGAGTAGTGTTCGTTGGGAGTCTTAACTCATGGGGGAAGTTGCGATCAATATATAATAATAATAATAATACTTGGTGCTTGGAAGAGACCCGTATGCTAATCATTGCCATCTTCTCAGCGTATGGGTGGTCGTCCGCCTGACGGCACTCCACAGCAGCCGCCACCCCAGCAGCAGCTGGGCGTGGCTGGTCCCCGCGCCCAAGAGGCGCTGCGACCGGCGCAGCAAGAGCAGCAGCTCGCGGCGATGCGACGTCTGCAGCCCGAGGAACGCCAGATGATGCTCGATCGGATACAGAAGAAGCAGATGGAGATGATGGGCGCAGCGGGTACCGCAGCCAATGCCCAAGGTAGTTTATTGATTTGAAGCATAATGCCCAAGGTAGTTTATTGATTTGAAGCATAATGCCCAAGGTAGTTTATTGATTTTTTGCTATCGGTTTTCAAAATGCGGTCAGGTTTTTCCCATTTTTGGCAAATTTGGCTCAAAATGCGGTCAGGCTTGGTACTTTGTTACATACTTTTCGACCTATGATTTGAAGTTATTGATTGATTCATGTGCATTTTGTTTCCACTTGAAGACGAGAAAAATAGTAAATGAATTGGCGCTATTTTTCTCGTCTTATAGGTGGTCCGCATCCGGGAGGTCCCGGACCGGGATATCCGCCCGGCGCCATCGGGCAGCCGCCACCGGGTGGCCACATGGGCGCGGCGGTGACTGTCGGTGGGCAGCACATGGGCGCGTCTTCGATGCAGATGCAGCGGCAGCAGGCGCTGCTCAACATCAAGCAGGAGCAGGGAACGGGGCCAAGTACCGTACTAGGTACTGACTGCATTTGGGATTTAAATACCTAATTTGATATTTATTGATTTAATTTAGGAGGTCTGGGAGGCGGGCCAGGAGGATCGGGAATTGGCTCCATCAATCTGAATGTCAAGATGGAACGTATGTCCAGTTTGAACATTTCAAATGTGCTCTCATTTAACTGTTACATTAAGTGGGTCAATGAGACCTTTCTTTGTTTCAGCGCCTTCTTCTATGCATCCTGGCGTGAAGCAGGAGGCGGGCATCGGCGCTCATCTGATGCAGCAACAGCAACATCCTGGCATGAAGCAGGAGCCGGGAATCGGCGCCCATCTGATGCAGCAACATCCTGGCATGATGGGCGACGATAGTCTGCAGCAGCAACAGCAGATGCAGCACCCGGGACTGCACCAGCAAGTCCCCGGTGGACCGGCTGGTCCCGCCGGTGGTCGTGCCATTGGTCTTGCCCAGCAGCAGCAAGTACCGTCGTCTGGGCTGGTTCCCTCGTTGGAAATGCCCAATCAGAAACGCAGAAGTACCAGGTGAATAGATATCTCATATAACGATTTTATTTAATAATAATGATAATAATAATAATAATATTAATAATAATAAACGTGTCTGCCTCAGAGGTGGACGTGGTGGCGGACGCGGAGGTGGCGCCGGACAAAGTCGCGCCCATGCAGCTGCAGTAGCAGCCGCCGCGGCAGCAGAGGCTGCGAATCCGCAGATGACGGTGAAGCAGCACGTGCAGCAAACGCAGCAGATGCATGGTTAGTAGCGGTTTTTTTTTAAAATTTTAAATTAAGACTACGTTGCGTTGTCCTAGTTATCAAACAAATTATTGTTAGTTTGCTTAGGATGGCTATAATCAATCGAGTAGTAGCTTTGACCTTCGTGTAAGTGGAATAGACGAAACATGAATTCACTGGGAGCAACTTTTCGAGAGAAAACATTAATTGGTTTCTATATTTATATTATGCTATGATCGTGAAAATATGACTAATAGCTACGTTGCGGATTTTCAAAATGCAGTCTGGTTTTCAACAACAAATCCCAAAATGCGTAGTTTGTAACCTTCTTTTCGGCCTATGGTCATGACCATTGTAAGCAGCATTGTGAGCCATAACTAGATTTACTTTCTAAAGAATATAATTTAAATTGTTTTTTTTTTAAATTCTATCCCATAATATGACATTTTAAAAATGATTTTGCTTGTAGCAGCCGGTCATCCGAGCGGCATGACGCCACAGCAGCACGCCGCATTCATGCAGCAACAGCAGATGCAGCAACAACACCAGGTAATAGTAATAATAATAATAATGTAATAATAATGATAATGTAAACATGATAATTTCATTCCTTAAGATGAGCCAACAACAGCTCCAACATCAGTACATGCTCCAACAGCAGCAGCAACAACAACATCACGCAATGATGATGCAGCAACAACAGCAAGCTGCTGCACAAGCTGCACAACAACAGGCTCAGCTGCAGCAACTGCAACAGCAACAGCAGCAAGCGATGAGTGGTACGAGAGGGATTTCTTACTATTTTTACAGTCTCGTAACATCAATATTGGATATAATGTTAAAAAACCTAAACCCTCTGGTTTACATGTCCATTACGTCAGTAATAAGTGTAATAATAATAATAATAATAATAATAATAATAATAATAATAATAAATATTATTATTTATATTAGTCGTTTCACGCTCAATAGTGGATGATGATGTGTTTTTGTACTTATCATAGCACGGGTCTCCGGTAAAAGTGTAGAAACGCCTGCCACTATGAATTTTTTTTGTCTCCGATTTCGATGAAAGTCGGTCAGTGTGTGTAGTTGGGGGCCATGAGAAGGCCTAGCCACTTGATTTGGCCAAAATTCCAAATTATCGATTTTATGTGATCTACTCTGAAAATGATCATAACTCGGTTAATTTTCATCATACGTGGGCACGCTGGGGGAAAGGCTGTGCGCAAACCGGGAAATTGTATGGCAAGGCTATGCGCATGGTCATTTTTTGGCACTACTTCAGAATAGGGTACCAGTACACCGGGCAAGTCCAAAAAGACGAAAAAAAAAAATGAAAATAACACAAAGGAAAGGGCGTTTATATTAGGCAATTATACTATTATTTTGGGCTGGTACCCTATTCTGAAGTAGTGCCCATTTTTTAGCCGATTTGACTCGAAATTTTCCAATTTTTGCGAGGTAAAGCTATGCGCAAGGCGCAGAAAGGGAAGGCAAGGCTGTGCGCAAAAAGAATTCGTTTTCACGCGCCCACCTATGATTTTCATCGCACAGCGAGCTGACAGGTGTCATTCGAACCGTATTATAATGCTCTCAAAAAAAGTGTTTCATGACCCGTTCGCTGCAAAGTCGTCTTCAGGGCGAAAAACGCGAAAAACACATTTTTTGAACAAAAAGGTGAACTTTTCTCGAAAATTTTCTCTTGAGTACACGCGTATTATTGCAGAAAACAAGTTGTCAGATCACGTTCAAAGTCGGTATGTTGTTCATTTACCGTATCTCTGTCCTCCCAATACCGTTTTATAGAGTACACAGGACTTAGTCATTTGTAATAACAAATTAGTTCATTTATAGTGTCAGGCACGATATCGCAGTTCTGATGAAATGAGTAAACGTAGAACTAAACGTAGCAGAAAAAATTACATTTTCTCGCGGTTTTACAGGGCTTTCAGAGTTTTACCTTTTTACCGATTTTTTTGCCGGTCTTTTAGACCGGTAAATTACCGTTACCGATTTTTTGCCACCTTTTTCCGCCCAACCCTTGTGCCCCATACGACTCTGTTGCCAAGCAAATAGTGGTCGATCAATTCGAGGAATTCTAAGTAGCCAGGAACAAGCTGAGAGCAGAAGAAGTCGAGAAGAGAATGAAGGCCAGAACGGATATCATGCCCGCTAACCGAATGTCACACGATCAGATCAAGAACTGCATTCGGAATCTGCTAGCGAAGAAGAAGAAGACAGATAAGAAGCTGAGGACCACAAGAACCAAGAGAGATTTGGCACTGGATATGGATTTCATCAACAACTGGGAGAAGGACTACGATGAGGAGGGAGGAGGAATTGAGGATGAAGTGAAAGTACATAAGGATGATCTGACTATCTCCTCCGATGCAATCTACAACTGGATGAAAACCGAGATGAACACTTTGTTCACGAATGAGGCCCCTGACTTGTCTGCATCCCTCGTTTTCGATCAGTGATGTTGATAATTGCATATTGATTGCTTGATTTTATAATATTTTCTCAGGTATAATATAAAATAAAGTCGGTTGGGTAGATTTTAGCTGTACAAAGAATAATTTCCTTTCCGTTCATTCATTAGAATCGATGAAAAAGGAGAAAGTGTAGTGATTTTCCTCGAATAACTCGAAAATGAGTTGTCATAGCTATTCGATCATGATAGAACTTTTTATTCGCCTTTCCGAGAGCATCATTTTCCTCTTTTCGAATAGTCGATTGGACCATTTTGAAGGCATATACGATCGAAAAACTGTTGAGGCGGAAAAAATGACTAAGTCCTGTGTACTCTATAAAACGGTATTGGGAGGACAGAGATACGGTAAATGAACAACATACCGACTTTGAACGTGATCTGACAACTTGTTTTCTGCAATAATACGCGTGTACTCAAGAGAAAATTTTCGAGAAAAGTTCACCTTTTTGTTCAAAAAATGTGTTTTTCGCGTTTTTCGCCCTGAAGACGACTTTTCAGCGAATAACTCATGAAACACTTTTTTTGAGAGCATTATAATACGGTTCGAATGACACCTGTCAGCTTGCTGTGCGATGAAAATGAACCGAGTTATGATCATTTTCAGAGTAGATCACAAAAAATCGATAATTTGGAATTTTGGCCAAATCAAGTGGCTAGGCCTTCACATGGCCCCCAACTACACACACTGAGCGACTTTCATCGAAATCGGAGACAAAAAAATTCATAGTGGCAGACCCGGCCGTTTTTCCTACACTTTTACAGGAGACCCGTGATAGAGTGTACGATAAACCCATCGCATGACTGAGGTCATGTGTGTTTTTGTCCCCCCCCCCCCCCTTAAAGGCACACCCCGAGCTCATTTGAAACTCTCCGCCCTGGTAATACTCTCTCATAAACCTAGAAAGCGAGAGAATATTACCAGAGTTTAAAATTAGCTCGGGATGTGCCTTTCATTAAATTTCACTTTAAATTTGTAAATTATGGCCTTCTTTCAGTCGCACCTCCTTCTGTGAGTGCCCCTTCGTCCGTGCCCGGTGTTGGTAGCGTTCCTGGCGCAGGCGGTGCACCCGGATCGCATCTCATGGCGCCCGGTTCGGTGCCCGGCGCCCCGTCTGTGCCGCAGGTTCCATCGGTTCCTACCCAGGAACCAGCTGCGACGCCGCCCAAACCGGCCGGACCAACCGAAGAGGAGAAACGGGCGATTGAGGCGTTCAACGCGAAGGTCTCGACGATGAAGGTGATTATTGATTTATTGATTTATCGTTTCCGATGTTGTTACCATTTTTGAAGAGAGGGGATAATATCAGAGAAATACAATATGTATAGATAATAATATAATAAGTAGATTATCATAAGTGGGGATAATAGGTATACGAATAGAATAGGTATGGAAAAGAATGAAAATGGGTATAATATAAGAATAATGATGTTGGGTTTCTCCATGAAAAAAACAACTAAGTGGTATTTGGGTTAACACCATCCAACCAGCAGATAAGTATGATCAACCATTCATCTTGTGATCTTTGAGTTCTTAATTCAGTCCAAGTACGCTCTGACCGTGGAGCGTTACATGCGACGGCACAAGATGGACAACATGCCGGCGCCCGCCTTTCTGCACCGGATGACCGAGTTCTTTGATGGAACCAGGTACGGCATCGGGGATTATTGATTTGGTTATTTATCGAGTATTATCTGTCGTTTTGACATGGTTGGATGGTCCGAAACTTGGACTACATCAAATCCGGGGGCGGACTGGTGATTTTGTGTAGCGCAGTCGGTATTGGTCATGGGTGGGCACACTGGGGGAAAGGCTGTGCGCAAACCGGGGAATTGTAAGGTAAGGCTATGCGCATGGCCTTTTTTAGCAGATTTGACTGGAAATTTTCCAATTTTTGCTAGGCTAAGCTATGCGCAAGGCCCCGCAAAGGAAGGCAAGGCTATGTGAAAAAAAAATTTCACGCGCCCACCTATGGTATTGGTGCATGTCAATATCGTTCGATTCTCTGATGAAATGTACCTCTTCTTTGTTTACAGGCAATGTACTCTGAAGAACGAGAACCTGCTCGTGCGACTCGAGGATGGCATACAGGGTCTGCTCGAGAAGGTAGAGATCGATTTATTGATTTATTGATCGATCGATAAAGTAAAGTAAAAGTATCAAGCGTAACGATTTGATACTGAAGAGAATTCGGTGATTATAGAAGGAATATCAAAGAAAGGAAATCTACTTTTAATCACATTCCACTTATTGCACTGCTTAGTAGATCTTGATAAACTGTTAAAAATATCGATCGATCGATCGATTGACTTAATTTACTTACAGTACTCGATCACTTCGTCCATCACCGAGGCTCTCAAGGAGTGGATTGGTCAGGATGACACCGAAGGAGGCCAGACGCGGAAAGAGCAGCGCCAATACCGCGATGAGGACTTTGAAGATGAGCCTACGGTAGGTGCAGTACACCGCGCACTCGAATCTTGAACTGACTTATTTATATATTTGATATTTATTTATTTATATATTTGATATTTATTTATTTATTTATATCATTTGTAGGATGACGCCCGGATACGACTACCGGACCCGTGGCCACTGGATGTGCGCATGCTGAGAGTGAAGTGGGTATTTTTATTATAATATATTATTTATTTATTTCATGCGCCGTGTCCTTATAGTAAAAGTAAAATATCTGTCAAATTAATCTGGCTTAGATTATGAATACACCTTGCTCAGGTGTGATTTCACCCATTTCCTCCACTTTTTTAACTTTGACTTTAGGGCACACCCCGAGTAAATTTGAAACTCCCCGCTCTGGCAATGCTCTTTCGCTATCGTTGTATGCGGGAGAGTATTGCAAGAGCGGAGAGTCAAATTAGCTCGGGATGAGCCTATAGTAGGGCCTGTAAAGTTACATAGGGCCTACTCGGTCCCAAATTTATGTTGATAGATAAGACGACTGGAATTATGTTGTATGATAATGTACACCCTGTATTGGTTCCATTTTCAGGGTTCCCGACTCGCTGACGCGTATCGTACGCTCTCGCGATATGGACGAGCGGCTGATCAGTCGACGGAAGCGGCACGCGGAGGCCAGGGTACGGTAGATTTGGTCATGTCCCGTGACCTCGTCACTATGATAGTTGTCTGGTTTGATCTTTGATCTTTGATCAGAAAGAAGACGACGATCTACCATTGTGGTCAGCGCGTCGTCTCCGCTACGAGGCTGATCTGGAGAAGGAGCTGGAGGAACTGGATCGGATTGAGAGACGAATGGAACAGACCGGTGCTACCGTAATCGGCCATGGATCACCCAGTGGTAAGGGAAGGGATACTGTAGCTTTGGATTTTTATTGATTTTTTCCTCACAGGATTTTGTTATCGTTAATTTTTCGCATGAGTCTTACATAGTGAGTCGATCCTCGCATTATTATGAAGGCGTGAAAATGTGCGAACATATTGCATGCTAGCCCATACTTGTACATCTATTAATATTATTAATCTATTAATTTAATTGATTTAATTGCAGGCGTAGCCTCTGCCTATCATCAACAGCATCATGTTCATCATGGTGGTTCTCCGCCTTCTCTGATCAAGGATGGCTCTCCTCCATCACTGAACAGATCGCCCCAGGGTGTGCTACTGCAGCCCGTCGTGAACTCGACGCCCAAGGAGGCACTCATGAACAATGTATGTGCCCACTTTATTGATTTATTTATTTATCGATCAAATCGTAAAGATCATCAGTGCATGGCATATTTTGGTATTTATCAGTGCGCTATTCTGAGGAGAAGTCGTAGTAAAGTAAAAATATTATAATAATTTGTCATCATGATAGTAATATAACAATGTACGCAAACCGCAGCGCGGTAGCGTTGTGTCTATAGTGGTTCTTCTCAAGAGTGGCTTTATTTGGAATCTTTTATTTTTATTTTTGAATGGATTTCTAATATAAACTTCACATTTGCAGTCTCCTCCGGAGTTTCCGATCTACTCTAGCGCCTTGATAGGCGGTGCGGACGACGCGTCGAACGCGCATCAGTACGCTGCTGCCCGGACGAAGATTCCGGATCAGGCAGTGCGCGAGCTCAGTCGTACGTTTCCCTTGCTTCTTTTTTTTCTGTGGCCGTATGCAGCAACCGTTTTCCGGGAAAATGTGACGTCATTAGCGTAGCGTTTTCCAAAAAATCCTCCGCCTACACTAATGACGTCACATTTTCCCGGAAAACTGTTCTTGCATACGGCCACTGATTTTAACAATCTCCTGAATTCCTTCAAATCTTGTGCGATTTGACATTGAAGATCGATTTTTATTGTATTATTAAGTTGTATGACAATTTAATTATTTTATTTATTGCTTCCAATTTCAGTACTGAAGTGGCGACCGTGCGAGCACGATCGGCCGTCGTCTGACCACCCGCCCAGCGTTACCGTATCCCTCATACTCTCCGAGGTCCGAAATTATTGATTTATTGATTGATAGACAACAGTACTCGTAGTACTCTATTGATTGATCTTTAAACGCACAAAGTGATCATCGGATACTGTAGCCTGCAGAGAATATCGATTACCAAATCTATAGTCGATGTATTCAGAACAGCTTCACGCCGCCCCTCTCGGTCATCATTCCACAGACGTATCCATCGACAGCCGCCACCGTCCTCTACGACCGCACCTTCCGCCTCTCCGCGCCCAACGCGTTCATGTCGCATCTCGCGGCACAACTGCAGCGTCGATTGGCGGCAACGTCCAATGCCGGCAGTCTGATGACGATCTACGAGTGCTACCAGGCCGCAGCACAGGTGAACACTCGAACTTGTGATAGATTCTGCTAGTGCGTGGTGCTTTTGATTGGAGCTTGAAACATGAATTCAACTGGTTTGTATTATAGTGATGAGTGTAATCGATTTATCGATTGGTGAACTTTGTCTTTGTAGGCTGTGGCTGCGTCCGCGAAGCAAGTCATCCGATCTCCGCCGGTACTGTATTCATTCGATGATTATTGATTATTATTTCTTGACCTGCTATTGATAAGTCGATAACGATCCCGATTCGCTTGCCTGTTTATTGATTGATCCAATTACAGATGCCATCATCTACCGTACCTCATATGGCTACGCCCACTACGTTCCGACCCCCTGCCAAGTTCCACAACACTGTTGATGGCCAAAAGTCTCGAATGGTCTACTAAGCATCGTTCTCCTAAGCTCCGCCTCTTTCTCCTTGATCTACTCTATGACTCCGCCCCCATCCTACAAAGTGTCTGTTAAATGGTCTCTCTCTCTCTGTTATCTATGCACTACATATATACCGTATACTCTATCGCCTATACCGGGTTCATTTCCCCATCTGTCTCATACATGATTCACACTATAACTTAGGCTTTTTAGCCCTCTTCGCCCCGCCCCTTTTTGATGTCTAAGCCCCGCCCATTTCCTACTCCTACTCCTCTTCCTCTTGCCTTTACACACACACACTGTTGTTCCACATGCTTATGTATACTGTATACAAGATACTGGTACTATATATATTTTATATATGCACGCATTCATTTATTATCCACTCACATATATATGATATATACATATAGATATTCATATTATTCATTTACTGTGACCGATGTATTTCACACAAAGTATGGTATATCACAGCTTTTCTTCCCCTGTTATATAGCAATGTTCTAATTAATTCTCCACGATTGTATCTCTTTACACACACGAATTGCTTGTGCACGGTCCTGGCGGACGCATGTTTGTATTACTGTATGTAGTTACTTTCATTATCGATTGATTGATTGATTTTATCTAGATTATGCACATATGGGCGCAAATTACTTATGATACACCACCACCACAACCGCATTCTTGTCTCAATACGTTTGTTTCACTTGTCACCGGCCTCTTCCCCAATTGTTACCTTACACCACATCACCACCCCAAGTATACTATAGCCGCCACACCATTGTCATTCACTTATCGATTGCTAGTGACTCTAGCTCCGCCTCTTCCCCATTTTATCGATTAGTTGAACTCGTTAGTAGATCATATATGCAACAGAGTCTTATCCAATTTATCGACCAGGGTTGACTTCATGACACTTGTGCATTTATCACTGAATTAAATAAATTTTTAAATAATAAATAAGAAAATTTATTTGAGTCAACCCTTGTCTGATCCCGGTTTTATCGTTTCTCTCACAACATCCATGAATCTTGTTACTTTTTGCACTGTTTTATAAGTCCTAGTCGTGCTCCAAAAAAAGCTGTTACACACAAATTATTCGACAACCTAGCATCACCTCGAAGTTTCGCCCCTAAGTCCCCAAGCTCCCCCGACCAGTGATATTGTTTTATATACCGTAGCACTCTACCGTCGCTTGTCTTCCCACCATGATTATCAATTGGTTATGTTACTGTAGTAGTCGTTGCCGATCGATTGATTGGTGGTTCCGTTGGGGTTACTGTAGTGGGTTTGTGTGATGATTCTTGATAGATTTCTCTCGTTCTTTCATTATTATTGATTGATTTGTGTCTTTTCTTCTCAAGATTCTTCTTTCTATCGATTTCTTTCTGCACAAAGTAAGCAACGCTCCATTGTGACACTTTCTCTCGGTTTTCTTGCTCCCAAATTGGTTGTGTGCTCAAATTTTCCTTGATATATGGTTTGTTATCCTTTGAGAAAAAAATCCCATTATAATACAACAAAAATAATCTTGATCTAATCTTGTAAAGCAAAACTTTTAGTAAATACTCCATAGAAAGATTAGCTTGTGTGATATATATTGATTGATTGTATTCAGATATACAGTAGTTTTGCATGTGTGTGTGCTCATTTCTTTGTTTTACCAATAGCCCCTTTTATTGATTGATTCAATTGTTTCATTTGCCACGGTTCCTAGCCTATATGTAAAGAGAACAATAAAAATTCCAAAGCCAATTGTTGCCGTGTTTGTTTACAATTTTAAGTGGTATCAAGGATCATCTTTTATTTCCTACGAGATGAAGTAAGGAAAGTTGGAAAAGTAGCATGGATTCGTTGTTGACAATCTCTCAAATCGGGGTTTCGTCGTACAATAAAAAAATTAACATTGTCTTTCTCATTCCCATCTACTTCCCATCCCCTAAAATTAAAAAAAAACAACAATAAGGTCCTAAGTGCACAGGGAAAGAGGTACCTGAGTTGCCTAAAGAAGAGACTAAACGAATCATTACTTATTCACGCTTAATTTGATAAATAAATAAATTTTAATTTCATTGACCGTGAAAGAAATCAAACAGATTATGATACAGTTATTGAATGAGATAAACGGCAGTATGCGGCATACTGTATGCCATTTTGGAACTGCCGTTGTGGAACGAGGACATTTTGGAACCGTACAAATAGGAACGATGCCGAATTAGAACGAGACATTTTGGAACTCTCCCGTTTTGGAACTCCCCCATTTTGGAACTCTCCCATTTTGGAACTGGGACATTTTGGAACTCTCCCATTTTGGAACTGGGACATTTTGGAACCGGGACATTTTGGAACTCGGCCGTTTCTAGAGGGTTGCATAAACATTCGCGAGTCTCCATCTTCAATCAATGCGAAAGTCAACGAAATGGGATTCAAGCCAAATCCTTGTTTATTTTTACAGTCTCTGGGGCTGTAAAACAATACCGTAGAATATAGCGTCTTACCACAACTTAACTTCAAAGGACAAGCAAACTAAACTACCTTTCTAGCTAGAAGAAATAACGTGTGTTTGCTTCAACATAGGCAACATAGGTCAATCTTCGCCGTGACTTGAACGTTTTTCAGAAACAAAGTATATTTAGGAGAGGAAAATCCTGAACGCCCAAAAAATGTGGAATGACGCTACATTTTGCAAATGAATGTAGAATGAACAAAAGTAACTTTGACGCGATTTATGACCAAACTAAAGTCCTAATTCGGCATCGTTCCTATTTGTCCAGTTCCAAAATGTCCTCGTTTCACAACGGCAGTTCCAAAATGTCATACTGCCGAGATAAACACATAATAATTTTTATGTCAATATTGATAGAACTGAAAACTACGTGTCTTACGCTTCTAAAGTGGACTACGGAGAGTTGGCCAAACAGTAGCAAGGAAATTGACGTACCCGGAGGGGAGAGGTAGAGAGGGAGAGGTATAGGTAGAGAGGGAGTGGGAGAGGGATGGAGGAGAGAGGTAGAGAGGAGAGAAGTAGAGGGAGAGAGGAGAGACATAGAGGTAGAAAATGAGAGGGAGAGAACCGAAAAGTCATCAATGCTGGGTGTTTGCAATCCTACAGAGCTAGAGAGACTTAGAAGGATCAGTAGGGAGAGGCAGAGGGAGGAGTAGAGGTAGAGGGGAGGCAGAGGGAGAGTGAGAGTGAGAGAGGGAGACGTAGAGGCAGAGGGAGAGTGAGAGTGAGAGAGGGAGACGTAGAGGTAGAGGGGAGGCAGAGGGAGAGTGAGAGTGAGAGAGGGAGACGTAGAGGCAGAGGGAGGAGTAGAGGTGAAGGGGGAGAGTGAGAGAGGAAGAGGTAGAGTCCATAGATAGTGGGAAAAGACGACTGGTGGGGTGTTCGTATATTCTCATTTCAACAAATCGAAGAGTCTAAGAGAGAGGAGAGAACAACGAAGAATCAGGAGAGCTTACAACACATGAGGTAAGGTCCCTTTAATTATAATTTATTTATTTGTATTTTTATCTTCTTACTTTGTCATGCTTTGCATCTAATTTGAGATTTCAACCGTAATCGTGGCCGAAAATGGTCAAAAACTTCAAATTTTAATTAAAAATGCAATAAATAAATAGATTCAAAAACTGAACATTTCTAAGAAAAACTTGAAAAAAAAACTTTAGATGCAAAGCAAGTTAGTCTTATTTCAATTTTAAATATCACCCAGAAGTCCGTAGATCGTTTACTATTTAACGAATACCGTAGTCTATAAAGCGAATACCGTTGACCGTAGGGCGTATACCGTAGTCCATATACCGTAGACGGTAGACCGCAAATAGTTGAACATAGAGACTATTTCACGTTAGTTCAATCATAAGAGAGTGTGTACAATAAGCCGGGAAATAGGAATTATTTCAAAATAAATAATTGTGTACGAAATATATGGTATGGTCTACGTATACAGCGCCTATAAACAGTAGGTGTATTCAAATTGCGATCACCGGACTGGAAAAATGATCAGCGCGTAGGTTCGAAATAATATGATTAGAGAAGGGAGGGAAGGGTGATCGAAGCGTGGCGCATTGGTAAGATGGCCGCCTCTCCTCCCAAAGGGTACGGGTTCGAATCCCGACCGGAGATTTCACTTCATCCCTTATTGTACACTCTGAACTAACGTGATTTATACGCCCTTATTCCATCGCGGAGTGTATTCGCTCACAGTCTGAGTTCGTCTTCCTCATTTCGTAATCGAACACCGTTTCTAGTTTCTTCTAGTCTCCAATTAAATGTGTCCCCCCAGACTTCTCGCCTTTCCCATACTTGGAACTTGTCCATGTGATTCCCTGGCCCCGCCCCCTTTGCTCAGTTCATCTTACTTTTTTGTTTAGTTTTCTTAGATTCTCCTGACTTTGTGCTTTGATCTGTGATCTCACAAGTTGCAGAATATAGCGTAGTTTGATCTTTGATCTAAAATGTTATAGAGAACAGTGTGGCTTGATCTTTGACCTTATATTCATGCTTGGGTGGTGTTCTTTGATCTTTGATTCTTGTTCTAATGCGTCGCCTCGGGGTGGGTGGATTAGGACGAAGAGTCGGAGACAAAGAAGGGAATGATAAGGACCAAAATCATTTACTACTATACTCTTTTTCCTCTTCTCTTTGTTTGGTCAATCCTTATCACAATCACTCCTTATGGTCCTTATGGTCTTATGGACCAATCTTGCATTCATTACTAATCGATATATCGATCAATTATCGATTTTCCGCTGTAAGCAGATTCCCGCATCTTCATGTAGTGTTTATGTTGACCTCTTCGCGAGAAACGGTCTGTTCGCTGATTTTTCGTTGACATAGAAAAACAGCAAGAGCGTGGGAAATGAAGAAAACGACGGTTTAGTGTTGGAATCCGCTGCATTTCTCCAACACAGGGAGAGTGGTCATTGAAAATTTGGCAAAATGCCAAAAAATCACGATATGGTGCTTCATGGTGTACCTACTTTAACCGTCTGCGCTCTATCACTTTTCTCTTTTTCACTCTACCTTGATTCTCTGTCACATCACGACCGCTCTCGCTCTCGAAACACTGTGTCCACACTTTTGTTTATACTCTGTGTGATGCTCAAGATGATCAGTCAACTTTTGTTCGAGCTTTGACCACGCGCATCATTGTTTGTGAGAGATATACGCCTATTGTTTGTTTTAGACGACCAGAGAACAGACTGATCCTATCGATTAGATCATTATTGATTGATTTTGATTGACTAAATGATAAACTTTCAAAGCTAATTTCTACGTTTTTAAAATTTTTAAACATTATTAATTAAAATAAAACGTGTCATTGATTGGCATAAAAACCACATTCAACTACAGTTTTTGCTTGAAAAAAACTAAAAAGAAAAATGAATATCATGGCTTCATAAAACTGATCAGGGTACATTAGATACGGATTATGCGAAACAGAGAATCAATTTCTATCTCTTATCATTTATTCGTCTATGAATAAGAGGAATGATATTGCTCTTTGCGTCATGAAGGATCAAAGATCAAGATTGATGTTGCTGTTGCCTCGTTATCATTTTTGTCATTTCAAACTGCAGTATTTTTAGAGGCAATGTCCATTAAACTAAGCAATAAACTTTGTCTGATACTGAACTACTCTGACGAGTTATGGTCAATGCGAACTTGCACCCCAAAAATATCCCAAAAACCACCTAAAAATCCCCAAAAACTCGTTGAACATTCGACTCGAATCGAAGCCTAACACCTACTCAGTACCCTATGCGTATCTATGAGTAAGCTCTTTATGTCATAAGGATACAATCTTTCATTCTCAGTCCAAATCAATTTCTGTCGTCATTGTGTCATCTTATCAGTCCATGTTATCACTATCTCTTTCAACACTATTCTGAATCATTCCTCACTCTCTTTTTCATGTGCCTTGTCTTTATGAAATTTTGTGCGCTATTGTAGCCACTCCAAAGTAATACATTTATTATTGAATTGTCTGACTTTATCACATTTTCTAATTAGCAATTTTTGTTCCTAAAAATTTCCTTAAAATTAAAGCGTTGCATAGAAAGCGGACTGAATTTTATTTGCTCATCGGTTGTCTTAAAGATGGTGGCCCGCGAATGTTCAGATAAATCACTACATCCCTCATATGCGAATGCAAAGTGATATGCGAAGAGTTAGCGCAACCTCTCATCTATTCCATAGCGCAATGGTAAACGTTCAGACTCGTTACCCGTTTGACGCAAGTTCGAAACCTATTGCCGAATTTCCTCAATTTTCAAAAAGCGCGCCCTTCCCTGAACCGGGCCTGATGGTTCATTAATGTTTCTAGCGATCAATAGACTAAATCAGCACAAAATAAATAGTGTGATGTACGTAGAATAACTTTTGTTACCTTTCTGTCTTCACAGTTTGTTCACGAAAATATTCGTGGGACACCACCTTTAAACTTTCTCTCTCTCTCTCTCTGATCAATTATGACTGCAGTGATCTCCAGTGTTTCTTGGATATCGGGGTAACTCCCCCCCCCTCTGACCACATTCTCTCGCTAACATTTCTAGAAGATGAGTCCAAACCTGAGAAATCAAATAATCTTTCGTCGTTGTGTCATGATCTCTGAGTATCTACCAGACCATGCCTGTTCCCTGATTCTTGCCCATTAAAGGGTAACCCTATCATTTCCTGCACGCGATTTGTGTTGACTTCTATCCATCATGGCACAATATCATCTTCTGACTCTCTCGTTTCCCCTTGTTCTCTCGTCTTTCTCTAGCTCTTGTACTGACAATAAGTGTTCTCGGTCTTCGAACGCTCCATTGTTTACCATGCCTGCGTGCATAGACGTTCAGTGAAGCATAAAGGGTATGAAGAAGTGAGAGAGGTTTGTCTCCCATTTTAATCCCCGCTGATTTCTGGTTTATGCACGGTTATATGCGAACATTGATCGTGCAAGAACCGTATGGTTTGCGTTCCTTATGGGATTGCATTGTTTTTGGCAGAATTTTCTGGAAATTAAATGAAAAGCTTGCGCAGATTTATTTACATACTTGTTTTTTATCTATCGTTTTATCAGTAATTTCAGACACCAACAGTTAATTTATTACAAAAATGTGTTAGATGTGTTCGGGAAGTGAAGTGAGATTTGAGAATTGGCTCTTGCTTTTGATGATTATATTAATGCTAAGAATGCGCGTTTAAATGATAATATGATGTTAACTACACAAAGTACCCAACATATCGTCATCATTTTCATTGCCTATATGACTCACGGTTTCACTTTGATCAGGGTCCATGCAGTCTAATTATTGCGACCCCCCCTCTAATGATTAAAGACGGAGAGTTTTTTCGTGACTAAAGACAAAACTATACAAAAAAAGGTGCCTCCGAAACTTTAGATGACACCCAAATATCGTATTTCGAGTTGTACCAACATTTTTTAAACTTGAAAGATAAATATATAGCCAGCGAGGGTTGAACATCTTCATTACCCACAAGTTCTTCATGTTAATTGCGACCATTGTTCCAAATCTCCTTCTCCATCTTCATACCTTGATATTTCGCACTTGAAGGTTCCCTTGAAAAAGGTAATTTTCTCGGAATGAGAATTATACCCTATTCTAGACAAAGTTCTCATGAGATTGCGTTAATCACGCCTGTCACATTTCGCACTTTCACTTAAAGTCCATACTTATTATGCCTATGTCCTGTCCAGTCTAGGGCATATGCTCTTGTACATAATCTTTATGTTCCTTGTCACTAACGACTCCCCTTTTCTCGCTCTTTACCATATATAATCCACGATATATTGTTATTCGAACTCTATCGGGGAATGGGAAGTAGAGCTCTACTTTCTCTCTCGTCATATGTAATCGGCTTTTTCCGCGATATCATTCCAGCCTTTTTATGAGTCGCATCATTACTTTTTTATATACATCGTACTTGGCGAGAGTGCGCGCATTCCAGAACAGGCTACTGTACGTTTCACTCGGTTTGATTGTGCCAAATTTCCTATCGGTTCGCAGTTTTCACATATATGTATGCTTATTGGAGATTTTAACTTAAGGCATAACCAGAGCTAAGTTGAAGCTCTCCGCTCTGGCAATGTTCTCTCGTAGACAAAGAAAACTAGAAAGCATTTCTAGAGCGGAGAGTTAAATCAGCTCGGTAATCCTATTTTTGTATGATTATATTTATTATTAATAAGCATCAGTTATGTTTCAAGTTTGATTCATCTATGCTTTGCTACGTAAAGATTTCGCTATATTTCTCCTTCATTGAGTATATACCAACCACTATTATCTATCAATGAAAGACATACCCGAAGATAATTTCAAACACTCGGCTCTGACAACGCACTCTCGTAGGCAAGGAAAGCGAGAGAGTATTGTCAGAGCGGAGAGTTTCAAATAAGCAATGCCTTTACCAATATCATTTCAACGATCTGTTCATTTCACGCGCTATTTCTTCAATTTTGGTATAGCATTTTCCTCTCACTTGAAGGTTCCCTTGAAACATCGGATTAGGACCAAAAATAGAGTGGGAGCGGAATATCAGTATCAATATCATTATCACTCACATTGCTCTCACATTCCATCATCCGTGAATCATTCGATAATCCGTGTAGCAGTGACTTATGAATGATGAATTATTGCTCCTATTTTTGTAGTTTTCTAAAAATATATTCATTTTATTTTTTACTCTGTCTACAATTACCGTATATTTAATGGTAGTAATCGTAACACCACGGATATTTTTTTTACAATACCCTTGAATTATCATTGTCCTATCAGCGATCCCCCGCAAAACTGCCTTGAATAACGGGATACCTTTACCTTTGTTTCACCATTGAGATCCCGGTTCGCGACATTTGCGCATCTCCTAACGATAAGCTACTCGAAATATGTCGTGATTTTAGCATTTTTAATAGATTTTTCGTATAGTGTCCTCATTGCTAAAAAATATTTGTGTTTTCTCACAATCCGTTCCGGTGCATAGACATTTTTCGATAATAATGGATTATTTATCGGAAATAACTATATAAATGAGTAATCATGTTGATTCATTTGTTTGATCGGCGAGGGAATCTGTATCTTTGTTTATCCGTCTACCTCTTTATCTCTGCTCCTCCCTCCCTGCCTCCCTCTCTGTCGTTCTCTCTCTCTCCTCTCCCTCTGTCCTTTTCACGTAGACGATCATCTAAGCTGATCAAGTAAGGGAAGGAATTAGAGAGGCTTCCGTGAGAAGAATATGAACTTTTCCGCTTATATGCGAGAACTATTCCACTTCTAAGTCTCTTAGAAGTCTTTTTAGTCTTGTTAGTAATTTTCCTTATCTTTGTAGTGCGCTTTAGTCTGTTATTTCCGCCTTTTCGTCTCTTCAAGCATCGCTGTTCCCTCGCTGACAGAGAACAGGGAAATAGTGTGTGATTTGAAGAGACCGTTGGTGACACTTTAATGATGCTCTACATATCTCTGTATTACTATCGCTCAATTAATTAAATCATGTTTATTTAATTCTACCTGCTATTTTCGTCTATTATTGTCAAATCGATGACGTATAACATGGGGGATATTATGAGCTTTGTTTGTTAATCCTTCAGTTTTATGGTTGACTATGTTGATTTTCCGGACTCATAGGCGCTGACTTGTCGACCCAATGACGAATGGAAAAAGATGACAAAATATGGATGATTTGAGTCTGACGTTTGTAATAATCTTTGTCATATTTGTATATTGGTTAGTGGCGACTAGGGTTCAATGGGTTCGCATTAATATCATCCATTCATCTTGTAATATCTTAATCAAAATCTGCGCTTGCCACAAAGTAGACTCAATAAAGCAGACCATTTCGTACATTATTATTTTCTAGTAATCCTATTTTTGTGAGATAGTGTTCACTGGTAATCAGTTATGTTTCAAGTCCAACTCATCTATGCTTTGCTCATAATTATTTCGTTATCTCTCACATCATAGATAAACTATCATTATACACCACTACATCAATGTAAGTCACACCCGAGCTCAACAAGCCACGATCTGGCTCTGGCTCTTGTAAGCTCTGGCAACACTTGTCTACAAGAGAGTATTGTCAGAGCGGAAAGATTAAAATTTGTTCTTGGTGTGAGTGGGAGTGTGGAATATCACTATATCATTACCACTCACATTCCATCAACAATGAATCATTCGATAATCTATTCGCTGATGAATGGTACAATACAAAAGGCCTTTACCTAGTGGTTTACTATTAGTCCTACCTGAGTAGACGTGCAAGGGGTATGATTTCTTTTTGTACACTTATGCATGAAAAATATCTCTATGAATAGGATGGTTGCGCAATTTTTTCTTGTATTGCTGACTGAAAGATGATCTTGTTGAAGAAAGAAACAGATGGCCTTGTTGGTGTATGTCGTTTGTTCAAACAACAATAATCTATGGACATCCTCTGAATCTTTCCGTTGAATTGATTTTTCTTGATTAATCAATATTTATGAGAATCCTACCGTATGGTTTACATGCAGCGAGTGACTGACAGCGCAGTTTCTGTATTCACTACGTTCTCTTTATTCTTTATATTTTATTATTTATTATTTATTTTATATTTCAATCACAACAAATGAGATGGATCATTAGCATACGTTGATGGAGGTTCTCGATTGGCTTTTGAAAAGAATCGCTTCCGACATTTTTTGGAAAGCATCTCTCTATTATCATATTCTTTCTATATGAATATTTTTGAATGACTATTTTTGAATGACTTGAATTTTCAAAATTTCACAATATTCCATAATCAAGCTATCATATTACTCTTATCCACATTGACTCATATTTCAAATAGGACAATATCAAGCACAAAACCATTAAAAAAGGTAAACACCTTACATACGTAAGGTTTGAAATGCAATAATATCGTCCCTCATCATTTTTACATTTTGAACACTCTAGACATATCCAAAAAGCTGGATCTGTAGCAATATGGCATGGTTCCACTTATATAGGAAAGTGATCCCCCACTTTTTCGCAATGTCCATAAAGGCTGGTCTAACTTTCTTAGCAAATTCATCCTTCTATCTCAATTTTTCTATCTCTTGATCATTTTGGACCTTGCGGATACAGTTCAAACTAAATATTATTATATGAAGTATGATCTCTCCTTTGCCGTGTACTCAATTTGTAACGCTCCATCATCTCATTTATCATCTTGTCAATTCGTCATAGATGTACATATATGCTCTCTGCTCACAATCAACCATCCTTTATCACTCTTTATCACCCCGTATCAGTCATTATGCAGTCATTATGTATCACCCCGAGCTGTTTTTACTCGCCGCTCTGCAACACTCTCTCGTTGACAAAGAAAGCGTGAGAGTGGGGCCAGAGTGGAAAGCCTCAAGTTAGCTTGGGATTTCACTTGAACGAGTTTTAAGAAATTTAAACAACTTACAAAAATCCATGTTAAAATCCAAATCTCATTGGATAGTTTTGTTTTTCCTATCCGGCATATTGTTGTTCTAAATTTTTTTCCGAAAAGATAGGATGACAAAGATTTTCTGGTGTTATCGTTGATGATTTCTTTGTCCTTATAAATGATCCCCAATTGAGCTATTCGAACATTGTCATGCATAGTTACCTATTACTGTACATACAATGACTATATGTATACAGTGAGCTCCTTCCTCCCTCTCTCCGGTCCCCCTCGATTTACCTAATTCACGGTATTTATTTATCACTTGTGGTCACATTTATTCAATGTAAGATAAATTAAATTAAATTAAACAATGATTTCCTTTGACTGATTAATTTTTATGTCCATCTCATTCCAGAGCCGCAACAACGAGGACACTACATCGCCTACAACAGTGAGGAGGTTAGACAAGCATTATTAGTAACGACATTAATATTTTTATTAATTATTTGGTTTAAATTTATTTAAATTTAATTTATCTTTCACACATGAGATATTCGTAAACAAAATATTCGTATTTCTTTAAGATTTCTTTGTTCCGAATATCAGATAAAGGTTAACTTTACGTACCAGAAGTAAACCGGAAAAGGACAGAACAGAGTTGAAAATATTAAGCTTGTCGAGTCGGCGCTAAACACCGTAGCGCGGTAGACTTACGATGTTTATCGCCTGTACTAGATTATCACTGTTTTTGGTAGTATTTTTGAATTTTCAGGAATGGGAGCATTCGCTCAGTTGAGGCTATTGCTGTGGAAGAATTGGCTCCAACAGATTCGCTCACCATGGTAAGTGGTCTTTGATCTTTGATCTGTTATCTATGAAACCATATTTGATCATTGATCTTTGATTCTTCAGGTTCACACTGCTCGAGTTGTTCGTGCCATTGTGCCTCGTCGGCATGAGTTTTGGCCTCATGATCGGGGTACTGTAGCTTGGTCTTTGATCTTTGATCTTTTATCTCTGATCTTTGATCTTTGATCTTTTCAGTTGCGGAGTACCTACGAAAAAGACCATGCGGCTAAGGATTTTCAGCGATGGCCCGTGCTGGGTAGCGCTTTTGATTTGATAGTCGTGCCAGATGCAGGCAAAATGGCCGTAAGTTGCTATTTTCATATTTTATTTATTTATAAATTTATGCTTTTTATCCTCGGTGTAAAATGATCTTTGGTCTTTGGGGGGGGGGGGGGCGAAACACCGATCACGTTTCTCTAGGCTTTTATCACTATTAGACTACCTATATACTAATAGTGTGGCAAATTTGAAATATTGAATATTTTATCTTTGATCTTTGATCTTTTCAGGGAGCAATCATCAATCCATTGATATTCGTGAACGCTAGCGCGACCGAATGCCAATTTCTACAAGTCACTAAGATTGATGACCTTCGATTTCAGGTTTCGTTTATTACAAATATTAAACATATTTTATTTGCACTGGAAGTTCATTTCCTAGTTATTTCACTGAATGAAAATTCAAATAAAATATTATTAAATGAATGTAAAAATTAAGATTGGATTGGAGTTGGCTTACGCTCCAGCCACAGCTACCACAAATGATCTCATGGATCGGATTATTGTTAGTTTAATAAATATAGAATATTGTTTTTTTTTCAAAAAAAATCACCTCGTTTCACAAACTCTCTCGACCATTCTTCTTTACTTTTCTTATATTATAATTAGAATTGGCCTTGAAAGATCACTGGCCTAGCAGTGATCACCCGCAGAAATTTTTTCCCTTGAATAACGGGTTGTACCTTTACCTTTTACCTTTATATTATAAATGATTACAGAAACGATACACGAATGATAATCTCCTCAATGATTTTGTTCGTTGGTATCTTCCTCCCGATGCTCAAGATCAGATTCCAGAGAATCTCACTGTTAGTGCGGTTGCGACCAAACGAGGTTTGAACTTAGATCTTTGATCTATGAACTTTGATCTTTGATCTTTGATCTTTGGACTATAATGAGACTCATTCTATTATTCGGAAATTAATCGGACGCGACAATATACGAACAAGATCACTATTTCAACGCGTATTTTGATGTGTTTCAAAATATTTTTGTTTAATTTTTACATAATTTTTATTTTCAGGATTCGATGACGAAGAATCCATGGTGAACTACATGGTGGAATCATTCGGAACACAGTGCGGAAATCCCCTGCTAGGTTTGATCTTTAATCTTTCGTATTTCATGACAAAAACCTAATGTAATCATTATGTTTTTAAATGTTATTGTACACAAATTAATTCAATAAATATTTATATATATAATTAATTTCAGCCGGCTTCGTCTTCGGGGACTCTGTCGCGAATCCATCATCGCCTCCGTCAAAGAATATCTCCTACACAATTCGACTCGCGAATACCAAAAGAAACTTCCAGTTCATGGAAGTTTACACGCCTTGGGATACAACAATGTTGGTTTCTTTTAAAGAAATTACTAAAAAAGACCTTGAAGGCGCACTCCAAGTTAATTTTACTCTGCACTCTGGGAAAGTTCTCTCGTAGACAAAGAAAGCGAGAGAGCATTGTCAGAGAGGAGAGTTTAGAATTAACTCGGGGTGAATTTACGATGTTCACTATCGTTGTCTTTATAATTTTGTCTCCGGTAGATTACATAGAAATGTTATTTATTATCGATCGCCTTTTTGCAAATCAATAATATCATTCAGAGATTTCGCCACACAATATGTGAGTGGACCAATCAATGGAGGAACGGTAGATGGAGGATATCCAGGTGAGATCAAGATCAAAGATTAAAGATCAAAGATCAAAGATTAAAGATCAAAGATCATATGTTTCAGGTTACTGGGAAGAGGGCTTTCTGACCATTCAGCACGCTATCAACATTGTTATCAAAGAAAAATGGAAGAATATAAAAGCATCGGACGGAGACAATCTAGACAACCTCATTATGGTACTGTTTTTGTTTAATTAATTAATTAATTAATTTATTTATTATCGATTAATTATCGATTAATTATTTAAATAATGAATATATTTTCAGCTCGGTCGCACACCTTTCCCCGGGTACACGACCCAAATCATTGAAGTTGGATCCTTTTTCCTGCCAGGTAAACGATAATTCTTTCGTTCTAAATTTGCTTCCACAACATCTTTTTTGGATAAATGAATAAAGGGAGCGACACCTCTCTCAATGGTCTCTTCGACGCGCAATGTTATCTCGTTGTTAGAGAACAGAGAAATAGTGTGCGCAATGAAGAAGCCATTGAGTGAGGTTACGCTCCCTTTAAGTTCTCGAGATCAATCAATAATCAATCAATACTTTACAGTTGTTATTATCTTCTCCTTCATGACGTCAGTGATCTACATTGTCCGATCGATCGTCATGGAAAAGGAGAATCGATTGAAGGTTTAAATCGATTTTAGAAATTATTGATTGATTATTGATTATTTTTAAATTTAAATATTGCAGGAATATATGAGAGTGATGGGATTGTCTCAATGGATACATTGGATCGCTTATTTCATTATGAACTACGCCAAACTTGTATTCGCTGTGATCATCCTCTCTACGTTACTGTAAGTTGTGAAATAAAGTTGTAAGCTGGTTGACATCATCTAACTTTATCAAGGGTGTTTTAGCCGTGCGGCGAATATTTGCCGGGTTTCACGGTTATGAAGTCATTTTGAAAGATCTTTAGATAAGACGAATCGATAATAACAATAATTCCAGATATTTCGTGATGGAACGATCCGATCCCACAGTCGCATTCGTATTCTTCCTTCTCTACGCTTTCAATGTCACCTACTTCGCCTTTGCCGTTTCCACCTTCCTCCAATCAGGTACCGTACCCTCATTGGTACCGTAACCATAACCCTGACACTTACTGTAATCCACCCTGATTCAGGAACGGCGGGTACACTGGCGGCTACGGTAGGCTGGATGCTACTGTACTTTTGGTGTGCACTCTTCGCGTCGTTGGACACTCAGTCTCCGTATCCATTCTCGGTAGGCTCTCTTCATTTAGTTTTTTTCTTAGTCCGAGAATTTCGCGATGACAAACTGTTGACAAGGGTTTACGTACAGTGTTCAGTTGAGAACATGCGCTTTTGATCTAATAAAACAATAAATCTATAAATGAAGTTCAGATCCGAATGTTGAATTGTCTCAATCCGGACATCGCTCTCAACTTTGGAGTGCTTCTACTGGCTCAATATGAGACTCAAGGTAATAAGGATAATGGGAGATATTTAAAAAAATATCAAAAATGGGCGGTGAAATCAATTCACTCTGACTGCGCTCTCGCGTATTGAAATAGAAATAGAGAGCAGAGTAGCTTCAACACTAGTTCTGCTTTGTTCTAATATTTAACAAATATGTTTCATCTTCAACTTATTTACAATTGTGGCATTTCTTTTACGATTTTGGAAAAAAATCTTAAAGAAGGGGACCCACGAGATTTGGAGTGCACTATTGACAAGAAGAACATGGGGCATAGGAAGTGGCATTATGTTCTCTATTAGATATGAGCGAATGGGTGCATAGAGCGTGTAGCTCAGTGGTTAGTGGTTAGCGCTAGTAACCGCGCTACGTGGGTTCGATTCTCGTTTGCAATTTTCTTTATATGCATCCTTCAAATTCAAAAATTCGCGCCTTTCCCTGGGGGATCAATGAACTTTATGCTCGGATTACGACATTCCTGTTCACCTAAAATTTTAGAGAAAATTGTTTTTGTATACAGGGAGATGTGATCTACAGTTCTGCCTGGCCAGTTTAGTCACGAAAAAACTCGTGGCCCCCCTTCTTTAAACTTATAATAATAATAAACGTGTTCAGCTGGTGGCCTTCACTGGAATAATCTCTTTGAGAGAGTCACACCGGATGAACCGCTCACGCTTGGACACATGTGTGTCATGCTCATTGTCAGTTTTATTTATTGATTTATTTTTAATTATGTTATTAATATTTCTCAATCAATATTTCATCCAATCGATAATCAAATCTTTAAATCGATCGATAATTCAGGTCGACGGTATCATTCTGATCATCATAACTTGGTACGTGGAGGCAGTCAATCCGGGCGGAGAGGGTGTGCCACAGAAACCCTGGTTCTTCTTGTTGGTTAGAATAATCTTTGATCTTTGATCTTTGGACTTTGATCTTTGATCTTTGCAGCCATCTTATTGGTGCGAATGCGGATCAGCTAGGAGAGTGTCAAATGCTGAACAAGATAGACTTTTCGAAGAGGCGGATAAGCGGCAGAACGCTAGGGTAATCGATAATTGTCATTAATTATTGTTAATCTTTACAAGTGTTGGGATATTTGCACTGACATGGCTCACAATTTTCATTTTCCAGGTTTTTAGCATTGTCGTGCTTGTCGGCTCAATTTAGAAAGTAGACGGGCAAATGGGAAATCTTATAGATTATGGGCATACGTAGGAGGGCACGGTACCAAACGTTATGAATATATTTTCAGACCGAAGCGGTGACCACCACTGACGATGCGACTGTCGCTATCGTTGGACTGTCAAAGACATACGGTAGCTCGTTCTTCAAGAAGCTATTCGACTGCAAATTTGTAAGTGGACATTGGCTGAAAGGGAGATTCTCTAATCTCGCTAACTTCGTCTATGAGAGACCGGAGAGAAACATTAGCTCGTGGTGTGCCTTTAATGCTAGCCAATCATTTCAAAAATAACCATGCGAAAATTCGATACGATTGGACTTTTTTTTTTCTGTTTCTTAATTCAAAGAGTTCAAAGTGGCTTCACAACAGAGGAATAGATTACATATTGTTACCAAAGAATATTTTAAAAATCAAATAACTTATTCATCCCCTTTTAGGGTTCCGCGAGTGAGCACAAGGCCGTGGACAATTTGAGTCTGAAACTGTATCGAGGACAGATCACTGCCCTACTTGGACACAACGGAGCCGGAAAGAGTACCACCTTCTCCATGCTCACAGGTCAGATCATATTTGATCTTTGATCTCTACGACGACCTATAATAATACTAAAATAATAATAATACAATTTATGCATTACAAGGATATCTTGAAATAGTGAACAATTGATATCGTGGTGAATTAAATTAAATACGATGCCACAACATAGGTAGCAAAGAAAATTGATCTTTGATCTCTACGGTGATCTTTTGATTCTCCATGTTGATCTTTGATCTTTCAGGAGTTATTCCACCCTCGCACGGAACGGCCTACGTCGACTCGCTGGACATACGTGCGGCGCTACCTCAGGTTGGTCTTGATAGTTGATCTTTGAACTTTGATCTTTTATCTTTACAGATTCGTAAATCTCTCGGTCTCTGTCCACAGTACAATATGCTGTTCAACACTCTGACCGTCTGGGAACATCTCAAGTTCTTCTCTAATCTGAAGGTACGTCGAGTTCATTTAAAGCAAAACTATTCTGACTTTAAACTCCCCGCTCTGGCAATGCTCTCTCGTTTTCTTTGTGCCTAAGATTAGAGCATCTGTATTTTATCTTGTTTTGAAAAATTATTATTTTAGGATCGCGGTTTTGACCCGGCGGAGGCACGCGACCTCTTGGAGAAATTGCGTCTCGATTTCAAGATGAACGAAAAGGCAGGAACTCTTTCTGGTTAGTACTAATTCATATTTAATATGTTTTGACAATTTTACCAGAGTTGAGTTCGGAAAAAAGAAGTAAAGATCAAAGATCAAAGACCAATTGTTTGAGGTGGTCAGAAACGCAAACTCTCGCTGGCAATCGCTCTGATCGGTGGATCAGAGATCGTGATGTTGGATGAACCCACGAGTGGAATGGACCCTGGTTGGATACACTTTAAAAATACTTATATTATTATTATTATTATTATTAATTGTTCATTAATGAATTGGCCTTGAATGATCACTGGCCTAGCAGTGATCACCCGCAGGACTTCGTGTGCCTTGAATAACGGGTTGTACCTTTACCTTTTTTTATTTATAATAATAAAATTGCAGGCGCGAGACACGAGACATGGACTTTGCTGCAAGCGGAGAAGGTACAGTACAACCTATCATATTGAATTTAATTTTAATATTTAATATTGATTTTTTTCAAATTAATCATGACCATGGCCCATGATTTACATATTCATTCGATTCAACATAAAATATTCGAAAAATAATTGTAAAAAATAACTACTGAAAACTAAACTACTAAAGTAGCTACCAATGCTAAAACACCAGAAACAGCTAAATTATTAGCTACTGAAACTACTAAAGTAGAATTGCTAAAATAACTATTGACCTATTAAGGAGCACCGTACGATGTTGCTCACAACACATTTCATGGAAGAGGCTGATGTATTGGGAGACAGAATAGCCATTATGGCCCATGGACAACTACAATGTTGTGGCAGTGGAATGTTCCTGAAGAAACACTACGGTAAGCTCCATATTTCGGGTTTTGATAGATCTGGTAATACGATAATCATAAATTTTTGCAGTTATAGTGGGGGGGGGTAGGGACATTTCACAGTGTGTATAAATATAGTGACTCTGGTTTAGTAGTATTTTCTGGCTTTGGTTTAGATCTATTTTCCGGCTTTTCAGGTGCCGGATACCATCTGACAATCGTTTACGACAATCACATGACTCGTACATTGGGAACTGCCATCGAACAGACCCGAAAATTGATCATGAGGTACGGAAGATCAAAGATCAAAGTTCAAAGATCAATGTTGAATATTTTCAGTCATTCGGACACGACTCTGCAGTCGGTGGTGGGTCAAGAGGCGACGTTCCTGCTGGAGTCGACATCGAGGACAGTGTAAGTATAATACTAAATTTATGATAATTAAAACGTAAAAATAAAGGTTTGAATAAACATTAATTTTAAAATAAAATAATGCCATAAAATATTTGTGAAAGTAAAAGAAACTTCCTTCTTCTTCTTTCTTCTTCTTCTCTTCTCTCTTCTCTCTTATCCTATCTAATTATTGATATCGTCTCTCCTCTCGCCATGTCCGACCACCTATGCGAGTAGTATATACATTTCGTTTGTTTAGTATTTTTCCTTTCCATTAGCTGCCACCATTCCACATAAATTAGTCGTCGTTGTCTCTCCCAGTAGACCCTTGGTCTTGGTTATTCTCAAGGACGACGTCTATCAGCAGCCTCACCACATACACTATCCTCCACTTGTACAGCCTCGCACATGCACGTATCCTCACTGCACACTTCCCGAGCCTCGTCTAAGAGAGGGACCATTGTGTCCTGGGAGAGTCCCTTCCAACCCTCGCATACCATCCGACCAAGTCCCCTATGCAAATCTATATCAGTCAGACATATTTTTGATATTTTTGAAACCTTATCTCTCGTTACCATCATTTGTCTCGTTTCGTGCATACGCACGATGATAAAATATATATAAACATAATAGCGAACGGTCTCCTCTCTTTTGTTTTATAGCATGCATTAATTATTCGTCTATGAGTAGACAAAAACTCATCTAAAAGATTACAGATTCCCTCGTCTTTTTGGAGATTTGGAGAATGCCCAGACCAAATTGGGAATTCGATCATTCGGTGTGTCCGTCACTACAATGGAGGAAGTGTTCTTGAAGTAATATTTAAAAAAATTGCAATACTAATTTATTTTTTGCTGAAATAGAGAAAATAAAAGTTCACTTCCAGATTCATTAGGAACTGTGTGTACTTGCAATGTTATCTAGTAGATAATATTAATATGTCATAATGAAATTTTAAGCCAACTTCCAGTGTAGTCTTCTCCAAAAAACATAATACTGTTCATTTAAAGGGTCGGTGACCTCGCTGAGCGTACAGACGATGACCATTCTCGTACACCCTCGATAGCCTCTGATGTATCGTCCAAACATGATCTCAATTCGAACTCTGTCGATGGTGACTACTCCATTCTGAAAGGTATAGAGATCAAAGATCAAATCAATGAGATCAAAGATCAACAGAGAAACATTAGGTTCTAAAAGATTTGTAGATCATAAAGTCTAAAGTTCAAAGATCAATATCCTTTTGCAGATCTCCGACCATCGTACCGTCTGCACGGTTTCTCGCTGTTGATGACGCAATTTCATGCGATGTTCGCGAAGAGAGCGGTCTACTTCTATCGTCGATGGGTCCAATTCATTCCTCAGTTGTTCGTGCCTGTAAGTGGAACAAAGATCAAAGATCAAAGATCAAAGATCATCTTTTAACAGGTTGGTTATCTCGCTCTGATGATGTGGGTGACGAAGGCGATACCGACAGCGAAAGAGCAGAATCCTCTGGTCGTCGATCTCACACCGTACTCACCCACTCCTGAGAAGACGGTACGATATCGGTTACGGTACTTAGGGAGGGACGGTACGATATCGGTCACGGTACTTAGAGAGGGACGGTACGATATCGGTTACGGTACTTAGGGAGGGACGGTACGATATCGGTTACGGTACTTTGACATATGCTGTGGTTATCTCTCTAATGTAGATGAGTCACTGATTACTTGGTTCTACCCCCATTCTGGAACACTATGGAACTATCGTTCAATTTTCTAGCTTTGGAAAGAAAAATATGACCCGATTTCCAGAATGTCTAGTTCCAGAATAGGGTAGTGCCTGGTTACTTTGTAAGTTACTTAGTAAGGCGGAATGGAGCTGTTTGTACAGTTATGTTTCATGTGCGCAATAAATTTATCCTGGATCGTGATTTTCCGATGTGTCTTTGTTAGATTATCATTAAACAACACTTCAAAACAACTTTTGATCTTTTATTTTTGATCTTTCCAGGCGGTAATCCTCGTAGACGAGAAAGAGAACTTTACTCTCGTAGAGCATGCCGTGCATGCCATGGACCCTGTGCCGATCGTCCAATCTACAGACAACGTCACTGCTACCGTATTCAATCTGATCAATGATGTGAGACTCCGCCCACTTTGATCTTTGATCTTTGCCCTTTCCTGTCCCGATTTGTCTTACAAACATTCACATATACTCAAACTATAGATTATGGTTCTGATCTTTGGTCTACAATTAAATATTGATCTCGTAGTTTGATCTTTGATCTTTGATCTTTGATCTCTCCAGATCGGTTCTCGCTCCTTCGGCGTCCAGTATCCAGTGGCGTTCACTAGCAACACGTTCTTCGGTCAGAAGTTATTCACGGCTTTGTTCGACAATTTCGGCTACGCTACTCCCGTCCTCGCTATCTCACTCAGTGACGCAATCCTAGGCAGTAGTGTCACCGACCAAGATGAATATGTATTCACTGTACGTTGGCTCTTGGAGTTAATTTTCCCATGTTCATTGTTTTGCGCTTTCGTGTTCCACTTTTGTACTTTAAAGGGACGGAAACCTTTGTCAACGGTCTCTTCGACGCTCTACGCTCTCTCGTTGCTAGAGATCAGAGAAATAGTGTGAGCAATGAAGAGACCGTTGACAAAGGTTTCGGTCCCTTTAAAGCCACAGCCAATTTTAACCCACCGAGCTCATTCGAAACTTGAAGGTCCGGCAATGCTATCTCGATTTCTTTTTCAACGAGAGAGTGTTGTCAGAGCGGAGAGTCAAATTAGCTCGGTGCGTAATTTAAAGACAGCAATTAACATATGGTTGAAAATTTATTTTGTGGACCTCGGTGACCATATTTGTTGTGGATAAAAACGAAAGATTAAAGATCAAAGATCAAAGATCAATTTGTTTAGGTAATCAATCATCCACTTCCGCCCGCTGCAGCCGACACAACCAAGAATCGAGCGATCACCCAGTCCACCTCGATGATCGTAGGTACGGTAGAGATCAAAGATCAAAGATCAACATCCAAAGATCAAATATCAAAGATCAAACTACAGGCTACGGCATTATCGTCAGCATGAGTATGGTAGTATCTGGATACTGTTCGTTCCTGATTCGAGAGCGCAAGAAGAATAGCAAGCATATGCAGGTAGGAGATCAAAGATCAGGGATCAAAGATCAAAGATCAGGGATCAAAGATCAAAGATCAAAGATCATATTTAGTTGTTGTCGGGTCTACGTCTATGGATGTACTGGTTGACATCGTTCTTATGGGATGCAATCTGTTTCATGATCCCATTACTCTGCTTCCTCGGAATATTCTTCGCTTTCGGCGTTGATGTAATGATTTTTAATAATATTTTTACTTTTCATGAATTTTGAAAAATCGATATTGATTTATAATTTTAATTTTCAAAAATATTCAGGAGTTAATCGGACGAGCGACCTGTATCATCGATGTCATCATAATCATGGCCCTTTTCGGATGGACCGCCATACCTTTTGTGTAAATAAAAAAAAAATTTTTTTTATTACTTTTTATTATCGATTAGTTAAGAACCACTCTCCCAGTACAGGTAAAGAATGTTCTGGAATACCCTTTTTATCCAACTTCAAACATCAATTTTTCGACTGAAAATATAATTTATTGAATAAAATATTTCCAGATACTGCTTCTCATTCATGTTCACATCGGCGCCCAAGGGATACACGATGATTGTCATGTACAATATTATATCGGGTACGGTAATGTGATCTTTGATTTTTGATAGTTGATCTTTGAACTTTTATTCCTTGATCTTTGATCTTTCTCTTCAGCCATGATCGGATCGATCGCCGTGCCCATCATCGCTCAGACTTCGGACTACGACTCTGCCTACATTTGGTCCGTCGTATTCGCTTGGCTCTTCCCCACCTACAACATCTCCAATATGTTCCAAGTGGTCAGTTGTAGTTCGTTTAAAGGCACATACTTTTGCCCTCCGCTCTGGCAACACTCTCTCGTAGACAAATAAAGCGAGAGAGCATTGTCAAAGCGGAGAGTTTCAAATTAGCTTGGCAAGTTAACTATCAACAGCAAACGCACAGCAGAAATATTTTAAACAAAATGTTATACAATAATTTCAGTTGTACAACAACGAATTCTACCGTACTTCTTGTTTGACCCTCGACTGTTCCAATGCCATCATCCAACAGGCCAATCCACAGTGCTGCGGAGCCCCAGAAGGTTGTTGATCTTTGATCTTTATGGTCTTTGATCTTTGATCTTTCAGACCTTACCTACGTGGACAATGTAATCGCTGACGGCTCCAAGTTGGGCATCATGGTCGGCACGATATTCCTCGCGGTGCAGGTATCTAGTCTATCCACAGTAAAACTGTATCTGGGTTATGAAAAGGGGCGTGGCTAATGTTAGCAGCGCTATATCTCTCATTAAATATGCCTAAACGGTAGATTGGCAATTTTGAATAGAAAAAAAAATCAGAGCCAAATAGACTTTCTATCCAAACGAAAATGAGAGTGACATTGAAATATTAATGCAAATCAATCAATAGTGTAATCAATATTTCAGGGTTTCCTCTACTGGATTTTATTGATCGGTATTGAACTCGGATACGTGGGCAAATACGTCGGCTGGTACGTAGGGCTATTCAAGCCTAAGAAGAAGACTGAACCAGAGGTTTACGCGAATGTTGAAGATTCCGATGTTATTGAGGTAATTCATTAAGAACAGTCATTTAAAGGAGCTTCCCGAGCTCATTTTGAAGCTCTAGCTCTGACCCCTCAATCATCCCGAGCTCATTTTGAAGCTTTAGCTCTGACCCCTCAATCATCCCGAGCTCATTTTGAAGCTTTAGCTCTGACCCCTCAATCATCCCGAGCTCATTTTGAAGCTCCAGCTCTAACCCCACAATCATCCTCTTAGTCTCTTAGTACCGGTCAAATTTTCCGGTGTAAATCTTATTACTATTCAAATTCGGCCTTGCTCAGGAAAAGGCAGCCGTGCAGAAGCTTACTCCAAGCGAGAGCACTGTACTCGTGAGGGATCTTCAGAAGAGGTATCTTTTTATATTTTTTAAAATAAATATTTAAATAATTAATTATTTAAATAAATATTTATTTAATTAAAGGTACGGTGCAATGCACGCCGTTCGTGGAGTCAACTTCCATGTCAACATTGGAAACTGTTTCGGATTACTTGGTAATTAAATATTTATTTATTATTTATTTTTGTTTAATAATTATCATTTCGCCTTGGACTCTGCTTGCACTTTATAATTCAACTCACATTTCTCGTTTCAATATTAATATTTTAATATTAGTATTATTAAAAAATTTTGAAAAATGATAAAAAAGTCCCTCCCGAAGCCTCGAAAGTTATCTTAACGAATGATCTTCGTTGCAACAGCACATCATTCCACTATTCGAGAGGAGCACCTTTAGTGTTCTTTAACGATCATCTTATTTGACTCATATCCACTATCCCTCTACCTCTACATCTTCCTCTACCTCTCCCTCTCCCTCTCCTTCTCCCTCTCCCTCTCCTTCTACCTCTACCTCTCCCTCTCCCTCTCCTTCTCCCTCTACCTCTCCTTCTCCCTCTACCTCTCCCTCTAACCTCACCAAGCTGTTTAATGCCGCTAGTATACCTCCCGGCGTATGTATCTTTGATAGAGTCACTAAAGTGTTGGGGCCTACCACATCCGATGCCCCTCTAGAGCATAGATCACAGTCTTCATTTTGAAAGCTTGAACAACCGCTTAGCACGGAAACTCTCAAAAAAAAAAACTGAAACTCATAAAAAATGGCTTACACCAGAACACGATATTATGAATACGCTAGCATTCAATCCAAAAAAAACATTTTCTTCAAAAATAAACGAATTCCAGGAGTGAACGGGGCCGGTAAAACATCGACGTTCCGTATGTTGACTGGAGAGAATGGAGTGAGCAGTGGTGATGCCTTCCTCAATGGATATAGTGTCAAGACGGACTGGAGATCGGTTCGAAATGTTTTTTCATTTAATATTTTATTTTAATGTTATTTAAAAATAATTCTATTGTAATGTATACAGTAAAAATTAACTTTTTAAAAATTAAATTTTTAGGCCGGACAACATATCGGATATTGCCCACAGTTTGATGCTGTGCTCAAGGTAATTCATTTATCAAAATTCTCGAAAAGTAAAGAAAAAAGAAGACTCTCCTCCTTGTACACAATGTTTCCCTTCTTTCGACAACTTTTAGACTCATTAAAAAATTCATTAAAAGACGTGTTGTAATATTTATACTTCTTCAACCGTACATATAAGGAATAACTTCCTCTAATCTCAGGAAATGAACGGAGAAGAGACTCTTCGTATGTTCGCCCGCATTCGAGGCATTCCATCCAGCGAGATTGAAAGGGTACTTTTGATCTTTGATCTTTTATCTTAAGTCTTCGATCTTTGATCTTTGATCTCTAATATGTGATCTTTGTACTTTCAGATTGTTCGTGGTGTCATAGACGCTATTGGAATTCAAAAGTACGCCAAACGACAGATCAAGACCTACTCTGGAGGCAACAAGAGACGACTCTCATTAGGAATCGCCCTGATTGGTTGGTTTTTGATCTTTGATCTTCAGATCTGCTCTTTCGAACATTTGATCTTTGATCTTTCTAGGTATGCCTGATGTCCTGTTACTCGACGAGCCGACAACTGGAGTTGACCCTGGCGCGAGACGTACCATTTGGGGAATTCTCGCGAAGGTACTTGATGATCTTTGAACTTTGTACTCTGACATCTCCAATTTCTCTTTCTCTGCCTACTATATTTACATAATGGTTCTGATGGATAATGTGATATTATTAAGCTATGCTTTATTCTTGATCTTTGATCTTTCATGGTTGATCTTTGATCTTTGATCTTTGCAGGTTCGCGAGTCTGGCTGTGCCCTCGTGCTCACTTCCCATTCAATGGACGAATGTGAGGCCCTTTGTACTCGTCTGGCCATCATGGTCCAGGGACAGTTCCGATGTTACGGTAGCATACAACATATCAAGGTTTGATCTTTGATCTTTGAACTATGATCTTTGATATTGGATCTTTGATTTCTGCGATCAGACTACAATTATATTAAACAGCCGTTGTATGATTCTAAAGGAAATTGGTGTTGAGATACTGTATTTTGATTTTTGATTTTGATCTTTGATCTTTGATTTCCTCATTTCAGTCTCGCTACGGTACCGGCTACACACTGCTCATACGATTGCGCAGTAGCAGTGATGCGCAAAAGACGATCCAGACTGTTTTCCAGGCGTTCCCTGGAGCGATATTGAAGGTCTGATCTTTGATCTTTTATCACTGTAAGATTATCTGAATAATAGTTTAGCAAATTCGAATTTTTTTAAATATTTGATCTCTAACCTTCTAAACTTTTAAATTAAATAATTAAACGATTATATAATTATTTTGAGGAGCAACACCTCGTGCAGCTCTCATTTGAAGTTCCTCGAGTGGAAGAGGGAACATGGTCATCGTTGTTCGAAAAGACTGAGAAATTGGCTAATGAACTGAACTTGGAAGACTATTCGCTCAGTCAAACTACATTGGAACAGGTACTTAAGATTTATCCTTAAGTTTAAGGTTAAATTTAAGGTTTAGGAGAGGTTGAACCTATCATATCCTGGCAAAAATTGTTTTGAATATTTAAAACTCAAATATACTTATTCAGGTATTCCTCGAGTTCTCTCGTGCCGCGGGCGTCATGCCCTCGGCGACTGATGAAGCCGCCAGATACGAATCCCAGGAATCACCATCCGTCAACAAATACTATTACGATAATGATATTATCGATGATGAACGATTTTAGGCCACGCCCATTTCTTGAAATTTTTAAAATAGGGCACGCCCACTTTTTATTGTTAATTGTTTACATTACATTTATTAAAGCTAGGCCTCATCTCATCCTTTCAATTTTGTTTCATAGCATTTTCTTGCTCCTCGGTGCCCTAAATTTTCGCCTTTACCTCCGATAAATGTTCCTTGCTCTACGGTCCCACCTCGCATTTCTCTGCAGAAAGCAGAGAAATAGCATATGAAGAGACCGTAAGCCACGCCCTTTTTGGTCTATGAAAAGTTCAGCGATATATTATAGAATCTTTATCATTAATTTGTTTTACGAATAATTTGTTCCACTGGTACGGGTTCACTGCCTACTTGTATTTATGTTTACGCCCATCAATGTGTACATGTTCCTATCAATATTATTATTATTAATATTATTATTATTCCTCCGCATTGGATTTAATAAACCGTTTCCTTTTCCTCGCTTTGTTCTGACGAAATCTAGACAATAATTTGAATTGTTTTCAATTTTGAAGCTCTCCGCTCTTACAAAGCTCTATCGCTTTCTATGTGAGCTAGAGCTAGAGCTAGAGCTAGAGCTTGCTAGAGCGGTGAGTTTCAAATTAGGGCTGTACCTTTAAAGATAAATCCTTCCTTATTGTTAGATCATCAAAGCGTTCGAAGATCGTGTAATCACCATGAGATATTGAAACTTGTATGCGACGGGCGGCCGTTTTGCGCAAACAGTCTTATTTCTTGTTTTGTTTTATAGCAAAAGGCATACAGTTATAGTGAACTTGTACCGTGTTTCCTGTAAACGTATAACTTATTATTATTATTATTATTACAACGAATAATATGAAAATTTACTAGTGTACTACAGACACAAAATCACAATATTTCGTTATAGACAGCAGCAAACAATGAGTATGCTTTATGATAATCAGTGACACAATAAATCTCTCTCAGTAGAATCATCGTCATCTTATCACTCTCTTTCAACACTATTCTCAATCATTACTCATCCTTTTTCGTACTTCTGCCCTGACTTCAAACTCTCTCAGATTTGAGTAATACTCAAATTCCCGTTATTAACTCGTGAGTACTATCAAAGATCCCTTTTTAGAGAAATTGGAGTAAGCAACCCTTTCTTTATGACAGTCCAGTTAGGTATCCTATCTCTAAGAGAATTTGCCGTGAGTGTGAAATCGTGTGCTCTCTACTTCATTTATCATTATTTTGTCCTCACAGCCAAACTTCCCTTATCCTCTTTTAAATCATTTTCTAGTTTCTAAAAAAATAAAGTGAATTGGGGCATAGACAGCATTATGTGGCCCTCCGGACTGAATTTGCCTTGAATTATCACTGGCCTAACAGCGATCTCCCGCATTATTTAGTGTACCTTGAACAACGGGGAAATCCTTTTTTTCCTCTGACCACACTCTCCCACTCACATTGACCGCTAAAACATGCAGACATAACGGAGAGTATCAAATGATCTTTTATCTTTGCGTCATCTCTGTCCGAGTTCGATTCCTCAACACATTTATTCAATGTGAAATATATAAAAAAATAATAATTTAACTTTGTTTGATTTTTTAAAGATGCTTTTCTCTTTCCAGAGCCGCAAGAAGGAGAATATTGCATGAGGAGTGAGGAGGTTGGAAAAGCTTTATTTATGAGTACATCCCTTTTGCTTAATTAAGACTTACGCTGTTTATAGTCAGAACGAGGTTGCCATTGTTTTTGCTAGTATTTTTGAATTTTCAGGAATGGGAGCATTTGCTCAGTTGAGGCTATTGCTGTGGAAGAATTGGCTCCAACAGATTCGCTCACCATGGTAAGTAATCTTCGATCTTTGATTTTTGATCTATGATGTCTAATTTGATTTTTGATCTTTGAGTTTTTTAGGTTCACATTGCTAGAATTGTTCGTGCCGTTGTGCCTCGTCGGCATGAGTTTTGGCCTCATGATCGGGGTACTGTAGCACGGTCTTTGATCTTTTTTTCTTTAAATTATGATCTGTAATCTTTGATCTTTCAGTTGCGGAGTAACTACGAGGAAGACCATTGGGCTAGTTATTTTCAGCGTTGGCCCGTGCTGGGTAGCGCTTTTGATTTGATAGTCGTCCCGGATATAGGCTTAATGGAAGTACGTTTTTATTTTTATATTTTTACTTCTTATCATGAAATCCTCTCTCATTGCTGCTAAATAAAATCTCTGATCTTTGATCTTTTCAGGGAGCTATCATCAATCCATTGATATTCGTGAACGGTAGCGCGACCGAATGCCAATTTCTACAAGTCACTAAGATTGATGAACTTCGATTTCAGGTTTTGTTTATTGAAAAAAGCTTTTCAGAAAGTACAATTATGCACTGGAAATTCATTTCCTTATGTTTTATTGACTGAAAAAAAATCACATAAAATATATAATTAAAATATATAAAATATAAAAATTAAGATTGGGTTGGAGTTGGCTTACTCTCCAGCCACAACTACCACAAATGATCTAATGGATCGGATTGTTGTAAGTTTAATATTTGCATAATATTCTTTTTTCAAAAATATTAAAAACAGTTTAAAAAGTAAAAAAAAAGAGATTATGAAGGGCTCTTTTGAAAGCAGAGAAAACTCTCCTCGTTTTACACACTCTCTCGTCCATTCTTCTTTTCTTTTCGCGACTTTTCATATATTATAAATAGTTACAGAAACGATACACGAATGATAATCTCCTCAATGATTTTGTTCGTTGGTATCTTCCTCCCTATGCTCAAGATCAGATTCCACAGAATCTCACTGTTAGTGCAGTTGCGACCAAACGAGGTTTGAACTTTGATCTTTGATCTTTGAACTTTGATATTTGCACTTTGATCTTTGCACTTTGATCTTTGGACTACAATGGAAATTAATCGGATGCGACAATATGCGAACAAGATCACTATTTCAACGCGTTGATGTTTTTCAAAATATTTTTGTTTAATTTTTACATAATTTTTATTTTCAGGATTCGATGATGAAGAATCCATGGTGAACTACATGGTGGAATCATTCGGAACACAGTGCGGAAATCCCCTGCTAGGTTTGATCTTTGATCTTTCGTCTTTTCATGAAAAAAAACGTAATCTAATTTGTCGATCATTATGTTTTTAAATGTTATTGTGCACAAATTAATTAAGTAATTATTTATGTAAATAAATAATTTCAGCGGGCCTCGTCTTCGGGGACTCCGTCGCCAATCCATCATCACCTCCATCAAAGAACATCTCCTACACGATTCGACTCGCGAATACCAAAAGAAACTTCCAGTTCATGGAAGTTTACACGCCTTGGGATACAACAATGTGGGTTTCCTTTAAAGCGACACCACAAGCTAATTTGAAACTCTCCACTCTGACCAAACTCTCTCGCTTTCTTTGTATATATTACATTTTACATTATAACAACTTTATTCAGCTATTTTGGGGGTAGCTGGGTCGCCATTAGGATTCTCCGATGAGCGCATCGTATCTCGTGAGTTGCCCGCATCTATCCAGCTTATCGACTGTCCAGTCGTCTTCCTCCTTCTCCTTCATACGAAATTCGCAAAGATCGCAAAGATTCGTATATATGAGGAGAGTAAAATTAGCTTGGGGTGTGCCTTTAAAGAAATTACTAAAAAAACCTTACACTTAGAGACGCACTCCAAGCTAATTTGACTCTGCAATCTGGCAACGCTCTCTCGCAGACAAAGAAAGCGAGAGAGCATTGTCAGAGAGGAGAGTTTCGAATTAACTCTTGGAACTTACGATGGTCACTATTATCGTCTTTGTCTTTTCATTTCATCTTATAGTTAGAAGCATTATTATTGAAGTATTACTAATATTGAATAATTTTGGTCAGATAAGAAATATTATTTATTATCGATCGCCTTTTTGCAAATCAATAATATCTTTCAGAGATTTTGCCACTCAATATGTGAGCGGACCAATCAATGGAGGTACGGTAGATGGAGGATATCCAGGTGAGATCAAAGATCAAAGATTAAAGATCAAAGATCATATGTTTCAGGTTACTGGGAAGAGGGCTTTCTGACCATTCAGCACGCTATTAACATTGTTATCAAAGAGAAATGGAAGAATGTAAAAGCATCGGACGGAGACAATCTCGACAACCTTATTATGGTAATGTTTTTGTTAAATCAATCAATTAATTATTTTATTATTAATTAAATTTATTTAAATAATCAATTTTTTTCAGCTCGGTCGCACACCATTCCCCGGTTACACGACCCAAATCATTGAAGTTGGATCCTTCTTCCTACCAGGTAAACGATAATTCTTTTGTTCTAAATTTGCTTCCACAACATCTTTTATACAGATAAATGAATAAGTTCTCGAGATCAACCAATAATCAATCAATAATCAATTAATAATTTACAGTTGTTATTATCTTCTCGTTCATGACGTCAGTGATCTACATTGTCCGATCGATCGTCATGGAAAAGGAGAATCGATTGAAGGTTAAAATCGATTTTAGAAATTATTGAATGATTATTGATTGATTTTTAAAATTGTAACTATTGCAGGAATATATGAGAGTGATGGGATTGTCTCAATGGATTCATTGGATCGCTTATTTCATTATGAACTACGCCAAACTTGTATTCGCTGTTATCATCCTCTCTACGTTACTGTAAGTTGACATCCTTCACAATTACCTTTCTGATAGATACATCCCATCCCCGGTTGCGCTCAATTGAAGAAATAAATAATGTGATCAACGATCAGAGAAATAATAATAATACCAATTATTCCTTTGGTGCTTCCCTTTACTGACAATCATTCCCTTCACAATGGTTCTGGTCTTGGTAAGGTTACTATTGTAAATAATTCCAGATATTTCGTGATGGAACGTTCTGATCCCACGGTTGCATTCGTATTCTTCCTTCTCTACGCTTTCAATGTTACTTACTTCGCCTTCGCCGTTTCCACCTTCCTCCAATCAGGTACCGTACCCTCATTGGTACCATAACCATAACCCTGACACTTACCGTAATCCACCGTGATTTAGGCACGGCGGGTACACTGGCGGCTACGGTAGGCTGGATGCTACTGTACTTCTGGTGTGCACTATTCGCGTCGTTGGACACTCAGTCACCGTATCCATTCTCGGTTGGCTCCCTTCATTTCGTATTTTCTTAGTCCGAGAATTTTGAGATGACAAACTGTTGACTAGGGTTTGCATTCAGTTGTTAGCTGAAAGCATACGCTGCTGAATAGTTCATAGATTCATAAATCGATAAATCAATAAATGAACTCTAGATTCGAATGTTAAATTGTCTAAATCCGGATATCGCTCTCAACTTTGGAGTGCTTCTACTGGCTCAATACGAGACTCAAGGTAAGGAATGGGATGGGCGGTGTTATTTATTTCTCCACTCTGACTGCGCTCTCGCGTATAGAAATAGAAATAGAAAAAGCAGAGTAGCTCCAACACTAATTCGGCTTTGTTCTAATTTTTAACAAATATGTTTCATGTTCAACTTATGTAGACTAGTGGCATTTCTTTTACGATTCTTTTCTATTCTTGTTAACATTATAATAATAATAAAAGTATTCAGCTGGTGGTCTCCATTGGAATAATCTCTTTGAGAGAGTCACACCGGATGAACCGCTCACGCTTGGACACATGTGTGTCATGCTCATTGTTAGTTTTATTTATTGATTTATTTTAAATTATATTAATAATATTTCTCAATCAATAATTCATCCAATCAATCGATATTCAAATCAAAATCTGCTCTAATCGATCGATAATTCAGGTCGACGGTATCATTCTGATCATAATAACGTGGTACGTGGAGGCAGTCAATCCGGGCGGAGAGGGTGTGCCACAGAAACCATGGTTCTTCTTGTTGGTTAGATTGATCTTTGATCTTTCGACTTTGATCTTTGATCTTTGTAGCCATCATATTGGTGCGAATGCGGATCTGCTAGGAGAGTGTCAAATGCGGAACAAGATAGACTTTTCGAAGAGGCGGATAAGCGACAGAACGCTAGGGTAATCGATAATTGTCAATAATTATTATTAATCATTAAGCTCATCAATTTGGGAATATTTTCCTTGATATGGCACACAGTTTTCATTTTTTTTTGTTCATCTAGCATTGTTTTTTATTTGTTAAAAAGATGCATTTCTCAGTGTGGTAAACTAAAAAATAGGAAAAAAATAGAAAAGGAAAGTGAAAAAAAGAAAATTAGTGGAAAAACGGGACATAATAGTTATGAATTTATTTTCAGACCGAAGCGGTGACCACCACTGATGATGCGACTGTCGCTCTCGTTGGACTGTCAAAGATATACGGTAGCTCGTTCTTCAAGAAGCTATTCGACTGCAAATTTGTAAGTGGACATTTGCTGAAAGGACATGCTACGAGCTAATTCTAAATTCGCCGCTCTGGAATTGCTCTCTCGCTTTTTTGTCTACGAGAGAGCTAGTCAACCATACTAGTGATGTGGACATTCTGTACGATTTATTTATAGTTTCTCGGCTTCTTGCCAAATAATATTTTTCAAATCAAATAACTAATTCAGCTCCCTTTAGGGTACCGCAAGCGAACACAAAGCCGTGGACAATTTGAGTCTGAAACTGTATCGAGGACAGATCACCGCCCTACTCGGACACAACGGAGCAGGAAAGAGTACCACCTTCTCCATGCTCACAGGCCAGTTCATCTTTGATCTTTGATCTCTAGAATGATCTTTGATCTTTAGATTTCTTCATATTGATCTTTGATCTTTCAGGAGTCATTCCGCCCTCTCATGGAACGGCCTACGTCGACTCGCTGGACATCCGTGCGGCGCTACCACAGGTTAGTCTTGATAATTGATCTTTGAACTTTGAAATTTGATCTTTGCAGATTCGTAAATCTCTCGGTCTCTGTCCGCAGTACAATATGCTGTTCAACACTCTGACCGTCTGGGAACATCTCAAGTTCTTCTCTAATCTGAAGGTACGTCGATTTCATTTAAAATCACTCCTCGAGCTAATTTGAAACCCACTGACAATGCTCTCTCGCTTTCTTTGTTAACGAGATTGCATTGTCAGAGCAGAGAGTTGCAAATTAGCTCGGGGTGCGTGTTTAATTGTAGTGGTGTATAATGATAGCATCTACCTGTGATAGATCAAACAAAATCTTTACGTAACAAAGCAGAGATGATTCAAACTTGAAACATAACTGATGCTTTCTGTTGCAGATTAGAATGTCCGCATTTTTCTTATTAAAAAAATTTTTAGGATCGCGGTTTTGACCCGGCGGAGGCACGCGACCTCTTGGAGAAATTGCGCCTCGATTTCAAGATGCACGAAAAGGCAGGAACTCTCTCTGGTTAGTACCTATTTATTAATATTTCATATTTTAAAACAAATTTGTTGGAGTTGAGTTCGGAAAATTAGAACTCTACATCAAATATGTCAAATCAAATTTATCTTTATCAAAGATCTAACGACCAAAGATCAAAGATCAATCGTTTGAGGTGGTCAGAAACGTAAACTCTCGCTGGCAATCGCTCTGATCGGTGGATCAGAGATCGTGATGTTGGATGAACCCACGAGTGGAATGGACCCTGGTTCGATTTAAATGTTATCTAAATATATTAATAATAATAATAATAATAATAATAATAATAATAATAATAATAATAATAATAATAATAATAATAATAATAATAATAATAATAATAATAATAATAATAATAATAATAATAATTCAGGCGCGAGACACGAGACATGGACTTTGCTGCAAGCGGAGAAGGTACAGTACAACCTATCATATTGCATTTCATTATTTCATTCCATATTGATTTTTCAAAATGATCATGACCGAATTATTTACATATTCATTCGATTCAACATCAAATATTCGAAAAATAATTGTACAAAAGAACTGAAAACTAAACTACTAAAGTAACTACTAATACTAAAACACAAGAAACAGCTAAATAGCTACTGAAACTACTAAAGTAGAATTGCTAAAATAAGTATTGGCTTTTTAAGGAGCACCGTACGATGTTGCTCACTACACATTTCATGGAAGAAGCTGATGTATTGGGAGATCGAATAGCCATTATGGCCCATGGACAACTACAATGTTGTGGTAGTGGAATGTTCCTGAAGAAACACTACGGTAAGCTCCGTCCATATTTCGATAAATCAATAATAAATATATAAATATGTATTATAAATAAATGTAATATAAATCTATTTTCCGGTGCCGGATACCATCTGACAATCGTGTACGACAATCACATGACTCGTACATTGGGAACTGCTATCGAGCAGACCCGAAAATTGATCATGAGGTACGGAAGATCAAAGATGAAAGATCAACTTTGACTATTTTCAGTCATTCGGATACAACACTGCAGTCGGTGGTGGGTCAGGAGGCGACGTTCCTTCTGGAGTCGACATCGAGGACTGTGTAAGTTTAATATTAAATTAATGATAATTAAAAGGTACAAGTATGGGTTTGCAAGCACAATAAATAACTAATTTTATAAAATATGTGTGATATTAGAAGAAAACATAATAGCGAACGGTCTCCTCGTTTTATTGATTGCATGAATTAGTTCTCTATAAGCAGGAAAAATCTAATGAAGATAATCTAAACAATTACAGATTCCCTCGTCTTTTTGGAGATCTGGAGAATGCCCAGACCAAATTGGGAATACGATCATTCGGTGTGTCCGTCACTACAATGGAGGAAGTGTTCTTGAAGTAATATTATTGTTTATCTTATTTATTTATTTATTTGATATCTACTATATTATATTCTTTCTTTGTAAAGTAGAGCAAATATATGTAAGTACACCGCGAGTTGGCTCAGAACTGTGTGCTCTGGTTCTGACCACGCATCTACTAGATTATCATGGTATAAAATTTTCTGAGTGCAGCCATGGCAATAATTTTCATTTAATTTATAACACATTTATGATCGGCTCCGCCTGTATTACTCATCATTCAATATTGTTTTTTCCTCATTATTCATGTTTTAACTGGGGCGGTATTCTTTCGTCAATTTCGGCAAATGCCGAAATATTTTTCGTCATTCCGAAATAAATTTCGCGCACACGTTGAGAGATAGAGCGGTCTGCCGAAAATGAGAGAGACCTTCCGAATGCCGAAACATTCGGCAAAATGATTTATCCATCGTAAGAGAAAAATTCGGCGCACTTTTTCGAAAGCCTAAATATTTGAGGGGAGAAGTAAGGGATTTCGGCATGACATCGTTTTCATTTTTGATATTTGTCTTTTTCTTGAGCGGCTTCTCCGCATCACGACCAACCGACCAGCGAAGAGAAGAATGGGGCAAATGATGATTGAGAGACGAATAAAAAAGAATGAGAAACAATATTCCTAGGTACTAGGAAGATAAACGATAGAGAATGAAATGAAGCAAAATAGTCTAGTGGTTGATTGATAATTTGTCATGCGGATGATCGGTGGTACATTCTCCTCTCAAACATGTGTCTTTTGCGAGATTCGGTTGATAATTTTCGGCTATAGCCGTGAAATATTTCGGCAAGCCGCGAAATATTTCGGCACGCCGAAAATTTCGGCAATGCCGAAATTGACGAAAGAATACCACCCCTGATGGATAAATAAGTAAATAAATAAATAAATAATACAATTCCTTTAAAGGGTTGGTGACCTCGCCGAACGAACAGATGACGACCATTCTCGTACACCCTCGATAGCCTCTGATGTATCGTCCAAACATGATCTCAACTCGAATTCTGTCGACAGTGACTACTCCATTCTGAAAGGTAGTGAGATCAAAGATCAAAACTTTAAGACCAAAGATCAACATAGAAACATTAGGTTCTAAAAGATTTGTAGATCATAAAGTCTAAAGTTCAAGGATCAATGTCCGATTGTAGATCTCCGACCATCGTATCGTCTGCACGGTTTCTCGTTGTTGATGACGCAATTTCATGCGATGTTCGCGAAAAGAGCGGTCTACTTCTATCGTCGATGGGTCCAATTCATTCCTCAGTTGTTCGTGCCTGTAAGTGGAACAAAGATCAAAGATCAAAGATCAAAGATCACCTTTTAACAGGTTGGCTATCTCGCTCTGATGATGTGGGTGACGAAGGCGATACCGACAGCGAAAGAGTAGAATCCTCTGGTCGTCGATCTCACACCGTACTCACCCACTCCTGAGAAGACGGTACGATATCGGTTACGGTACTTTGACATGGGATATGTTATGGTGTGGAAAGAAAAAAATATGACCCGATTTCCATGCCCGGTTCCAGAATGGGGTAGTGCCTGGTTACTTTGTAATACTTATTAGGGCGGAATGAAACTGTTGGCACAGTTATGTTTCATGCTCGCAATAAATTTATCGTGGATCGTGATTTTCCGATGTGTATTCGGAAGACAAAACGATTAAACAAAACTCTGTTACTTTTGATCTTTGATCTTTGATCTTTCCAGGCCGTAATCCTCGTAGACGAGAAAGAGAACTTTACTCTCGTAGAGCATGCCGTGCATGCCATGGACCCTGTGCCGATCGTCCAATCCACAGACAACGTCACTGCTACCGTATTCAATCTGATCAATGATGTGAGATTCCGCCCACTTTGATCTTTGATCTTTGATCTGCCTCTGTTCGTTCCTGTCTCGATTTAGCTTACAAACATTCATCTATACTCAAACTATAGATTATGGTTCTGATCTTTGGTCTATCTACAATTAAATATTGATCTCGTAGTTTGATCTTTGATCTCTCCAGATCGGTTCTCGCTCCTTCGGCGTCCAGTATCCAGTGGCGTTCACTAGCAACACGTTCTTCGGTCAGAAATTATTTACGGCTTTGTTCGACAATTTCGGCTACGCTACACCCGTCCTCGCTATTTCACTGAGTGACGCAATCCTAGGCAGTAGTGTCACTGACCAAGATGAATATGTATTTACTGTACGTTGGCATTTCAAGTTAATTTTCCCATTTTTCCCACTTTTGTACTTTAAAGCCATAGCAAGGGTTAATTTTAACCCACCGAGCTCATTCGAAACTTGAAGGTCCGGCAATGCTATCTCGATTTCTTTTTCAACGAGAGAGTGTTGTCAGAGCGGAGAGTCAAATTAGCTCGGTGCGTAATTTAAAGACAGCAATCAAGATATGGTTGAAAATTTATTTTGTGGGCCGCGGTGACCATATTTGGTGAGGATAAAAACGAAAGATTAAAGATCAAAGATCAAAGATCAAAGATCAATTCCTTCAGGTAATCAATCATCCGCTTCCTCCCGCAGCAGCCGACACAACCAAGAATCGAGCGATCACCCAGTCCACCTCGATGATCGTAGGTACGGTAGAGATTAAAGATCAAAGATCAACATCCAAAGATCAAATATCAAAGATCAAACTACAGGATACGGTATTATCGTCAGCATGAGTATGGTAGTATCTGGATACTGTTCGTTCCTGATTCGAGAGCGCAAGAAGAACAGCAAGCATATGCAGGTATGAGATCAAAGATCAGGGATCAGGGATCAAAGATCAAAGATCAATTTCAGTTGTTGTCGGGTCTGCGTTTGTGGATGTACTGGTTGACATCGTTCTTGTGGGACGCAATCTGTTTCATGATCCCACTACTGTGCTTCCTCGGAATATTCTTCGCTTTCGGCGTGGATGTAAGGATTTTTGATAATATTTTTACTTTTCGTGAATTTTGAAAAATCGATATTGATTTATAATTTAAATTTCAACATTATTCAGGAATTAATCGGACGAGCGACCTGTATCATCGATGTCATCATAATCATGGCGCTTTTCGGATGGACCGCAATACCTTTTGTGTAAATTTTATGTATATTTACTGTATTATTTTTGTTATCGATTAGTTATGAACCAATCTCCCCTTGCAGGAAGAGAATGTTCTTTTTATCCAAATTCAAATACCTATTTTTCGACTGAAAATATTATTTATTGATTTAAATATTTCCAGATACTGCTTCTCATTTATGTTCACATCAGCGCCCAAGGGATACACTATGATAGTCATGTACAATATTATATCGGGTACGGTAATGTGATCTTTGATCTTTGATCTTTGAACTTTTATTCATTGATCTTTTATGTTTGATCTTTGATCTATAATTCCTTGATCTTTGATCTTTGATCTTTTATTCCTTGATCTTTGATCTTTCTCTCTAGCCATGATCGGATCGATCGCCGTGCCCATCATCGCTCAAACTTCGGACTACGACTCTGCCTACATTTGGTCCGTCGTATTCGCTTGGCTCTTCCCCACCTACAATATCTCCAATATGTTCCAAGTGGTCAGTTGTAGTTCGTTTAAAGGCACACCCCGAGCTACTTTTGCCCTCCGCTCTGGCAAGACTCTCTCGCAGATAAAGCGAGAGAGCATTGTCAGAGCGTAGAGTTTCAAATTAGCTTGGCAAGATCAACATCAACAGCAAACGCACAACAATAAATTTTTTTTAAAAATTCAATAATTCCAGTTGTATAACAACGAATTCTACCGTACTTCTTGTTTGACTCTCGACTGCTCCAACGCTATAATCCAACAGGCCAATCCACAGTGCTGCGGAGCCCCAGAAGGTTTGATCTTTGATCTTTATGCTCTTTGATCTTTGATCTTTCAGACCTTACCTACGTGGACAATGTGATCGCTGACGGCACCAAGTTGGGCATCATGGTCGGCACGATATTCCTCGCGGTGCAGGTATCTAGTCTATCCACAGTAAAACTGTATCTGGGTTATGAAAAGGGGCGTGGCTAATGTTAGCAGCGCTATATCTTTTATCAAATGTGCCTAAAAAATAGCGATTGGCAATTTTGAATAGAAAAAAAAATCAGAGCCAAATAGACTTTCTATCCAAACGAAAATGAGAGTAACATTGAAATATTAATGTAATCAATCAATAGTGCAATCAATATTTCAGGGTTTCCTCTACTGGATTTTATTGATCGGTATTGAACTCGGATACGTGGGCAAGTATGTGGGCTGGTATGTAGGGCTATTCAAGCCTAAGAAGAAGACTGAACCAGAGGTTTACGCGAATGTCGAAGATTCCGATGTTATTGAGGTAATTCATTAAGAACAGTCATTTAAAGGAGCTTCCCGAGCTCATTTTGAAGCTCTAGCTCTGACCCCTCAATCATCCCGAGCTCATTTTGAAGCTTTAGCTCTGACCCCTCAATCATCCCGAGCTCATTTTGAAGCTTTAGCTCTGACCCCTCAATCATCCCGAGCTCATTTTGAAGCTCCAGCTCAAACCCCACAATCATCCTCTTAGTCTCTTAGTACCGGTCAAATTTTCCGGTGTAAATCTTATTACTATTCAAATTCGGCCTTGCTCAGGAAAAGGCAGCCGTGCAGAAGCTTACTCCAAGCGAGAGCACTGTACTCGTGAGGGATCTTCAGAAGAAGTATCTTTTTATATTTTTTAAAATAAATATTTAAATAATTAATTATTTAAATAAATATTTATTTAATTAAAGGTACGGTGCAATGCACGCCGTTCGTGGAGTCAACTTCCATGTCAACATTGGAAACTGTTTCGGATTACTTGGTAATTAAATATTTATTTATTATTTATTTTTGTTTAATAATTATCATTTCGCCTTGGACTCTGCTTGCACTTTATAATTCAACTCACATTTCTCGTTTCAATATTAATATTTTAATATTAGTATTATTAAAAAATTTTGAAAAATGATAAAAAAGTCCCTCCCGAAGCCTCGAAAGTTATCTTAACGAATGATCTTCGTTGCAACAGCACATCATTCCACTATTCCAGAGGAGCACCTTTAGTGCTCTTTAACGACCATCTCATTTGACTCATATCCACTATCCCTCTACCTCTACCTCTATTTATCTCTACATCTAACCCCTCTACATCTACATCTACCTCTACCTCTCCCTCTCCCTCTCCTTCTCCCTCTACCTTTCCCTCTAACATCACCAAGCTGTTTAATGCCGCTAGTATACCTCCCGGCGTACGTATCTTTGAGAGAGTCACTAAAGTGTTGGGGCCTACCACATCCGATGCCCCTCTAGAGCATAGATCACAGTCTTCATTTTGAAAGCTTGAACAACCGCTTAGCACGGAAACTCTCAAAAAAAAACTGAAACTCATAAAAAATGGCTTACACCAGAACACGATATTATGAATACGCTAGCATTCAATCCAAAAAAAACATTTTCTTCAAAAATAAACGAATTCCAGGAGTGAACGGGGCCGGTAAAACATCGACGTTCCGTATGTTGACTGGAGAGAATGGAGTGAGCAGTGGTGATGCCTTCCTCAATGGATATAGTGTCAAGACGGACTGGAGATCGGTTCGAAATGTTTTTTCATTTAATATTTTATTTTAATGTTATTTAAAAATAATTCTATTGTAATGTATACAGTAAAAATTAACTTTTTAAAATTTAAATTTTTAGGCCGGACAACATATCGGATATTGCCCACAGTTTGATGCTGTGCTCAAGGTATTTCATTTATCAAAATTCTCGAAAAGTAAAGAAAAAATAAGACTCTCCTCCTTGTACACAATGTTTCCCTTCTTTCGACAACTTTTAGACTCATTAAAAAATTCATTAAAAGACGTGTTGTAATATTTATACTTCTTCAACCGTACATATAAGGAATAACTTCCTCTAATCTCAGGAAATGAACGGAGAAGAGACTCTTCGTATGTTCGCCCGCATTCGAGGCATTCCATCCAACGAGATTGAAAGGGTACTTTTGATCTTTGATCTTTTATCTTAAGTCTTCGATCTTTGATCTTTGATCTCTAATATGTGATCTTTGTACTTTCAGATTGTTCGTGGTGTCATAGACGCTATTGGAATTCAAAAGTACGCCAAACGACAGATCAAGACCTACTCTGGAGGCAACAAGAGACGACTCTCATTAGGAATCGCCCTGATTGGTTGGTTTTTGATCTTTGATCTTCAGATCTGCTCTTTCGAACATTTGATCTTTGATCTTTCTAGGTATGCCTGATGTCCTGTTACTCGACGAGCCGACAACTGGAGTTGACCCTGGCGCGAGACGTACCATTTGGGGAATTCTCGCGAAGGTACTTGATGATCTTTGAACTTTGTACTCTGACATCTCCAATTTCTCTTTCTCTGCCTACTATATTTACATAATGGTTCTGATGGATAATGTGATATTATTAAGCTATGCTTTATTCTTGATCTTTGATCTTTCATAGTTGATCTTTGATCTTTGATCTTTGCAGGTTCGCGAGTCTGGCTGTGCCCTCGTGCTCACTTCCCATTCAATGGACGAATGTGAGGCCCTTTGTACTCGTCTGGCCATCATGGTCCAGGGACAGTTCCGATGTTACGGTTCCGATGAACATATCAAGGTTTGATCTTTGATCTTTGAACTATGATCTTTGATATTGGATCTTTGCTTTCTGCGATCAGACTACAATTATATTAAACATCCGTTGTATGATTCTAAAGGAAATTGGTGTTGAGATATTGTATTTTGTTTTTTGATTTTTGATCTTTGATCTTTGATTTCCCCATTTCAGTCTCGCTACGGTACCGGCTACACACTGCTCATACGATTGCGCAGTAGCAGTGATGCGCAAAAGACGATCCAGACTGTTTTCCAGGCGTTCCCTGGAGCGATATTGAAGGTCTGATCTTTGATCTTTTATCACTGTAAGATTATCTAAATAATAGTTTAGCAAATTCGAATTTTAAATATTTGATCTCTAACCTTCTAAACTTTTAAATTAAATAATTAAACGATTATATAATTATTTTGAGGAGCAACACCTTGTGCAGCTCTCATTTGAAGTTCCTCGAGTGGAAGAGGGAACATGGTCATCGTTGTTCGAAAAGACTGAGAAATTGGCTAATGAACTGAACTTGGAAGACTATTCGCTCAGTCAAACTACATTGGAACAGGTACTTAAGATTTGTCCTTAAGTTTAAGGTTAAATTTAAGGTTTAGGAGAGGTTGAACCTATCATATCCTGGCAAAAATTGTTTTGAATATTTAAAACTCAAATATACTTATTCAGGTATTCCTCGAGTTCTCTCGTGCCGCGGGCGTCATGCCCTCGGCGACTGATGAAGCCGCCAGATACCAATCCCAGGAATCGCCATCCGTCAACAAATACTATTACGATAATGATATTATCGATGATGAACGATTTTAGGCCACGCCCATTTCTTGAAATTTTTAAAATAGGGCACGCCCACTTTTTATTGTTAATTGTTTACATTACATTTATTAAAGCTAGGCCTCCTCTCATCCTTTCAATTTTGTTTCATAGCATTTTCTTGCTCCTCGGTGCGCTAAATTTTCGCCTTTACCTCCGATAAATGTTCCTGGCTCTACGGTCCCACCTCGCATTTCTCTGCAGAAAGCAGAGAAATAGCATATGAAGAGACCGTAAGCCACGCCCCTTTTGGTCTATGAAAAGTTCAGCGATATATTATAGAATCTTTATCATTAATTTGTTTTACGAATAATTTGTTCCACTCGTACGGGTTCACTGCCTACTTGTATTTATATTTACGCCCATCAATGTGTACATGTTCCTATCAATATTATTATTAATATTATTATTATTCCTCCGCATTGGATTTAATAAACCGTTTCCTTTTCCTCGCTTTGTTCTGACGAAATCTAGACAATAATTTTAATTGTTTTCAATTTTGAAGCTCTCCGCTCTTACAAAGCTCTATCGCTTTTTATGTCTACGACAGAGCGTTGCTAGAGCGGTGAGTTTCAAATTAGTCCTGGTTGTGCCTTTAAAAAGAAATCCTTCCCTAGATCATCAAAGCGTTCGAAGATCGTGTAATCACCATGAGATATTGAAACTTGTATGCGACAGGCGGCCGTTTTGCGCAAACAGTCTTATTTCTTGTTTTGTTTTATAGCAAAAGGCATACAGTTATAGTGAACTTGTACCGTGTTTCCTGTAAACGTATAAATTATTATTATTATTATAATTACAACGAATAATACGAAAATTTACTAGTGTACTACAGAAACAAAATCACAATATTTCGTTATAGACAGCAGCAAACAATGAGTAAGCTTTATGATAATCAGTGACACAATAAATCTCTCTCAGTAGAATCATCGTCATCTTATCACTTCATCTTATCACTCTCTTTCAACACTATTCTCAATCATTACTCATCCTTTTTCGTACTTCTGCCCTGACTTCAAACTCTCTCAGATTTGAGCCATACTCAAATTCCCGTTATTAACTCGTGAGTACAATCAAACATCCCTTTTTAGAGAGATTGGAGTAAGCAACCCTTTCTTTATGACAGTGCAGTTAGGTATCCTATCTCTAAGAGAATTTGCCGTGAGTGTGAAATCGTGGTCTCTCTACCTCATTTATCATTATTTTGTCCTCACAGCCAAACTTCCCTTATCCTCTTTTAAATCATTTTCTAGTTTCTAAAAAAAACAAAGTGAATTGGGGCATAGACAGCATTATGTGGCCCTCCGGACTGAATTTGCCTTGAATTATCACTGGCCTAGCAGCGATCTCCCGCAGTATTTAGTGTACCTTCACACAGAAAAAAATGTTTTAAACATAAATGTATAAGGCCTCTTTCATACATTTATGTATATATCTATGATACATGCATGTATGATTATGGTTATACATTTAGGAATTAGATAAACTTATATGTATAAGAGATTGTCTGAGGCAATTGATATTGTGTCCGGGAGGAGGTATAGCAAAATAGATAAATTTTTCTGTTTGATGTGAAATATAATAGTGTTCAGCTATATATGCGACCTCAGTCATATAAATGAGAAAGTTTGATTATCTATCTAAAACACGCAATTTTAGTGGGGCCAATATTTTGATCGTTGACCCTAAAAAATTTCTACAAAACAAGACCCATTTGAAAAGTTGAGCAATTAATTTGGTGGTTTAGCCATTATTTTGGTTTGAAATGGGGCTGTAATTTATGTCGCAAAGTTGGGCCAAACTTTGGTTAAATTTAAGCTTTAAAAATAATGGCTAACCCCCAAAATAATCGTTCAACTTTTGATCGCGACCAAATTAGTATATTTTAAAAATGCTGAAAGTATTACTCTACAATTTTAGTGGGTCCAACAATTCGGAGTGAATTACTGTGAGAGTTTTTTTCGAGTTACTGTCGTATATTGCTTTCGTGTATTATCGTTGACGGGTTTGTATGTCTTCATTTTTACTATTATTATAGGTTAGTTATTAAATGTAGTACGTTTTAAAGATGGAATCAGTCGAATATTATCGTAAACAAACTGTGCAAAGGTTCTCGTGCAGCGGCGAGCATATGCGCGCATCGATTTTCACTACGTATGAATATTTTTCCATCCTTGAAATGTTAATCGTAATTTTTTCTTCTTAAAAGACTAATTGTAAGACAAAAATATAGTACACCCCATTTCTCAGGAAACGTAATTTATAAAATTTAAATCTTTCTGCGACAAAATAGTTCAGAAATGGAGTAAAACAATAAACACAATTTTCACGCCTGATATTCAATTTTCAATGCGCAATAATTCGTAGGGATAGGGGAAGCACCTGGGGATCGCATTAAAAGTTGGGGGCGGGGGAATCTGCTGTACTGTATATCATTTGTGAAATAATTTAAGCACGTCTGGTAAATTGTATTTAAATATCATAGGTCGTTTTTTAAACATTTCTCTATACAGTGCCGAGCCGATCAGCTTGCTACGTTAAAATACACACGAAGTATGAAGTATGCATTTATCCTCGAATATCCATACTTTTTTTCTTGAGGGGATTTCTAGCTTTGCCTATTTTATTAGTTTGGTCAATGGTAAGCAATACAAATGTATCTTCTATATCGTATAATTACAATAAAAAAACAGTGTTTGGGGGGGGGTTTCCCAGTGAATATCCCCCCCAATAACGAGTGCATCTGCTTTATGGTTGCACTAAAACATGCAAGAGTTGCACGTCTCCCTCTTGTAACGCCAATGAGTTCTACTCAGTGCGACATCATGTCCGGGTAGCGCAATGGGTAGGGGGCTTGGCTAGTGTGCGGTGGGTGGGTGGTTCGGTTCCATGCTTGTACTTTCCCTGTTAATCATGATGATCTGGAGAGATCATACAAACAAATGATCCTTCTTTTCATTTTTTTCATTTTTGCTGACTTTTCTGTTGTTTATTAAATTGAGTGGGTTACTTTAGTAAAACACTCCAGCAATCACGAGAGAAAAAGGTTTGCCTAACTGCAAAAAGACAAGAAACTGGAAGTATACTTCTAGTTTTCAATAGTATTCTATTAGAACAATACAAGAATAATTCTATCGTGATTTAGCGAAGCATTATAGTTGCAAAAGCTCCTATAGAGAATAGAAATAACGTGGGCGATATGCGTCTTCGCGCTTGATCTCTACCACCCTTTATACATTGAATGTATAAAGGTTTATACATATACATTGAATGTATAAAGGTTTATACATATATAATCGGTGCAAAAATAGTGATACATTGAATGTATAAATATGTATACATTTTTCTCTGTGTGTTGAACAACGGGAAAGCTTATTTCCTCTGACCACACTCTCCCACTCACATTAACCGCTAAAACATGCAGACATAACGGAGAGTATCAAATGATCTTTTATCTTTGCGTCATCTCTGTCCGAGTTCGATTCCTCAACACATTTATTCAATGTGAAATATATAAAAAAATAACAATTTAACTTTGTCTGATTTTTTAAAGATGCATTTCTCTTTCCAGAGCCGCAAGAAGGAGAATATTGCATGAGGAGTGAGGAGGTTGGAAAAGCTTTATTTATGAGTACATCCCTTTTACTTAAGTCAGACTTACGCTGTTTATAGTCAGAACGAGGTTGTCATTGTTTTTGCTAGTATTTTTGAATTTTCAGGAATGGGAGCATTTGCTCAGTTGAGGCTATTGCTGTGGAAGAATTGGCTCCAACAGATTCGCTCACCATGGTAGGTAATCTTCGATCTTTGATTTTTGATCTTCGAGTTTTTTAGGTTCACATTGCTAGAATTGTTCGTGCCGTTGTGCCTCGTCGGCATGAGTTTTGGCCTCATGATCGGGGTACTGTAGCACGGTCTTTGATCTTTTTTTCTTTAAATTATGATCTGTAATCTTTGATCTTTCAGTTGCGGAGTAACTACGAGGAAGACCATTGGGCTAGTTATTTTCAGCGTTGGCCCGTGCTGGGTAGCGCTTTTGATTTGATAGTCGTCCCGGATATAGGCTTAATGGAAGTAGGTTTTTATTTTTATATTTTTACTTCTTATCATGATATCCTCTCTCATTGCTGCTAAATAAAATCTCTGAACTTGATCTTTTCAGGGAGCTATCATCAATCCATTGATATTCGTGAACGCTAGCGCGACCGCATGCCAATTTCTACAAGTCACTAAGATTGATGAACTTCGATTTCAGGTTTTGTTTATTGAAAAAAGCTTTTCAGAAAGTACAATTATGCACTGGAAATTCATTTCCTTATGTTTTATTGACTGAAAAAAAATCACATAAAATATAAAATTAAAATATATAAAATATAAAAATTAAGATTGAATTGGAGTTGGCTTACTCTCCAGCCACAACTACCACAAATGATCTAATGGATCGGATTATTGTACGTTTAATATTTGCATAATATTCTTTTTTTCAAAAATATTAAAAACAGTTTAAAAAGTTAAAAAAAAGAGATTATGAAGGGCTCTTTTGAAAGCAGAGAAAACTCTCCTCGTTTTCCACACTCTCTCGTCCATTCTTATTTTCTTTTCGCGACTTTTCATATATTATAAATAATTACAGAAACGATACACGAATGATAATCTCCTCAATGATTTTGTTCGTTGGTATCTTCCTCCCTATGCTCAAGATCAGATTCCACAGAATCTCACTGTTAGTGCAGTTGCGACCAAACGAGGTTTGAACTTTGATCTTTGATCTTTGAACTTTGATATTTGCACTTTGATATTTGCACTTTGATCTTTGGACTACAATGGAAATTAATCGGATGCGACAATATGCGAACAAGATCACTATTTCAACGCGTTGATGTTTTTCAAAATATTTTTGTTTAATTTTTACATAATTTTTATTTTCAGGATTCGATGATGAAGAATCCATGGTGAACTACATGGTGGAATCATTCGGAACACAGTGCGGAAATCCCCTGCTAGGTTTGATCTTTGATCTTTCGTCTTTTCATGAAAAAAACGTAATCTAATTTGTCGATCATTATGTTTTTAAATGTTATTGTGCACAAATTAATTAAGTAATTATTTATGTAAATAAATAATTTCAGCGGGCCTCGTCTTCGGGGACTCCGTCGCCAATCCATCATCACCTCCATCAAAGAACATCTCCTACACGATTCGACTCGCGAATACCAAAAGAAACTTCCAGTTCATGGAGGTTTACACGCCTTGGGATACAACAATGTGGGTTTCCTTTAAAGAAATTACTAAAAATAAGATCTTAAAGGCGCATTCCAAGCTAATATTACTCTGCAATCTGGGGCAACGCTCTCTCGCAGACAAAGAAAGCGAGAGAGCATTGTCAGAGAGGAGAGTTTCGAATTAACTCGGGGAACTTACGATGGTCACTATTATCGTCTTTGTCTGTTCATTTCATCTTATAGTTAGAAGCATTATTATTGAAGTATTACTAATATTGAATAATTTTGGTCAGATAAGAAATATTATTTATTATTGATCGCCTTTTTACAACTCAATATCATTCAGAGATTTCGCCACTCAATATGTGAGCGGTCCAATCAATGGAGGTACGGTAGATGGAGGATATCCAGGTGAGATCAAAGATCAAAGATTAAAGATCAAAGATCATATGTTTCAGGTTACTGGGAAGAGGGCTTTCTGACCATTCAGCACGCTATTAACATTGTTATCAAAGAGAAATGGAAGAATATAAAAGCATCGGACGGAGACAATCTAGACAACCTCATTATGGCACTGTTTTTGTTAATTAATTAATTAATTTATTTATTATCAATTAATTATCGATTAATTATTTAAATAATGAATATATTTTCAGCTCGGTCGCACACCATTCCCCGGTTACACGACCCAAATCATTGAAGTTGGATCCTTCTTCCTGCCAGGTAAAGGATAATTCTTTTGTTCTAAATTTGCTTCCACAACATCTTTTATGGATAAATGAACAAGTTATCGAGATCAATCAATAATCAATCAATAATTTACAGTTGTTATTATCTTTTCCTTCATGACGTCAGTGATCTACATTGTCCGATCGATCGTCATGGAAAAGGAGAATCGATTGAAGGTTAAAATCGATTTTAGAAATTATTGATTGATTATTGATTATTTTTAAATTTAAATATTGCAGGAATATATGAGAGTGATGGGATTGTCTCAATGGATACATTGGATCGCTTATTTCATTATGAACTACGCCAAACTTGTATTCGCTGTTATCATCCTCTCTACGTTACTGTAAGTTGACATCCTTCACAATTACTTTTCTGATAGATACATCCCATACCCGGTTGCGCTCAATTGATGAAATAAATAATGAGATCCAAGATCAGAGATATAGTAATAATAAATAACAATAATTCCTTTGGTGCTTCCCTTTAGTGATAATCATTCCCTTCACAATAGTTCTGGTCTTGGTAAAAGTAATTCTATTGTAAATAATTGCAGATATTTCGTGATGGAACGATCCGATCCCACGGTTGCATTCGTATTCTTCCTTCTCTATGCTTTCAATGTCACCTACTTCGCCTTTGCCGTTTCCACCTTCCTCCAATCAGGTACCGTACCCTCATTGGTACCGTAACCATAACCCTGACACATACCGTAATCCACCCTGATTCAGGCACGGCAGGTACACTGGCGGCTACGGTAGGCTGGATGCTACTGTACTTTTGGTGTGCACTATTCGCGTCGTTGGACACTCAGTCACCGTATCCATTCTCGGTAGGCTCCCTTCATTTCGTATTTTCTTAGTCCGAGAATTTTGAGATGACAAACTGTTGAGAACATGCTCTTCTGATCAATTCATCAATCAATAAATCAAAAATGAACTTCAGATTAGAATGTTAAATTGTCTCAATCCGGATATCGCTCTCAACTTTGGAGTGCTTCTACTGGCTCAATACGAGACTCAAGGTAAGGAATGGGATGGGCGGTGTTATTTATTTCTCCACTCTGACTGCGCTCTCGCGTATAGAAATAGAAATAGAAAAAGCAGAGTAGCTCCAACACTAATTCGGCTTTGTTCTAATATTTAACAAATATGTTTCATGTTCAACTTATGTAGACTAGTGGCATTTCTTTTACGATTCTTTTCTAATCTTGTTAACATTATAATAATAATAAAAGTATTCAGCTGGTGGTCTTCATTGGAATAATCTCTTTGAGAGAGTCACACCGGATGAACCGCTCACGCTTGGACACATGTGTGTCATGCTCATTGTTAGTTTCACTTATTTATTTTAATTTACATTAATAATATTTCTCAATCAATATTTCATCCAATCAATCGATAATCAAGTCAATAGTTATCGATCTAAATTATCGATCTGCTCTAATCGATCGATAATTCAGATCGACGGTATCATTCTGATCATCATAACGTGGTACGTGGAGGCAGTCAATCCGGGCGGAGAGGGTGTGCCGCAGAAACCCTGGTTCTTCTTGTTGGTTAGAATAATCTTTGATCTTTGATCTTTGGACTTTGATCTTTGATCTTTGTAGCCATCATATTGGTGCGAATGCGGATCGGCTAGGAGAGTGTCAAATGCTGAACAAGATAGACTTTTCGAAGAGGCGGATAAGCGACAGAACGCTAGGGTAATCGATAATTGTCAATAATTATTATTAATCATTAAGCTCATCAATTTGGGAATATTTTCCTTGATATGGCACACAGTTTTCATTTTTTTTGTTCATCTAGCATTGTTTTTTATTTGTTAAAAAGATGCATTTCTCAGTGTGGTAAACTAAAAAATAGGAAAAAAATAGAAAAGGAAAGTGAAAAAAAGAAAATTAGTGGAAAAACGGGACATAATAGTTGAATTTATTTTCAGACCGAAGCGGTGACCACCACTGATGATGCGACTGTCGCTATCGTTGGACTGTCAAAGATATACGGTAGCTCGTTCTTCAAGAAGCTATTCGACTGCAAATTTGTAAGTGGACATTTGCTGAAAGGACATGCTACGAGCTAATTCTAAATTCGCCGCTCTGGAATTGCTCTCTCGCTTTTTTGTCTACGAGAGAGCGTTGTCAGAGAGCATAGAACAATTGGCTTGTGATGTGTCTTTTACCATACTAGTGATGTGGACATTCTGTACGATTTATTTATAGTTTCTCGGCTTCTTGCCAAATAATATTTTTCAAATCAAATAACTAATTCAGCTCCCTTTAGGGTACCGCAAGCGAGCACAAAGCCGTGGACAATTTGAGTCTGAAACTGTATCGAGGACAGATCACCGCCCTACTCGGACACAACGGAGCAGGAAAGAGTACCACCTTCTCCATGCTCACAGGCCAGTTCATCTTTGATCTTTGATCTCTAGAATGATCTTTGATCTTTAGATTTCTTCATATTGATCTTTGATCTTTCAGGAGTCATTCCGCCCTCTCATGGAACGGCCTACGTCGACTCGCTGGACATCCGTGCGGCGCTACCACAGGTTAGTCTTGATAATTGATCTTTGAACTTTGATCTTTGATCTTTGCAGATTCGTAAATCTCTCGGTCTCTGTCCGCAGTACAATATGCTGTTCAACACTCTGACCGTCTGGGAACATCTCAAGTTCTTCTCTAATCTGAAGGTACGTCGATTTCATTTAAAATCACTCCTCGAGCTAATTTGAAACCCTCTGACAATGCTCTCTCGCTTTCTTTGTTAACGAGATTGCATTGTCAGAGCAGAGAGTTGCAAATTAGCTCGGGGTGCGTGTTTAATTGATTAGCTCGGGATGCGTGTTTAATTGTAGCGGTGTATAATGATAGCATCTACCTGTGATAGATCAAACAAAATCTTTACGTAACAAAGCAGAGATGATTCAAACTTGAAACATAACTGATGCTTTCTGTTGCAGATTAGAATGTCCGCATTTTTCTTATTAAAAAAATTTTTAGGATCGCGGTTTTGACCCGGCGGAGGCACGCGACCTCTTGGAGAAATTGCGCCTCGATTTCAAGATGCACGAAAAGGCAGGAACTCTCTCTGGTTAGTACCTATTTATTAATATTTCATATTTTAAAACAAATTTGTTGGAGTTGAGTTCGGAAAATTAGAACTCATCATCAAATATATCTAATCAAATTTATCTATATCAAAGATCTAACGACCAAAGATCAAAGATCAATCGTTTGAGGTGGTCAGAAACGTAAACTCTCGCTGGCAATCGCTCTGATCGGTGGATCAGAGATCGTGATGTTGGATGAACCCACGAGTGGAATGGACCCTGGTTCGATTTAAATGTTATCTAAATATATTAATAATAATAATAATAATAATAATAATAATAATAATAATAATAATAATAATAATAATAATAATAATAATAATAATAATAATAATAATAATAATAATAATAATGATAATAATAATAATTCAGGCGCGAGACACGAGACATGGACTTTGCTGCAAGCGGAGAAGGTACAGTACAACCTATCATATTGCATTTCATTATTTCATTCCATATTGATTTTTCAAAATGATCATGACCGAATTATTTACATATTCATTCGATTCAACATCAAATATTCGAAAAATAATTGTACAAAAGAACTGAAAACTAAACTACTAAAGTAACTACTAATACTAAAACACCAGAAACAGCTAAATAGCTACTGAAACTACTAAAGTAGAATTGCTAAAATAAGTATTGGCTTTTTAAGGAGCACCGTACGATGTTGCTCACTACACATTTCATGGAAGAAGCTGATGTATTGGGAGATCGAATAGCCATTATGGCCCATGGACAACTACAATGTTGTGGTAGTGGAATGTTCCTGAAGAAACACTACGGTAAGCTCCGTCCATATTTCGATAAATCAATAATAAATATATAAATATGTATTATAAATAAATGTAATATAAATCTATTTTCCGGTGCCGGATACCATCTGACAATCGTGTACGACAATCACATGACTCGTACATTGGGAACTGCTATCGAGCAGACCCGAAAATTGATCATGAGGTACGGAAGATCAAAGATGAAAGATCAACTTTGACTATTTTCAGTCATTCGGATACAACACTGCAGTCGGTGGTGGGTCAGGAGGCGACGTTCCTTCTGGAGTCGACATCGAGGACTGTGTAAGTTTAATATTAAATTAATGATAATTAAAAGGTACAAGTATGGGTTTGCAAGCACAATAAATAACTAATTTTATAAAATATGTGTGATATTAGAAGAAAACATAATAGCGAACGGTCTCCTCGTTCTATTGATTGCATGAATTAGTTCTCTGTAAGCAGGAAAAATCTAATGAAGATAATCAAATCGATTACAGATTTCCTCGTCTTTTTGGAGATCTGGAGAATGCCCAGACCAAATTGGGAATTCGATCATTCGGTGTGTCCGTCACTACAATGGAGGAAGTGTTCTTGAAGTAATATTTTTTTCTAAAATTGCAATACTAATTTATTTCTTGCTGAAATAAAGAAAATAAAAGCTCACTTCCAGATTCATTAGGAACTGTGTGTACTTGCAATGTTATCTAGTAAATAATATTAGTATGAGAGTGTTGTCAGAATGCAATTTTAAGCCGACTTCCATTGTAGTCTTCTAACAAAAGAAAACCATAGCACTGTTCCTTTAAAGGGTCGGTGACCTCGCCGAACGAACAGATGATGACCATTCTCGTACACCCTCCATAGCCTCTGATGTATCGTCCAAACATGATCTCAACTCGAACTCTGTCGATGGTGACTACTCCATTCTGAAAGGTATAGAGATCAAAGATCAAATCAATGAGATCAAAGATCAACAGAGAAACATTAGGTTCTAAAAGATTTGTAGATCATAAAGTCTAAAGTTCAAAGATCAATATCCTTTTGCAGATCTCCGACCATCGTACCGTCTGCACGGTTTCTCGCTGTTGATGACGCAATTTCATGCGATGTTCGCGAAGAGAGCGGTCTACTTCTATCGTCGATGGGTCCAATTCATTCCTCAGTTGTTCGTGCCTGTAAGTGGAACAAAGATCAAAGATCAAAGATCAAAGATCATCTTTTAACAGGTTGGTTATCTCGCTCTGATGATGTGGGTGACGAAGGCGATACCGACAGCGAAAGAGCAGAATCCTCTGGTCGTCGATCTCACACCGTACTCACCCACTCCTGAGAAGACGGTACGATATCGGTTACGGTACTTAGGGAGGGACGGTACGATATCGGTCACGGTACTTAGAGAGGGACGGTACGATATCGGTTACGGTACTTAGGGAGGGACGGTACGATATCGGTTACGGTACTTTGACATATGCTATGGTTATCTCTCTAATGTAGATGAGTCACTGATTACTTGGTTCTACCCCCATTCTGGAACACTATGGAACTATCGTTCAATTTTCTAGCTTTGGAAAGAAAAATATGACCCGATTTCCAGAATGTCTAGTTCCAGAATAGGGTAGTGCCTGGTTACTTTGTAAGTTACTTAGTAAGGCGGAATGGAGCTGTTTGTACAGTTATGTTTCATGTGCGCAATAAATTTATCCTGGATCGTGATTTTCCGATGTGTCTTTGTTAGATTATCATTAAACAACACTTCAAAACAACTTTTGATCTTTTATTTTTGATCTTTCCAGGCGGTAATCCTCGTAGACGAGAAAGAGAACTTTACTCTCGTAGAGCATGCCGTGCATGCCATGGACCCTGTGCCGATCGTCCAATCTACAGACAACGTCACTGCTACCGTATTCAATCTGATCAATGATGTGAGACTCCGCCCACTTTGATCTTTGATCTTTGCCCTTTCCTGTCCCGATTTGTCTTACAAACATTCACATATACTCAAACTATAGATTATGGTTCTGATCTTTGGTCTACAATTAAATATTGATCTCGTAGTTTGATCTTTGATCTTTGATCTTTGATCTCTCCAGATCGGTTCTCGCTCCTTCGGCGTCCAGTATCCAGTGGCGTTCACTAGCAACACGTTCTTCGGTCAGAAGTTATTCACGGCTTTGTTCGACAATTTCGGCTACGCTACTCCCGTCCTCGCTATCTCACTCAGTGACGCAATCCTAGGCAGTAGTGTCACCGACCAAGATGAATATGTATTCACTGTACGTTGGCTCTTGGAGTTAATTTTCCCATGTTCATTGTTTTGCGCTTTCGTGTTAAAATTTGTACTTTAAAGGGACGGAAACCTTTGTCAACGGTCTCTTCGACGCTCTACGCTCTCTCGTTGCTAGAGATCAGAGAAATAGTGTGAGCAATGAAGAGACCGTTGACAAAGGTTTCGGTCCCTTTAAAGCCACAGCCAATTTTAACCCACCGAGCTCATTCGAAACTCTAAGTTCCGGTAATGCTATCTCGCTTTCTTTGTCTACGAGAGAGTGTTGTCATCGCGGAGAGTAAAATTATCTAGCTCGGGGTGCACTTAAAAACAGCAATTAAGATATGGTTGAAAATTTATTTAGTGGGCCGCGGTGACCATATTTCTTGAGGATAAATACGAACGATTAAAGATCAAAGATCAAAGATCAAAGATCAATATGTTCAGGTAATCAATCATCCGCTTCCGCCCGCGGCAGCCGACACAACCAAGAATCGAGCGATCACCCAGTCCACCTCGATGATCGTAGGTACGGTAGAGATCAAAGATCAAAGATCAACATCCAAAGATCAAATATCAAAGATCAAACTACAGGCTACGGCATTATCGTCAGCATGAGTATGGTAGTATCTGGATACTGTTCGTTCCTGATTCGAGAGCGCAAGAAGAATAGCAAGCATATGCAGGTAGGAGATCAAAGATCAAAGATCAGGGATCAAAGATCAAAGATCAAAGATCAATTTCAGTTGTTGTCGGGTCTGCGTTTGTGGATGTACTGGTTGACATCGTTCTTATGGGATGCAATCTGTTTCATGATCCCATTACTCTGCTTCCTCGGAATATTCTTCGCTTTCGGCGTTGATGTAATGATTTTTAATAATATTTTTACTTTTCATGAATTTTGAAAAATCGATATTGATTTATAATTTTAATTTTCAAAAATATTCAGGAGTTAATCGGACGAGCGACCTGTATCATCGATGTCATCATAATCATGGCCCTTTTCGGATGGACCGCCATACCTTTTGTGTAAATAAAAAAAATTTTTTTTTATTACTTTTTATTATCGATTAGTTAAGAACCACTCTCCCAGTACAGGTAAAGAATGTTCTGGAATACCCTTTTTATCCAACTTCAAACATCAATTTTTCGACTGAAAATATAATTTATTGAATAAAATATTTCCAGATACTGCTTCTCATTCATGTTCACATCGGCGCCCAAGGGATACACGATGATTGTCATGTACAATATTATATCGGGTACGGTAATGTGATCTTTGATTTTTGATAGTTGATCTTTGAACTTTTATTCCTTGATCTTTGATCTTTCTCTTCAGCCATGATCGGATCGATCGCCGTGCCCATCATCGCTCAGACTTCGGACTACGACTCTGCCTACATTTGGTCCGTCGTATTCGCTTGGCTCTTCCCCACCTACAACATCTCCAATATGTTCCAAGTGGTCAGTTGTAGTTCGTTTAAAGGCACATACTTTTGCCCTCCGCTCTGGCAACACTCTCTCGTAGACAAATAAAGCGAGAGAGCATTGTCAAAGCGGAGAGTTTCAAATTAGCTTGGCAAGTTAACTATCAACAGCAAACGCACAACAAAAAATAATAATTAAAAAAATTTTATACAATAATTAATTTCAGTTGTATAACAACGAATTCTACCGTACTTCTTGTTTGACTCTCGACTGCTCCAACGCCATCATCCAACAGGCCAATCCACAGTGCTGCGGAGCCCCAGAAGGTTTGATCTTTGATCTTTATGGTCTTTGATCTTTGATCTTTCAGACCTTACCTACGTGGACAATGTAATCGCTGACGGCTCCAAGTTGGGCATCATGGTCGGCACGATATTCCTCGCGGTGCAGGTATCTAGTCTATCCACAGTAAAACTGTATCTGGGTTATGAAAAGGGGCGTGGCTAATGTTAGCAGCGCTATATCTTTTATCAAATGTGCCTAAAAAATAGCGATTGGCAATTTTGAATAGAAAAAAAAATCAGAGCCAAATAGACTTTCGATTCAAACGGAAATGAGAGGATCATTGAAATATTAATGTAATCAATCAATCAATATTTCAGGGTTTCCTCTACTGGATTTTATTGATCGGTATTGAACTCGGATACGTGGGCAAATACGTCGGCTGGTACGTAGGGCTATTCAAGCCTAAGAAGAAGACTGAACCAGAGGTTTACGCGAATGTTGAAGATTCCGATGTTATTGAGGTAATTCATTTAAATATATGCTAGGGTCATTTAAAGGAGCTTCTCAATTTGAAGCTTTAGCTCTGACCCCTCAATCATCCCGAGCTCAATTTGAAGCTCTGGCTCCGATCCCTCAATCATCCCGAGCTCATTTTGAAGCTCCAGCTCTGACCCATCAATCATCCTTATAGTCTCGTAGCACTGTTCATATTTCCGTGTAATTCTAATTAATATACAAATTCGACCTTGTTCAGGAAAAGGCAGCCGTGCAGAAGCTCACTCCGACCGAGAGTACCGTACTCGTCAGGGATCTACAGAAGAAGTATATTTTTTTAAATATTTTTAATATAAATATTTAAATAATTAATTATTTAAATATATTTATTTAATTAAAGGTACGGTGCAATGCACGCCGTTCGTGGAGTCAACTTCCATGTCAATATCGGAAACTGTTTCGGATTACTTGGTAATAAAATATTTATTTATTATTTATTTTTGTCAAATAATTACCATTTCGTCAATGATTCTTAACTATTCAACGAACATTTCTCGTTTCAATATTAATATAAATATTATTAGTATTAGTATAAATATTTGAGAAATGGAAAAAAAAGTCCCCCCCCCCAGGACCCTCGAAAGTTTTCTTAGTGAATGATCTTCGTTGCAACAGCACATCATTCCGCTATTCCAGAGGAGCACCTTTAGTGCTCTTTAACGATCCTCATTTGACTCATATCCACTATCCCTCTACCTCTACCTCTAACTCTATCTCTACCCCTCCCTCTGTCTCTCCCTCTCTCTCTACCTCTCCCTCTACCCCTCCCTCTGTCTCTCCCTCTCTCTCTCTACCTCTCCCTCTACCCCTCCCTCTGTCTCTCCCTCTCTCTCTCTACCTCTCCCTCTACCCCTTCCTCTTTCTCTACCTCTCCCTCTCCCTCTACCTCTAACTCTAGCCTCACCAGGTCGTTTAATGCGGCCAGTATACCTCGGCGTATGTATCTTTGAGGGGAGTATGTCTTTTACCCCACATAAACGACGTGTTGCAGCGTACCTACCACATCATCCGATATGCTCAATCAATTCTAATACAACAGCATAGTTTTTTCTTCATTTTGAGAGAACGCTCAAACCAGAAACTCTCACTCCTGTGAATTAGTCGTTATGAATAACCAAGCACACCTGAAAATATAATAAACTGCAAAATAAAGTTTAAAAATAAGTGCAAAATATATAAAGTTGAAAAAAATGAATGTCTTCCAGGTGTGAACGGGGCCGGAAAGACGTCGACGTTCCGAATGTTGACTGGTGAGAATGGAGTGAGCAGTGGTGATGCATTCCTCAATGGATATAGTGTCAAGACGGACTGGAGATCGGTTCGATATAATTTTACTTTATTTTTTTATTTAAAGATAATTCTATTGTAGTGTATACAACAAAAAGTTAACTTTTATTTAAAAAAAAATAAATTTTCAGGCCGGTCAACATATCGGATATTGTCCTCAGTTTGATGCTGTTCTCAAGGTAATTCATTTATCAAAAATCTAGAACAGAAAAAAAAACAAAAAACAATGAAACAAAAAAAAAGAATACTCCTTGTACTACACACTCACTCACAATATTTTTCATCTTTTGACAACTTTCAAATAATAATAATAATATTTTATCATTTCTTACAGAGAGGTTACTTATGGTGGGATAAAATAGAGAAATTTGAGCGTGAAATAAAATATGAAGAAATGTAGTATGCACTGCAATTACTTGATCACAGCGACATTTTTCGTACGAAAGAACAAAACATAATTGGGTTGGGTTGACTAACAATACTATTTTCGAAAGAATTCCATAAAGGTACAATACGATTACTAATAAATGAGAGATAGTGAGAAGTGGATGATCGATATGTTCTAAGTTTCATATTATGGCCACGAGTACGGGTAATTGTGTTGGAAAAAAGAAACAATGAGCGAGGGTCTAAATCTACAAAATTGTGGATAATCTTATATGTAATTATGATGTCGTTTTGGTTTCGTCTACATTCTAATGAGGGGAGGTTGAGCTTGAGTAGACGATCGTTGTAGTCAGCGTACGGTAAGTGGCACTTCCGAAACACGTGTCTGGAATAATTTCGAAGGACGGACTCAATTTTAGACACGTGCATATTTAACTGGGGATTCCATAACTCAGAGCAGAACTCTAAAATGGGTCTAACGTACACTGTAAACAGTCGTGCATATACTTTAATCCATTAAAAATCCATTAAAAGACGTGTAGCATTTATGCTTCTTCAATTGTAAATATTATTAATAAATTCCTCTAATCCCAGGAAATGAATGGAGAGGAGACACTACGCATGTTCGCCCGCATTCGAGGCATACCCTCCAACGAGATTGAAAGGGTACCTTGATCTTTGATCTTTGATCTTTGGTCTTTGAAATATACCTGATCTTTGATCTTTCAGATTGTTCGAGGTGTCATAGACGCAATTGGAATTCAAAAGTACGCCAAACGACAGATCAAGACCTACTCTGGAGGCAACAAGAGACGACTCTCATTAGGAATCGCCCTGATTGGTTGGTTTTTGATCTTTGATCTTCAGATCCGATCTTTCGAAAAGTTGATCTTTGATCTTTATAGGTATGCCTGATGTCCTGTTACTCGACGAGCCGACAACTGGAGTTGACCCTGGTGCGAGACGTACCATTTGGGGCATTCTCGCCAAGGTACTTGATGATCTTTTCTCTCCTTTTCTTTCTCTATTTCCATCATAACAAAAGCAGATATGTAGTTAGTATAGGTTGATGGAGGTCCGTCGCGTTATTAGCGAATCGGTTGAATCTTTGAACTTTGTTTTCTAGCCTCTCCAATTTCTCCATATCCACCTACTGTATCTACAACCGTCATGGTTCTGATAGATAATGTGATATTGTCAAGCTATGATTTATCACGGGTCTCCGGTAAAAGTGTAGCAACGCCTGCCACTAGGAAAAATTTTAGTCTCCGATTTCGATGAAAGAAAATTCTTGATCGTTGATCTTTGATCTTTGATCTTTGTAGGTTCGCGAGTCTGGCTGTGCCCTCGTGCTTACTTCCCATTCAATGGACGAATGTGAGGCCCTTTGTACCCGACTGGCCATCATGGTCCAAGGACAGTTCCGATGCTACGGTAGCATACAGCATATCAAGGTTTGATCTTTGATCTTTAAACTTTAATCTTTGACCTTTGAACTTTAATCTTTGATCTTTGATCTTTAAATATTGATCTTTGATCTTTGATCTTTGCAATCTGCGATCAGACAGCAATTATATTAAACGGCCGTTGTATGATTCAAAAGGAAATTGTGTTCTTGAGATACGGTATTTTGATCTTTGATCTCACCATTTCAGTCTCGTTACGGTACCGGCTACACTCTTCTCATTCGACTGCGCAGTAGCAGCGATGCACAAAAAACGATCCAAACTGTATTCCACGCGTTCCCTGGAGCGATTTTGAAGGTCTGATCGTTGAACTTTGATTTTTGATATCTAATCTTTTGAAAATTGAATAATTAAATAATTATTTTTATAGGAGCAACACCTCGTGCAACTCTCATTCGAAGTTCCTCGAGTGGAAGAGGGAACATGGTCGTCGTTGTTCGAAAAGACAGAGAAATTGGCTAATGAACTGAACTTGGAAGACTATTCACTCAGTCAAACTACATTGGAACAGGTACTTAACGAGTTTGTACTTAACACTTAAGACTTATCCATAAGGTTAAGGTTAAGGTCAATGAAAGATTTTTTTGTTGTTTTTTTGTGTAAAATTAGCTCGAGGAGTCTATTTAACATTCTCTCCTTTGACAAACATTTTTTTGAATATTTAAAACTCAAATATACTTATTCAGGTATTCCTCGAGTTTTCTCGTGCCGCGGGCGTCATTCCCTCGGCAACCGATGAATCCGCTCGATACCAATCCCAGGGATCGCCATCCGTCAACAAATACTATTACGATAATGATATTATCGATGATGAACGATTTTAGGCCACGTCCATTTCTTGAAAATGACCAGTTTTAAAATAGGTCACGTCCACTTTTTATTGTTAATTGTTTACAGTATATGTATCAAGATTAGGCCTCCTCTCATGCTTTTCCTTGCTCCTCGGTGCCCTAAATTTTCGCCTTTACCTCCGATTTCCTTTAAATGTGCCTCGGTCTACGGTCCCACCCCGCTGAGCTCTGCAGAAAGCAGAGAAATAGCATATGAAGAGACCGTAAGCCACGCCCCTTTTGGTCTATGAAAAGTTCAGCGATATCTATAGAATCTTTAGCATTAATTTGTTTTATGAATAATTTGTTCCACTCGTACGGGTTCACTGCCTACTTGTATTTATGTTTACGCCCATCAATGTGTACATGTTCCAATCAATATTATTATTATTATTATTATTATTATTATTATTATTCCTCCGTAATAAACCATTTCCTCTTCCTCGCTATGTTCTAAAGAATTTTAGCCAATAAAAGTTCGGAGTCATTGATAATGATTAAAGAAATGCCAATAAAATCGACTCTTTGTAGCTCCTAATTTTTGATCTTTGATCTCTAAGCTTCCCCATACAGTAATCTACTGAGAATATCATAATGTAATGTAATCTCCTCCACAAGATCATCAAAACGTTCGAAGATCCATCAAAAAAAATGAAGAAAAAATGGTTTCGTATACCAATTAATTGGCCTTGTAAGCCCAAAATAGCATTCATTGGAGGGTTCGGGGTCATTCCCCAACATCGTCGGATGTGTCCATTTGTTGTATTGGATGAGAGACGGAAGGCATCATGGACATGCGATGGAGAGGGAGAGGGAGAGGGAGAGGGAGAGGGAGAGGGAGAGGGAGAGGGAGAGGGAGAGGGAGAGGGAGAGGGAGAGGGAGAGGGAGAGGGAGAGGGAGAGGGAGAGGGAGAGGGAGAGGGAAAGGGAGAGGGAGAGGGAGAGGGAGAGGGAGAGGGAGAGGGAGAGGGAGAGGGAGAGGGAGAGGGAAAGGGAGAGGGAGAGGGAGAGGGAGAGGGAGAGGGAGAGGGAGAGGGAGAGGGAGAGGGAGAGGGAGAGGGAGAGGGGAGAGGGAGAGGGAGAGGGAGAGGGAGAGGGAGAGGGAGAGGGAGAGGGAGAGGGAGAGGGAGAGGGAGAGGGAGAGGGAGAGGGAGAGGGAGAGGGAGAGGGAGAGGGAGAGGGAGAGGGAGAGGGAGAGGGAGAGGGAGAGGGAGAGGGAGAGGGAGAGGGAGAGGGAGAGGGAGAGGGAGAGGGAGAGGGAGAGGGATAGGGAGAGGGAGAGGGAGAGGGAGAGGGAGAGGGAGAGGGAGAGGGAGAGGGAGAGGGAGAGGGAGAGGGAGAGGGAGAGGGAGAGGGAGAGGGAGAGGGAGAGGGAGAGGGAGAGGGAGAGGGAGAGGGAGAGGGAGAGGGAGAGGGAGAGGGAGAGGGAGAGGGAGAGGGAGAGGGAGAGGGAGAGGGAGAGGGAGAGGGAGAGGGAAAGGGAGAGGGAGAGGGAGAGGGAGAGGGATAGGGAGAGAGATAGGGAGGGGGATGGACTAGAATAAACTCAATTAGGATTCTGATGCTGCAAAAGATTGGAAGAGGGAATAGCCACTGTGGTCTGTTCATAGGTCACGAAAGAAGACGAACCACTTTTCAGTCTCTCTCGTTGTATTAAATTTGATTTTTGCTTCCTTTGTAATCGACATTAGGGATTTGTACACGACCGGTGCGAGTACGAGTCGTCATTTATGATCCATGCTAGTTTGTTGTCTTGTATAATATACATCGTTTATACACTTATTAATCATATCCTTCAACCTGAATGCAGCTCTCATTAAAAACTTGCCATAATGACAAAAATTACGGTACGATGTTTTTTAACCCTCTGCGGTATCTCACTGTTACGTGCTCTCCTTACTTTCTCTCAACCATTTTTTTCTGACATGCCATGATCTCTGTGGGGTAAACCGTGACGTTTTCTTTTCCGCAAAAGTCACGTACTAATCCAGTCTTTTCTTTGAAAAAGAAGTCTTTTCTTGTCAAACCTCCCAAGCGTTCGGGAGGAGGGTCTCTTAGTCAGTTAGAGAACCGATGAGAGAGCACGCGGAACGAGAGAGTCAGACAGTCATAGACTTTCTTGGCACCGTGTCAATTCATGACGCTGTGGTCTTTAATCATTCTTCAGTCGCCCTTTTAGGAGTCCTCGAATTTATAAATCTTTCCGCCCCCGGGGAGTTCGTGGAGTTCACTCCGCTCTGAAGAAGATGAAACGCAGGCGACTTTTTCTATTAGACTTTTATAGAATGTAAAGGGCCATATATTATACGAAGGTCCTCTAGCGATCTTTGGTCAGTCTGAAGAAGTTAAGGGCAAGGGTTCAGGTTCAGAGTTGAGGGGGTGAGTTGGAACACCATCCATGCATCTTAAAGGTACATCCCGGATCAATTTTACTCTCCGCTCTGTCAACACTCTCTCGAAGGCAAAGAAAGCGAGACAGCATTGCCAAAGCGGAAAAAAACAAATTACAATTAATTAGGGGTGTGCCTATAAGTGCCAGTAGCTATGTACATACATGCAGGCCCACTCTCCTAGCGATTCTATATGATTCATTGTGTCATTTGAGATTGACCAATTACTTGTTATATGTATTGATTCGTTAGATTATATGTTTTGATCTTTGATCTTTGACTTTTGATCTTCTTACTTTGATTATCTGTTCTTTGACTTTTGATCTACGATCTTTGATCTCTCATCTTTCAGTACCTTTATGAATAAGAATTACCAAAGATACGTACAAAAGGACTCTATAGATAACACCCATCTTCCAGTTCCATTACTCTATATTCACGTTTCATTGCTACTATATGTTCATGTCCGTCTTCGATTCGCCAAATTTATTCATTCATCCATTTTGAACCGTGCTTCTTGCAAACACATATAAATTAATATTATTATTATTATTATTAATATAATCCCAAATCAATGTTCGCCACACTTAGAACGCAAGTCTACCTCATACTCCTGCGACGTCAGCCGAAATGATATACGGACAGGTTTTTCGCTTGAAACCCCCCTACCCCCTATGATATAGCGTTTCGGTTTGACACCCCGGCACATGACTTGTCTAGCTCTGCGTGTGTGTTGTTTTCGTGAAACTCTTCAGCGTCACCTTCGCATCATAACCCCAGAGTTCTTGTCATGAGTCTTATTATGAGGACAGTAGAGATATTTGACAATTTATATGGAGGAGTCAGAATAAGGTGGAAGCAATCAAGCTTAGTTTGCATGAGGAGCACTTTGTAAAGTAGGAAGGGGAGGTTAGGCCCTCCGTACTGACAATGAATTGATCTTGAATTATCACTGGCCTAGCAGTGATCACAAGCAGGACTTCATGTGCTTGATTAACGGTTGTACCCTTACCTTTAACACGTAAAGAATCAAAATTATCTGAAAAGATCTACCTTTACCTTCTGGACTACCATAGAGCTCCGCGGTAGTCCATAGAGCTCCAGGCTAATCCACAGAGCTGCATAGAGCTCTATGCTAGTCCTATGATCAGAGTAGTGCTTGATACTTCTGATCATCATCATGATCAAAGGTGTATCCTGTCCTCATGACAAAGAGTGTGCGAGACTGACAGACGGCCTTGTTATTGTCGTCCTTCGCAATTGTCGTCACCGATCCCACAGACATCGACAACACGTTGTCGATAAGTCCCCACCGATTCTCTCCCTCTTGGTATCTCTCTCCCTCTCCCTCTTTCTCCTCTCCCTCTCTCTCTGTCTCTCTCTCTCCCTCTCTGTCTCTCTCTCTCTCTCCTCTCTCTATTTCTTCCTCTCTCTCCCTCTCTCCTCCCTCTCCCGCTCCATCTCTTTATCTTTCTATAATATCATCTCCGTGTTGTTTCTCCCTCTGCGTCACACGAACATCCACCACGATGTGAGTTGCTTATTGGTTCGCAAACTATGGCAGACTTCTCTCTCTCCCTCTCCCTCTCTCTCTCCTTCTCCCTCTCCCTTTCCCCTCTCCTCACCCTCTCTCTCCCTCTCCCTCTCCCCCCCCCCTTCCTCTCCCTCTCCTTCTCCCCTCTCCTCTCCCTCTCTCTCCCTCTCCCTCTCCTTCTCCCCTCTCCTCTCCTCTCTCTCTTTCTCTCTCTCTCTCTCTCTTTCTCTCTCTCTCCTCTCCTCCTCTTACCCTCACTTCTCCCTCAAACCCGAGACCAAGTGTCTCATCTCGAACAGTTGCTGCATCTACGTAGAGTGATGAGAGGTAGAGATGGAAAGAGGGAGAGAGAGAGAAAGGGAGAGAAGGAGAGAGAGAGAGAGAGAGAGAGAGAGAGAGAGAGAGAAAGGGAGAGAAGGAGATAGAGAGAGAGAGAGAGAAAGGGAGAGAAGGAGAGAGAGAGAGAGAGAGAGAGAGAAAGGGAGAGAAGGAGATAGAGAGAGAGAGAGAAAGGGAGAGAAGGAGATAGAGATAGAGATAGATAGAAAGAGAGTGAGAGTGAGAGAGATGAAGAGAGAGGGAGAGAGAGGGAGAGGGGAAGGGTTAGAGGGGGAGAGAGAAAGAAAGAAAGAGAGAGAGAGAGGGAGGAAGAGAGAGAGAGAGAGAGAGAGAGGGAGGAAGAGAGAGAGAGAGAGAGAGAGAGAGAGAGGAAGAGAGAGAGTCGATCATCACAACTTTTCTCTGTCTCTTCCTCCATCCTCCTATGATATCCAATCTCTTTTATTTTTTCGTAGTTTAGTTACTTCTTCCTACTACTTGTAGTAAACTTGTATTCCAAAAGTTTACTACTAGTTCGCTCAGTTTGCCTACTGGTTTACCAAGTTTACCTGCTATCTTATCTCTAGTTTATTTACTTCTTTCTGCTACTTGTAGTATACTTGTGTATCATAAATTCACTACTAGTTACTTTTTTTGTCGTCTGCTGGCATATCTCTAGTGAAGCGTGATCTATCCTTCAGAATCTTGGGCATTGTGCTTTGTACTTTGAGCTTTGCTCATGAGAGAACATAGGATTTTCACATGTTTCATGCAGCGTTCATAAACCAGGAAGACTTATCAGTACTTCATTTTTCATTTCGCTTTTTGATCTTTGAGTTTGCTGCTTTTCTCAAACCTTTGTCCACTGTGATGGCTATACCAAATTCTTAATTTTGGTTGATTTTGTCCAATTTTGTTTAATCGCATCCTCATTATTTAAAATAACGCATACATTCTACTTGATCGATCAAACGTTATTTTAATAGGAATAGAACCCAATATTGATTTTTTTCAACTCCAAATCACCTGGTATATTTACCTGTTCAATCAATTCCACTGTCTTCTCTTCATTTTGAAAACTAGAACTTCCACTCTTTGTCAGCGGATACTGTCTCACAAGGGGATGGTCGCAACTGGTGCCTGGCCATATGAGATGGCAATAACATGACTAGAATCAGTTTTCGATGCTGATTACGAATCCGTTTTCAGACAGTGTTTAATCGACCTGATTTTCGAGGAAATCGATATTTTAATTCGGAAATTCGTGTGGTTTCCTGCGCAAACCGTCCGATTGGGCTGGTGAACTCATCTATAAACTCTCGCAATAGTTTTACCCTACATTGCCGGATCTTTCCGATGCAATCCAGTATGTGAAGGAAACTACACGACTTTTCGAATTAACAAGCCAAATTTCAATACCGATTTTCTCGGAACAGAGGTCGATTAGGCATTTTCTGAATAAGGATTCGTAACCAGCATCGAAAACTGATCCTAGTCATGTTATTGCCATCTCATATGGCCAGGACCAGTTGCGACCATCCCCTTGTCAGCAATTAAAGCGGTCTATCGTTTGACCTGTTTACAAAGATGAATTGCATACGTGGTGAGAAAATCTTGGAAAAGTAGATGGAAAAGTGAAAAGAAGTGTTAATTTTGTGATTGTAAAATTAACTAGAAAAAAAGTCAAGTTTCATAATTGACAAACTCTTACAACGAAATCACTAAGCAATGCTACTTTTCCATCTACTTTCCAACATTTTAACACTTCATTACATCAGAATATCCAATGGGTGTGACCTCTTATCACTCTTATCAGTCCCCATCATGGAAGACCACTGAGCCAGTAGTACTGACTGTCAGTCTCTGTGTATCCTGCACAGATTCGCATCGTTTTATCACTTGTCTGACGCCTTTTCTCGTTTTCTCCCAATGATGATATCACTCTCACTGTCTTATCTTGAATTTGAAAGGCCAGAGCGACCGCTCAGCATGTAAACTCTCTGAATAATTGATGATCATTGTCAGAGCATTAACTTGCCATGTCATATTGTCTCTTATGCGAACAGAATGCTTTGTAGTTTCCAGAGAGCTTTGTAATTACAGTCATTTTTTTGCTCACTATTAGAGATTGAAGTTTTGAATTCTTATTCGTACGTACTATTATTATGCTTTCACTGGTCTATGGCGCGCCCCGCCATTCCATCAATAATGAAATGTATTTTTATTTGCAATTTATCTGTCAATGGTTCTTTCGGAGACGGTTTAAGTTGTCGATAAAGGAGGAAAAAACTGACTCAAAGAATGGCGCCTGCAATGGGTTTGAGCTGTCAAATGCCTCGAATTGGATTGATCCATACGAAAAGTTTATAAGATTGTCATTTAAAGGTGATTTTGGGTGAAACATTATATATAATAATTGTTATTATTATTTTAAATCTGCTTTTATCAATTTATTTTTTACCAAGTAAGGTTATAAAATGACACCGAACTAATTGGAAATTTTGCGCTCTGGTCATACTGTCTCACTTTCTTTGTCTGCGAGGTAATGTTTAGGATTGTTTATTTTAATGCCAATGATCTCTTCAGATTAGAGTTGGCTATTCGGGGGTTGCGGGCCCGCAATGGCTCGTAAAATCATTCCCCCGCATCTCCCGCATCCTCGGAGGGAGGAGAGGGGGAGCGATTGCGGGCCCGCAATGGCATTCGGGCCCGCAATGGCATGCGGGCGCTAAAAAGTTCGCAACGTCACTTCTATAATATATATATGTGCGCGGGGTACACGCGACGGGTTTGAACGGGCGGCGGAGGCGATGAGAAAGGGGCGTGGTCTCTATGCGGGCCCGCATTGACGTTGCGGGCCCGCAATACAATGCGGGCCATTGCGGGCCCGCATCCCGAATAGCCAACTCTACTTCAGATCATTCAATCTTTTCCCCTTCCCATTGTCAGATCGAGATACGCCAAAAAGTTTAAAATATTTCATTACAGATATGTTTCAAATATATCGTATCTATTCCGCTGCTTGAGATAACGGTGTTAGGTTCTTTAGTCTCACAACAAAAATCACTAAAAGAAAAGAAAATATATATTTATCACATGCTCACGCATGAACGAGACTATTGAAATAATTGTGAAATAATAAGTGATCAATAAACTCTCAAGAAACGATAGATAAGATAAAATAATGGATGGGCAAAAAAAATGAGGATAGTTTTCACTGCTTTTCTTGTTTTTTCGCAACTTTTTAACCAGGTATGGACGGCATACCCGTGATATTTGAAACTCCCCGCGCTGCCAACACTCTCTAGCTTTCTTTGTCGGCAAGAGAGTGTGGTCAGAGCGTAGAGTGAAGTTAGTCGAGGTTTGCCCTTAAAAGTGAAAAGTGACTCAAATCGGTTAAAATGGCGCCTACACTGGGTTTGACCTGTCATCTATCTTGATCATCTGATAAAGGATCTTTATCAGTAACAATACTAATACTTCAAGAAATCTCAATCAAAGAAAAAGTCATGAAAATCACAGAAAACTCTCTCGTTTTATACACTCTCTCACACATATTTCGTTGATTTTCGTTATTTTTGAACAGATCTTTAATATCGATGTTCTCTCGAAAATAAAATTGACTTTGACACGTTTCATTTGTTCCGATAGCTCCGTGGCCTTCCTTAATGTCGTGTTGAAAAGCCAACAAACGAACAAAAAGTAGCGATGCAATGTCAATAAAAGTTCGGGGCGCACTTAAAAATCAGCCGGAACCGATCAGAAATCAACGATCATCGTTGTGGTACGAAAAAAAGTATTATCCGACTATTTATGTTCATTTTCCAAAGATGAGCGCAACGAAATCTTGATGAACAATTCATAGATCAATTTCGTTTGGAACATATTTCAATAAGGATTCTATTTGATAAGTCAGTTTCCTTCATGTACTGTGGCAGGATTACGAAGAAACTGTGATATTTCAAAACTTAAAGTCTACTTAAACTCACAGACTTGAAGCAGACTTACAAGTCTACTTCAGGTACAGACTTTAAGTAGACTTTAAGTTTTGAAATATCAGAGAATGATGATTCGAAGAGGCTTCATAAAGTTGCAGCACTTCGCTCAAAAAATCGATTATTTTCTCCTACCTCGCGACCTGTTTTGCTCAAATTCCAAATTTTGGGGACTTTCTCCGTGGGCATTATGTAGTATCCCAGAGTTGGGAAGGAAAAAAGGACGAGAGAGTATGTAAAACTAGGAGGTTTTTCTTTTCTTTTCTTTTCGGGATTTTCGAGAGCATAGTGGTTATCAATCGTCTTACACGTGTCCATACAAGACTTCTATATATTCATACAAAAGGACCTATTCTTATCAATATAAAAGTTGAACTTATCACTGACCTATTGTGTGTTCAACTGATAAGCCATTCGTATGTGGGAAAGGGAGAGGGAGAGGGAGAGATATGGAGAGGTAGAGGTAGAGGTAGAGGTAGAGGGAGAAGGAAAGGGAGAGGGAGAGATATGGAGAGGCAGAGGCAGAGGCAGAGGTAGAGGGAGACTCGCAAGAGGTACGATTCGGTCTAAATCCTAACGTGATCTCTGTACTCTTGGTTTAACGAACTTTCAAGGGTTCTTAAGTAGCAATAGTACAACTTCCTATTATATTTGTTTGCATGTCTCCCTCCATTCTAGTCGACTTCTTTCTGTATCTATCAAATCTTTCTGATCAATCTTTCTGGTCAGGTGGCTGATCAGAAAGATTTATGCCATATTATTTGATGCTATAATATCATTGCATCCGATCTAATAGTATTTCACCTATTCCTCTCTCCCTCTCTACCTCTACCTCTCCCTCTCTCTCTCCCTCTCCCTCAGCCTATTGTCATGCTAAACGGCGTGAAACCAAGTGAGAAATGAGCCAATTGGTTGGAAGGAGAGGGAGAGATGAGTAGGGAGAGGGAGAGGGAGAAGGGAGAGGGAGAGGGAGAGGCATATAGAAACTTCTGTCTTCATGAAGTTTGGCTGATCAGTCAATTGGTAGAGTGAGAGAGGGGGGGGGGGAGAAGGGTAGAAAGAAGGGAAGGGGAGAGGGAGAAGAGGATTAAAGGGAGAGGGAGAGAAAAGTTGACACTAAGGATGTGGTAAAAAGACCTCTCCAAGATGAATGATGAGCTAATGCTTTTACTTTTCCGATCTCTCTCTCTCTCCCTCTCCATCTCTCCCTCTTCTTTACTTTACGTGTTGTGTTGTGATCTAGGCTCTAGAATCTCTTACTTCACGACTCTTCATTCACTGTTTCTACTTCATCTTCTGCCGCTTACCTTTATATTCTCTATCTCTCGTCATCCCTCTCCCTCTCCCTTTCCCCTTTTCCTCACAACCTCTCCCCTCCCTCTCTGTTTTCCATTTACCATGTCCACCTCATAAAGAACTGTTTATGTTGCGTTTCCATGTTATATCAGGTAGTTAAATCGTTCTCTCTCCCCCCCCCCTCTCTCTCTCTCCCTCTAGGATAGAGGGAGATGTAGATCTCATCTTCTACTCATTTTACGATCGTCAGTCGTCTAAAGCTACTTCCTTGATTCCTTAAGATCACGGGACTAATGAAATAAGTACTCATAAATTGGTCTATCAGAGTGGTATGCAATGTTGCACTGCACACGTAAAGTTTTATGTATATTTAAAAATCATAATGTCTGCCCGCCTGTCCATCTGTCCGTACTCATGTAGGTTCCTCCGTCCGTATATCCGCGTCACTGTTTTGGTATTGGCGATTGTTTCAACACTCCCGCCTGACGGCTCTTATACATTTTCGGGGCTCTTACAGGGTTTTGGATATAGTGGGTACATTTTTTGAAATATATTGGGTCGATTCCAACATTACGAAGGCATGCAAATGTATGGTCACTCGCAGACGTTGTTGGCTGATGACGAGAGGGTATGGTTAAAGGCGAGATTGGTGAGCTGTCCACAGCATGATGTGCGTGCTGCTGAGGCATGCTACACATGTCGTAGGCGCTGCTACTATGTCATTTGACGTCCTTCCCATGTGTCATTCATATCCCATATCTCCCATATCCCATCGTCTTCTCATCCTTTATGTAACGACCTCTTCACACCCCTGCATTCTTGATCAACGACAACATCTTCAGTGTTTCTGTTGTACTTGTTGTTTTCTCTCTTTCTCTATCTCTCTCTCTGTCCTCCTTCTCTATCTTCCGCACTATCCCCTCCCTCTCTTTATTTCTCTCCAACTCTCTCCCTATCCATCCCTCTGTCTCCCAATCTAACACTCCACGGAGAGACGAATCTCTCTTGTGCGCACTATTTTGTAAAATAATGAAGAAAAGCAGTGAACCGTGAGAAAATCCCATGAAAGTTGTGAGTAAAAAGTAGAATCCTTAATATTGTTGGCTTAGCACCGAGTAGGAATCGTAGTAGGGATACACTATACCCCTCTCTCTCCCTCTCTCCCTCTCTCTCTCTCTCTATCTCTCCTCTCTCCCTCTCTCTCTCTCTCTCTCTCTCTTTCCTCTCTTTCCCTCTCCCAATCTCTCTCTCTCCTCCCTCTCCCTCTCTCTCTCAATCTCTCTCCCTCTCTCCCTAAGAATACATTGTGTATGCGAATACCGAACGTACTCCCGTGTCAGCAAACGAGCCCTGATTCGATTCCATCGCCTTTTTTGTGCTCTCCCTCTCCTTTTCCATCTCTCCCTCTCCCTTTTTCATCTCTCCCTCTCCTTCTCCCTCTCCCCCTCTCCCTCTCCCTCTCTCTTTTCCATCTCCCCCTCTCCCTATTTGTAGTTTACCCTTCCTCTGCTCTCCTTCCCCTATCCCTTCCTTTATCTCCCCTTGGCTTCGTCTATTGTAGTATGCGTAGTGGTTTTCTTATAACCTCAGTTTCCCCTCCCTCTCTCCCTCTCCCTTTTCCCTGTCTCCCTCTCCCTTCTCCACTGACCCTTAGAATCAGTCTAACCTCACCTCATTGATACTGTTTGTGCACTTTTCTCTCGCTTGTGAAATGTGAAGAATTTTGAGTAGGAGGAGGGAAGGAGAGGGAGAGGGAGAAGGAAAATTGGAGGGAGAGGGAGAGGGAGAGAGGTACAGGAGTGATTTGAGTCATCGTCTACCGTCACTTGAACTTCGCATTCATATTTATGTACTTTTTGCTAGATTTAGAGTGGGACGATCACTGCGCAAATAGACTTCGCTTGCCTACACACATTTTTGCGGAGATTTCATCATTTTGCTCTTCTTCGGTCTCGGAGCGAATACTGGTTACGGTAGTGATCGAGGATACGTAGGCAGTGCTCCAGAGCGGCATCATGTAGACTTAGTCTCAGTGAGACTTTTGAACGAGACTATTTTTCCTCGATAGGTATAGGTAATATATGGACGGAACCAAAAAATTAGCTGCAGCCATGCACTTTCAGATTTTATATAATTAATTGAAGTTTGTGAAAAAATTATTCATTTTTTGAAGAAAAAAACGCACTGTGTAGGCGACAAGAAGTGTATGAAACAAGGCATTCCTGAAAGAACATTGTCAACATGGCGGCGTGGTGTAGTGGTAGTATGTGCTCTTCTAGGTCAGGATGTGGTTGTTTCGAGTACACCTATAGACATTTTACTTTTGCTCATTTTTATCAGCTTCGGACTTGAACTTTCGATCGAAAAAATTTTAAAAAAAATTTTTTCATTTTATTCTCTACTTTCAAAACGTTTGTGCGTGCACAAGATGACATCTCTTATCTACCCCCAGATGAAATCCCTCTTTTCCATGCATCTCACAAATATGCCTTTGCCAAGTCTGGATATATCTAGATATACCACATTCCCACTCCTTTTCTCACTCCGGTCCAAGCATGGAGATGTCCCCCCCCCCCAAAGATCTTGTTGTAATCTGTGAGAAACCCTGTCCCAAGTATTCTTTGATCAAATGTTCGACATGTGATCGTCGATTGTCCTGGAATTGTTTATTTGGCAGCTACAATTGCTGTTGAAATACTATTTGGCATGTATAATTTTAATAATTTGTCATGTTGAAAAAAATTTGTAGAAGATATTAGATGCTAAATATATCGGAAATAATGAAAAAAGTTAACGGAATAAGAGAAAAGTGCACGAAAAGTAGAGAATAAAATGAAAAAAAAATTTTTTTAATTTTTTCGATCGAAAGTACAAGTCCGAAGCTGATAAAAATGAGCAAAAGTAAAATGTCTATAGGTGTACTCGAAACAACCACATCCTGAATTAGAAGAGCACATACTACCACTACACCACGCCGGCATGTTGTCAATGTTCTTTCAGGAATGCCTTGTTTAATACACTTCTTGTCTCCTACACAGTGCGTTTTTTTCTTCAAAAAATGAATAATTTTTTCACAAACTTCAATTAATTACATAAAATCTGAAAGTGCATGGCTGCAGCTAATTTTTTGGTTCCGTCCATATATTACTTATATCTATCGAGGAAAAATAGTCTCGTTCAAAAGTCTCACTGAGACTAAAAAGACTTCCCTTGTTAGGATCCTCTGCACTCCGCGCGCCACTCCATCTTTCCTGCACTCTCTCGCTTGTGATCAAACCCGTCTGGCCATTGCCGCGCGCTTGAGTGACCTGAGAGTTATGGCGCAGAGTATAATTCTTCAGTCGCAAGGTTTTTAGAAAAAAAAGTATAGACAGAATCATTCAATGGGAGAGAGCCTAACAATAAGCAATGCTGATTGTGGTGATGGTATTGTTCGAATATTTAAAGGCACCCCAAGCTAATTTTACTCTCCACATTGACAATACTCTCTCGCTGACCAAGAAAGCGAGATAGTGTGGCCAGAGCTGAGAGTTTCAAATAAGCTTGGGGTGTGGCCAGATGAGTTCGGGGTATTCTTTTTTTCCAAGAATATGTGTGTTGAATGAACAACTTACTCATGTAAATAGTCCCTCCTTATCCCAATATCTGATCTTACTACTGGAAATCGCGCGATGCTTATCTCCCTCTCCCTCTCCCTCTCCCTCTCCTTCTGTCTCTCTCCTTATCTCATCCCTCCATCACTCACCTTCATCTCTTCTATTCATATACACACAACCTTGTTCGTCTCCTTCTCATCCTCCTCTTTCATCTATGCACCTTTTCACGCCAGACAATTACTGTCTCTATGTTAAACAAATTCATTTTCATTAAAAAATCATTTTTTAAAGATAGAGCAGCAAAAAGGACTAATCAGTAGTTTAGTGGTAGCCATTCCCTCCCCAATGGTAACTGTGCTTGATAAAGGTCATTATATTGCATACTGTGTTGTAAGCAAAATGTTGCATTTTTTCATAATTAGTACACGGACTCTAAATAAGCGTTTTCATTAGCGGGCTAATCGCATGGCGATGAACTGTCCCACTGTTCTTCCAGAGAAATTGACTGATTCTTTTCCCGATTATACACTGCCTTTCTTATATTTTCGCACCTTTTTAACGGAATATAGGGCTTCCATAAAGACACACCCCAAGCCAATTTTGCTCTCCGCACTGACAACACTCCTTCGCAGACGAAAAAAGCGAGATAGTGTAGCCAGAGCGAAGAGTTTCAAATTAACGCGGGGTGTTTCTTTGAACACTCCATATTAAACGTCATCAGATTCAGATTCACTCTAGTCGGTTGTTTGTGCAAATCTAACAGTCATTTACACCACGGTTTGCATAGGGCTATTGCTCTCTCCCTCTCCCTTTTCTCCTTCTCTTCCTCTCCCTCTGCCTCTCAGTTTTTCTAGTTCTCTCCCTCTCCTTCCTCACTAGCAAAGTACAACTATCACTGTGCTTCTAAATGACAGCTTTCATATTCTCCCCCATAATTGGTTACACTTCTGAGATTTCGTTGTCCCTCTCCCTCTCCCTCTCCCTCTCCCTCTCCCTCTCCCTCTCCCTCTCCCTCTCCCTCTCCCTCTCCCTCTCCCTCTCCCTCTCCCTCTCCCTCTCCCTCTCCCTCTCCCTCTCCCTCTCCCTCTCCCTCTCCCTCTCCCTCTCCCTCTCCCTCTCCCTCTCCCTCTCCCTCTCCCTCTCCCTCTCCCTCTCCCTCTCCCTCTCCCTCTCCCTCTCCCTCTCCCTCTCCCTCTCCCTCTCCCTCTCCCTCTCCCTCTCCCTCTCCCTCTCCCTCTCCCTCTCCCTCTCCCTCTCCCTCTCCCTCTCCCTCTCCCTCTCCCTCTCCCTCTCCCTCTCCCTCTCCCTCTCCCTCTCCCTCTCCCTCTCCCTCTCCATCTCCCTCTCCCTCTCCCTCTCCATCTCCCTCTCCCTCTCCCTCTCCCTCTCCTTTTCTTCCGTCCAAACTTGTCATCGCCCGTGCAGAAGATGTACAAGTGAATTAGCTTCGATTCCTCTTTTCCTTATCTCTTCCTTCTCTTCTTCGACCCGTCCCACGCATGAAAATACACCTACTTTTCGCTGCTAACCGAAACAGAAACAGTGATCCAGACCAGGAAATCAGAACTCTGCCTCATCCTTTTGAACCTTTCAATGACTTCGCTGAGTGTATGTAACGTAGTGCACAAAAAGTGTTAAACACAACGCTTCACAGATCTTACAGTGGTGGCCAGAAGGATATCATATTTTGGTTTTTTGAGCATAACTTTTCTTGTAGATAACCGATCACCTTGAAATTTTTATATAGTGTGCTCAAACATGGTTCACAATGTATACCGAGGCATGGGGCCGGTTTTTCAATTTAGACGGATCCCAGGCTACAGTATCCCAAAATGACCACATGCCTCATTTTGATAACGTGAAGTTGCGACGTGTTTTCGTTGTTTTAAACAATTTTTTCACTGTTTAAAAGGTACTTACGCATGCTACTATAGTCATTCATTGATACTGCATATATTTATTAGATATTAATATTCATATCGTAGAAATATTGTGAATTTCAAAAGTAACAACTTTTTTCATCACTTTTGCTTGTTTCTTGAGATTTTTTAAATGTATATTTCTTGTATTTTTGTTTTTATACTATGGTAATACGGAAAGGTGTACGATATCTCTTCCCTGATACCTTGCCCGTGAGGTTTGAATGGTCTGAAGCAATCAGAACCTGTTCACCAGTTTAGTGAAAACCAGTGTACGATCTCTCGTGTCATCAAAAAGGTTCCCAAATTCGTCATCAATGGTCAACCCTCATTGCCTGGTGTTTCACGTATTACCTAGGACCTTGATGACAGGAATATCATCAGCGTATCGCGCGATATCCCGAGGGCGAACTCAACAATCAACTAGCAAGAAATGACACTGTAATATGCCACTCCTCCTTCGACTCGCACCATCCGTAGACAACCCCAACACGCTGGTATTAACGGTAGAGTTGTTAGTACGAAGCACATAATCTATCCTAAGAACAGAGAGAATCGTCTGAAGTGGGCAAATTCTTTTTTCAAAAGGAGAGTCGCAGACTATCGAAAGGTCGTAAGGTCGGACGAGTTCAAGTTTAATCTATTGGACTCGGACGGCCGGTTTGACGTTCGCAGACCAGTCGGGGCTCGAGATGATGTCCACAAGCTCGTCCCCTAGGATAATCACGGAGTCATAAGCGTCATGGTGCACAGGAACTCGTACTATGTCCTCTGCAGCGAATCAATGGAATCATGATCGCAACGGCTATCGTACGCTCCTTCTCTCCGCACGTTGTTAGAGCAGTCAGAAGCACGGAAACTAAGTACTGAATTAATATTTGTTAATTTAATCTGTTTAATAGTAGATTTGAACCTAAATTGTTGCCCCAACATCACCCACGTGAGCAATCCACTTTGTTAGTGATTTAATCTATTATTTTGATTGTTGACATGTTGAATATTATTAATAAATTTGTTTAATTGATTTTTAAGATATATTCGTGAAAAAAACGAAAAAAAAACCGCATGAATACATTTAAAAATTAGAGGAAGTATCTTCCTCAAAATGAGCGGTCACGGTCATTTTGGGATACTGTAGCCTGGGATCCGTCTAAATTGAAAAACCGGCCCCATGCCTCGGTATACATTGTGAACCATGTTTGAGCACACTATATAAAAATTTCAAGCTGATTGGTTATCTACAAGAAAAGTTATGCTCAAAAAACCAAAATATGATATCCTTCTGGCCACCACTGTATGCTCTGTGGATAACACTTATTTCTCAATGTGTGTGCAAAAGTGTAAAATATGATGAACTCTCCTACCACTGTCCCTCTCCCACTCTCTCACTCTCTTTATCACCACCCCTCTGCATTACCATAGCTTTCGACATGTTTTTGTGATCACTTTGCTCACTTTCTTTCAAACTTGTTCAAGCCTAGGAACCCTCGTTACTTGTCAGGGAGTGGTACTCCAGAAGAGGACACATTTGAGAGAGTGGGGGAAGGAAAACGAGAGGGAGAGGGAGATAGTATTCACCGCAATCTTATAAAAATATATGCTGTAATCAAATGTTTCAAAAAAGAATTCTAAAGAAATTAAACTCGTTTTGCATACTCTCCCTCGCCTTTCATTCATTTCCACCTGTCTGAAATATTGAGATGACTTTAAAAGAATGAACCTAGTCACGATGAGTAACTGCGCTCCTTCCATGATTATGATCTACCACACCCATTACTCCTCTCCATCCTTAAATACACGGAGGTGGGTCGGATGACACAAAAGTCCGACTCACCACCTTTTTGAATGTGAAAACGATTATTATTATTACTGCCATAAAGGTATCCAGAAAGTTTTGAGATGTGTCATAATAGCACTATTATGAGCGAGAGAGTTTTGGGTGGTGAAGAATCCCGGATCAATCCGGAGTTAAAATTTGTTTGTTCACTTATGTTTCAAACTCGATATATCTTATCTTTTCTGGAGCACAAATCGTTCACTTTAATTTATCTCTACAAAGAAAAAATATAAAAAAATCGTTCCTATTGGCAATTTTCATTTTTAATATCAGACAGACGTCAGACATGGTTGACTGATCAGTCACAGTGGTTAGAGCAATGCCCTGGATACGCAGAGATCGTGAGTTCGACTCCATCCTTGTGCCAATCAGTATGAACGAAGTTTCAAGGAGCTTACATGACTCAGAATCAATTTGATCTGTGCTGTGTTTGGTACAAATTCTGTCGTGTTCGTGTAGTGCTTTTGCTCTCAATGGTCTAGTCCTCTTGATCTTAGCTCCATTACCCATCCTGACTGACGCCACCGGCTTAGTCCTGAACCATCACGATAAAACCTTGCAGAGACGTAATCGACAGGGGGATAACTGTCAAAAGATCATGAGATGTATTGAGAAATCAGCGATTATTCATCACTAGTACATCTAGACCGCGCCCCTTTTGGGCTTCTCATTGCTGCGTCACGATTGATATAACTACACACTGAGAAAAAAGTGTACTCATCACCACATAAGACCTGTGAAGTGTCATATTTAACACTTTTTGTGTGTTAAAATAGCTCAAAGTGTTGAGTATAACACTGAGCAGGTCTTGTGTGCTGTGGGGTACACTTTATCTTTCTGTGTATGAGTCTGATAGCGAAGGCGACAGGTAGGCAACAGGCACATCTCGTTATTCAAGGTACACCTATCGTACATGTAAAAATAGTTGTACCATGAACAGTGTGAATGGATCTGAACGGATCAGGCCGATCAAACGGGATTGTGAGCGATTCGATCATTTTCGTTATTTTTCTTTCTTTTCATTGTTTTTCTTTCCTTCGAATCTAATGCATTGAAAGAAATCAGTCAAAAATATTGCCATTTAACAAAAATCATCATTTTCATGATGAATAAATTGTCCCGAATATACGCTGAATAAATATGTCAATTTTGGTTCATTGGGGCAATCTATTCATCGTGAAAGCAATGATTTTTGTTAAATGGCAATATTTTGGCCTCATTTCTTTCGATAAAGTGGATTCGAAAGAGAGAAAAACATTGAAAAGAAAGAAAAATAACGAAAACGGCCGAATCGCTCACAATCCCGTTTGATCGGCCTGATCCGTTCAGATGCATTCACACCGTTCATGATACAATTATTTTTACATGTACGATAGGTCTGCTGGAGATCACTGCTAGGCCAGCAATAATTGATGACAATGACATTACTGCCTTATTATTAGGACTGTCATGGCAATCACTCTCAATTGTCATTGCTCTGCTATGACAATGTCACTGATCAATATGTATTCGTATTCCGGTTTAATCAATCGTGTACAGTGGCTTAGTCATGGACGCCGAACTTTCCATGATTAGCACGAAATTTGTCCATTTTCTCACTTTTCCAACCTTTGCCATGTTCGAGATACTTTATTCTAATCGACAATTCGTATTTTCTATGATCTTTCCAGTGTGCCTTGTGCTCTCATAACATTGTCAAACCTCATCATCACTCAATACTCTCTGCATATCCCACACTATTTCTCTTTTCTCTGGCGACGAGAGAGCACTGAGCTCTGAAGAGACCGTTGTCTGTCCCTTTAACGCCCTCGTTCTCTTCTTTCCTCCCATCATCGATCAATCATTTTTGTCACGACGCCCTCGCGACACTCGCATAGCTTTATTATGAACTCTACGCCTACCGTATCTCTCGTTTCAGTCTTAATTATTGATTATCGACCCTGATACCGGAATAACACCGTATCCCCTATGATTATCGATTACCATAATTTGCTATTAGATCACCGTACCAATCCACTATCGATTATCAAATGATTACCGTAACCCATTACAGTATGCTCCCATCGTCACGATGAGTATCTCTCCATCTACGGTATCACTGGGCGGGTCGGTCGCCTCGTCCTCGATGCCCTTCTCCTATTCTCCGGCCTCCGGAAGTATCGATCCCGGCCCTTCTCAACCACGACCACGATTCGACCGAGCTCCACCTGGTATACCGGTTTCGGATTTGCATCGGTTTTCCACGTTTTGTGGTGGGGGTACGGATAGGAAGTGTTCATATCCGTCATTCTTTCATCGACTGAAAAAAAAGAGATAATATTTCTAGTTTTTATGGTTCCTAGTATATTTTTTACCAGTATATTTTCATATTGTACATTTAAAATGTAAAATTCTTTGCAAGTGCAAATTGTCACAAGCTAATTTTAGTTTCAATTTAGCTATTGGTGTGTATAATATGATAGAAAATTTAGCAAGAAATATATGAATAAGAATTCCAGTGCCCCTCCCCACGTCCGAGTCGTACGCCCGCTACGCCTATTACGAGATTCCCTCCACAAGCAACACCCATCCCCTGCTGGCATCGGCATGGAAGCAGCCCGACAAGTTCAGGCACTGTCTAGCGTGAGTTCAAAGATCAAAGATCAAACTATACTCATGTAGGTTTCGAGTGGATGTGACACACTCCACTTGAAACCAATTTGACACAGATGATATGGCCCAAATGTTATGAAAACTATCAAGCTACACTGATAAAAAATCGCAAAACATAACGCTTCTGATGCGCGCGCGGAGTGTGGAGTCTCCGAGCGTCCGAGTGAGCATCAAGAACGCGCGGATAGTTTATTCATTAGCGCTTGTCTCTCATACATATGTATGCAAATGGTTCTCATATAGTTGATTCTCATTCCACGATTCTCATCCGCCAGAAATTGAGTAAACCAATGTAATCTGAATGTTGCCATCTCTCTCAAATCATCTCCACTCACACGTATATCATTCTTCTAGTAAGCACCTCTGTCGCTTCCCCTCTCCCTCTCCCTCTCCCTCTCTCTCTCCTCCCTCTCCCTCTCTCCCTCTCTCTCTCCCTCTCTCCCTCCCTCTCCCTCTCTCTCTCCCTCTCTCTCTCTCCCTCTCTCCCTCCCTCTCCCTCTCCCTCTCTCTCCCCCTTCTCCCTCCCTCTCCCTCCCTCTATCCACCCTCAACTTAAACTGCGACAAAGAAATCAACTAGGATATCGGATTGCCTCAAACTCTCTCCCTCTGCCTTTCTCCCTCTCCCTCCCTGTCCCTCTCGCTGTTTACAAGCTCCCCTCCCAACAAATGCTTTTCGGCTTCTTATTGATGGGGGCAATTCGAGACCGAAACTTTGTCGAAGTAGTGTCTAGGGTTACGAAGAGAAGAACAAAAGTTCCGGAGTCACAGCGTTCGAAGAGCTAGAAAACGATTAGAGAGTGTGCAAAACGAGAGAATCTGAGCAAAAATGTCCAGAAAAGCTAGAGAAAGACGAGAGAGTGGGTGAAATGAGAGAGACAGACAATGGAAGATTTCACTTCCTGGTCTAACTGACAATGAGAACATCAGTGAAACAAAACTTATGATAAGTGATCGATCATTTCATCAAGGATAAATCTTTATCAGGTCTAGACTTTGGTTTGATGAAAATGTTAACAATTGGTAAATGTCTTGTAGTTGATATTCCCACCCCACGTTACCCACGTCCCGTACTCTGGCAACGCTCTCTCGCTTTCTTTAGTTGCGAGAGCGCGTTGCCAGAGTAAAAAGTAAAATTGCTCGGTGTGTCAGGAGTGTCTAAAATATCCATGCAAATCCATTACATTTTCATATCAAAGCTTTGCCGCGACTATTATTAAATAGAACAGTAATGCAGATTGCGATGGCAATGCTCAATATAGACGATATGACATATGACATATGACATATGACAATATGACATTGGCCACTTTCAGCAGAGCCCAAGACGTACGACAGGAGAACGAATCGTCGATAGGACTGGTACCACCTGCGACCTACGGCACCTTCAATATGCCTGATGGCAGTTTGTAAGTTTATTTATTTATTTATTTATTGTAAAAAATATCAATGTGTTTATCATATTTATTTCTGCAAAATATGAGTATGTCTTGCAATCTTCCTCCGTTTAAGTAGAAGGAATACCCCGAGTAAATTTGAAACTCTCCGCTCTGGCCACACTCTCTCGCTTATTTCTTTATGCCAGAGCGGAAAAAGTAAAACTAGCTCGGGGTCTGTTTTTAAATTAAATAATTAGAAGAGTTTAGTGTAATAGCAAATAATGTCTTGATTTCTGTTTTTCGTTTGGTTTTCTCGCCTTTTCACCGACCTTTGGACAACGTATTAGACACCAGAGACAAAAAATCGCGGGAAAAAGCGTCGACAACAACTGTTTATGGACGAGGAGAGAGAGAGAGAGATAGAGAGAGAGAGAGAGAGAGATAGAGAGAGAGAGGGGGGGGGGGGGGGGGGGGGGGAGAGAGAGGGAGAGATGTTAACGAATCGGGAGAGATTGATTAGTGAACATTCGGGAGTGGGTGATGGATGGCTAGATCGGTCGAGAGTGAGAGAGATCAAAGATCAAAAATCGAAGAGCAAACTGACCACAGATCAAAGATTAGTGAGATCAAAAATCATTTTCGTCTGATAAGACCAAAGTACTTGTACCCAGCCAAGGGCAACATAGCTGAAAGGTAAATTTCTCTATCTTGAATGGGTTGCTTGTAACAACCAAGGGGTTTGAAGATCAAAGATCAAAGATCATAATTTTCAGATATAGCGGTATAACGCGTAGAGGTGCGTTGTTCTGTCGTACGGGTGTGTGGATGGAGATGTTACCGGAGTGGGATGAGAGTCTACAGGGGATGGGAAGGATGAAGAAGAGAACGAGTATGGTGAGAGGGACGAAGGATGAACAGAGCAAATTTAGTGAGTTATAAAATTTTTCAAATATTTTTTGATAAATAAATAAACAAACTTTAAAGGCACACAACGAGAAATTTGAAGAACTGAGTCGCGTTCTGAGTTGTCGTGTTTCTTATCACTAATAAAAAATTTAAATGTCGCGAAAAGAAAAAAAAGTACGAGATAGTTTTCTCTGATGATTTTCTTTTCGTGATTTATTCAACCGTTGGCTCATAGAAATTGTAAAATGATTTTTTTAAACTTTGTGACAATTCGTAAAAGCTGCAACAATTGTTTTATCAAGAAAATTTCTGAAATTTTGTAAAATCAATAAATCAATAATCAATAAATCAATAATCACAGGTGTTCTCGAGTTCATCGCCGTGACGTTTGGTTTGATATCCATAAGAGGAGTAGAGTCAGACACGTATTTGTGTATGAACGAAGGCGGAGAGTTGTATGCAGCGGTTGGTTCTTTTTAAATTTATTTATTTATTTACATATTTATTTTAAATTTAATATTTTTTAAACCCGAACAGGCTGTACAATAGTTATACAATAGTTATATGGAAAGTTGCTTGACAATTTTCTAAATATGTAAAAATGGGATCCTCTGTTAGTATCATATAAACGTTGAGTGAATTTGATAGTTAACAAAGCATTTATAACATTTATTTTATTTTATTTCAGGATTCATCCAATTACTCCTCTGAGTGCATCTTCGTCGAGGAAATGCTCGAAAACTATTTCAATCTGTATTCATCATGCGTTTATGGGCACTTGAGGAAACCATGGTGAGTCATTTGCTTCAACATTTAATTTTTAAAATTTAAAAAGTTAATTTTTAAATGTTTTAATGCGCACAACGAGATAATTTTACTCTATGCTCTGGCAACACTCTCTCGTAGACAAAGAAATGGAGTGGGCATTTTCAGTGCGCAGATTTTCAAATTAGCTCGGGTTTAATTTTAAAAATTAAAAAATTGCGTACAGTTTGGTATCCCAATTGTTTTTTAAAAATAGCTGAATATCCCTCATGTGGTGTGATATGGCGACGTTTCCAAATGTTCGAATCCGATGCATGCGATTAATGTAATTTATGAATTTTAACAGGTACGTGGCGATACGACGTTCCGGGAAGACGAGAATGGCCAAGTTAACTCGGAAACGACGGAAAGCCGCACACTTCCTCGTCGTCCATCACGATCTGTCGCCCGAATTACGGTATGCACACCATAATTCTGTGCTTATTCATTTCCTAAACTAACTGTGGGAATTGAATCATTCAAGCATTTTGGCAGTAATATCTTGTACAATATCATTGTTAGAAGTGAACTGTGGAGGTATGGCATAGTTTTGTGATATCTTTAACTTTGATCTTTGATCTTTGATCTTTGCAGTCTGTTCAAGCCGAAAGTGCGAACAGAAGGAGAAGATCTTCCTGGGGAAGAGCAGAATGACGTCACCGGCCTGGTCGAGAACACATTGCATCATAATCCTTACGGAGCCGATGTTAGTTAGATTTTTGATCTTTGATCTTTTGATCTTTAACAATATTCACATTCATTATTCACTATTAAACGAATAACTTATGAAAATCACTTTTGATTTTAAATTTTATTTGTTATCAAGATTCCATGAAACGTACTTTAGTACGCGAATTTTCACTAATGCAGTCCATATGAAATATTAATTTTAATATAATATAATAATTAAAACTTAATTAAAGATCAACGGAGAGCGTAAGATACGTGTGCTCACAATCAAACTTCAAGCGAACTTCCAGAAGTTTGAAGTCGAAAAGGGAAAACGAAAAGGAAAAGGAAAAGGGAGACAACGGTGTGTTATCTTTTATCTTCATGACTTTTTGAATACTTGGTCTATAATTGACATTTGTTCTTTGAACTTGCTTTTTTGATCTTTGATCTTTGATCTTTGATCCTTGATGTTTGATCTTTGATCTTACAGTACCCGTGCGGAGCGTCTCAAGGCCGATCAAGCGAAGCGCGAGCAACGCAAGAAGCAGCTAGATGAGCTGAGGATAAGGGTGAGTAGTTAAAGGAACCGAAACCGTCAACGGCCTCTTCAACGGTCAACGCTCTCTCGTTGTTAGAGAACAGAGAAATAGTGTGCGCGATGAAGAGGCCATTGAGTGAGGCCACTCTCACTTTAACAAAGAGATCAAAGATCAATAGATAGGGTCCCGTGCGGAAAGCTACCGTACGTGTCTTGACTTTCTCCTCATCATGGATTTGGGAAACTTTATTCCTATAGACATCTATACACTATAAATAAAGCACAATAGTGATGGCGTTTGTTCAAGCCACGCCCACTTTTCTCTCTCTATTTCTCTACTACTCTCTCTCTCTCTCTCTGCCGCGCACCACAAATTTCATGTTAAAACAAGTCGCGCGCGCTATCTCTCTCCGCCTCTCTCTCTTTTTCTCTGTTCTCTCTCTCTCTCTCTCTCTCTCTCTCTCTCTTCTTTCGAGCTTCCAGAAAGTTCGTGAAACTTGCAGAACATTGAGCTCCGCGTTAGCGGAGCTAACGTCAGGTTGTTAATATATGAGCATAATTGTTGATTGAGTTGATTGTGAGTTGAAATGAATTATCGATTACCCCTAATTTAATGATAATCAATTGATCCTGTTAAAACGAATTATCGATCGATCATGTTAAATCATTGATTTATCGATTGGTTCAGGGTGATGCGGAACTGCGCAGAATGCAGAACGATCATCACGAGAGAGTGATCAAGATGCACGCCCTGAGAGAAGCTCAACGACAGGAGGCACTGAGGAAACATGAACAGGAGATGAAGAAGGTACGGTAGATATGGGTAGAGAGGATACGGTAGATATTGAGTACAGTAGATATGGGCAGAGTGGATACGGTAGATATTGAGTACGGTAGATATGAACCGACTGCAAACTTTAGCTTTTGAGCTCATCGGGGCAGAAAAAATTGGATAGTTTCGTGATTGAGAAAAATAATATCAGCATTTTTAATCTTTGAACTTTGACCTTTGATCTCTCATCTATCTCAATCTTACTCTTCAGCTCCCTTACTCCTACGCCAAGGGACCACCAGGCACTCTGACTACACCCTCGACGACTACTGTGGCACAGAATCGTGTGGTGCAGGTGGTGGTGCGGACCACACCACGTCCTCAGCCGCCGTTTCCCTTTGACGAAACGTCGCCTCTGCAACCGCACCACGTCGAGACACTCACACTACAGAACGGACAGCAGCGTAGTCATATATTCAAATTGCCCCATATCAGTGGTCGAAGATCCACGGCTGACGTCACGCCCTCCCCGTACAAGTATCAACATAGACATTCAGGAACTAATCAATAATAGGCTCCACCACTTTTTGTATCCTCGTAGTTCTAGTCTAATCTTATTAGGTCCTGCACGGAATCCCCACGATTACGGTAGGCATTCATCTCATGCTCAGGTTTCATTACGTATACTATCCGATATTGATTCGTGTCTTCTCTGTTTATTGATCTTTCTTCTTTCACCAACTTGCCTTTATATGACCAAGTCGAATCTCTCTCCTTAGAATATTGATCGATTATCGATTATCGATTTTTCTACACTTCCTTTTAAAGTTCAACTTCATTTTCCTCTCGTGGACCAATTTCTGCCAATTTCGCACTAAAACATTCGCAATACTACTGTATTCATTCACTAAACTGGTTACCTAGCTTAGTACTCCTGTCTCCTACAGTATCCCTACAGTAATCCCAAACCCGTGTCGTACAGTAGCCCTACAGTAATCCTAAACCCGTGTACATACATAATATGTGTTCCTCCTCCGCATTATCGATTCGAGTTCCGCACACTTTTCCCATTTGACAGACCACGCCACGCACGCGCGCCTACCGTACCCCCGCACGCTGACACACCAAATACGAGTATCTCCACGCATAATAGATTTGCAGCATTAATATAATAGTACTTTAATAATCGGTATATACTTTATTGACCAACTAATAATTTTCGTACGTTCCCATCCTGTTATTTGCGACCAAAGAGTTCCTAATAAAGAGTATGCATCATTTTAACTTTTTTTCATTATCTTTGGATACGTGTAGATTAGCAGAATATGCACACATCGAATTTTGTGTGGAGAACTAGATTTATACTATGACTAACAATGTTAAAATTGAGAAAATTGATAATGATGGAAAGGATAGAAGACAAAAAAAACAATAATAATTAAAAATAACAAATTTATCTAAGCCCGAGGCGCAACGAGACATGTTATAATTTAAAAAGTAGACATAACCCGTATAATAGTTAATATGCGTTTGCCAGTCTGCTCCAAGGGATGCTTCCACATCTCTTATCGAGCAACCAGGCATTTCTCTTTTCTTATCCACAATCCTAATCTGTCTGCCATCGGTCTAATGCACCTCGTGAGAGACGTGTGCATCCCATTCTGGATCGAGAGCTATGGGGAGAGAGAGAGGGAGAGAGAGAGGGGGAGAGAGAGCGAGATGGAGAGAGAGGGAGAGGGGGAGAGAGGGAGAGAGAGGGTCAATTGGTGTACAGTCCCGCCTGATCGCCCTGTCTAAACGCGGCACGCCGCGGCACGCGGCGTGCGGGTCAAAAATTATGGTCAAAAATTTTGGGAAATTCAAAATTTGAATATTGCATACGGTAGCATTACAGTATACCTACCAAATTGCCAAAGTGTGTTGCACTATCTAGAGTCAAGAAAAATTTTTGCTTTCTGTGGCATTCTGAATCATATCGAACATAACAATGATTAGTACACTTTTCATATTTTTAGAAACAGTATTCAGCCCGTAAAACGAGATGCGGCACAGGCGGCACGCCGCGTGCCGCGGCGTGCCGCGTTTAGACAGGGCGATCGGGCGGGACTGTAGGTCAAGGGAAGGATACGCAAGAGATTCGGATAGTTGTAAACAGTTCAGTAGTGATGGGGTTGTGTGTGGCGCTGTTGCTGCTTGTTACTGCTTCTTCTTCTTCTTCTGATGGCTTAACAATATTCACGGATCCATTCAATTGCGTTCATCTCCAATGTGAATGGCGAGGACTCGGAGGAGAGCAATGCAAGACTCCTGTTTTAAGACACTGGACAAACGAAAAGGTAAGAGAGATTGAGAGTCAACCCTAACAAGGGATGTCTTTTATGTCTCAGTGAGACTTTTGAATAAGAGTATTTTTCCTCGATAGGTATAGGTAAAAAAGATGGGAGGAAGTCAAAAAATTAGCTGCAGCCATGCACTTTCAGATTTTATATAATTATATAATTATTTTTTTTTTTTTAATTTTTGAAAAAAAATCACAAAATGAAGGTGACAAACAGTATATGAAATAACGAGCCCCTGAAAGAGCAGTGAAAACTTAGCGGCGTTAAAAAATAATGCATGCGCACTTGAAAATTGCAGTTTCACAAAATTAAAATTAATTATATAAAATCTGAAAGTGCATGGCTGCAGCTAATTTTTTAGCTCCCATCAAATTTTACCTATACCTATCGAGGAAAAATACTCTTATTCAAAAGTCTCACTGAGACATAAAAGACTTCCCTTGTAAGGCTTGCAATATTCTAACCCTTTTCAGCATTGGACTTTTAGCTCTTTCCGATTCCTCAACAAGGACGAGTCAGATGCCGATCTTCTCGCACGCCTTAAGGTGAGAGAACGAGAGAAACGGGATCATAAAAAATAATGCGGTGTTATATGAGAGGAATCGCGAGAAAATCGACCGTTTCGGAGGGTCCGCGGACATAGAAATTTCGACCCCCTGAAAAATTCAGATCAAGTACTTTGAACGATGCTCTATCGAACTGCGTTGGCCGAATTTGCATATCTGCTCCCGTTTTCGAGTAGCGGTAGGTCAAAGTTGGCAGGTATCGTACATCGAAAAATCCTTGGATCATGAATCGCCAGAAGCACTCTGAGCCACTCTGGTGAATCAACGGCGATTATGGCCGAATGAGGCATTTTGGTGCTTATTCTTTCTTTTCATTGTTTTTCTTTTCTTCTAATCTAGTTAGTCCGCGAGAATCATGATAAATTATTGCGTTTTCATAAAATCATGCTGATTCGTAAATAAATAAATCGTTCCGATGATATCAAATTCCGATGTAGTGTATCGGAATATTTCCCGGTTTCGCCTCCGGTTTTGTGTTTCCCTTGAATCATGTTTCATCTTAGGTTTGTGAAAACGCAATATTTTATCATGATTCTCGCGGACTAACTAGATTAGAGGAAAAGAAAAACAACGAAAAGAAAGAATATGCACCAAAATGCCTCATTCGGCCATAGTCGCCGTTGAATCACCAGAGTGGCTCAGAGTGCACTGCGATCTGAATACGAAGGATGGTGTACTTTAGCGACGTTTCGGAAAAGTCGCATTATGCCATACACGCACGCAAAATGCTCAATTTTACAATTTCTTATTTTCCTAAATCATTTTGCTAATTTTTTATATAATTGTTGTTTGTTGTTGCCATATCGTTAGTAATCGTATTGCGCAGGTCATCACGTGGGGATTTAGAGATTGCATCAATTCGGCCTTCTCTGGACCACTTTCTGTTGAACACAATAATTTTCCTAAATCATTTTGTTAATTCTAAAAGTAATTATTATTTCTTGCTGTCATATCCTCAAGAACCATATTGCGCAGGTCCTCACGTGGGATTTTCGTGATTCGCTCAATTATGACTTCTCTGGACCACTTTTTCCTTGACCGCAACTTCTTATCCTCGACCATTTTGTTAAATCTTTAAATTATTATTGTTTCATGTTGCCATATCCATGAGAACTATAGTGCGCAGGTGCTCACGTGGGTTTTTAAAGATTTGATCAATTATGACCGTTCTGGCCCCGAATGAAGTAGTCACTAAAAGCGCATTCTTGACATAGAATTTTTAGAAATTGGGAGCTTATTAGGACATTTTTGTCCTCTCATTCATTCTTCCTTATATATCTATATATTTGTAACGCTTTGTTCACGATCTCCGCGTCGTTAGTTTTATTCTACGATGTACTTAAACTTTTCACAATCTCATTTGCAGTTGCGTGCTCGTATCCTCGTCAATCTCGCCGTTGAGGAAGTTATAGGGTACATCTACAAGGTGATTCAAGAACGTCGTCACCCAGACAACGCTGTTAGGATACATTTTATTCGGTTTATATATTGTACACTTTATTTATAATTGTCTATGTAAGAACTCATTTCCCATTAGTTCTCGTTGTTGTTGTGTTTTACTGTGAAGATCTAAAACTTTGACTATATAAATGTATAAAATAATGATAAAGTATCCTACTACACGATAAATCTATAAGAGAATAGAAAAAAAAATTTGACTTAAAGGCATCCGTGAAACAGTTTTTGATAAAACGCGCTGCACGCACTGCACCACACACACCACATAAGCGCACAATAAATGGGTTCAGATCGCTGTGGAGTGCTTCTGGCGATTCATGATCCAATGATTTTTCGATGTACGATACGGTATTTTTGGCTCGAGTATGTGTCAGAAAAATGATCATAACTCCGTTCAAAATAATGATAGACAATTTTTCAAAAAAAGCATCGAAAGAGGAGATTTTGGGCAACATTTCCCAGTTGATGACGTCATTTGTCGACCATGTGCCGGTGCGGGGCGGTCGGTTTTATGAAAAAGTGAGGTAACTTTCCTAATCGGAAAAACTGAACTTTTCTTCTATGCGCGTTTTGTTGTATCCATATGTGTCTAAAAATGACCCAAGTTTCAGAGGATTTGAGAAATGCAAACAAAAAAAGCGTTGATTTTAGTAACGCGACCTAGGACCTGTCAAAGGAAAGTACGGCTTTTTCCTTTATCAAGACACAGCAAAGGAACTTAAATGACTCAAAAACACCCGAAAAAACATTACGAGCTCAAAATACCCATATATGACGGATATTTGAAACACAAAATCACCGAGTTCCGAAAAATTTGAAAAAATAACATATTTTGCTTTTCCGCGTGGAAAAAACGTTTCAGTAATGTTAATTAATCTTTATAATATTTCCTATAATGTTTTTGAACATTTATGTTTTTGGAAGTGAAGGCCTACCTGCTCTTAGAGCCGAGATATCCGCATCGAGATTACACGCGCGCGCCTCAACTCACCCTTTGAGAAGAGATGTGTTGCCATAAAATGAAAGTTTTCCAGCTCAGAATGACTCAAAACAACTTGTTTCATCATTCTTATCACGAAAAAATACCTTGGAACACGTTTTCTGTGTCTGTAAAAATCAGCAAAAGATTTGGATCGAACCGGGGTTCGAACCCGCTCGGTGTTTTTAGAGCGGTTCCTCTTTACCTCGACGCCTCGAATGATTTTGCTTATTTTATTTATTTATTTATCGTACATCGCAAGGATGTGAAAGAATAAAATTATTAAAAGAGGATGGAGATGGGGGAAGGTGAGAGATCAATTGATTTACTAAACATAGTAATAGTAATAGTAATAGTAACATAGTAATATGATACAACGGATGTCTTTGTAATATGTTATTTCAATGTTAATTGTTTTCAATAGTAACTGATTTCTCTAATAAATGTATCTTATCTAACATTAGTTTTGACATTGTACTTCATCATTCCTTGAAGAGAGAGAGAGAGAGAGAGAGCGAGGAAGGTTTGGGGGGGGGGGGGCTCACACTCGTTCTTTGTTGTTTAAATGCAACTCTGTTCGCTCAGAGTTCTCTGACATCTCCATATCGTGTAGTTGCCAGATGTTAGTTTAACTTCTCCTTTTTTCTCTCCCTGTCTGTTCACGAAAGAGCGTGTGGGAGTGAGAGATCGGATGATGAGCAGTCGCGCGGAGTTGGGGCGCGCGCGTGTTATCTCGGTGGCGGATATCTCGGCTCTAAGAGCAGGTAGGCCTTCACTTCCAAAAACATAAATGTTCAAAAACATTATAGGAAAAATTATAAAGATTAATTAACATTACTGAAACGTTTTTCCATGCGGAAAAGCAAAATATGTTTTTTTTTAAAAATTTTTCGGAACTCGGTGATTTTGTGTTTCAAATATCCGTCATATATGGGTATTTTGAGCTCGTAATGTTTTTTCGGATGTTTTTGAGTCATTTAAGTTCCTTTGCTGTGTCTTGATAAAGGAAAAAGCCGTTCTTTCCTTTGACAGGTCCGAGGTCGCGTTACTAAAATCAACGCTTTTTTTGTTTGCATTTCTCAAATCCTCTGAAACTTGGGTCATTTTTAGACACATATGGATGCAACAAAACGCGCATAGAAGAAAAGTTCAGTTTTTCCGATTAGGAAAGTTACCTCACTTTTTCATAAAACCGACCGCCCCGCACCGGCGCATGGTCGACAAATGACGTCATCAACTGGGAAATGTTGCCCAAAATCTCCTCTTTCGATGCTTTTTTTGAAAAATTGTCTATCATTATTTTGAACGGAGTTATGATAATTTTTCTGACGCACACTCGAGCCAAAAATACCGTAACTGCCATCTTTGACCTACCGCTACTCGAAAATGAGAGCAGATATGCAAATTCGGCCAACGCAGTTCGATAGAGCATCGTTCAAAGTACTTAATCTGAATTTTTCAGGGGGTAGAAATTTCTATGTCCGGGGGGTGGTCGAACCTCTGGCGATTCCTCTCATATACAGAAAAGCTTGATCTCGTTTTGTAGACGAGTGCATACTGAATATTGGGTACTGAATATTTTTCGATTCTCAAAGTCTTTATCATGAGTTTCTGTTATAAAAAATTGTTTTAATGACTGAAGAAACTAAAACAAAATTTTTGTTGAAAATGTTTGTAGTTTTTTTTGTTGTTTTTTTTTGTTTTTTTTGTTTTTGTAAAAATTTTGTTAAACTAAAAATTTCAGTTTCTTTAGCCATTAATACAACTTTTCATAACGGAAACTCATGATTAAGACTTTGAGAATCGAAAAATATTCAGTACCCACAGAAATAGATAATGAGCGCAAATGGGCGCCGCAGAGCGCCGCAATGGCACTCGTGTACAAAACGAGATCGGGCTGTACTGTATATATTTATTACGAACGATACTGTCGAAAAATTGAGAAGTGATCATTAATCGTTACATTTTCCTTGCGTGCGTACGCCGTAACGACGGAGACGTTACGGCATTCGTCCGTCGCACAAATCTAACATCGTATAAGCAGTGAAAGAGAGAAATCGATAAATTTGCAGGCTGAACATCCTGTAAATACGTTCACGGTGTTGGAGGAGGATATCTCACAATCAGTGAATGACGATTGTGACGAGAGACTTCTCTTTTGCAACATAGGCCTCATGTACTTCAATGACGATTATGAAGACTTTCTCAAACTCCTACACAACCCCGATCCCATAGTCCGACGACCCAGGATTCAATGCTGATAATCTTTATCCCCAATCTCTAAAATTCGCTTTCATTTCGACAAACGATAAATAACAATAATTCTCGATAAACGTTTTTACCCCCTGCTTGACAAGGAGAGCGACGACACCCTATGGAAATTTCAACAAACGGAATAAAGATATGCATACCGCCGAATTCGGTGCATTTAGGTCTTTTTCAAACTCAATCGCATCTAAATATTTTTAATCAAGTGAGACATGTAAATGAGGAAGCTAATCCGTAGGTAAGTGAGTTACCCGAACTACAACTGTTAAATATAATTGTGAAAATGCATTTGATAAAAGCACAATACTGGAACCAAAATTCGAGAGTTTTAAATAATTGAAGAGATACCGTAACCTTTTCTTGTGCATGAACGCCCAGAGTGATCGGGAGGTGGTGATATTTTCTGCTCTACAACAAGTTTTCGGAAATGTTTGGGTTCATGTTACATCATTATAGAATAACTGATCAAAGTGCGGACTGTGCGAACGGCACAAGTGGGAGAAATAGAGAAATGATGAGAGTGCGCGCAATACGAGTGTTAGACAGCTAGAGCACTAATGAGAGAGCGTGCGAAACGAGAGAGTCAGAGAACGAGAGTGGCTTTTTCCAGGTTACATACAGCGTATCCTCAACGCGTTGAGAGCGGTCAATGAAAACTAAAATGTAAAAAAAATACCGTCTGTGCTCTCTCATTTTTGCGTGCTCTCTCTTTTTTTCAAAATGCAAAATGGCCGCTTTCGAAACGCTGTGCAGAGTTTCACCGTGCACTATCACGTAGCACTGTAGTGGCCTTCAAATTAGATCAAAAACTGTTACCATGCTCGTTTCCATTGCCAATCAATTTCTATCTCTCTCTCTTACTCTCTCGTCTTGCCACACTTCCCTCCTTATCTCGTCTCCTTTTTCTTCGACAGTTCGCAACAATCAGAAGAATATCATTGATAATTCTTCGATTTTTCCTTAAAGTTTTAATCGATAGCGCGAAATTGATAGCAGAAATATTATACTTTGCACTCGTGATCGTAATTAAGATTTTTTACTGAAAGAAATCGGTCTCTACCCTGACAATGAAACTATTCTCTAGTTGCTAGAGAACGAAGAAATAGTGTGTGAAACGAAGAGACCGTTTTCTTTGTTTAGGAATCTTAATGACTTCAAAAATTAACTAATATTTTTTGCATGAGTTATCACTTCTTCATCAATTCAAATATGCTAAAACCATCATGATTAGCTTCGTTGTGCTCTTAAAAATCAGTATTCAAATTCGTTCGTTTCAATTTATTTTCCGTTCCGATAGTCGTCGTGCAATTACTAATATTCCTAATATTGATCACTCGTTTCGTCTCGTTTTACGACCATATTTTCTTGTTTTATTTACTTTTACGTTAGGTCGCGTGAATGCAGCGGTTCGGGCGAGCAGTGGGAGGCGCGGTGCTCCGCTCAGCGGAAACACGACCTCTTCAGTTGTCGACTAGAGTGAGCAGCTTTTCATCTTCCAAAGTTCTTCTACTTTCACCCCGTAGCTACTTTTTCTTCCTTGTTTTCGTGTACAATATCGCGCGCTAGGTGCATAGAGAGTGGAGAAAGCGCGGGAAAGTCACAGAAAGTGCTAGAGAAGTCAGAGAAAGAGATAGATGGGTTAGAGCTGAATGGTGTGGCGCGTGTTTTATTCCTCCCGTCTCCTTGACATGGTCGCCTTTATCTCTCTCCTCTATGTCTCTTATCGTTCGAGTACATCGATCGAATGACCATTATAAAGATGACTCTATCAGCATATCTCCTCCCCTCTCGTTCGCTCTCTCAGCCACTTATTCTGATGTAATCTTAGTCCAGTTATAGCGTGTGTTCGTTTCGCCGGTGCATGGTCTCACTCTCATCCTTTCAACTATGAGAGCAAACTTCATTTAGCCTAAATCACGGGATACCGTGTTTCGTTTCACTATCTTGGGGCGTTATACTTCTAGTCGTTTAATCGCTATACTGTCATATTTTTGCGTAGTCGCTTTCGTCATGCTTTGTACGAATACTATTGTTGTTGTACATTGTAAACAACGTAGTCACGACTACATTGCATATGTTTGAACTCGTGAATTTTAATCCGTGCCAAAACATCTAGCGTAGGCAGACTGCCAGAGTTGGGGCAGGGAAGAGATGACTATCGATGGATAGATCACTATCGATTGGTAGAGACGCAGAGGAAGACAGGGGATTGAGGTGGGTGAGAGTAGCGAATGGGAATTGGATATATGAAAGGGGCGTGATTTTGTTCTCGTGTGCTTATAGAGACTTGAGGCATTCATTCATATGTATACGATGTATTGTAGCTAGTTTGGGTCGAGTTAAAGGAACCTAATTTTACGCGCCGCTCTAGCAACGTTCTCGCAGACAAAGAAATCGTGAGAACATTGTCAGAGCGGAGTTTCAAATTTGCTTAGGGTGCGTGCAAAGCTAGAGGTATCTGTGCTCTGTTATTTTGGTTTCGTTCTATCGGTCTCTAACCTGTTGACCTTCTGGACCATTGCTCGCTCTATCAATGCCTCTAAACTCTGCGATAAGTAATCTATGACCGTCTTGATCTTCTTACAAACTATTTTCCAGTGGGTTTAGATAAACAATCAACCTCTGCTTACTCTACGCCTATATTTTTGCTTGTTAATTACTTTTATTGCTTTACTATTTATGAATTAAGCTAATTATGCTCTTTAAGGGAGCAAAGAAGATGGCCTCCGAGCAGAAAGTGCACACTGAATTGGTTGCGGTCAATCGCAACGCGTACGCTGGCGCCAATCTCCTCAAGGACGGCGTCCAAACCGTCGACCCCGAGGCCTACAACATCATGGTTCAGGTACGGTATGGTTCAATCGTAGTGCATCTTGGGTCACACTTCTGTTTTGAGGAAGATCACTGGTATCGGTGAGGATAAGAATGTGGGCTTTGTTATATATCACGAGGACGGCCTAGATATACGCAGCTCGATGTAAGATTTAGAGCGATTGATCTCTAGTTGTTCGCCTTTCTACTATGCTCTATAATATCTCTCTCGACCTATCTTCTCATTGATCTCAATTGCGGTGTTCAAAAACGGTAGGAGAAATAGTGTGCAAAAGACGAAATGTTGAATGTCCAAGGACCAGTGATGGAATGACAGATTACTGTATGCCCTTTAGTCAGTGATGAAATAACTGAGTACTGTATGTTCAAGACATGAATATCGACTACGGTAGCATACACTATTCGATAATGATCTGTTACCTCATTCTCTAATACTCGAGTAATATCTGATGACCCTCGTTTTGCCTGTTTCCTTCAACTCGCTGTGTTTTCGTGTCTCTTTTGATCTAATCTCTCACTTACTGAAGGCCGGTACTTAGGGCACTTAGGTCACACTTAGGGGTACTTAGTGAGTTAACTTAATGATCGTTAGTTGCTTGCGTCAGAGCGCGCATGGGTTCCTTGGTCAAAAGTGCGTGAGTGATAAAAAGTGCGGCCGGACTTCTTATCATTAAATGTGTTAAGTAAGGAATTTCTTGGTATCGGAGACAAGTACTTACTGTTCAGCTTGATAGTCTGCTTGATGTTAACTTTTGCCATCGATTTGACAATTTCTACGAAGTAATCAATAAATCTACAAAGGTTTTGATTCTGAAGCAACACCCTCAATTTTTGAGAAGAAGATGAATTATGAATTATTCAAGATAGTAGTGCTCCTTGTACCTTCGAACGTAAAGACTAATTAGTCGACTAATCATAATTTTAATCGAATAAGCAATCAATGATTCTCTGATTATTGATTAATTTTCAGGAACGCGTTCGTCAGCGTCGCGGTCTCGAGTTGATCGCCAGTGAGAACTTCACCTCGAAGGCCGTGTGCGATGCGCTCTCATCGTCCATGACCAACAAGTACTCGGAGGGATATCCCGCAGCGAGGTATACGGTAGTCATGAATATAGTATTGATTGATTCGTCGTGATATTGTAGCGATGATTTGCATGGGCGGCGTAGAATAGGAATGAATGTCGATCGATAATTGCTGATACAGTATCTTCTAAATTTCCAGATACTACGGTGGCAATGAGTTCATCGACCAGATGGAGGTTCTGTGCCAGAAGCGAGCCCTCGAGGTATTGACATAACGATTTAAAAAAAAAAACATTTACCAAAGCCCTCATGTATGAAAGCAGATGTTTAAGTAAGGGATGACAAATAAATAAATAAAGAAATAAATGTTACAGTGGGCAATCTGTTTGATCATTATCTATTGACTGATTATCAATTGACTTATCATCGATCGACTGATTATCGATTGATTGCAGGTGTTCGGATGTGACGCTGAAAAGTGGGGCGTGAACGTGCAGGGACTATCGGGCAGTCCTGCCAATCTCGCCGTCTACACGGCCCTTGTCGAGCCAAACGGACGCATCATGGGTCTGGATCTCCCCGATGGTGGACATCTTACCCATGGGTAAGTGGGCTACTGTAGCTAAGGCAGGGGAATTGTGGTTACGGTAGCTTTGGGTTCTTTCTCTACGATTACGGTAACATTGCAGATTCTACACCCCCTCCAAGAAGGTGTCTGCGACTTCGCTCTTCTTCCAGTCGTTGCCTTACAAGGTATACGAGTGATCTTCGATCTCGGTAGATTGATCTTTGATCTCTTGATCTTTTCAGGTTGACCCCAAGACCGGTCTGATCGATTACGACAAGCTCGAGGAGAATGCGATGCTCTTCCGGCCTAAGATCATCGTTGCTGGTTTGAATTTTTTATAATATATGTCCACTTTCTCAATAATACTCATTTGTTAATATAATAATAATAATATAATTTATTATATTATTATTATTGAATTCTAATGAATATATGGTTAACAACACACCAATGCGTGATTCTGATAAATATTGATTGATTGATATCGATTTCTGGATCCATTTAAGATACCGGCTCGGTAAGACTCGAGCATGGTCCGGACATTCGCCAAGACTTTCGATCTGGGCCTCAATACTTTCATCATAGACACATATCGGGGGGAGACCGATGAAAGTTATAGTGAAAATGCCCTTGGGCTCAAACCCGGCTCACATATGTTTCATAAAATAAAAAATTGAAAAATTCATAACTTTTCAATCGTGATAGCTAGGACTTTTATTTCTTTTTATTGGTGAATAACATGTCATGCACTCTTATAAACACTCCTGAACAATAATATCATATCGTTCTGAATATGTTTTTTCGTGTCCGATTTTCAGATTTTTCTTCTTCTATCTTCGTTGAAGAGATACTGCAAGAAATTCCATAGTGTATATTGTAGCCCTGACGATTATGCACATGATGGTCACATTCCCTTGGCCAGTCAGTTTGTCCTAAGCCTCGAGAATTGCAACTGAATGTGAGATATGTGTAAATTGCAAAAATCGAAAATTAAATTTCTTGAAATTCGCTAGGGTAAGAGGTGGCTGTATTATGTCATTTTACTCGTAGTGATGCGCGAACATAGGAATAATATACAAATAGACAAGGACTACATTTTTTTAAAAATTTAGAAAAATAATTATTTTATTTTTATTTTTTCAACTCCCACATTCAGCCGACCGTCAACGCAAGTTGATTCATAGGGCGGATGGTGGCTGATGCATGTGTGTTTGCAGAAACGACTGCAACGTGAAGGATCGTTGTTTCGCAGATCTCGAATTTATTTTTTTAATTATCAAACTTGAATATTTATATGTTTCTTTCACATAAATCGGTTGGAAGGTGGCGTATGGCAACCAAAGCTGTACCATTGTTATCAGTGTGAGTGAACTGTACTTGAATACCATAATAGTTAGTAATCGCGAACTGATCTTTTTTTCAGTCGACCCATGATTCTCAACCATGACCCCGTGTTCATGGTTGAGAATGGATGAGGTCGAAAAATTCATGATGATCCCAGACCAAATACTATTTGGCATTATATCAACAGTTGGCCAACGTTTATTTTTATGGATACCATAACTCGAATTACCGTAATTGTAATGCACGCACCTGAATTTTCCGAGAATCTCACCACATTATTGTAGGATACAGTAGCTAGATTACGGTAATTCGAGCTATGGTATCCATAAAAATAAAAGTTGGCCCACTGTTGATATAATGCCACATAGTATTTGGTCTGGGATCATCATGAATTTTTCGACCTCAGCCATTCTCAACCATGAACCCCGGTCATGGTTGAAAATCATGGGTCGACTGAAAAAAAAATCAGTTCGCGATTCCTAACGATTATGGTATTCAAGTACAGTTCACTCCCACTGATAACAATGGTACAGCTTTGGTTGCCATACGCCACCTTCCAACCGATTTATGTGAAAGAAACATATAAATATTCAAGTTCGATAATTAAAAAAATAAATTCGAGATCTGCGAAACGACGATTCTTCACGTTGCAGTCGTTTCTGCAAACGCACATGCATCAGCCACCATCCGCCCTATGAATCAACTTGCCTTGACGGTCGACTTAATTTGGGAGTTGAAAAAATAAAAATAAAATAATTATTTTTCTAAATTTTTTAAAAATGTAGTCCGAGTCTATTTGAATATTATTCCTATGTACGCGCATCACTACGAGTAAAATGACATAATACAGCTACCTCTTACCCTAGCGAATTTCAAGAAATTTAATTTTCGATTTTTGCAATTTACACATATCTCACATTCAGTTGCAATTCTCGAGGCTTAGGACAAACTGACTGGCCAAGGGAATGTGACCATCATGTGCATAATCGTCAGGGCTACAATATACACTATGGCATTTCTTGCAGTATCTCTTCAACGAAGATAGAAGAAGAAAAATCTGAAAATCAGACACGAAAAAACATATTCAGAACGATATGATATTATTGTTCAGGAGTGTTTATAAGAGTGCATGACATGTTATTCACCAATAAAAAGAAATAAAAGTCCTAGCTATCACGATTGAAAAGTTATGAATTTTTCAATTTTTTTATTTTATGAAACATATATGAGCCGGGTTTGAGCCCAAGGGCATTTTCACTATAACTTTCATCGGTCTCCCCCCGGTATGTGTCTATGATGAAAGTATTGAGGCCCAGATCGAAAGTCTTGGCGAATGTCCGGCAGGGGGTCATAATGCTCGAGTCTTACCGAGCCGGTCTCTTAAATGGCAAAATTCAGGCATGTCGTGCTACGCTCGCCATCTCGACTATGCTCGTTTCCGAAAGATCGCCGACAAGGTGTGGTTTATTTGTTCTTTGTTTTTTTTTATTTTTAAATCATGATTGCCCTTAGCTAGATGTATTTGGCAACATCAACTTACAAAATTCCCTTAGAAAACCATGTTCGTCTCTTTTCCCGAGTCATCCTGGTGAATCTGTGTTCCTTTATGTCTACTTGTTGCAATGCTAATATTGGTTCTGTTCGTCAACTTTTTGCATTTCAAAGTAAATAATAGTAGCCAATAATAATAATTTGCAGTGTGGCGCCCTTCTCATGTCGGACATGGCGCACATCTCGGGTCTCGTTGCCGCCGGCGTCGTTCCGAGTCCATTCGAGTGAGTACGGTAGGAGGGTTACTGCAGAGTACGGTAGAAGGATTACTGTAGAGGGTACTGTAAAGTATTACGGTAGTAACACTGTATTGGCTGTTGTAGACACTGTTGATTGATCGATGCATTGATTATTGATTGATTGATTCAGGTATTCTGACATCGTTACGACCACAACGCACAAGTCTCTCCGTGGACCTCGCGGCGCCCTCATCTTCTACCGCAAGGGTACGGTAGTTTTGAGTGCATTATTGATTTATTGATCGGGATTTGTCATTTCGATTACTGTACATGTGATAGGCCAAATGAAACACAGTAAGAAAGAAGTTGAGAATAACTTCTATCAAGGAAACAATATATACTTATAAAACTAATCGATGAATGAATAAATGAATCAATAATCAGGAGTCCGCTCGACGAAAGCCAATGGCGACAAGGTGATGTACGACCTCGGAAGCAAGATTGACCAAGCCGTATTCCCCGGACTTCAGGGAGGACCCCACAATCACACCATCTCTGGTAACCTAAATACTATCTTATGTGGTGTTAAGATCTTGGAGAAATAGTTGGAAAAGTGTATTGTTTACTTTGTGATTGTAAGAACAGCTAGAACTTGTAATTGTTTTTCCCACAAGATACACCGCATTATGGACTCATTGAAACATGATTGCGCCTGGTTGTGGTTTTACTACTGATGTTATCGTCATCATCATTATTATTATTATTATTATTATTATTATTATTATTATTATTATTATTATTATTCAGGAATCGCGGTCGCGCTCAAGCAGTGTCTCACTCCTGAATTTGTGCAGTACTCGAAGCAGGTGTGTTATTATAGATCCAGGCAAATGAGTAACAAACAAACAATATGTATCATACATGGGCGGGGTACCTGGAGCTCGATTCTACAGGGGGCATTCGAACGAAAAATGGTTAATTTTACAGAGGGCCTGCACGTTTTTCTTCAAAAATTTCGTCTAAACGTCATTTTTTACAGAGGGCATTCCACAAATTTTGGAAAATCCTTAATTTTACAGGGGGCACCCCCATGTTGGCGCCCATGTATGATATGTATACATTATTTATTTATTTATTTATTTATTGAAATATATTTTCTAATACATATTTATTGCAGGTTGTGGCAAACGCGCACGCTCTCTCCAATCGTCTGGGTCAATTGGGCTACGAACTGGCCACTGGAGGAACCGATAACCATCTGTGCCTCGTTGATCTGAGACCCAAGGTACGCACAAAGAATATTGATTGATAAATAAGTTGTGAATCGCTTGCTTCGCTAATTGAATTACCTGATCGATTAATTATTGCTTGATTGATCGATTGATTTTTTATTGATTGATTATTGATTTATCGATTTATTGGTCTTGCAGGGTTTGGACGGTGCCCGAGTGGAGCACGTGCTCGACCTCGCCCATATCGCCTGCAACAAGAACACATGCCCCGGTGACGTGTCCGCCCTCCGACCGGGAGGAATCCGTCTCGGTACTCCTGCCCTCACGAGCAGAGGATTCAAGGAGGCCGACTTTGTCACGGTACGGTAGTGGGTAGACTGGGGCGCATTTGTGATTGAGGATACGGTACGATGTGTGTGTCGTACTGTAGTCTGCGCTGTCACAGCTGTGATTGATATGGTGAAGGATTCTATGGGTCACTTGGACGATTTGGAATGATCTTTGATTTTTGATCTTTGATCTCTGTTCAGGTGGCCGACTTCATCCACGAAGGCATCGAGATTCTGCTCAAGTACAAGGACCAATCGGGCAAGACCATCAAGGTAAATAATAATAATAATATACTTTAATCGTTGGAAAAGTCAGAAACATGATTTAAATACGTTACCACGACGATGGTATTAAAGTTGATTGGTATCGTTTCATCTACATACAAGTGTTTCATTGGTGTTCCGTGGGATATAATCTCCGTGAGCAAATCCTTAGCAAATTTGTAACGTGCACGCTCGACCAAATATTATAGATGAAACATGAAATAACCGGGACTTATTGTCGGTGTCTTTGTTTTTGTTTAATTCAAGCGTTCTGTGACTTTGGATCGGTAATATGCCTAGGATGTGCTAGGTAATCAATAATTTAGTCATAATCGATTACTAATCAATCGATAATTCAGGAAGTGAAGGCGTTCACCGAGTCGAATGAATCAATCAAGTCCGATCTTGCCGCGCTCGCCAAGAGAGTCGAGGAGTTTGCCCTGCCTTTCGAGATTCCCGGCAACGACGAGTACTAGAGCTGCCATGCTAGCTAGTCTGCTTCTGCTGACATGCTAGTCTGCTAGTATGCCACTCGACATATTATGTTTGTACTACGGTGGTCTCACGTATACGGTAGCCACATATCTTTTCATTGTTCATCCATATCATTGATTATTGCTTAATTTGTGTACCATCATTGCTCACTACTTGATTTGAATTATGCCTGATTTATTGATTAATTTTTACAAAGATGTTATTGATTGATTGAATAGCATAAAGAGAAACATATAGAGGAGGTGCGAGTACATTATGATTAATCTTGATCTTTGGTCTTTCATCTATCCGAACCAACGTGCGATGGGCGATAGTGGACGCCAGTTGGGCGCTCCTTTGTCAACAAAGACGCCGACTATCCGCTGATCCTTGGCGGGGACGTTGCCACCGACCTTTAATCAATATAGTTTTGAAAGATTTATTGATTGATTATCATTCGAATATGTTGGGCAAAGAGCGGAAAGATTTAAATAGCTAGTTAACTAGTTTTAAAATAATAACCTGAATTGCTATTATTGTCTTGGCATGATGTCACTATGCTCACAAAACGGTGTAACTATCAATACAGTATACCTGAGGAGCGACGGTTCCTTTCGTACTCTTCAGTAAACGATCACACTTTACTATGCATTGTCGACACGATTCTGGAGAAATTGATTCTCAGTTGGTTACGGTAGGTCAAACATAGAATTGGTTCACTTTGATTTGTGGTTTGATTCGTCACTAATTGTTTTATTTTGGTAAAGAATTCAGATACACGGAGGATTCTTATTGAATAGTCTGTTGATGTACAGTATTTCGAGAGCGATCATGGTGAAACAGAACAAAGGAGAGTGCACAGAACCAAAAAGAAACAGCACAGACGCTTAAAGTATCCCTTGGTGCACGGTATTTCTTTTGGCATTTTCAAAGCTTTTAATATGATGACTATGATGGAGAAACGCTGTTGACTAAATACGAACCCGATGCTAGAGAGAAGTCGGTGGATCGATCGATTGATGTGCAACCGTCTCCGATACATCTGAATATAGATTACAGTAATCTAGTAGGAGTAGTCTGAGTCAGATAGATGATCTACCGTATTACTTTTTATCGCATTCGGCATCGTTAGACGGAGATGATTGAACAGATATGACCAGTAATAAGATGAGGAATGATATCATGATTGAGCCCTAGAATTATTTATTTCATTATCAAAAAAAATGAATCATTGAATAAATGTGACAGCGAGTGATTAATGAAATCGAAATAACGAAACAAAGAATAGTTTTCTAAATTGGAAAACAACGGTTCTCAACATGCTCGAATGACATAAATTTTCAGAATACATAAATAAGGGTACAGTGGTGCATGTAAGCCTATCCTAGATACACACATGTTCACCGGGTGTTTTCCTCTGTGAATAAATATTGAGATTTAAAATACCTTTAGGGTATCTATTGCAATTTGCACACCCACCAACTATGGGACAGATATTGTAAGCATATGCTTAAACTCAATATTTACTGTAAAACATCCTGCGGACGCGCAAGTTAGAAAGTCTTATGATCGAACAAAGTAAGGCTGTGCAACTAGGGCTCAACTAGGACTCAACTTGGGCTCAACCACAACTAGGGCGCAACTAGGCAGTGCATATTTTTCTCACACGCCCTTATAGAAAAGGCAGATATAGGAAGAATGACATAATATGGAACTTGTTATTATACTATAGTGTATAATATCAAGATAATTGGACTGTGAAAATCCTATTGAAAGAAAATATTGAAGTGTTGCCCATAATCGAAGGTCATGTATATATGTATCGCAAACATCTTCCAAAAGGACAGCGACCTACGGTCTCTCAATATCACATGCTATTTCTTGTTTCTCTGTCGACGAGATAGCATTGAGTCGTGAAGAGACGTTGGAGAAGGTTACGCCCCCTTAACCGGTTGTTGTCTTCAAAAGAGTGCCGAGATGATGTATTGGTTCAAAAAATTTCCCGAGAAATAAAAATGTTTGAGAGGGTGTGAGTATGTTATGCGATCTAGTGAAGTGTTCGAAACGATTTATCATACGATTACATCGGAAATGATACCGGAAGTAGATTACATGTCAATGAATCAATGAATAATTATCGATTCCGATGTAACATCGATTTTTTAAACCACCACTAGAGGGCGCTCGGATAACAACATCGAAGGTGTGAGGGACGCGAACGATGGTGAGTACTCGATTCATAAGGACCTGGAATAGCAAAACCGTATATTGATCTTCATTTGATCCACTTTACTCGGTCTAGTCTAGCGTTTAACTTTTTTTAGATTTCTAAAAGATTTCTTTTTTTTGGTTATTTCTTGACTAAATTTTCCTTGAAAATTTAGTCAAGAAATAATCAATTAAAGGCACACTTCTCCGCTCTGGTAATGTTCTCTCGCTTTCTTTGTTAACGCGAGAGCTTGCCTAAAGAGGAGTGCAAAATGCGCTCGGGCCAAGATTTTTAGAGATAATAAAATCAAGGAACTTGAAACTTTGAGAAAACAAGAACAATGAAAGAACGAAAATTTTTTTTATTTTGAAAATTACTTTGAGATTTTTGGAAATGGTGTAGATAAGAATTTTTATTTAATATTTTAGTATTTTATTTTGGATTCAACACAACAACAATATTTTACAAAAGAAAATTACGCTGTGCTTTGTTGTGAACTCTAACCGAGCAATCCTTGTTGCTCACGATCGAACCCTTTATCCACTATGACATTATCTAATCTTATTCTTTATTCCATCGTGTTATAGGTGACATTAAAACGAATAACAAAGGGGTTGATGGATGTCCGTCGCTTCGGTAGCGATATTGGTGAGCGTTTAGGGTACAGTGGCAGTTTGGGAGCTACTGGCGAATCTTGGAAAATGGCGTAATTATATCATTGGGTATCTCTTAGTTACATTAGACTCAGAATGTATCATATGCGCTCTACGAACACGGGTGGGACTTTTTGGAAAATATTCCAAAAATATTACATAAAAAATTTATCAAAAAAGCTTTTTTTTTCAAAATTTTCTTGATTAAAAAATACTTCAGTGTGTTTAAATGAATTAGCAATTCTAACACATTATTTTTATCTTGAAAAAATCTAGAATAACATTAAAATCATCGTCTATCATACAATAAAAAGGTGAAAAGATGAAAAAGAAACGCGATTGTCTCTTATTGTTAGATCCACCAGAGGGTAGTTCCTATAAGCGTTGTGTCAATAAACTGAATAAACAAATAAAAATTATGATTATATTCACGATAGTCACTCCAGTTAATAATATACGAACCTTTTAATGATAATTAATTTAATTGTTGGCTAAACAGCGAAGCAAATGAAATAAAATATTTAAGAAATTAATTTAAAGAATAATTAGTATATTGACTAATTTTAAATATTCTAATATTACTAATATTCGTGCTCTTACTGTTAGCCAAACGCAATTTGTTCTCGTATTTATTTAGTACGATAGTTTCTATAATGACGTTTTATCCCATCCTGTGTACGTTACCATTAAAGCGTAGTTTACGGGTATAACGTTCCAACTAAATATACATGGCATCATAGAGGCGTTCTTCTTTTTAAATGTTTTCCTTGTGTTTAATTGTTATTATTTGCCTCTTAGTAATGAAGTAGTCCAGGATTCATGTCACAATTGTTCTGGTAGATAAATTAAGTTGTTTTATTCACTCTTTCTTCGATGCCCTTTAAGGGTTTCACAACATTTTGTTAGATTTCTTCATCTTCTCTTGAACTTATATTTTTCTTGTTTCATCATCTTTCATATTCTCTTTGGTCTATATTCTAGTACGAGATAATTCTGGTTCCTTGTGCTGATAATTCAAAATTGATATTTTTTTTAAAGTAGCCAATTTTTTTTAAATGGTCAAAAAAATTTTTTAATCAATATCAAAAAATGACAACAATGCTTGCGATGATTTTTAAAATAATTTTTTAAAAATTATCAAAAAATATGGCCCAAAATATATTGATTTCAAATTCTTTTGAAAATTCTTTAACGCGTTTAAATGGATAATTTGCAATTCTAACACATGATTTTTAGCGTGAAAAATCGAGAATAAAAAAAATAAAAAGAGATATTAATTGAATACTAAATGGAACATTTGCAGAGTTATACATAGAAGATGGATGAGCGAGTTGGCAGAGAGGAGATGGAGCACACTATTGACGATGAAGTTGACGCCGGAGAGCCTTCGGAGATGGAGGAGATGGAAAGGGTATTATAAAGAAACAATTAAACGGACTGAAACCTTTGTCGACGGTCTCTTCAACGCACGTTAGTTCAGAGTGTACAATAAGGGATGAAGTGAAATCTCCGGTCGGGATTCGAACCCGTACCCTTTGGGAGGAGAGGCGGCCATCTTACCAATGCGCCACGCTTCGATCACCCTTCCCTCCCTTCTCTACTCACATTATTTCGAACTTACGCGCTGATCATTTTTCCAGTCCGGTTGTCGCAATTTGAATACACCTACTGTTTATAGGCGCTGTATGCGTAGACCATACCATATATTTCGTACACAATTATTCATTTTGAGATAATTCCTATTTCCCGGCTATTGTACAGACTCTCTTATGATTGAACTAACGTGAACGCCCTACGCTATCTCGTGGTTAGAGAAATAGTGTGCGCAATAAAGAGACCATTGAGAGAGGTTACTCTCCCTTTAAAAGAGGGACGAACAAAGCAGATAATGAATTAAACGGTGTACTTGGGAGAGGATTGGGAAATTTTATAAAAAGTTTAAGGTGATTTCTGATAAAATGACTGAAGAGAAAAAGACGGGTATAATTATAATAATATTTATATTTATGCATGAATATATAATGAAACGCGTGATGATAAAACGGAAAATGATTATGATGATGAAAATGATAACGTAACGATAATGAATTTGTATGAATGCTGGTTACAAATACACTGATGCACTTCGACGAGCGTTCTTATCACTGTCAATGCGGAATTTGCAGACTCTCTCAACGCAAGAGAATGAAGCGAATACGTTGATCGACACGTTGACGGCAGCTGTATCCGAAAAGGAAGACAAGATCGCAGACCTCGAGGCTAATCTGAGGGCAACTTACAGAGAAACCGACATTCTTCAAAGGAGGATATGCGATGCAGAGAAGAGTGAGATTGATTTGAATAAGAATTATTGTGTAGATAGTAGAGCTGTGATGGGAAATGACGATAGACTGATTGTGAGTCCAATTAAATTAACAATATAATAGTAATAGATGTACAAGTATAGGTTTGCATGCACGTAAAATGTAACTTATTATTTAAAAGAAATATGTAGGATAGTTATAGTGTGCCTTATGGTGTTTCGGCCGCTACAATAATAAGCAGGACAGGAACCATACATGGGCGGGGTATCTGGAGCTCGACTCTAAAATTTTTCAAAAATTTTAATTAACAAGGGAACCACTTAACCATAATCCAGTCATTTTTTACAGGGGGTGGGTGGCATTCCTCAAATTTTCGAAAAGCCCTAATTTTACAGGGGGGCTCCCCAATGTCCATGTATGACAGGAACAATGAGAGCTGCACTTGGCTTATCTATGTTTGCTAAAATTGATCATTGAATAGAGGAAAATTATCGATTGGAGATAGTGGGACAATGTTTTATGTAAAATGCATCAGCGAAGATAATAAAATAATTTTATGCGTTTTACAAGACAACACGGAAAATAATAATAGATGAATAAATTAAATAGATTGATATGATGATGATGGACAATCTGATTAATTCCAGATGAAGAAGACGAAAGGAAGAGGAAGGAACGAATCGTTCAGGCCATCGACCGAGGGATGTCGGGAAAAGATCTAAAAGATGCTATCTCAGCAAGAACCGAGTGGAACAGCATGGAGAACACGTGAGTACAGTGATGACAGAAGGGATAGAATAGTAGGAAAAGATGATGGAATAGATATCAAAGAATGGAAAATTCTGATTCTGATTCGATAAAATAAACTGATAAAATTCTGATTCGATACATGGATTTGATGTAGTAGCAGATAGAGAGAGTGAGGGTTCGTATAACGCCCAGAGAACCAGAGGGAAAAACATGAAAAGTTTCAAAGTGAATAATTTGAATTCTGATTGCAGGATCGTCGTAGGAGTGGACAATACTCTGCACATCGATGGAGAATGCGGCTGTGGCCAGAGGCAATTCGGAGAAATGTACACGGACGAGCATATTGGAAATCTCGGACAGCTTTCCTTCACCACTGTCCGTGAATTAGCCTATTTGATGGAGATGCGAAGTCCGGATGATATGGGAGAGGAGCTCCTGAACTTGCACAACGAATACCAAAGGAAAGTTGCTGCTAAAGAGCCACCGGCAGCAAACGCGCTTCGAAAAGCCTATCGAAAGGCTTACTGCAGTCATCGGAAGGAGAAAGTAGACGAGATAGCAGGGGATGGATCACTCAGATTGGAGGGAGAAGATGATTCCATGGGAGATATCGCAACGGAAGTGCTGATGTCATTAAAGAATGGAGATGCAAGAACGTATTCACTGATCTTGCTTCCAATCGAGTCTACAGTATCAAAGAGTGAGGGCACATGGAGACATTTGAAGCAGAAGAGGTACGATGGTGCAGGGGCTGAATGTGTGGAGATACTACAGGAGATGGACAGGAAGAAGAGCTATCCAAAGGTGCTCTATGTGATCATAGCTACGGTATGGCCGAAGGATACGGTAGTTAGCGTATTGCAGAATGCCTATCACTTGGCGAAGACACACTGTGTGACAGTGTATGTAGTCATGGACCAAGTCAACATCAACAATGGCGATCACCTCGACAAAGCAGCTACGGAGACTCAGAAATGTCTCACGGAGTTCGCTCTCGCCACTGACCACCAGCCCAATCTCGTAGTCGCGACTCAACTCAATATGCTCATCAACGGTATCATTCCCATCAGTTGTCTATATCAGTTCATTGGAAGAGAAGATCTACCACTCTTGGAGGAATTGTTGTGTTCCATGGGAAAAGGAGAGAAATTGGAATTAAATTAGCCCTGTGAATGAAGAAAGAGAATTAAATATAATATATAAAAAGGTAATCATCGTTATCATGGAAAGATGGGGAGATTCTGCCATCTCTGGAAGAAATCGGGGCACATATGTGTTCTCAGATCAATATGAGGAAAAGGCGAGGACGCATTCTTTGAAGGACTTGCCATGTAAAAAAATGTTCGATAATGTTATTTTTCACCCTTGTCTTATTGTAAATAATGTTTGCAAACAAATTCTTGTACGTGTCCTAATATGAAATGCTCATCACGTATTATAAAGTGCTATTGTCTGACATTTTCAACAAATGGCGATTGTTCACGGATCATAATCACAAATGATCATTATATTTGACAAATCAAAGTATGACTGTCACATCGCTTCAGAGGGATCATTTTGAGACAAAAAAAGGTAGATCGAAAGAGTGATAGATAGTGAGACGGTTAAAGTACACCGTGGTGAACAAAATCAAGTCAGTAAGTGGTGTACACAATTTTTTGCAAAATTTTCAATGACCGCAATTCCTGTGTTGGAAAACACTGTGGTTATTTTTAGTCAATTGTGTACGATATAAAAGATACTCGGACATCTACGCAAGAACACAGTTAATAGTGATATCATACATGAAGGAATTGTGAAATGAAACTACAGGCAAACAAGTAACACCAAAAACATGTTAAATGTAACACATGTATTTCTGCTGTGGTGATGTTTTTATACTTTTTATTCTCTATGTCTAGGTAATCTAGGTAAGTCAGTCTTCTCTCATCCATCCTCTCCGTAATACTAGAAATGAAATGTTGTTTGAAGAATAATGAAAATTTTAAAATGACGTCATCATTCTGTCTACCTCTAAACGATTTTCGCTCCCGGGAAATCCCCCTCGGAGCTGCCCAAAAACTTTGGTTCTCTAACACAGAGAATATCTGGTCAGAAGCCCAAGCGTACCTTGAGATACTGGGTTAAAACCGACTTTGAGGGCGAAATGCACCCCTTTACATGCAATGAGAGGCGAACCAGAGACGGGTTTGGAGGGGTAGGGCGAGAGAGCATAGGGGGCGGAGCGTGGAACATAGAGAGAAGAGAGACAGGTGCTAGTTAGATGGCAGATGTTGCTCTACTATTAGCAAAGAATGATTTGAAAATCTTTGTGATATTCATTTCTACAATTCTGCAGCACTGCACAGCACTACTATTCTCGAATATTTTCATTTTATTGTTTTATTCGAGAATAATTGTTATTTTGGAATGGTTCCTCTCTTTTCCCCTTCTTTGTTCTCTTTTATTCTCGACTACCCCGATCGGCCGGTCGACCGAAAATATTCGTTAATTTTAGTTTAACAACAATATACCATACAATGATATCATACAGTTACTACACAAAAAAACAAAACTTACAAAATATTAATTTTATAATATATAAATTATTTCTGCTAAATGTAGTACAGCTTATTAATCATTAGTTTACTTATTGTTAATTATCTTTTATAGTACTTTGTTTTTTAGTAACTGGTTCACTATTAATGAGTGAATAGAACAGTACAACAATTGTCGGGTATTCTTTATTACAAAATCCTTGCTAACAAATGTGAAAGAGTTGTTATGTGAGATTGCAAAATAACCAGGGTATATATTATTGATTGATATTCGAATTATTGATTTTTGTGAAGATGGTCCTTGTCTGAGGTCAATAACAAACAAGTGATAAGCAGGGCAGATAACATGGTAAATTATAATTATCGATTAATAAGTGCAAATATCGATTGGTCTGGGCAAATATTGATTGGTTTTTGTGTTTGCTCAAATTTGGTCTAACAAGATGACGTCGGGATGTTCGGTATTAAAAAATTACACAACCATTAAACAAACACTTGTTTTTACAACGAATTTAGAATCAGCGGGAAGGTTTGTACAGAACAACAAAAAGTGAGGAAGTCTACGGTGTTCAAAGACTACGGTATTCAAAGATAACGGTACATTCGGGCTGAAAGACGGTCGGGAAATCGGTACGAAGTCACAAATATATGCATACACGGGGAATATTTATAAAGTTACAACAATATGATACAAGTTTTGCACAAGTTCATCGATAATCTGTCGTGAGAATATCGGAACGGCGGCGACTCTCGAGTGAAAAGTCTAGGGTACGGTAGATCAGAAGTATGACCAACCGAGCAGGTAACAGGACAGGTCCCAGGGCAGATTCAGGGCTATGACCGTGTCCGGATTAAAGTTCTTCATGGTACGTCTGAGATACAGACGGGTGATGTTGAGAAGGGATGAGGGAGATCTGAACATTCAACATAAGATTTTCACTTTGAATGACCACTGGCGAGCCAGCCAAAATTAAAATATTTAAAATTCCAGTTTGAGATATAGCCAGTGAAGGAGTAATGGCTACAGAAAGGCCACGTTTTCCAAATTCACGGAATCTATTTGAAACTCACAACACTACAGAGTTTCAATATCGATGACTGACTACTCTTCGCTTTGGTCACACTCTTTGTCTATGAGAGAGCGGAGAGTAAAATTGGCCCCCCTTTAGATACTGACTTGATGTCATCCAGGATTTCCTTCTTCAATTCCTCAGGCATTCCGAGTCTTTCAATGGCCGCTCTGTCGTGTTCTTCACCGAGAGAAACCATTTGAGAGACGATCTGAAATTATTGTTTTAATTTTTAATTTAATTATTTTAAAAAATTAAAAAAAAAAACTACTTCGGGCTGCTGTTTGTTGATTGCGAGACGCATAATGTTGCGGAGTTGACCGCGGGAATCCTGGAAAGATCAAAGATTAACGATTAAAGATCAAACATCAAAAGATCAAGTATCAAGTTTTTTTAATCAAAGATCAATTCGTTCATGCATTACATCCGCAGAAAAAAATCCCTTATCTGCATAAATACGTACTCATTCCCTAGAAAATTCTCATGACAGAATTAATTCCTTATAGATAAGGGAATTCGACCCTATAAGGAAATGATTTCCTTATAATTACATACTATGAGCAAAGAATTCTGTAAAGATGCGTTGGCAGGGATTTTCTGTGCGTCTACTGATTGAAATGCTTACTTGTAAGGGGCTTTTCATGATGATTCTGCCTCCATATGCAGTCAAGAGAGAGACCACCTTCTGATCGATCTGAAATGGCTGTTGAAGACATGAATACTTGGAGGTACTTAGTACTTAGTGATTAAGGTCATTTACATAGTGATTACAATTAGTTGTTTGTCATTAAGGGCATTAACTTATTGTTAGTACTTGCAATTAGCGGATAAGGATATTTGAGATGCATTAGGGACACTGGTTATTCTAAAAAGCAAAGTTGCAACCGTAAATCGTATAATCCAGTTAGGTTTACATAAGGCAAGTCTACAAGTTAAAGGCGCACCCTGAGCTAATGTGAAACTCTCAGCTCTGGCAATGCTCTCCCGCTTTCTTTGTCTACGAGAGAACGTTACCAGAGCGGAGACAGAAAGCTTGAGGTGTGCTTATAGCAATTAAGAAGTCATATGTCCAAGTACCTTGTCTCTTGATCTGAAGTACTCCACGAGAGGGGTCTTCAGCTGGGCGCCATCTTCAAATTCATATTGCATATTGCAGTCGCCTCCGGCATCCATCAATTTCCTGAAATTAAAAAAAATATTTTCAAAATTACATTAGCAGCAATTTCGACGTTTCGGATATGTTTCAAAATCAGAATACAAGGGAAAAGTTCATTTTGATATGATACTCGTGTGGAAGTGTAAAAACAATTCAATATTATGAAATATTTTTAATTCATAGATCGGAAATATATGAATGTATTAATATACCAAAATAAATCAATAAATTCACAATAAAAAATCAATATAAATCAATATACTTGACAATATCGAACTGGTGATCTAGTAGGGAGCAGCAAGCGAGATGAAGCGATGTACCGATGTGGGTGTGCACGGCGCTGACATTGGCGCCCGCGTCCAAAACCATCGGAAATAATCGATTATTATTGATTTTTACTGTTTATGAGGCTTCAAAATCCTATAATACTACTGAAATCAGTATCAAAAATCGAAAAAAATCGATTAGTATATGGTGAAATCTATGTGGATCTTACAAAAATCGATCGATACCTGAAGCAGCTGTGGGTCGTCCTTGAGTACGGTAATATCGAGCACCGATGGTTTCGTGTAGCCGCTGTCCATGTTCACTGCTGCGCCGTTCTGAATTGTTACGTTATTGGCTCCTCCGAGCTAATCTTACAATCCACATTGACCATACTGCCCCGCAGACAAAGAAAGCGAGAGAGTGTGGTCAGAGCGGAGAGTTTCAAATTAGCATGGGGTGTCCCTTTAAAGGGGTTGACACCTTTGTCAACGGTCTCTTCAATGGTCTCCGCTCTCTCGTTGTTACAGAACAATGAAATAGTGTGCGCAATGAAGAGGTAATTGAGAGAGATCACTCTCCCTTTAAGCGAAAGTCCTGTTATGGTCAGTTACCTTGATAAGGAACTGGACGAGTTCGTGATTGCCCGATAGGACGGCATAGTGCAACGCGGTGCGGTTGTCCGCGCGCCCTTCCGCTTGCATGTTAATGTCCGCGCCGTACTCGAGAAGGATCTGCAGGAGTTTAGGGTTACTTAGAGACTTAAGTTTGATTTATGATGGCTTAGTATTAAATAAAGTTTAAAACAAATGATGGCTCGCAATATTGTGGACAATAAAATAATTGAAATCCCAAAGCTAACAATAAGTAAGCCATTTATGTCCCTAAATCGCTAAGTAACTCACCTCAATAGCTTCGATTCCTCTGTTCTTCATTCGACACGCTTTCATGATGGGAGTGAGGCCCTTTCTGTCGTAGACATTGGGATCCGCACCATATTCGAGCTGCAATTAAATTATTTACAAGGGGATGGTCGCAACTTTTCCTGGCCATATGAGATTGCAATACCATTACTAGGATCAGTTTTCGATGCTGATTACGAATCCGTTTACAGAAAGTGCCTAATCGACCTGAGTTTCGAGGAAATCTATATTTTGATTCGGGAATTCGTGTGGTTTCCTGCGCAAACTGTCCGGCTGGGCTGATGAACTCATCTATAAACTCTCGCAGTAGTCTACCTTTCATCACCGGATCTTTCCGATGCAATCCAGATCGTTTGTGAGGGAAACTACACGAATTTTCGAGTTAACAAGCCAAATTTCAATGCGATTTTCTCGAAACAGATGTCGATTAGGCACTTTCTGAATACGGATTCGTAATAAGCATCGATAACTGATTCGAGTCATGCCAGCTCATATGGCCAGGACAAGTTGGGAGCATCCCCTTGGTAGCTATAAATTGGACGAAATAAATGTTATTATTCATATCAAGTATATTACTAGATTTCTCTAGCAGAAGACAAGCATACTGAACTTTGTTCTTTGATCTTTGATTTCCGATCCCTCCCTGTTCATACATAGATAAAGCATGTGAAATTACGGTATCTCTATTATAAATTATTGATTTCTCGAAATTCAATCACACTCACCAAGAGTCGAATAAAGTTTGTGTCCAACGGAGACACATTACAGAGCTCCGGTCCATCGAAGTAGATCGCATTCGGATTCGCCCCATTCTCGAGCAGAAGACGAGCACACTGAACTTTGTTCTTTGAACTTTGAACTTTGATCTTTGATCTTTGGTCTTTAGAATTTGGTCTTTTATCTTTGGTCTTAGAACTTTGATATCACCTCGTAATGTCCGTTCTTGATAGCCAATCTGAGTGGTTCCTCGACAGAGTCACGAATGGGATATCTGAATGAAAATTTACATAGAAAACATGAAAATTGAGGATTATTGATTGATTTTTGACTATTGATTGATTTGTGACTAAAAATACCGTACCTCTGCCCCTTCTCGTGCTTCGGAATCTCGTACTGTTTGACCTGGTCGATGTACTGCAATCATAACTATTGATATTCAGCGCTAAGCCCAAAACTACAGTATCCAGGGGGTTACCTAGCCCAGAGTGCAGTAAGCTACAGTATACCTGGAGAAGCAGTTTGATCATTCTATAGTATCCGTGCTCAGCGCAGAGATGCAGAGCAGAGCAGCCGATATCGTCCACTGCATCGGCCTTAAAATATTTTTTTCAAAATTTATTTTAAAAAAAGCAATGATTTCTTCAAATTTATCAATATTTTTCAAAGTAAAGCATAATCATCGATATTTCCGTGCGAAATTTTTGGTGGCAAATGGGAATAAATGAAAAAAGTGCACGTAAGGGATTACTAAACTCTCTGTTCTTGTTAGTAAACAATTGTTCTAGATCAAAAGACACGAGAAATGAAAAGAAAACAAGAGAATAGACACACTATTTTCTTTAATTTTTTATTGTTTAAAAATTTAATTTAAAAAATCATAATTACCTTAGCTCCTCTGACAAGCAGGAGCTTCGCGGCGGAGTAGTAATTGATGAAGCAGGCATAGTGGAGTGGCGTCAGACCACGCGTGATTGGAACGTTCGCCTTAAAGGAGAGCTACACCTTTGACCCGTTTGAAATACTAGACTCTCGCATCGAAGTTGCGCATACGGTAGGCTGTTACCATATTAAGAAAACGTATTGTGAAATTTCGCGAAAGACGAAGATAAATCGAGGAATCGAACCAAAGTAAAATATCTAGACAATGCTAAGTCATTAAGTCTTCCCGTTAAGTATTTTAGTTCACAGTTAGCTTGGGTCCCTTAAGTTACTAAATCACTAAGCTCCTGGGTACCTTAGCACCGGCCACTAGCAACATGCGAATCTCATCGACGGAAGCAAAGTTTGTGATCTTGTCCGCGAGTTGACGCTGAAAAGATCAGAGATCAAACTACAAAGATCAACTATCGTTCCGGACTAGATAGACATTGACTCATCTACAGCTGGGGTAGCATCTGGAAACTATCGTCTAGAGTTCAAAGATCAAAGACCAAACTAAATATACTTACAATCGTCTACAACTGTTATACCAACATTTTATCACGTTTTCTCTATCAACTCAAGAGTGTGTACTATGTGGTTGCCGTGATACGTGATTTTCTCAAGTTTCTCGCTAATAGTTGGAAGACCAGAGAGAGATCAAAGATCAAAGATCATAAAGAACAGAAGTGAGTGTTCGTGTGAGGTGGTGATCGCTAGTCAGCTGAGAGGGGACGTTCAAAATAGCTTCTCAATCTCTATCTCTTTGTCTCCACTCCCTCCCTCTCCCTATCCCTCTCCCTCTCCCTCTCCCTCTCCCTCTCCCTCTCTCCCTCTCTCTCCCGAGGTGTTCACAATCCACTCTATATGTCGTCAGTCTGAGAAGTGGCTAGCACGGACTAAAAGTGAGATCGAGAGAGGAACAGAGGTAAAGCGGGACAAAGAGTTAGTACATCGGGTAATCATATAAACATCTCATCGATGATGTTAAGTCAGCCTATCCATAAAGGTAAAAGGTAAAGGTACAACCCGTTATTCTAGGCACACGAAGTCCTGCGGGTGGTCACTGCTAGGCCTAGCCTTATGAGATGTCAATAGCATGATTAGAATCAGTTTCCGATTCTGATCACGAATTCGTTCGTTCCTAGAATCTTGAGAAAAATGAACTTTACTATTATTAATATTATTATTATTATCAACACAAACGAGTTTGAACGGTTTCTAGCCTCTGACTCACTTCAAGCACTTGAGAATAACAAACAAGAAGAGGTAGAGGGAGAAGGAGAAGGAGAGGGAGAAGGAGACAGAGGTAGAGGTCAGTGAATGCTCAACGAGCTTCATACAAAACAGATTCTCTCGAGAACTGATTTGCTTCTTGAAGAGCTTCATTAGTAAAAACTATAAACTGAACTTTACAGACTCAATGGTCTCATTAGTCATGATGCAGAGCTCAAGTTCATTTCGAACTCTCCGCTCTGGCAATATACTCTCTCACTTGCTTTGTCTACGAGAGAGTGTGGTCAGAGCGGAGAGTAAAATTAGCTTGGGGTTTGCCCTAGTGTTGTCGGTCAAATCGGGTACCACAACACCCAAAGAGCATTTCAGCACATTCTCACTCATTGTTTGGGTCCGGTTACGGTACCGAAACAGCCCTTCGGTTCCGATGTAGTGCACATAAACCATACAGGGGTCCGGTACACTTGGGTCCTTCGGTTCCAAATCGGTGCCAATGAACCATGCGCCGGGTCCGGTACGTCAGGACCGGAACGGTACCAATGAACCAGGTGGTTCAAGTGTCTAGACTTCGTACTCTGTCTATTCTCACATCATACTTTTGGATCACGTGAGCTATTAGATGAGGATACGTGATGATATCAGCTGGTCAGTCGCGAGAGATTAGCTCTATCTCTTGAATCTCTGTCTTTCCCTCTCCCTCTTCCTCTGTACCTCTCCCTCTCTACCCCCGTCTGTACCACTAGGATCTCTACCTTTTCCTCTTGTATCTCTCTCTCTCCGTCTACCTCTATTTTCCTCCTGCCTCAATCTCTCCCTATCAACCTCTATCAACCTCTCATCTCTCTATTGAACTTTTTGTTTCTCGTTCCATCTCTAAACCTCTCAAAGTGCTTCACTATTATCTCATGGTATATCTGAACTTATCTCTACCTCTCGCTCTCTATCTCTCTCTGTGCTTTTACCTCTACCTCTAGGATCTCTCCCTCTCGCCTTCAAGACTAAAAATCAAATGACCTCTTTTTATCTCCTAGTCGTCAAAATTGTGAAATTTCGAATGGCGAAAATAAAAGGGGAAATTTCTCTGTTGTTCAGTGCTTGTCCAGTTCGGTAATCTGGGAGAGAGGGAGAGGGAGAGAGAGGTGTTGACAAAACATTGTTGTTCATGTACATAGGTATGTAGGCTATACTGAATGGTCGAGTCACACATTTGGGGGAGTGGCTATGTTGAAGGATGCTGTCCTCTTTTCATTTGGAAAGACAGTACACGAGACAGGCAAGCATGGAAAGTCCATCGAAGATAGTGCGCTCTCTTTCAGAAATACTGTAAGCGATAGATTTGGGCCAAGGGAGGCGGAGCCCATTGGGGGGGGGGGGGGGCAGAGCTAGAGGGAGGCGGAGTCATGGTATCGTCCCTTTTCGGTTTATTTATGTCATACATTATGATAAAAGCGAAAATAAGAGTAATAGCAGGGATGAGATGAAACAAGGTTTATTTGGCTGCGAGAGAGTCTGGTCTGAGCGTTGAGTTCAAGTTAGGGCGGAGATATTACCTAAGAATTGGCTTATATCAGAAATAAGTTATATAGTTCTATATGTATGAGTAATAATGACTAATATGAGATAGAAAAAGACAATAGCGAATGATTGCAAGATTGGCTATGATGTAACTGCACTACAGCAGATTACCCCGGCTGACATGGAACCCTATGTCAAAGGGAATTTGCTGTAACGTATAGAACTATAGAGAACACTGATCATGAACAATTTCAAAAGTTGAGAAATAACACAAAAACACACAGATTTCAGAACATAACATAACAAGAAAATATGTGCAATGAGAAAATTTTTTCTTAAAAATGCGCGAATTTTCAATTTCAATTTATAACTAGAGGTTCAAACAATCAATCAATCTTCAAATCTACCGTACCTGTAGGGTAGGCTGATCGATCGGTGCATCGGTCTCGAAGCCGGAGTCCGAATCCGTATCCGTATCCGTTGATTGGCGCCTGAGCAGCTTGGTCGTGTCCGTAAATTCCATTTGTTGATGCTAAAAAGCGGATCTGGATTAACCGGCTCTACTGGGGTACAAGTTGACCGAGTGGTGGTCAAACCAGTGGAGATGGAAATGAACAAAACTGAGATCGGAGGAGGAGTCGAGTCGACGAGAGAGTAGGGAAGAGTGAGAGGGTACAGAGATAGAAAGGATGGTTAAAGAGAACGGGAATCGAAGAGATATCAGAGAAGTAGAGACGGATGAGAGAGACTAGTGATAGAAGAGACGCAGAGACAGGCGAGAGAGTGTGTGAAAGTGAGAGAGTTGAGGCGAGAGAGTAGGGGAATCGGAGAGAGTACAGACAGACAGATGAGGTTCTCTCTCTCTCATGTGACTCAATGGAGTTAGGACACGAGAACGAACGGCTGACTCTCCCTCTCCCTCTCCCTCTCCCTCCCTCTCCCTCTCCCTCTCCCTCTCCCTCTCCCTCTCCCTCTCCCTCTCCCTCTCCCTCTCCCTCTCCCTCTCCCTCTCCCTCTCCCTCTCCCTCTCCCTCTCCCTCTCCCTCTCCCTCTCCCTCTCCCTCTCCCTCTCCCTCTCCCTCTCCCTCTCCCTCTCCCTCTCCCTCTCCCTCTCCCTCTCCCTCTCCCTCTCCCTCTCCTCTCTCTCTCTCTCTCTCCCTCTCTATCAGCGCCACTTCGTATCCCTTAGTCTCTCCTGATCTTACTTTTCTCTGATTCTCTTCAAAACAATGATCTCTATATCCATTCTATCCTATCCTTTCTGTCTTTGTCGTCTGTCTCTCTTCATTCTCTCTTATCTCTCACTCTTAACAACCATCTGATTCGTAAACGCTCTCTACCTCTGGATTGGTCGTTCTCTAACTCTCCCTCTCTCTCTACCTCTTCCTCTCTCTCTCCTTCTCTACCTCTCCCTCTCTCTATCTCTCCCTCTCTCTACCTCTCTCCCTCTCCCTCTACCTCTCCCTCTCTCTACCTCTCCTTCCCTCTCTCCTCTCCCTCTCCCTCTACCTCTCTACCTCTGCCTCTACCTCTCTCCCTCTCCTTCGTCGCTAAAGTTCATCATCGTCATGGCACAACAGGGACTCGGTATGATCGAATCAATCGATAAATGAACCGGGTTTGCACCGTGGTAAAGCGCATGATCAACTGGGAGAGGACTACAATCATTGTGCGGTCTCTTCAAAACATGTACTATTTCTTTGGTTTCTGACTGATAGATGGTAGTATTTTATCGACGTGAACATGTATGAACCGACACGAATAAGGATAACGAGTGAAAATAGAAAATATCTATGAATGTTCTGATGATGATTGCGATGGATTTGCATGGTGGATGGTGGAGAGTGCAGCAGTTTGTGTCTTACTAGCCAGTTAAGTTTCGAAAAGAAAGGAAAATTAGAGAAAATACTCCTCTACTCGCCATCTTTTTGTTTATTTTCTTTTATATTCGTGACTTCTGGACATCGCATAATTGTTCATTAGCTTTGCAAAATCACTTCATAGAGGTGATTTATCAAGCACACTGATCTCTGGACCTATTAAAGGAAAACACTCTGCTAAATTGAAATCTCCGCTCTGGCAATGCTCTCTGGAACTCTTTACTTACGAGAGAATGTCGCCAGAGCGGAGAATCATAATTCGAATTGTAAGCCCTTTGACCACCACTGTTGTGTGTACAAATAGTGAGAGAGATTGTATGTGTGTGGTCAGCTCGGAGAGTTTCAAGTTAACCCAGAGTGTTTCTAACGCGGCGCGTTCCTACATACTGCCGTGAGATTACTTTATGATTTGTTGAAAACATGTAGAACGAAATATGAAAGAAATGAGAGGAGAGTTTGCTGTCGTTTTCTTTTCTATTCGTAACTTTTGAACAGATCATAATTCGTGTGAAATCACATGAACGGAATCAATTTAAACAGTCAATAAGCATTTAAATCAAACCACCAGCTGACTTTCACCTCTCCGCTCGGGCCACACTCTCTCTCTTTCTTTGTAACGAGAGAACGTTGTCAGAGTGAGCTTCAACTTAACTCGATGTGTGGATTTAAACATTTCTTTCAAAAATGGCAAAATTTAGATCCGTACTTAAAGGACACACAGTCGAACTCTCCGGAGCACTCTATATTTAATTATTGTTTATCAGTGTCGGATTAAAGTTTAATCACCGTGGTTGTTGTGGGAGTCGTCGAGACAATGGGAAAACAGACAAGGAGGACACAAGGCAAGTAGGACACGCGGACCACAAGGTCGATTTAAAACGGGAGATCACGTTTTTGTTGAGGATCAGGCGTTTTTTTTTTTCGAGACGGCAGATGACCCATGGATGATGACCTTGTACTCTCGGTCTCTCCGAATCAGACACTATTTCGTCACCCTTTGCTGAAATACTATTACATTTTAAAGGTATACCCAAATCTAATTTTGCTCTCCGCATAACACGGGTCTCCTGTAAAAACGTAGGAAAATGAGACCTTTTCCCGACAGTTTTTAAACTTTTCTCACCGATTTGGATGAGATTTATATGATTGACCATAATGAGGTAAAGAAGAAGGCCTAGGCACTTGGTTTCGCCAAATTTGCATTTTTATCGATTTTTTGATCTTCCACTTCTGGAAGCCATATCTCACTCAATTTTTGACCTACAGCAAAAAATTTTTTTACCAATCGATTCGAAATGGACTAATCTAAAAGATACTCAAGAAAGGATACGTGCAAAAACGCGATCTTCTACCTGTTTTCTTCAAAAAACTGATTTTTTTAGTACAAAATGCTAATTTTCTCAAAACTTTTCCACAAAGGATACGATTTTTATTCGCGATTCTGATTCCCCATCCTCGAATTGAGGTAAGTACATATTTCATCAGTCATAACTCACGACAAGCCATATCGATCCTCAGAGAGAGCCGGACTTAGCGTAATTTTCATTCAAAAATACATTTCTTATCTCACCTCTCCTCATTTTCATGCAAATTGTCAAGCATAGTATACCAATGGAAAGCTCTCGACGAGCTCTACAAAAATGACTTAGTAGTACAAGTCATGAAATTTGACCGTATTCAAGATATTCTAGAAAATTCGTTTTTTCACTGGCAATTGTTGTGCAATGTAATCGATTCACAACGAAACATTGCTTTTTGCGTTCTCCAATGTGTTTTTTGCACTCTTTTCTCGTTCACTTCAGTTCCATCACTTTCCACAGTCATGGAGGCAAGTTGTCGACTGATGGTCTGACGGATGATGTCCAGCACATCGACAAGGGACAACACACTATCAGACCGGAGAAGGTCTCTCAGTACGATTTCGCTCTCGGTCTCTACAAGCGAATGCTCGAGGAAGTGCAGCAAGGAGTGGGAATCGATCTTCTTGTTGAGTCTTTCAAGGAGTACCAGCAGGCTGCTGATCATCCCAAGCCGATTGGATGGGCACTAAGGACTACGAAGAAGGGAGGGAAGTACAACCAGAAGGCGAAGGATCTTGTCACTGCACTTTTCAACGAGTACTACAATGATGCCAAGAAGCTGCGTGCGGAGGAGGTCGAGAAAAGAATGAAAGAAAAAGTGGACATACTTCCCGCTGAGAGAATGACCCACGAACAAATCAAGAACCTCATCAGAACTCTCGTCGCAGCGAAGAAGAAACAACTCGAGAGTGAGGGAGTGAGGAGCAGAAGAAGAAGAGCATTTCTGGATGATATGGTCATGGATTTGGAGGACGAAGAGATTCAGATCGAGGAGGAGGTCGATGTGGAAGAGGATGATAGAGAGATCACTGCTGAGGCTATCTATGATTTCGTTCACACCGATCTCAAGGAGTATTTCAATGAACCGGATAGTTTTTTCGATCATTCCGATTCCGATATCGGAAATATCGATGAATAGTTACGTATTTCAGAAAGTTTATTTTTCAATGATGAATATCTCAGATAAACCGTTTTGCAATTTTATTTATTGTTCTTTCCTTTAACATTATTAACAAATCATTTTTTCTGAAAACACATTGGAGAACGCACAAAGCAATGTTTTGTTGTGAATCGATTACATTGCACAACAATTGCCAGTGAAAAAACGAATTTTCTAGAATATCTTGTATACGGTCAAATTTCATGACTTGTACTACTAAGTCATTTTTGTAGAGCTCGTCGAGAGCTTTCGATTGGTATACTATGCTTGACAATTTGCATGAAAATGAGGAGAGGTGAGATAAGAAATGTATTTTTGAATGAAAATTACGCTAAGTCCGGCTCTCTCTGAGGATCGATATGGCTTGTCGTGAGTTATGACTGATGAAATATGTACTTACCTCAATTCGAGGATGGGGAATCAGAATCGCGAATAAAAATCGTATCCTTTGTGGAAAAGTTTTGAGAAAATTAGCATTTTGTACTAAAAAAATCAGTTTTTTGAAGAAAACAGGTAGAAGATCGCGTTTTTGCACGTATCCTTTCTTGAGTATCTTTTAGATTAGTTCATTTCGAATCGATTGGTAAAAATATTTTTTGCTGTAGGTCAAAAATTGAGTGAGATATGGCTTCCAGAAGTGGAAGATCAAAAAATCGATAAAAATGCAAATTTGGCGAAACCAAGTGCCTAGGCCTTCTTCTTTACCTCATTATGGTCAATCATATAAATCTCATCCAAATCGGTGAGAAAAGTTTAAAAACTGTCGGTTGGCTTCTTTCATTCTTACAGGAGATCCGTGATAAGCAACACTCTCGTAGACTAAGAAAACGAGAGAGAGTGGTCAGAGTGGAGAGTTTTAAATTACCTTGGAGATTCCCTGTAATCATCGATCGATTAAAATTTTGAAATTTTCCATCTTTAATATTGTAGTCGATGCCCGTTTGTCACTCAAGATCGCAAGTGTTCGAACAAAATACAAAAAAAAAGTGCCCGATGAAAATGATCCCTTGTTATTCTTTTGAGTTCTTGAACTCGTAAAATAGTGAATTGAAAAAATCAATCTTAAAAAAAGGTTTATAAATGTCTTTTAAAAACACGACCCATCCGGCTCAAAGCTTGATTGAGTTCACTGAACTGAAAAAAACGCGGGAAACTGAAAAAAAAACAACTACGCTGGGCTAAACTTTATACTCAGCTGTTGAGTACGTTTGTTGATGGAACATGTGGCGATTTTTTTCTCTCGTCATTTTTTGAGTCTCATGATTAATCCTGAATAGCATACATGTATTTTAATGATCACAACAGATAAACGTTACTTTCGAGCCTTATTAGAGTTTTTTATTGATGGGATGATTACGGTACTTCTACCGCAAAATAATACGGTCCTTCGAAATATTACGGTACTTCTCCAAGGATTGCCTTTCCGATAAACATTGGACCCATTAGAAACATATGGCCGTCGTGTTGACTGTTGACAGCCATGATTGTACGATGAGAATAACACAATAAATCGACCAAAATCACTTCCACATCGTCCTTCTTGTTGTACAGGTCCCTGGGCTATACAAAATAACATACACATTATTCGTTGCCGGAATAGAGTTTAGAACACTAATAAACTGAGACCTCCACTTAAAGATGGAGACCCACTAGTTTTTTCGTAATAAGACTGTTCGGATAGAACGATAGAGATTCATCACACGAATCGAAAGACATATCTGATATTGATTCCCGATATGTTTAAAGCACATTATGCGCATTGAAAGTATAACTTTCAAGGCATGTAGAAAGTGCCCACCCAATTTGCATACTTAGCTCTCTCATTTTCTCATTGTCCCTTACGCCAATTACCATATAATATAAACAATAGCCAACATGCTTATCGCGGCGGGAATCAGTCATGCCAACTAATGGGTCCCCTTCTTTAAACTGTGCAGAGTGCACAGACAGCGACATAATTACGGAGACATGATCTTTGATCTCCCCCATCACATGTGCTGATCAAATCGGTAAAACATATAACATTTTTTCTACAAGTATCATATCAACAACACTTTTCTGCAATAGTTTTTAGGGTGGTCGATGTCCGAAAGTTCATTGCCCATGCCCCTTGTGCAAGTTGTGCACTTATCGTGCAATTGAAGTATCTCTCCATCATTCAATCTTTCCTTTCTTATTCCCTATTCTTTCTTCCTTCATTATACTGCACCTAACAATTGTCAGGGGCCTAATGTACTTTATCGTCTCTACCTCTAGGATCTGCCTCCCTCTACCTCTGTCTCTCCCTCTCTATCTCTCGTCCTCATCAATAGTATCTTTCACACGATTCAAGCACAGATCGTTGCACTTTCGGACCAAAGTTGACGAGGAAATAAAGGGGATAAGGTATCGAAGAAAAGCAAGGGATTCAGAAATTTGAGACATATAATATTATAATAATACTTTGTCTTGCCAGTATATTATATGTAGAGGGGGGGGGGGACAGAACAGGGGGAATCTTCTTTTCCACAAGATCTATCCTTTCGTCTCTGAGAGATTTCATCTCCATTCAAGCAAAGCCCGCATATGAAACTTGATTGGAATAGTCAAATAACCCATGAAAAGTTTACGTGGCCCGTCCAATTGGCCTGCTTGATAAGTGTTTTATTGAGACAGAATAGTAAGGTAAAAAGGGTAAGGTTATCCCGTTATTCACGGTTCCAGATCACTGTTAACCGTATCCGTGAATGGTGGCAAACCATTTGCCGGCAAACGTGATGTCACAAGCGTAGGGGGAGGATCTCTGGCAAACGCCTCCGAATATTGTGACGTCACGTTTGCAGGCAAACGGTTTGTCAACGTTCACACTGGCTGAATTCTAAAAAAAAACTAGCTACAAAACTCCCCCCTATGCCGTAATACGAGGTTTTGAATTTGTAGGGTAAATGACACATTTAAAAAGCAAACGGAGATCAAACCCACGTGCGCTTGAAAGCGCTGGATACTACCACACGGGATACGTTGTCAAGCTTTCGAATATACTTCATCCTCTGGTTCATTACTAATTCTCGAATACTACATAATGCCCACGAAGAAATTCGCCCAAAATAATATAGCATATATTTAATTTGAGCTTCCGGAATATGGGCGAAATGTATAATAGGGCGCTTAATTCTCTGAATTAAAAATAGTTCATTTCAGATATGTTTCAAATGATTCATATCCACCTTTTTGGCCGAGATCAGATCGTTTCGTTCTGTGTCGTTTGCAAAAACATTAAAAGAAAGTGCGTTTGGAAAGTTTCACCTGCTTTTCATATCTTTTGAAAAATTTTAACGGTTACTTTGGAGAGATGGAATGGCGCGCCCCGCCATTCTATCTCTCCTGGGTTAGTTTCACCGCCTCCGCAACACCAAGGCGAACGAAAGGGGAATTGGTAGTGACTAGATCATGAGGTAAAGTAGGTCCGAAGAAGAGATTAGGCCGTCCGGACTGAATTGGCCTTGAAATATCACTGGCCTAGCAGTGATAACCCGCAGGACTTCGTGTGCCTTGAATAACGGGTTGTACCTTTACCTTTTACTTTGTATTTGACCGGTCTGTCTTCATGATCAGATCAAGACAGATCCGGCTATGGTTGTGACGTCACGTTTCTTGGCAAATGGTTTACCAATGTTCATGCATATGGATTGTTCTCCGATTTGTTCCATGTATGGTTATTCTGTATGCATTATAATTGTAGATGAAACAAGCGGTTGCTCAAAGATTATTACAATTTTATTGTGAAAATGAATTAGTAAACTGCGAGGATAAAAACATGGCAGGAAATGGGTGAGATGCTGAAGAGAGGCAATTGTAAAATAAATGTACAAGGAAAGATATGAAAGTTAGACCATCACAAAAGGAAGAATATACATGAAAGGATTAGTATAAGGATGATATGGGGTCATCGGTGTGGACTTTCAACAGTAATGACGGGCGATAAATTGATTAATGTGCACATCAAGTTGGTCCTTGGGAGCGACGGCGGGTCTACTGTTGGCAGGTGAGTAGTAACGTTTAACAAACTGATTAATGTGCCTAGAAAGCACTTCGGGGTCGGGTTTTGGGGTGAAGCTGGGGTCAGATTTTAGGGAGGAGCTAGCGGGGCAATAGTAGCGAGCTACAAATTGGTTAATATGAGCGGAAAGCATGTCTTGATTGATGGAAGTGGGGTTCAGTCTAGCCCCTTGCCGAAGTCGCTTGTCTGTCCGTGAAGGAATTCGTCCTCAGGGGAGGTCGAGCGTGAAGTGAAATCCGAGATGGGACTTGTGCAGAAAGAGGAGTACTGTAATGAGCACGTTGTGATAATAATACAAATATTAATAAAAATAATTTTGATAATGTGTTTAGTAACGAATATTAGCTTTATTAAATTGAAGATTAGGTGAATCTTACTTGAGAAGAGTATCCTTTGTCGCTATCGCTATTGGTGCAGTTAGAGTTCGAAGAACGAGCCCTTCTCTGTCTCCATTTGTCCATGAATGAAGATGAAGCAGATGCAATAGTTGAGGGAACGAAGGAGACCGCGTTGACGTTGAAGACGTTTCCAGTCATAGTTATGGTAGAATGAGAAGATGGATCGAGAGAGAGGTGAATGTGGGTTATGGTGATATGGCTCGGTCTCTCGGCTTATATCCTGACCAAGATGGATACCGAGGAAGTGGCATCCTCGGTTCCACATCCACAGTGTGCAAATATCGGTTTATGGTTGTCGAATTACGGATGGACTGTGCATTGATAGTACCCAGTGGGCAAGGGACGCGGTTTGGTACTGGGAGAGGATAGGGCGGTGTGAAGTCTTTAGAGAGTAAGAATATCACGCCTATCACGAGAGAATCGAGCTGAGAATGGGAAAAAAGCAAAAATGGTGAAATGAGTTTGGACCATTTTTGGACATCTCTAGGCATGCCCTACCAGAACCCAAAGTCTCATTGTTCAATTTTCATTTTGGGGCTCAATACACCGGTTCGGTAAGGTGCAGTCCCCAACTTTGAGCACGAATTTCTCGCTACTGGTGCGTTTTAGCGGAAAAGTGTCACAAGAGTGACACTGTCCCGCTCTTTTTTCTTGCTCTATCGATCTAAATAAACCAGAGGTCATGAAAATGATTCTGAACAGAGCATCACATCACTTCGAAGCAAATAACTCAAAAATTTAGGAAAAGGGGGTGCTCTTCTTCTAGTATGTTATTAAGTTTTGCATGCGCTTTCGAATGAGGGGTTTGCGAAAAAAATACGTTAATGCGTTCGTATGGTTCATCCACTTGAAAAATTCCAGATGATTTGAAGTCATTTACGCCACCCACAATCTCTCGTTTTACACACTCTCTCGCATATTCCTTTTCATTCCATTCCATTCCATTCTACACCGCACGGTCTCGAGCGCGCGGAGCGGAATGAAACATATCTTTTTCTCCCTTTCTCTTCCCTGTATTTCTTTCACTCACCGGCGAGAGAGTGTGTGAATCGAGAGATTGTGGTTGGGCGAAAATGACTTCAAATCATCAGGAAATTTCCAAGGGGATGAACCATACGAACGCATTAACGTATTTTTTTCGCAAACACCTCATTCGAAAGCGCATGCAAAACTTAATAACATACTAGAAGAAGAGCACCCCCTTTTCCTAAATTTTTGAGTTATTTGCTTCGAAGTGATGCTCTGTTCAGAATCATTTTCATGACCTCTGGTTTATTTAGATCGATAGAGCAAGAAAAAAGAGCGGGGGTCACTCTTGTGACACTTTTCCGCTAAAACGCACCAGTAGCGAGAAATTCGTGCTCAAAGTTGGGGACTGCACCTTACCGAACCGGTGTATTGAGCCCCAAAATGAAAATTGAACAATGAGACTTTGGGTTCTGGTAGGGCATGCCTAGAGATGTCTAAAAATGGTCCTAACTCATTTCACCAATTTTGCTTTTTTCCCATTATTTTCATTTTTAGCTCGATTCTTTCGTGACAGGCGTGATATGTAGTGGAAGACGGTAAGAGATGTGCCTGTGGGAAGGGGAATGTGACGGTAGTGGCATCCTGGGTCACAGGAGAGTGAGAAATTATGCAATGTATCTTGATATGGGATTATTAAATTATTGATTATTGCAATACACAAATATTTGTAAACTTTTTACTTTTTTTTAAAAATTATCTTTTTGATTTAAGAAAACGTATAAAACAAAAATCTATAAACTGCCTTATTGCATTTCGGTCACCATTAGTTGCATTCTGATGATTTTAGAATGACAAATTATTGAATTGATTGTGACAATGAGTAATACCCTAGCCATAGTTAGGCCAGCTGCCAAAGTCGAGTCCCTCGAATATTTTCGTGAACGAATTGTGAAGACAGCAACATATCAAAAGTTATTCTACATAACCAACATAAATTATTGTATGCTATTTCAGCTTAGTGATCGTAAGAATCATGAATGAATCATCCTTGATTGTACAGGCAAAGGCGCGAAATTTTGAAAATAGGAAAGTTCTGCAATATTTTTAGAACCCGCGATGTTACGCTAACTAGTGAGAACTTTTACCACTGCTCCACCTGGATTCATGGATACGTCCTCAGATGTTATCTAAAGATATACCTGGGCGGTTTAGTCAAGAAAAAGCTCGAGGAACTCGTTCTTTAACATCTTCCTAGCTAAAACATACATTGATCAAAATATACCGAATTGAAATCGAACGATGAATTTGTGAAGAAAGTTGGTTCAGACTTCAAGAACTTATAAATAAAGAACTTGATTTATCGCAAACAATGATGAGGGTTGATTTCTTTGAAATTCGCTAGTTCGACTTTTCCGTGCGGGGATCTCCCGAAAATTTGAAAGCATAATTATCCAAGGGATTCCTTCCCTTTAATGTACACATGAAAAATGACAACCGGAGATCAAACCCATTTGCTTGAAAGCGCTGGATACTACCACACGGAATACGTTGTCAAGCTTTCGAATATACTTCATCCTCTGGTTCATTTCTAATTCTCGGGATACTACATAATGCCCACGAAGAAATTCGCCCAAAATGCCATTTACTTTGAGTTTTTGGAATGTGGGCGAAATTTAGGTTGCCTAATTATCTGCCATAAATTATTTCATTTCAGGTATGTTTCAAATGATTCATATCTACCTTTTCGCTCGAGATTATACCGTTTCATTATTTGTAGTTTGTAAAAACAATAAAAGAAAAAAAAGGGTTTTTGAAAGATGCATCTGCTTTTCATATCTTTCGATATTTTTAATGGGTTTTTTTAAATTTTTTAATCTGTGTATTACCATCTGTCTTGATTATCTGATCAAGAAAGATCCGACTTCGGTAGTGATATCACGTTTCTATGCAAATGGTTTGCCAATATTCAAGCTTGTTCTTTGATTTCTTCCATGTATGGATATTCTGTACGCATTAAAATTGTAAATGTAGCTTTATGATTATCACAGTTTTCTTGTGAAAATGACAATAATAGCGAGCTGCAAATTGGTTGATGTGAACGGAAAGCATGTCTTGATTGGTGGAAGCGTTGGAGAGTCTAGAGGGCGTTGGCCCTTGCTCGAAGTCGTTCGTCTGGTCCAGAAGAAAGTCGTCCTCAGGGGAGGTTGAACGTATTGTGAAGTCCGAGAAGGAACTTGAACAGTAAGAGGTGCACTGCAATGGGAATGTTATGATAGTAATAACAATAAATATCGATAAAAAATTAAAGCTGTGAGATCTAATTAGATGTCATGATTTTTGCGCATTTTGAGATGATAATCAGTTGTGTTTTCCAGAGAGAATTGGGAAGACTAATGTGTTTTAAAGGTAAAGAATATTGGCGCATTGTTAACTAAATTGAAGATAATATGCAAATCTTACTTGAGAAGAGTATCCGTAGTCATTATCGCGATTGGTGCAGTTAGAATAGTTCGACGAACGAGCCCTTCTCTGTCTCCATTTGTCCATGAAAGAAGATGAAGCAGACATAATAGTTGAGGGAACGAAGGAGACGGCGTTGACGTTGAAGACGAATCCAGTCATGATTAGGACAGAAAGGGAAGATGGATCGAGAGAGAGGTGAATGTGGGTTATGGTGATATGGCTCGGTCCCTCGGCTTATATCATGACCAAGATGGATACCGAGGAAGTGGCATCCTCGGTTCCATATCCACCGGGTGTTACCATCGGTTTATGGTTATTGAATTATGGATGGATTGTACATGAATAGTACCCAGTGGGCAAAGGACGCGGTTTGATACTGGGAGAGGACAGTACGGTGTGAATACTTTAGAGAGTATGAGAAGTGGAAGAGGGTGAGAGATGTGCCTGTGGGAAAGGAAATGGGTCGGTTGTGGGATCCTGGGTCACAGGAGAGGGAGAAATTATGCAATGTACATATCTTGATATGGGATAATTAAATTATTGATTATTGCAATGTACAAATAAGATTAAAGGCACATCCGAGCTAATTTGAAACTCTCCGCTCTGGCAATGCTCTCTCGTATACAAGAAAGCGAGAGAGCATTTTCAGAGTAGAGAGTTTGAAAAAAAGAATAAAATTAGTGGTTGCAAGTAATGTTTTTAGTTTACATTAACCAGTATCTTTAATGCACCTGAAACGCCGTTATCCACAAGTACAAATAACAAGTTAATTTTAAAGGCATACCCCGAGCTAATTTGAAACTCTCCGCTACACTCTCTCGAGTGTTGCCAGAGCGGAGAGTAAAATTAGCTCAGTGCCTTTAAGAAATAATTTTATTACGGATCTTATGAAATTTTCCCATTACAGTACGGGGTCCTTTATGTGCAATGCTATCTCATCTCTTCGTTTCTTCGTTTCATTTTCTACTTTCATTCTCTCTTCTTGGATTCGCTCTGAACGGTTCTTCGCAATGTTCTTGGTCGTGGTAAGGTCGAAGGAGCTTCAAAGAGCCAAACGTAGCTTAGTAGAGCTCAAATCAGCTTAATCCATATGAATGGTCTCTTCTCGTGCATGATATCTATGTTCTCATTCATCCATAACCTAACAACTCATCCATAACCATTAAAAAATCTCCATATAACATTAATATATAATAAAACTGTGCCGGAGCCGACTCCGAAGTCCTTAACTACTGCGGGTCAGACAGCTCCGACAGCTCCACTCGTCCCTGAACCAGCACACGCACCTCCAGTCAAACCCGCGACGCCTCCAACTCTCCCTGCACCAGCTTAACCAGTAAGTATATTGGCACTTTAATCCCTTGGTTAAGTTATGAACCTTTCATACGAGCGTAGTATCTGAACCAAAGGAGCAGAAGAAGACCGATGATCCTGAGAAGAAAGAAAATTGAGAAGGACGTGAAAGATAAAGAAGCCGAGCAAAAGGCCGAAGGTTAGTAGCAGTTTGATCTTTGGCCCTTGATCTTTGAACTCTTGTAGATGCTGCAAACAACAAGTCACAGAGCAAAAAAAGAACCCGATGCTTCTGCCAAGAACAAACCGTATCCAGAGGTAAGTACCGTAACCTGGCACCCGCAACTGATACCGTATACCACAGGTGCAAAATCCGACCAAATCAGAGCTGAGCAAGAGAAGAAAGGAATTTGAGGATGAGAAGAAAAGGAAGATTGCAGCTGGAGAGCTACAGGTACGGTAGTTTACAAAGAATCAACGAATATTTATCACTGTGCCTACTTTCAATTATCAATTTCAGAAATCCGGTGAAGACGATGATAAATACACTTGAGAAGATAAAATCATTGGATGTTTGTGATCTTTTATCTTTGATCTTTGGTTTCTGATCTTTGGCCTTTGTAGGAGGAGAAATCTGATTTTAGTCGATCGAAGAAAGAAGAAGGGAGATAAGAAAGATGGACAGGACGATGCTAAAAAGGATCAAGAAGGAGAGAAGAAAGAATAATCCTTGAGTGAACAAAAGGTGCCTCGGTAACCGATATCGTCATTGTACATATGGAATTATTGAATAAAAACACCAAAGATCAAAGATCAATCGAGTTATGTTTCGACAAATGATGAGGGGACATCCTGGACTTGTTAAGTATGGTTGTTTGGATGAAGCCTTGTGTTCGGGAACTCACTAATGGCTTTTTATAAAGAGTGAAATTATTATAACTTGTAACTTGAAAGCTAAATATTGTTTTACTCCACAGTATTCTGGTCCAAGCCATTTTTCTTCCAAAGCAAGACAAAGGAGAGACCATTGTATTCGAGAGAGTTTGTATGTTGAGCGGTCGTTCTTGCTTTGAAAGTCATGAGAACGCTGTGACTCATCGATACCTAAACCAGAATATAATCTCCCCGAAGAAATGATAAAATTGTATTATTATTATTAAAAATGCCAAAATAGTACATTTATGACACCAACACATTATTTTCATTAAATGTATCAAAATCGAATACAATCACTATTTGTATATTATATACGATCAAACTTTTCGTTAACAAAGGTTACTTATTTTGCATGAACGAAAGTTTCATCCCTTTAAATCTAAACTTGCATAAGTAATAATTTCTTGTCGAATATTCAAAATTATGATGTGTTGTTCTAAAATCTTATCACAATACTATTAGCGTTCGATTAGCCAACAGGTACTTCGTAGCTTTTCGTTTTTTGTTGTTGTACGCACATAAAAAATGCACATGGTAAACTAATATTTGCACATTGTAATAATCAATAATTTAATTATCCCATATCAAGATACATTATAGCATAATTTCTCACTCTCCTGTGACCCAGGATCCCACAACCGTCACATTCCCTTTCCCACAGGCTCATCTTTTACCCTCTTCCACTTCTATACTCTCTAGAGTTTTCACACCGCCCTATCCTCTCCCATTACCAAACCACGTTCCTTGCCCACTGGGTAGTATCCCTGTACTGTCCATTCGTAATTCGATCACCATAAACCGATGTTACACCCCGTGGATATGGAACCGAGGATGCCACTTCCTCGGTATCCATCTTGGTCAGGATATAAGCCGAGGGACCGAGCCATATCACCATAACCCACATTCGCCTCTCTCTCGATCCATCTTCTCATTCAACCATAACCATGACTGGATACGTCTTCAACGTCAACGCCGTCTCCTTCGTCCCCTCAACTATCACATCCGCTTCATCTTCATTCATGGACAAATGGAGACAGAGAAGGAATCGTTCGTCCAACTCTAACTGCACCAATAGCGATAATGACAACGGATACTCTTCCCAAGTAAGATTTGCATATTATCTTAAATTTAATTAAGCCTAATATCCTTTAATACATTAGTTAGCCCAATTCTCGTTAGGTAACAAAATATTCCAACTTCTTAACAGTATTCTAATATATGCATAAAAACCATATAAATATATTATGCATACTAAGCAATTCTTGCATCTATTTTTATTGCTAATGCACCATAGATCATAAATATTATTATTTTTTATCATAACCCCTCATTACAGTACTCCTCTTTCTGCTCAAGTCCCCTCTCGGATTTCACTTCACGCTCGACCTCCCCTGAGGACGAATGCCTTCTGGGTCTGACCAACGATTGCGAGGAATGGACTTTGCCATCTAGACTGAACCCAACTTCCACCAATCAAGACATCCTTTCCGTTCACATTAAACAATTTGTAGCTCGCTACTATTGCCCCGCTAGCTCCTCCCTAAAATCCGACCCCAGCTCCACCCCAAAACCCGACCCCGAAGTGCTTTCTATGCACATTAATAATTTTGTTAAACGTTACTACTCGCCCGTCCCCAGTAGCCCCGTAGTCTCTCCCAAGGACCAACTTGATGCTCACATTAATGAGTTTATCGCCCGTTATTACCATTGAAACTCCTCGCCGGTGACCCATATAATCATTATACTAATCTTTTCATGTATATTCTTCCTTTTGTAATGGTCTAACTTCCATCTTTACGTGCACATTTCTTTTGCAATTGCCTCTTCTCAATATCTCACCCATTTCCTGCCATGTTTTCATCTTTGCATTGTAATAATTCTATTTTTCAGAATAAAATTGTAATATTTTTAAAGCTTGTTTCATGTACAATTATGATGCATACAGAATAACAAAATAGGGAAACAATCAGAGAAAAAGCCATTTGTCAAGAAACGTGTCCCGATCCCCATTTTACCCGATTTGAGCCATTTTCACTCTTTATGCCAGATAATCTGTTAAAAAATTCGAAAAGATATGAAAAGCATGCAAAACTTTCCTCGTTTTGCACACTCTTTTCTTTTAATGACTATGACACATTCATAACGGTGTGATCTCGAGCAAAAAAGTAGATATGAACTATTTGAAACATATCAGAAATGTAATATTTTTAAAGACAGAGAAAAAGACAAATTCAAAAGCTTGAGTTTTGGGGCAAGTTTTTTTGTATTCAGCCAGTGTAGGTATCCGTGAACGTTGCCAATCCGTTTGCCGGCATATGTAACGTCACAACCGTATTCGGAGGCGTTTGCCAGAACTCCTCCCCCTGTGCTTATGAGGCCACATTTGCCGGCAAACGTGGGGGGAGGGCCTCACAATCAGATGTTGTCTATAGATCTACCTTGCCGGTTTAAAAAAGAAAAAAGTTCGAGTGACTCCTTCTTTAAAATCTTCTTAGCTAAAATATCAATGACCTACATTGATCAAAATATACCGAATTAAGATTGAGAAAGTTGGTTCAGACTTGAAGAACTTATGAATAATGAACTTGATTTATCGCAAACGTGAGCAATGATGAGGGAAGGGACTATATACACGAATACCATTAAAAATGTATCATTATTCAAAATACACATAAAATGTTTTCACAGATAAAACTCTTCCGTGGCCGATTTCCGAGGAATGAGAGCATAGTCGATTCCGCGATCTTCGGCAACCTAAATTGTTGATCTTTGATCTTTGACCTTTGATCTTTGAACTTTGATCTTTGGTCTCTTACCAATCTTCCGAGAATGGGACAGCTCATTGATAGGAGAGCACATACGGAAGAGACAGCATACGCCCAGCCGACCCTAACAACAAAAATGATTTAATTAATTTACTTAAAACTTATTTTACTTTTACAAATAAATACTAGCAATAAGTTAATTTTAAAGATTTAGCAATGCTTTTACTTTAATTTTGCTTGAAAATTGTAAGAATTTTTTTTTGAAAATAACTGTACCTGCATGTAGACGATCTGAGTAGTTCAGTCAGAGTACACTCCACATCTCCCATATCGAATGGAGTGACGATCACTGCTATCCCATACATAATGGCTGCAATATTTTATTTTAAATATATATATATTTAAATAATATAGTGTTTTACTCATTCACTTATTTATACGAAACGTGCTAGATCGGTTATCATGCATACATCTTTTAAATTAAATAATTTAGATATTTAATCTTTTTCCATCCCTATGTAAGGTTCAACAGTTTTTTTTTCCTGAGAGGTTGTGGGTTTACTGGGACATAACGAAGTGAACTTGAAAAAACCAAAGTCCCTGCTCCAAATCTTTTTAAGGAATTGAGAACAACACTTTCTTTCATATTGGAAAACATAGCTATATCCTAGTTCTATTTCGGATTTTCTTCAATAAATCATTTTAGCCCTTCGAACTCAGACAAAAACGTTCGCTTTATCGGAATTTGCGTCATTGTTCGGTGTCAAAGAGATTCTTTTTAAGGGCCGAAAACGTCGTCTAGAAGTCCCCAGTGACTGGGCAGAAATCTAGTTGTCTGACTCTCTCGTTTCGCGTGATCTCTCATTAGTTCTCTCGTTGTCTGACTCTCCCCTAGTGTGTGATCTCTCACCATTTTTCTCTTTCTCTGCACATCTCTACATAGCACCGACAAATTTCATTCCTTCGCCTCCCCCAAAGTGAATGAGTTATGATGCCTTTCTATTGTTGTCTACGAGAACGTTTGAGGAGAGGACCTCCCTCTCCCTTTTAGATCTCTACCTCTCCCTTTTAACATAGATCTCTTCTTCTCCCTCCATTTCTCCCCTTCGTGATAAAACTCTCCCTCCCTCTTAGATTTGTCCCTCTCCCTGTTAGATCTCCCCCTCTCCCTCTTAGATCTCCCCCTCTCCCTCTTAGATCTCCCCCTCTCCCTCTTAGATCTCCCCCTCTCCCTCTTAGATCTCCCCCTCTCCCTCTTAGATCTCCCCCTCTCCCTCTTAGATCTCCCCCTCTCCCTCTTAGATCTCCCCCTCTCCCTCTCTAAACCATTGTCACGTGCTTACTTTACTTGATTATGGTCATAACATTCATTACGAATTCCCCTTCCTTCTTCAATTCTTTGGCTTCTTAGATTCATTATTCTAGAGTTAGTCAAAGAGGAAGCTTGATTGGTAATGAGAAACGTTAGAAAGATTGGGCCACTAAGCATGGTCGTTAGGAGAGCGGGAGAGGGAGAGACTTAATAGGGAGAGGGAGAGGGAGAGACTTAATAGGGAGAGGGAGAGGGAGAGACTTAATAGGGAGAGGGAGAGGGAGAGACTTAATAGGGAGAGGGAGAGGGAGAGACTTAATAGGGAGAGGGAGAGGGAGAGACTTAATAGGGAGAGGGAGAGAGGAAAGACACTACGACATCGTATTAATGATGGTTTCTCAGAACGGTTTATCATTCTTTGATGCTCAGTAAAGTGGAAAGGAAAATGTAAATTCAGTCATGCAATGTCCTTTGGGAACTCTCTGATAGGCCAATGATCTCGTTCATACATTTGCACCTATACATACCTTACACGTACCTGTAGCTTGTCAAGCACCCGGTCATACTGAGAAATGGTCTATACCATCATCAGAACCATGACTAGAATTACTCAGAATATCAAAGTCATGACCTACTTATACAAATCGACGAAAATACACTTGTGCAAAAGTGCGAATTTTTCGACTTCCTCTGTTAGAGAAAGGTAATATAGAATACTGTCCTCAATGACTCGCAGACAAGAGAGTTAGAGTATGGACCGAAACAAACCGACCCATATAATCATTGAATGTTCCATTAGGAATGTTCTGTACCGTTGTGAAAAGAAAGAAAAAAGAGAGCATAGAAAAATCTCCTCAATTTACATACTATCTCGTTACTTTTCCTTTTCGTGGCTTCTGAACACCATATGCCATGAAGATGATTTAAAATGAACTATTTGCAAGGACTTACTTTGGGCGCATTGTTATAATTGAGACTAACTAAGTCCTTAATATTCTTTAGTTACCTGAAAACAGCTGGACATTCGAAACGATCCTAACTGGTCGTGCACTCGATGTGCAGAGGAGAATTGGAAAGAGTAGAAGAGATGCCAGCAGAGAGAGTGTGCCACCTTAAATGGTGCATACTTAGGCTTTAATTTATGTTTTGGTCTTAACGTTAAAGGCAGCTGGCATCCAAAAATTTCAATTCGAAATAGTTAAAATAGTTGATCTCATCTTGATAAGCTCAAAGAACTATTCAGAAATATGTATTTGAAAGTTTGAAAAGACGCTCTGGTAAGAAGTTGGATTACTGTAGCCTGCTCCACACCACGGGCGAGGTTTCCGAACTACAGTATGCTAACTCCATCGAAAAGCTCAAAATAGCCCATTATTGAGTTTTATTCTTCATAATTCCCCACTGCGGATAGAATTATCATCAAAATATTCAATTTAAAGTCGTATCCAAAGAGTCGGTGTGGCAATTAGGAAAAGGCTCCCGCTATCTGGAGCAGACTGTAGTTTTTTAACTGCGCCGTTCTCCTTACCAGAGAATTCTTATGATATAAGATGTATATATTTCGAAACAGAATTTCAAGCTTTTTATATGAGATCAACTTGTTTTTCGTTTCCCGGTCCCTTTAAGGTCAAGGTTGTATGGGAAATGGGCTTCGCATGTGATCGGTAAGAGAGAGCATTAAATTAAGAAATAACAATCTAAGGGTCTTCTAATTTTGGCTAACTAAGGCCCTTGACTTAAATTTTGTCCTTAAGTTAATGCTAATGCTAAGTCCTAAGTCTCAAGTTTAAAGTTCTAAGTAAGTCCTAAGGTCTCTTAACCTTACCGATAAGTAGAGCCATAAAGGGTATGAGCAACTGATCGTCACGGAGAATGCAAGTAACCGGAGAACATAGAGCGAATAGTCCCTGAAAAATCATAATTTTAAAAACATATTTTAAATTTTTAGTACGTCTAATTCATATCTCATCAAATCACGTGAAAATCCTCACACCTCTTAATATGAGTGCTTCTTGTATTCCACAAAATCCCCTTTTTCTCGAGTATTTTAAGAATTTTCAAGTACTACACGATTAACGAAGTCAGTTAGACTTTGTTTTTTCTCTATCATTAGTTGTCCTATTCATTTATTTGTTTTTTCATAAATAACGAAATCTTGGATCTCTTGCGTTTTTGGTTGTCTTTACTTGTTAATATGAAGTCATCCTGGAAATATCTCCGGAAATGAGCTAATGATCACTATTTTCTTTTTAGTTGTCCTTTAGGGTAAATACGGAGGTGCATTGCTCAGGCAGACCTTTTTCCATTGATAAACAAGGAATATGAAGAGGTCGTTGGTTTCTGATCGCTCACTAACCAACTAAGTAGTTCAGTAACTAAATCATTAAGTAACTAAATAATTAAGCAATTTACCAGTTACATAAGTAGCTAAGCGCCTAAATAATTAAGCATCTAATCAATTACGTAACTAGGAAGATGACCGTTGATAACCTACCATATACGTGTTCCCTCGAACAATCCACTCTGGTTGTGTCAACACAAGCAGTTGTAGGAATGACAGAGACAGCGACAGAAGAGACCATGTCAGGGCGAGAATTGTCATGGTGATCGGGAGCTCGAGCTGGAGCTCAATCTATAGATGGAGCTAGGGCCGGAGCTTGTGCTTGAGCTGCAAAAAATCAAGATTTTAACAGTGCCGTGTGGTCTCAAATTTGTCGCGTGTTAAAATCTCATTATTCTAAAGAGGAATGTCTCAAGCAAATTTCACACTGTCCACTACTCTCCCTCTCCCTCTCTCTCCTCCTCTCTCTCCCTCTCCCTTTCTCTCTCACCCTCCCTATTTCTTTGTCTCTGTCTCGGTTGTGGGCAGTGTTTCAAATGAGCTTACAAGGGGATGGTCGCAACTGGTCCTGGCCGTATGAGATGACAATAACATGACTAGGATCAGTTTTCGATGCTGATTACGAATCCGTTTTCAGAATGTGCCTAATCGACCTGATTTTCGAGAAAATCGATATTTTAATTCGGAAATTCGTGTGGTTTCCTGCGCAAACCGTTCGGGTGGGCTGGTGAACTCATCTATAAACTGTCGCAATAGTTTACCTTACATTGCCGAATCTTTACGATGCAATCCAGATAGTTTGTGAAGGAAACTACACCACTTTTCGAATTAACAAGCCAAACTTCAGTACCGATTTTCTCGAAAATCAGGTCGATTAGGCACTTTCTGAAAACGGATTTGTAATCAGCATCGAAAACTGATCCTAGTCATGTTATTGCCACCTCATATGGCCAGGACCAGTTGCGACCATCCCCTTGTTAGGGAATTCATCTAATGAGACGAGATAAGGGTTCTGCAGTAGACATTACGCAGCAGAGGTCTGATTGTGAAATATAAACGAAGTGCACACATTGTAACTTGAAATTTGAAACTGTATACTTTGAAAGATCAACTGAGAGGTTAGCGAGGCTTCAGCTTTAAGCGTTTTGAATCGAATCATTTTTTTTAATTTGTAGCACGATTGGATCATAAAGTCCGAAAAAAGATTCCTGTAATTTATTTATTATCCGCTCTGTTTATTCTTTTATTATTGGTTTTTTTTTCGATTTTTGATCACTGCGTAGGACATCTTTTAGCTCACGAAGGCCGAAAACAACCCAAAAACATTTTATATATTTATTATGATATATTTATATGAGGGGGGGGAAGAGATCTCTAGGTCATGGGAGGATGCGCATGGTCTACGTTGAATAGGAGAATATCTTAAATTATTAATATTATTATTAATATTTCATTAATAGGTATCTGTCGAAAAATATAATAACATGAACAGAAAAGGCGCAGACTAATCAGTCATTTAGTGGAAACCATGTCCTCTACCTATGGTTTTTGTGAGCGGTATTGTAAATGCTCGGACTATTTGAGAAAACTAATGATGACTCCGCTGACCTAACATCCTAATCGGGTGATAATGGTGTTCAAATGAAAATGCAAATGTATTGCAAATGGGGAAAAAGGAGAGTAGTCACTTTTTCATCGGGGATCACTTGTGTATGAATTGAAAATCAACAGAAACAACTGTCAAAACGTGAAATAATGTTTGTTCACTTTTTCCAGAACTCGTAAATACTCATACTATCATCAATTAACGGTAAAATAGCAATGATAAAAGTTCAAAGATCAAAACTTGTCGATAAAGAGTACAATTTATGAAAATTCAATGCAATTCGTATAGTGAGAGGGCTGTTTTGACTCATTTGATCGGCGAGATCAAAGGGCAGAAATGAAAAGAATTAGTCGGCTTTATGTCAGATTTTGCGCAATCCAGTTGTCACAATGATGAAATATTATACAGAGCGAAACAACGCGACCCCACATAATACATATTCTAATTAATGCATATATTTAATATTTGTTTAATTTTTGATTGAATATTTTCGAATATGATCGACGGATATACTATTTCAATTTGATCCTTAATAGATACGAAAAGTAAAGAAAAAGCAGCGAGAACGCATATAAAAAAGTGAAGAGCGTTTTATTTTGGGTCCTCTTTTCAAATAATCACTATCAAACATTATTCCCTTAAGCTTGGATTAAATGTATTTCTCCAAGATTTACGCGCTCATTAGAAAGAATACAATATTATTATGATATTTTTGTATCATAACAGGGAAATAGCATCTGAAAGACAGAGGAACGCAGTAAGAATGGAGGAGAAATGGGGGATTAACTTGTGAAAGATCAATGGAGGGATCATTCTGTCAAGTTTTCAAGCTCCCAAATATATAAAAAGCGAGCAAAGCATAGCGCCTAGAATTTTTTGTCTGCGTTTTCTAGAATAGAAATGACTATTTTTGGCTCAAAATAGCAAAATTGATCTGTTGTCTAATTCCATCGGATGGTCTAAAGTTTATGATCAAGACGAACAGATAAAACAAGTGTACTCAAGAATTTCACTCGAAAACCTGTGCATATTTAACAATGGCCCCCTTTTAATTCTTTTCTACAGTAATCATCGGTAATTTGCCTTCACACCTCTGCGCCCTTCTCTCTTCATCGCGCAATTCTTTTTCGCTTGCGGAAATTCAATTTATGATAATGTACTAGTATAAGTTTGCATGCACATTAGATTTTAAAATATGAGCGTGAACTTTAATATATTAATAATTGTACTTCATGGTGTTTCGGCCGCTAATGTTCTATCTCGGGCACTTTCCTCACATACAGTTTCCCCCTGTAACTACAGTACCCCTAGAGTTCATCCTGTACGAAATATAAAAAGAAGAAATTATGAAGAATATAGTCAAAACAAGAAGAAGAATTGAAATGAGACAAAAGAAAGAAGTAGGACTGGAGAGATGACTCAAAATGCTCATACTTCACTCAAATAGTAAGAGATCGGTACTGGAGATAAGATGGACACTACTCCCTCACTCTCCATCTCTTCCTCTCTCCCTCTTCCTCTCCCTCTCCCTCTTCCTCTTCCTCTCCCTCTTCCTCTCCCTCTCTCACTCTTCCTCTTACTCTCTTCCTCTCGCTCTTTCTTGCGCACTAAATCCCACTAGTACCATGAACCCGAAGATAGAAGCGGAATTAATTGTCCAGTGTCCTCCCTATACTATCTGTCCCCTACTATCTATCCCTCAGGGGTTAGAACGATGCGGGCGAGGAGAGAGAGAGGAGGAGGAGGAGGAGAGAGATGGAGAGGGAGAGAACAGAGAGGGAGAGGGAGAGGGAGAGGGAGAGGGAGAGGGAGAGAGCAGAGAGGGAGAGGCGGATAGGGTCACACAGGACAGATGGCAGCGTAATATACTTGTGAAATCTTGGCTTGATTTTTTGGCTGATTCATTCCCCCTCTCGGTTGTGCTTATGGGGTACATTGTCAGCCAACGTCAACAAAAGGGACGGCAAGAATCGTAACGGTCTCTTGATAATAATGATAATGATACTTTATGCGGTGCAACAATTGAAGTATAATTGTTATACTATAAGTAGTGTATAAATACGATGCTACGACAAAGGTCTTACATGCTACGTTGTATCATGTATCTATTTCAAGGAAGCATGATAAGATTTTCAAAATATTCACTGTCTCTGTGCGCAAATTGTACAAAACTCTTTTCGCCACTGGTTCCTTTTATGGCTTTGAACACCATACTAGTAGCTCATGGTTATGTATAGAGGTCATTGATCCCTTGTGTGAATCAATCAGTATTTATCAACTACGTTTCAACGAGCTGACACAGCCATGACTAAGAATATATTCTTATTTATTAATGTATTTATGTATTTATATATGTATTTATGTATTTGTATAATGTATTTATTAATAAATACAATTTATATGGGGAGTCATTGAATCATATACTAAGTTTAAGAAATTAAATTCAAATTCATCAATGTTCATAGAGGTTGCTCCATATCACTTCTTTCTGAAACGTATTCTAATCACATCATTATCAAAGGGAAATAGCCACCCATAGGGTAAACTTTGAAAAGTATTCAAATTGCCGCGTAATCCAAAAAGCTGTCGACTGACAATGCTAATAAACCTAGTAGTCTTCTCTGGTGCTGTAACTTTGTGCTTCCCGTGAAATGTTTTTTTTTCTTTTCTTCTTCTTCTTTTCATTGTATTGCATTGCTCCTGTACTGTTGGAGATTATTTATTCCAAATATAAACAGTTGCTTAACATTAGCGTACTTTATCCTTCGGAGGCGTGAATAAGGGGATAGGATAGGATAGACGGGAAAACGTAGACCAAAGATCAAAGACCAAAGATCAAATAAGATAGATAGAGAGAGAGGGATTCAAGTACAACCTGATGATGTTAAAGTTATATAAAAAGTGCGTATACGGGATGAGTGTGTGCGTGCAACTACGAGATCAAAGATCAAGAGATCAAAGTTCAAAGATCAAAGATCAAACGACGATAGGAAGGATTATGGATACATATACAGTCTCTATTTCAAATCAGAACGAGACCCGGCAAAAATGGTAGATGGTGTGGTTTAGAGCTCTAGTGAGAGAGAAGAGGATGAAGAGGAGCAAAGATCAAAGATCAAAGATCAAAGATTATCTTCGTCCAGCCGAACTGAGCTTGTTCAGATTCATGCCGAGCAGTCCGTTGATGAGCTCTGCGTTGGAGCGCTTACCAACCGCCGACAATTTGCCCAAATCCATTCCTGAAAAAATAGTTACATATTTTTCCGATTTTCATTCAAGGTCAACAGTGATTTTCAACTATGAAAGTTTTACTAATATGCCTCAAAAAGACATACCACGACATTTTTAGTTAGTTATGTACTCGAAAAAGTGGTGCTATCAATAAAATATTTAAATAAATAAATAAATAATTAAATAAGTAGATCCTTACCCATGAGTCCGTTGATAAGCTCGGCGTTGGAGCGTTTGTGCATCCTTCCCGACTGGTAGTCGACCTTGAATATATTGATTTTTCGACTAATTTTCAATTCTACTAAATGTAGTAACTCTTCTGTCTTCACATCTACTAAACGCAGCAAGCTTAAATTTGTAAATCTACTTAATACTGCAAATCATCGCACTTTTCGTATACGGTTTCCACGTTTTTGCGTGTTCTCAACATCAATTTTAATCCTATTTTCTACAAGGAAGTTGCATCCTTATGATATTTATCAACTCTCTCATAATATGCCCTCAGGCTCTAATTATTCTGCACGTCTTTTAAACTTTTCCAGCATAATTGAGTCATGCCCCGGGTAGTTGCCCCTGCATAATCTGCTCACATATTGAGTGTTCGCCCCTGTTTTGGACGAATATGACGCTAAAACTTTCGCACGAATATCACATTCCGTACTTCGATTTACCCAAGAAAGGGTAAATATGCTATTTGTTCCCGTGAACTTTCGGGATAGGATTACGATATCCCAAAGGATTCATAATAAATGATAAATATGTTGTTATCATTCCAGGATCTTATCAGGCCCAATATTCTTCTAATTTCCTATGCCCATCGTATGATTTCCCGAAACTTGATATATCTCTTGAGAATCATAACGTTCTCTCATGTGACTATCGTCATTTTATGAAGTAAACATGATAGATATTAAATCTTTAGCAGATTATACATCACGAACCAATTTGAAATTGCCCTCTCTGGCAGCACTCTCTCATAGACAACGAAAGCGAGGGAGCATTGCCAGAGCGGTGAGATTTAAATTTGCCCGGGGAAATCAGAGAGAATGACCAGAAAATTCCCACTATACCTTTTGAAATTCGAATTCTACAATTTCCGAATGTTGTCTGGGCTTTCAACAATGCAAGGCAGCACGAAACGATGGGATAGTTAGCTGGCTTTCTCTGACCCTCTCCTATCCCCACACTCTCTCGTCCATCTCTTACCGCTCTGGTAATTGGTAGGCTCCTCTCATTTGGGGTAAATAAGTCTGCGTTGGAGGCTATGCTCTACTGACCACATCTCGGAAAGAAGCGAAAAACAGTGCATAATTTCCTTGGTATAATATTTTCAATCATTTTCCTTGAGTTTTCAATCGCACTGGTAAGTTCATTGCCATCTCTAGTGCTTCCCGAAAATTCTGCAATCATCTATCCCCGCTTGGATAGTATAAAAAGACGGATGAGTGGATGATGATGATGATGGGGGGAGGAGGGAGAGGGAGAGAATAAGGAGAGGGAGAGAATAAGGAGAGGGAGAGTTGAAGAAGACTTATCGAACACGTCAGAAATATATGATGGATTTATGTGAAAAGTCCTTCGTATCTATGTACCATCCATCCATTATTCCTCTATCTAAGGCCTTTTCATTGTATTTATTTTGAATGGGACAGCAACAATAGTCTCTACATAACACACACTATTTCCTTGTCGAACAAGCTCTTGCGGAACTCCATATTCCATGTGGGTACTCAGAAATGGATGATAAAAATGAAGGAATAAATTTGGATTAACGTAAGATTGATAGTGCAGGGTGACAAGAAATTATGTGTGCACTTCTTGCGAGATAAAAAAAGTATGCTCTGAAAGTACTGCGCTTACTTATTTTTTTATTACTAAGTACTAAGTTCTAAAGAGTAAGAATAATTAATAAGGGAGGATGAAGGCTCACAAGATTTCCTTCAACAGAACACATCAACCTCTATCGAAACTGCCTCGTCACAGAGAAAACATGTTGAAACACCCCAGATACAACTTACACAAGAACTGCGATGTGTTATATGTAAATAATTAACACTTCATAGTTTCACTTTATAGTTTTCAGCTGTAATTTGATTTTATACTTTTTTCGTCACCCAGAAATACCCCCAGATTGTGAAGCTACGAAATGAAAGGCTACGCACCCTTTAATTAAATTTGCCAGTGTTATATTGGATCTTCAAATCTTATAAATCCCGGGATGGAGGAAGTTTCAAGCTATCGATTTTTGTCAACACAGGATATTGTTTGGGAATATCTTATATCAAACAAAGATCTTTAAAGGCACACCTCGAGCTAATTTTACTCTCCGTACTGGCAACGCGTTCTCGTAGACAAAGAAAGCGAGTGAGTATTGCCAGAGCAAAGTGTTTCAAACTAGGGCAGAAAAAAATGATACATTGATTTTTGTGCATTTTTGAATAGCTCATGGAATGCGCGATATCGTAACGTCTAAAGGCGCCAGTCGAAAAAAATACGGTACCAGCATTCCTTCCATTATAATAAATTTGTAGAGATCGATACTGAAAATCAATAATTCATCGATTAATTATCGATTTTTGGTGGAAAAGCAACAAGAAGTATTCAACCAGTTTTGTTTGGCTTTTTAGTCTGCTGCGAACGGATTACGTTTTTTTTTATATAAACGTCATTTTTAGTGGGTCCATACTTCCCAATTTTCGAAAAGCCCTAATTTTACAGTGACAAAAAACCTAATTATTACAAAATGGAGTAAATTTATGCGTACGTAATTTCTCGTTTCTTATGAAAACATCATGCGTTTTCACCCAAATTCTCGTGCTGTCGTACAATTTCCCCCGTTACCAACCAATAAAAAGGCTGTATTTTATTCCGAGAAACGAATTTATCCCAAACACAGACTCTTTTTTAATACAAGAAAGTAAACGTGACTTTTTTTGTATACTCTTATTTTACAAATTGAGTTATTCTGTTTTTTGACCTACCACTTTTTGAACAATATCATGAAAGCAGAGTACATTAATGTTAAAGTATTTTCGAAAATACTTGAGCAAATTACCATTTCTCTGGGGTAGAAGGTGTAGGCTTGGGTGAGGATTGCACATGCGGCTAGGAGAAGGATGATGTAGGATAGAGAAGGCATCCCTTAAATGGCTTTAGCTATTAAAATAATATTTAAACATTTTAAAATATACTTTTAAAACTTTTATTTCATGATAAATGAAAAAAGAGATCAGAGAACGACCATATAGTGTGCGATATGGAGAGACAGTTATCTTTAGAACGAAGAAAACAATTTGAACATCTCAGCTCTGGTAACACTCCATAACTTTTCCATGAGAGAGTCTGACCGGAGCGGAGAGTCAAGTTCGCCTCAAAGACATCTTCGAAGTGTCTTCGGAGAGGTCTCATTTGTGTTTGCCTCATTTGCTCCTCCTATTCCCTATTGAGCTCATATCTCACTAACGAGTAGGCGGAGAGTAGGCGAAACGGTTTTTGCATTCAGTTTTTTGTTGTTGCCGCATGAAAGATGAATGGAAAAATTAGATAAATTAGCTTTTACTGAATTCGAATTCTTGTTGATTTTTCCTATTCAAAATTTTGTGGAAGTAAAGCGTGTGTTTCAATAGTACTTTAAATTATGACTACAACCAATAATACAAATCGAGTTAATTTATCTCTCCGCTCTGTCAATCCCCTCTCGTAGGCAAAGAAAGTGAGAGAGTGTGGCCAGAGCGGAGAGTTTAGACTTTGCTCTGTCATTAACTTTGGTATTCAGACTCATCAACCAATTCAAAGGAAAAACTCATCTATGCGTGAGGTATCCCTAATACGTCTATGACTGGCTCGTCCAAATACATGAATTAATAATATTAATACAAATAAAATTAATACTATTCCACAAACTACCACTAATGGAAAATGAATCGAACACAAATAATATGACCAGTGAAGAAATCAATGATGGATAACAAAGCATGGCGTTTCGAGAGCTGTCAGGGTTCCGACAGATGAAAAGGTAGTACGGAAAAGCGAGGGAGTACGCAAAAGTGAGAGGGTGCAGAAGATTAAAGTGCACAATGGTGCAACATACCGTAATTATTTTGACATTTTGCCAAGTTTTCAATGACCGCTCTTCCTGTGTTGGAAAAACGCTGCGTAAGTCAAGCGCATTTATCACCCCAAGTCACGAAATCCATTTGAACTTATCTACAAGGGGTCTCATGTCAGCTTGGCCTTTTGAGATGACATTAGCATGCTTCGAGAAAATCGAGATTGATTATCGCATGAAAAAAAACATGAAAATCAAGGCTTACATGATACCCTCCCCTTGATCGTAATATTTGGTATATAACAAACATGGTTGTTTCGTACCCTATCGCCAAATTATGAAAAAAAAATTTTTTTTGGGTTTAGAATGTATTTCTTGAGTGTGGCCGATGTGAGACATCGACATCGGCCACACTCAAGAAATACATTCTATTCTATCACTCACTATGACAAGAATCACAGAGTACCTTTCTTTCATTTTTGGGTTTGTCAAAGTTGAATCTATTACAAAAGTATAGTGAACTCATTCCCTCTCTGCGGTCACCCCTCGGCATTACCTCATTTCACCAAATGTCTTCTCACTTGCTGTAACATTTATAAAATGTAAGCTCAAAATAAATACATAAATATGTAGTTTGGCGGCACAAAGCTACATACATCAGCTAGGCGTTGACAAGAATCATGTTTAGATTAAGCCATATTTCTAATCCCTCCACATCTACCAAAATACGCGCAAAATAGTAATTCTTTTCAAGTCAGAAAGAAGGCAGAGAGGTTCCTTATTACTGTCCGAATTTGATCTTTGATCTTTACAATTGTTCTTTCACGATGACTCCTGGGAACCGTATTTACCAGTCAAAAGAAAAACGTTCAGAAGAAAGATGAGGAAGGTTCTCAGCCCTCACTAAATAATGCATTCCTTAGCTATTTTCGGCTTAAAAGACGCGCCAAAACAGTCACAACCTTAGATTATAATATTTGAGGTATTAAATTATCGAAGAATGCGAAATCTTCCACGTATTTGCAGTCCCGTTATGAGATCAGTGACCAAAGATCAAAGATCAAAGATCAAAGATCAAGCGTGTTGATGTGAGCGATTAGTGACACATGTCACGCATTTCCTCTCGTATAATCGAAAAATGGGCGAAGCATATTTATATGTATATTTAAATAGTGTATAATAAAGCGAGCGAAAAAATGGACACGGGAATAACAGAAATTAGTCGTATAAATGATGTGAGTACGTGCAAAATGTCACTGACCAGCCACCAATATCACCATATGTTACAACACGAATGTCAATAATACTGGCCATAGAAGTGATCTTTCGCAGGAAGATGAGTGCCTTGAACAATTTTTTTCCAAATGTTTTTTACCTTTTTTTTCCAAATACTGGTAGAGCGGAAAGAGCATAAGATGACAATAAGGAACATGATTAAAAACGTCTTAAATGAGGCGAAACCTCTCGCTTCTCCATATCATATTTCTTCGGTCTTTGCGAGATAAATTTACAAAATAAAATATAATAAAAAGATTTTTCGCAAAATATTTGGTCCTCCGATACTCAACGATGAAACAAACGACAAAGAACGCCTATTATCAACGGCAGAGCTCAAAATTAAGTTTGAAGGCATCCCCAGAACTATTTGCACTCTCCGCTCGAGTAACACTCTCTCGTAGACAAAGAAAGCGAGAAAGCATTGCCAGAGAGGTGAGTTTAAAATTAGCTCAGGTATACTTTTAAATATGAGGATACATATTGTTTTCATTGTTTTTTTGTTGCCATGAGGATGTCCGAAATATTCATAAGAAAGTTTATAGATCGCAATGGGAAGTCTTCCAAGGGAGTAAGCAAAAGATTACTGTAGAAAATTACAAAATATCTAAAATAACCTAGTTTTGTATCGTAATATAAATTTTTGTAGGAAGGAAAATTTGTAGCAAAAATCTAAGAAAAGTTGTTATCTGCAAAAAATTGAATAAGAAAATAGGGAGTAACATTGCTATCCAACAAAAAAGCAGGAAAAAATAACAAGCAAGGAAGATTCAAGGAAGGTACGAAAATTTGTAAATAGCTTACGTAATAAATTAGGTATAAGGTCGCTAACAAGTACTAATGTGTAAGTACTAATGTGTTTAACACAAACGATAAATCGAATGCGTCCTAAGAAAATCAAAATACCCTCCACTCTTCTGGCAGCAGCATTTATATTATTATATTTGTAATAAATAAGTAAATAAATAGATAAATACATAAACAAACAATTAAATAAATAAATAAATACGTACGTACCTGTCTTTGATATCGTCGTCGTCCTCGTGAGAGTGAGAGACTCAAGAAGTGACTGGACTTCTTCGCTCTTCCGATCTTCTGTGCAATGTGGGCGTGGTCTCCGACTAAGCCCCGCCCATTTCTGAACTCTCCCTGACTCCGCCCCTTCCTACTTTCGCGTGCCCTCTCACTTCCTTCCACTCTCTCTCTTGATCATGACATGATGTCATCATCCCTGCATTTGCATAAATATGATTAAAGCCAATCCAGATAGGTTTCAAGCTAGAGTCAAAGCATCGAAATTTCCGCGCATGATGTTCTTCTTCAACCCTATCGCGATACACAATATCTCTTATTCACGTGCAGGATCTGTCTTCACAAATACTTAACATCCAACACTCTAACAAAGGGAGGGCCTCAGGTCAGCTTACATCGATTTTCCATATCGATTTTCTCGAAACCCAGATCGATCGGGCAACTTTTGGAAACTGATTCTACTCATGCTGTTGGCATATGAAAAGGTTATCACACTGCGCGAGACCAAAATCTCCTCATTTCACCCACTATTTCTCTGTTATAGCACTGCGCGGGTTAAAATCTTTTGGCGAGATCTTCGTCGTCTCTGCACCTTCACAGTTTCACTATGAAAACAATAGGAATGGGTGTAAAAAGACGCAATAAGTGCATTTAAATGCGATTTCAAGGCGTAATACCCTGGGGGATGTCTTCGTCGACAAAGCCACTTCTTCATTACTTTAATCTCACCTCACTCTGAGTAAATTGAATTTCGTCCCCCTCCCCTATAGTCATCCGAGATTCCTATTGTTCTTCTCCTACTAACCTCGTCTCTTAAAAACGAACCACTTCACCGTGGTGTCCCTTGGGAAACGTCGCCCCACGAACAGCTACCGTACTCCTACTATTCTTGTACACTTTACCACACAACAACAGAAAAACACGGAAGAAGAACCACAGAGAAAAATCAGTCCGGAGAGTGCTTCAAGAACAGGTTCAACTCGCAGGGCTGAATCAACTTTCCGGGGTTTTTTCCAATATTTCTCTGATCTCGATCATCATCGCTCTTCTTCTCTTGATAGTTCAAAAATAAATAATTAAATAAAATAAACGGTAAAGTTCACTCTGTGACCGTCCCAAGAGAAAAGTTCCATATTATCTGATCATCATTGCTCGCAACAAATAAACAAATAACTTTCATATACAAAACATCTTCATCTCTACGTATATAATATATATAATTAGTTAAATTGTGACGGTAAAGGGGAACACGAATATATGAGAGAGCGCGAGAAAGAAACAACACAGACTCATATTATGCAGGAGGGATTGCGTAGTTAATAAAACGTGTTAATAAAACGCGTTTGACTTAACTTGGACAGATTACTAGAAAATACAATAAACGCGTCATCTAAAGGTGGAAAATGGGGCGAACATATATCATGTCGTGGGTGGGCTCAAAATATATATATTTTATGAAGAAGAAAAAAACATATTACAAAAATTAAGAGAATTAAAAGGTAAAGTAAAATCCGGTTCGATTCAAGGCACTCAATTCGATGGGCGGTAGGAAAGGCTGACTGATGTTAAAGACGCATCCCGAGCTAACTTGAAACTCTCCGCACTGGCAATATTCTCTCGCTTTCTCTGTCTGCGAGAGTGTTACCAGAGGGGAGAGTTTCAAGTTGTCTCGGAGTGTGCCTTTAAAAACAACACGACAACTTTCACTAATTAATAGACACACAGACAGACAAATACACACAATTTTCAATAAATCATTTAGCAAACTATAACACACAATTACAGAGCGAATGAAAGCTATAGCTCATGCGCTACTGAAAATGACTCACTCGCCATACGCTAATATTTTCAAAAATGACGCAAGTTTTACTCCAGCACTAGGACGGACGAGAACCGACTGGAAGAGAACTATTTGCATATGAGAGTGACAAGGTTTGAAAATCGTTCCCATCCGACCTAGTGCGCTTACTCCACTCATTGCCAGATTCTACCAAAGAGAAAAGAAATTAGGTAGGTGGTCAATCACGAATCTATATTAAAGTATATGAAGGGATGTTCCAAGAGATAGAAACACGAATAATCACACACTAGAGAGCAGACTACAACGGCGCTGTTTCGGTGCTTATCGTATATGGTTATCGTGACCACCATGAGCTCATTGAACCACGCACTGATTTGTCCACAACGTTATAGATCTGGTCAAACAGCAAAACGCCTGCTGTATAGTTATCCATGAACGCTGGCAAACCGTTTACCACCGTTCATGAATTCGGCATCTGATCACTAGCTAGATCATCCAATAACCATATACGACCAGCGCAGCAGCAATACAGCGCGATGTCGCAGCGTCGCAAGTGTGCGCGTACGTGACTTACGATAATACAAAAAAAACAAATCGGAGTTGGTTAGTTGTATGCACGAAGAGAAAACACCCAGAGTGAACAAAATAGAGCTGAAGACGATGACGTAAACCAGAGTTAGAAGGGAGTGTTAGAGCTACAGTATACAATCCGCGAGAGAAGAAGACAGGTACAAGAGAAAGAGGGGGTATACGGTAAATGAAGAAGACAGATAGTAGTAGTGGTAGTATTACACGATCCTGTAAGGGGATTATTGATTGTTGATACAACATTCGTCAAAATGTTCGAAATCATGCTAGGGTATTAATAGGTCGTCTATCACTAGATACACTCTAGGATGCCATATCGATTAATCGATACGGTAGAATAATGCATGTGGTGACTAGAAACGGGTTACACGGGGCTAGTTCGGGGGAGCAAGGCAAACGAACGAAGAGAAAGTTCACAAAGGTCAGTGGTGGATCGCAAAGATCAAAGATCAAGTTGGGCGGGCGGTCCTAGAGTTGCGGAGCTTCTCCAGACGCGACTGCAGATGCTTGTTCGTCTCCTTCGCCTCGTCGAGCGCATTCTCCTTGTCACGGACCTGCAGTGAACACATTATTGATTCATTCAATGAAATCCATTCATTGATTACTCTGATATCTCTAGGACGGATCTACTAGCTTTAATAATGCGGTGTTACATTTGCCTTACGTGAATTTATGTGGATGTCTCCGTCGTTATTGTGGAGGCACGTAAAGCAAATGTAACACATCATATGTTTTAAATATAGTACAATCAAATCGCTTCCTCTTCCTCCTTCTATGTACACTGAGAGCAAACTTACCTGGCAAATCGTTCGCCACTCCCATTTGCCTGGTAAACGATTTGCCAGAAATTTGGAGTGGCCCATTTCGGGCAATCGATTTGCCCGCTTTATGGCTATAGGATTATATTTTTCTTTGAAAAGACTACGAGTTCTGAGCTATGTGCAAGGGTGTCCTGGTAGCGCAGTGGGTAGGGGGCTTGGCTAGTTCGCGGTGGGTTGGTGGTTCGGTTCCTTGTATGTACATTTCCAATTATTCATTGCGATATGAAGTTGTCACATCAGCATGTGATCCTTGATTTCTTATTTTTCATTTTTGCTGATTTTTCTGCTGTTAATGAAAGTCAGTGGGTTACTTTAGTGAAATACTCAAGCTATCATGAGAGAAGAAAGATGATTTGGACTGCCAAAAGCCAATAAATTTAAAGTATATTATGTGTTTTCAATACGATTCTACTAGAGTAGAACAACAATAGCTCTATCAAGTTATATAACGAAGTTTTAAAGCTGCAAAAGATTTGTGCTCCAAGTGGGAATCGAACTGGCGTGGGTGAGAAGCGCGTTCCCTGATTTCCGACAACGGAGTATCGATTTGCCCGTATTTGGGCGAAACATAATAGCCCAAATTCTGGCTAAAGAGATTCGCCCGAATACGGGCAAATTGTTACATGAGTTCCCCGATGGGGCAAATCATTTGCCCGAATATAGGTAACTTTGCTCTCAGTGTATACTACTTACAACCGAATTCTGATTACGCACAAATGCCACTAATCAGTGTGCTTTTAGAGCAAGCGCAAGGAGGCATGCATAAAAAGTGCTGCGAGAGCTTGCGTGCACTCCGCTTTTCGTGGCCACAATAGTGTTTGATTCTAATTTAGTGTAGCAGACACGTCATTCATCATATGAATACGGGCATTAATCATTCGGATGCATGCCGTTGGCGAGTCCACGTTCGGAACGCAAAGTTGGAAAACCGGGACGTCAAATATAGTGTGAATTACTTAAGCACGAATAGTTTCTCACATACAGCGAGACCTGCGTCTCGTAAATTTTTTTCAAGGACTCTGCCCATTTTCCATATCGAAATGCGGTTTATCGGACAGATCGGTCCTCATCGGATCTAGCACCTCTTGAACCACTCGTGCATCTCATGATCCTTTCATAAGATCAAACACATCCGTCATCCTCATCTTCATCTTCATCATCATCATTCTCATCATATGAGAGTGCTCATCACGGATTCTATTACACAATCCACACACCCTCACATACCCTTCTTGCTTTCTACAACATATGCACATAGACACATACACACATACATAGACACATACAGCCATATAATGTTTCACCCTAAAAAAAGATATTTTGACCTGAGAGTAAACACTGGGATGGCGACCACACATCAAGCAGCAGAGTAACGAAGTCCACATCAGTCTAGTCTAGTAATATCAGCAAATAGTCTCGCACACCATTATTATTCACGTTTAGGAGCCGAATTTACTCGTATTGTTAGTTGCAAATAGAAATAGCTGCTCATAGGACACATTGGAGTATTCTCTCATTTCAATGGAGTAGAACATATCACGACTCTCCGGTAAAAGTGTATGAACGGCTGCTACTAGGAAAAATTTTTTCTCTCGGATTACGATGAAAGTCGACTGGTGGATGTGGTTGGGGGTCATGAGGAGGCCTATCGACTTGATTTGGCCAAAATCGCAGATTATCGATTTTTTTGTGATCTACCACGGAAATTGCCATAACTCGGTTCATTTTCATCCTACCGAGACCGGAAAGGTGTCATTCGAATCATATTAGTATGCCCTCCAAAACGTTTTCCGGAACACAATGGCGGAAAACCCGTCTTCAATGTGTTTCACCCGAAAAACTGATTTTTTTACTAGAAAAGTGAGTGTTTCTCGAAAATTTCTCAGAAACACAATGAATTTTATTGCACCAATGGACTCGCCGCACCCGATATAGGGTACGCATATAGTTCATTTGACTCATCTCTGGCCCCGGGACATCGAAATACTAAGTACTCCCGGACTTAGTCATTTTTCTGAGAAAAAAGGTTTTTCGACCATAAATCGCTTCAAAATGGTCCTAGAAACTATTTGAAAAAAGGAAATGAAGCTCTCAACGAGAACAACAAAATATATTTCTATGATTATCACGCTAGAGATGATCATTCCCGAGCTATAATACGATTTACTCATTTGAGGGAAGAATCATTCCGAATTTCTGCGATTTTGATTCTGTTGTCATTTTTTCTCGTGTGTTTTAGTAGGTTTTGAGACCCGAAGATGCCGAGAAGAGAATGAGAACCAGACCAGATATCAAGCCTGCTCAGAGAATGGACAACAGTCAGATTAAGAACCTCATTCGGACTCCACATCCACCAGTCGACTTTCATCGAAATCCGAGAGAAAAAATTTTTCCTAGTAGCAACAGGGGGCGATTTTGATACACTTTTACAGGAGGCCCGTGATATGACCTACAGAACTTGAGGCCGACAATGTAGTATGGCTAATTTCCATCACATGTCTCATATCCAATTCCGCTCCTGCCTACACTCACTTGCTCTCATACAATCCCATACAATGAGGCCCTTCATTCAAGCACTGCACTCATTGCCAGAGACGTATACTTGATGATGATCATATTTTGAGTCTAGTGTCTCTAGTTTCGCAGGGGTAATTCTAACAATCAGCTGAAACAAACGAAAAAGATACTATAAAGTCACGAAAATAAATTGGAGATAAGTCCACCACATATGTGGGCACGTTGAGGGAAAGGCTGTGCGCAGGGATATTTTTGACAAATTCGGCTTTAAATGTTCCAATTTTTGCGCGGTAAGGCTATGCGCAAGGCCCCGGTGAGAAGGCAAGGCTGTACATAAAAAGTTTTCGTTTTCATGCGCCCACCTATGGTCCACCATGCGCCATGAAGCCCAAAGTGCTTCTATGCGAGTTAAATGGTAATGAAAAGAGGATGAGATCAAAAGTGACAGTCGAGCAAAAGACCTATAAACACTGTCGCGTGTGTGACCAAGCGTGAACCATCGATGTCCTCCGTTTGCACCAATTTCCAACGATTATTCATCATAAAGCATTGCGAACTCGTGTTGTGCCCTTTAATACACGACACATCCACAAAATTTGAACTCGATAGCTGTGCTTTAGCAATTAAATGCGAAGTATGATCATGAAAAAGCTTGCAAGAGATCTTAAGTTGAACCACCTCGGTGATCGAGTACGAGCATGCACAATAAATATTTACCGCCAACACGATGTCATCTTGTTCTACCCATTCCCGAAATCATGCCAGGTTTCCATCATAGCTACGTTCTAGCTTCAGAGCATCAAAAGGATGAAGCAGGGATAGATGGCACTTGTTCCTCGTCCCAGGGGAGACCTAGACGAAGAAGAAGACGGCGTCAAAGAGGGCCAAGATGATGAAAAAATTCTGAGCCAGGAAGACAACTCTTTCCCAACTTTTCTCATTAGAGGATACCCCCACTCGCTTTCTTGCACGGCTAACCCAGGCATAAGAAAAAGTTGTAGGATAAGACGACAACATGGGAGTGGCAGCATACCAGGATGACTTTCCCACCAGAATTCATCAAAAAAGCACTACTTCCCGGTTGACAGACGATTGCTTTAAGGCAGACAAGACAAACAAAGCTTAATGAATTTCGAGTATCGTACTTTCGAAAGAAGGAAGTCTGGTATATTAATAATTAATGTGTCAAAACACTGGGGTGCTATCACATATGCATAGTGCAAACAATGACCGAACAAGAAGGCAATACTCAACATTGGTGTCGCACAGAGACAAAAATATTATGTGGACAGGTAGTTGATCCAGACATGTAGAAAATACTGTCGCTTTGTGTCTTTACAGGTAATGGATATAATCTCTATTTAGGGAGGTTGCAAAAAGTAAACCAAGCAAGAGTGGCCAGTAGTTTAGCACCCCTATTGAATACTACGATAGTTTTTTTGTCACTCTTGTCGTTAGTTCCCCATGTTTTCTGTTCGCTTTCCTAGAGCTGAGATCACCCCTATTGTTAGGATAGATGAAAAGAATTACAAGAATATTTTCGAAAAATATTATTATTACATCCTATATTCTAGAATATTCACTAGAATATGCAAGGCGGGCGTGCATAGTGGAAAGATGAGAATATTGGCATCAGGACGGAAGCTCGAAGAGGGTGAGCCTCTGCTCCCTCACTCTCTTCCTTCCTGCGATGAGAAACCGGAGCCTGCATAGAGGCTCGAGGAAGGAAGCTCTCAGACACCAGTCGCTGACCTCGGCATTGCTCCCAATCACGTCACGCCTAGTTAAACACAATTTGCAGCGAAAAAGCTGTGCACACAAATAATGGACCCATTTAGGGTCACACACGAGCCACGTGAGAGCAAGATTTTATTCTCAGATCAAAAGATTCGTGCCTGCAATCCTCGATAAAGACGCGAGAGAGGCGCAATTCATTTAACTGAAAATCATGCTACGTTCTTCACGTACCATCCGATCTTACACGGCGTACATGATGCGAGAACTAGATGCTCATTTATGACCGCAGTTAAAACATAATATGAGGAAAAAGAAATGGTAGTGACGTAAACTTCCTCATTTAGAGCGAGCAGTTGTTGCTCGTTAATATTCCAAAAAAGTCCGTGCAACAAACTGCTGAATGAAGTCCGTCTAGACTGGGGAAAAGGGTGATATAGTTCCTGTTCCATGGCTGACTCATACATGACCTGGTATAGCAAGAAGTCTCATGGGCTCTCCCTGTCTCAAAACTGCTAAACATAATACTATTCTAATTAGCGTTCAGGCAGTCTATCCATACATCAAGAGAGTGTAGTAGATTGTGTACATGGTACGATCTTCCTTCCTTATATCGCCCTCTCAATCTCGAAGCAATCACATCTTCTCTGTTCTTCCTCAACCTCTTCTCCTTCTTCATGCCACAAACACACTAAACTCAATCCACAATCGAATCACATTACTCGAGTCCCAAGTACAGCAGTAGCAGCCAAAAAAAACATAACGAGAGTGGATGATGTGAGTTGGGAAGACAACATTGATTCTTTTAAAGAACTTTTATTCTTATTTTTATTTTTAGGATTTAGGATTCTTAAGAATGCTTTCACAAATCATTACAACAATACACCACTACAGTATATCACACATCCCATCATCTGTTCAGACTAAATAAACGATACATTACGTGTCAATATGGCTATATATAGCCAACATACAGTTCCACATTATGCGCATATCGCACGATGTGTCATAATAAGGCGTGCTTTCATAAACATCCAGCAGCCTTTTGTGTGTGTGTGGTCTGGTGTGTATAATATGCTCATGTTGTGAGGGCACACACATACACAAGGAAGGAATTCGCTGATTGGTGCGTACGTAATATAATGAGGGGCACACATTGAGGAAACAGCGCTGAAAGATTGTCCTCAAGCCGGCAAGGAAGAGGACCGAGCAAATCAAGCCACTCATGAGCTTGCTTAGGATGAAAAACACCCACGGACCATCGGTACACGTGATCAAGCACATTCATGGAAGGATCTAGAGCACACGGTAATCACGCCACTTCCATTCTCACTTATACTGTAATCAGGCCAATTTTCTCACTACGATTGTTTCACTTCCTGCACCTCACGTCAGTAGAGATTCTCGCATCTTGTAAGCTAACGCTTCTTCACATGGTCTTCGAGGGCAGCGGATAAAGTAGGAGAGGTACATGTGTCATTGGAAGGGGTCCCGAGAGTCTCGAGTCGAGACCCATATTTTTGTATGCGTCACTTAATCTGTTTTCAGTACTCCTGAACAACCATGTGAACCTTTTGTCTTGTCTTGTTAATCAAATGGTTCTTGCTCTGCGCTCTCCCACTCAACATAGTTAGTTGCACGGTACAGCGAACACACTGAAACAATGAACGGAAGGAAATGCGTAGAACCTCTCTCTAGACTCCACAATTAGGGGCAAAAATCAGCTCTCATGCGCTACGGAAGTGCAAGCAAAAAAAACTCGGCCTACATTCATGTCAATTAGGCAATCATTCTAAAACTTTTGGAGGCATTTCCAGTGCAACAGACCGAACAGAGAAGACCAAGGGCCCGGAATCCATAATCATAGAAGACCAAGGACCCGGAATCCATAGTGAGCCATAGTCAGTGATATCTCTTAGAGTACCTACTTATATAAGGTAGGGAGTGGGTGACATCTCACCCACTGATAGTGAGTGCATCATAAATACGCATGTGTACGCCCCTTGTCGGCTCCCCCACACAACTCATTCATCTTCATTCAGAGACATATGTGTGACGCGAACAAGGCACATGCATGATGACTTCCCTTCAGGAACCACAGAGGGATAGAAGCAAGGAAACAGAGACAGAGCAACATAAACGCCTCTCAATGCGGGAGACATTGAACGGCGGACACACGGATGTGCAAACAGACATTCCAGCTTCTTTTTCTTTCCCCGTTCTCGATATGCTGTCATTCTCTTTGTTCCGGCGTGTCTCTGTTCACCCAACTCCTTCCGACCAGTCGTGCAAGCAAGTTGATGGAGGGATGAGAAGGGAAAATAAGAGCTGCACCCATGTGAGCCACAGCGTAATAAAATCAGATATAGTAGTAGTTCAAAACGGTACACGGCGACACATTCATCCGAGTTTCAGCGCACCATTTATTACACACACGAGCTTCGCGGAAGGGTGTGGAACCGGTAATTCATCCGCTATGCATAACCTCGCTGCATTTTGCACGCACACGATGACATATTGTGTATCAGCAGACATTTCTTCTTGGGTCATACGAAAACCAACCAGTAATCGGAAAAAAATAAACACCTCGCAACGCACAGCGTTTCCGTGCGGACACTCCCAGTTATGGCTTGCAGAAAAGTCGCTTATAGTTGTGCAAGAGTGTGAAATGAAGAGATTACAAAAAAAACCAATTTCAACAACTGGGTCGAATGCCGTAACTACTAGCTTTCCTCTCAACAATATGCAATCAAACCGTTCAAAATTAATTATTTCTGATGTTCTCAAGAGGCTAATTGGCAATTGAAGAGCGGGAAAAACAGCACTAGTAAAAAAATAGCTGGAAAAGACGCCAGAAGTCATTCACAGTAAAGGAAACGATATACTTGTTCCTATTACATTTCAACTAAAAGCATTCGACAAAATTGGACTCAACATAGGATTACTGTCATCTCTTCATTTCAATTCATCTCAAGAGAAGAGAGATGAAGTGAGGTAGTCCACTCTTTGACCAGTAGAAAATTGTTTCCTTTTCCTATTGCCTCACATGCCCTTGAGTGCAAAGAAACCTCTGTGAATAATAATAATAATAATAATAATAATAATAATAATAATAATAATAATAATAATAATATTATTATTATTATTATCACAACAAAGAAACACTCCTCTAATTACTGTGGATGGATGGGGCCTAGATATTTGTCTCTCCTCTCTCTAACTCATGCTTGTATCCACTCAATCAAGTGTGTGTCCCTGCTAACAATGAGAGATAGAGGGCTTCCTTCCTCGGACGAACTACGACCAACAACTTCTGCCCCCATCAACTATACAATGACCATCGTACAAACACTAGATATATAGGGCAACGTCAATTTGGCTGGTGCAGCCATGGCGCATCAAGGAAGCATCAGTGATACATGACATCAATACATTCAACGGAGGAAATTCATTTACGAATAATTCAAAAATCATTAGTTCATGTACACAACAAGTTCATCGATTTTCACGAAAGACCAAAGATCAAAGTACGAGTAACAGCAAATTACTGACCTCCTTCTTGAGGGTTCTATTCTGCGCCTTCGACTCCTCGAGCTCCTTCTCCGCAGTCTCCGATTGCTGCTTGTATCGCTTCATCTGACCCTCCAGACGAATGATCTACAATGAGAATATTGATTGATTGTTTTTACAATAATGTATACAGAGGCACAGAGGCAATGATTCATTGCTTTTTCGCACGCATTGTCATAAGGGTAAAAGTGTCGTGATAAAGCAAACATTAGCACATCAATGTAGCTAAAATGGCGCAAAAACTCATTTCCACTGAAATTAATCATACATTACTCGGGGAATGTTTAGGCGGAAGTTTATCTCCAACCACCCTCACCTCATACTCGAAACTCATTCACGATTCATCGTGCATCACCATTCTCGCTACTCAACATTCTCCGACCCTGTCTCGCAATTTCTCGTATATCCTGGTGTTTCCTCTTCATTTAGAGTGACTAGAAGCGCACTATAATATGTGAGGCATGACCCAGACTCCCTCACTCGCGCTCTCAACAGTAATTATGTTGTCGTGTCACGAATATGGTGTAGTAAGTAGTAATCTATGATGAAACGAGGGGGTAAACGAAACGAAAATGCAGTTAATGAGTGAGAAGCGGACAGACTTCCAGACAGACAGAGAGAAAAAACTACTCGTCTGTTTATCGTGCACACATTGAGCTGTTCTTTTGATAAATGGGGCAACGCAATATAACATCAAAATCCACCCATAAAAACTCAGCTCCACAATGATCAATCAATCAACGATAACTTATTGTGGAGCTCTAACATTTCCCTCCAGTCTTTCCTTATCTCGCACCAATTCTTCGACTACAACATCAAAGACTACATGCACCATTATTTGCTCCATCAGCACTACTTAATACTGCACAGTAGTGCCCTTCTAATCCTGATTCAGGCTAAGCTGTGCACTACGTCGTCGACCTTGTTCTTATCCAAGTCCACATGCTCTCTGGCTGATCCTTCTCGGTACCCTCTGCCCCCATACTCACCCATGCCCGCTCCATAATCCACTCTCCAAATATGACCAAAATCCTCTAGGACTCCGCAACTGCCGCAGTCACTCACCAAGAAAACGTCTTCCAGCCCCACTCCCTCTGTCGTCTTTCTCCAGATCCGTCTCTCCTCGGCCCAATGGTCTGTGCTCCTTAATTAATTCCGCCAATCTAGCCCCCTCACTTCTTCACGGCTTTCACTCCGGCTTTGACTCCGAAGCCCTCAAACTCCCTCGCTTCCTGCATGCCTCGAATCTTCGTACACACATCATGAGTGGAATGAATGAAAATGAACAAACAAATGGTAAGCCTCCCTTCTTTCTCATCCTAGGGCCTCAATCTCCTCTGTGTTGGCCACAATCTCTCCATCTCTATCTGTCTAGATCTCTCATTCTCTCACATGTCTCCCACTCCCTCACAATTCATCTCCACGAATTAGATTGTGCTGTTAAATCTTTGCCCGCTACTCTTTGTCGTCAGAACTTCTAATTAAGGGATCGAGGCTACATAATGAGGCGAAGGAGGAAGAGAAGAAGGTGGAGGTGGATGGGGGATACTGTATTCAAGCACACATCATTCGAAAATGGTGCACATTGGGTGCACGAGGATTTCAGGAACATTTTCGATTATACTGTTCATCCGTCCACGTCCGTCCTTATTTCTCAGGGCACATTGAGCAGAGATCAATGACATACTTCAACGAAAACCCATATAAGGCAGTCATGGTGTTCTCGGAGATATTTTGTTTTACTTGAACAAACATCTCTGAAATGTAATGTAGACATGCGTTCATTTCTCGAGGGGACGTTTTTGCCACCCTCAGCGGATCAGCGCATGATTTATAAAAGTCCTGTCAATGTATCCGACGCGTTTGTCATCCATTTGCTAGCCAGGATTAGTTTCTTGCACTGATGTTCTTCTTCTTCGACATCTCGTACTTCCTCCTATTATGATTCCATTCTTGTTCGCGGACATTGACGGAAATTGTGAGGGCCCCAAAAACAAGCCACTTAGGGCCTGTGTTTATCACAATGGGTTAGCATCACAGAGTGCCCATCCATCATCAATCTCTCACACGGCACGCAGACGACGCAAACGTGATTACACATACGTAAGAATCCCGTGGGGGTTATAACGCCACTTTGCGGGAGCTTACAGTCCGTTCGAAAATGGACGACATTTTAATTACAACAGTCTTTCAAAATTCTCCCCGATGGCTTAGTGCAGAAATATTGCATTGTAAAGCATCCATCTCCTCAATCTTTCAAGAAATCACGTAGACCAAGCAAACTTGATTACGTCATTATCAATCTACGACTAAGAGTATGTGCATTCCACTCTATCGTCCTCCGGGAATACACTAGCCAGAGTTCCTCTTCTCGCAATCCCATGTTCAGGCCCTTCCTCTGCTCAATCCTCAATCTGATTACCAGAACATTTGCTGTGACGTAGAACGAGAAGGATCACTTTCAGGGGGTAGATGAGAGTGGGGGGGGGGGGCTTACAGTGTATCAGAAAATGAAAGACAGTGGCACTACAGAACTCCAATGACCAGACACCCCCACAAGTATCCAGTCTATGAATGGATTTTTCAAGAGATATTGCTCTGATTGAGAAATGTTAATCATTCAATCAATCAATCAATCAATCAATGATCGATGATACACTACAGTATATATCCAAACATCGATCAATCGTGGGCTGTCTCTGACTATTAATAACATGTCTGTCGATCAAAAAACACCATTCCATCAGTGGAGAATTAGCGATTTTTTGTACGATGACGAATTAAAAAGCATTTTTGTACCATCTAATTATAGACGTCACAGACTCTTACAAGTCACTGGAATCAGCATCGAAGTGATGACGAGGAGAGTGAGAGGGGTAGAGGGAGAGGTAGAGGTAGAGGGAGAGAGGGAGAGGTAGAGGGAGACGGAGAGAGAGAGGTAGAGGGAGAGGGGGAGAGGCAGAGGGAGGGGGTGAGGAATCAATTCGCCTCGTTAAGCCCTTTCCCAAAGACCTGTTCTCATTAAATTGGACATCATACCGAGAATTTGAAACATATAAGCAGCAGCATGGGTAATACTTTCAAGAGCGGACTGATAGAGAGACTAATTGGAAAAGATCAAGAGATTAGAAGAGGGGTAATGGCAACCATGCTTTTTCAAAGAAATAGCGATTAGAGGTGTCTGACGACTCTTAAAATATTCATAACGATTGCTACAAAAATATATATGAAGTCCCCCGAGTCAGGAAAAAAATTTATAATATTATTATATATATACCCAGACGTGATGAATCTAGAATAAAATAAAATAAAATCAATAAATAATAAAATAAAATGGATAATCACTCACATTTCCCTGATGATTGGTATTCTCCCTCTCCGCCTCTTGCAACTTGAACTTGAGCTCAGCCAGCTGCTTCGCTGCGTCTTCTGCAATCATTGCAAATATTTTTAATTTTAAATAAATCAATAAATATTAGCTAATCCATAAATCCAACCAAGTTACGGTGCTTAACCCGTACGTACGACAGTTACCGTAAGCGTAATGTCATGTTAAAGGCACATTTCGGGCTAATTTTGAAACTCTCCGCTCTGACAACGCTCTCTCGCTTTCTTTGTCTGCGAGAGAGAGTGCAGCCAGCGCGGAGAGTTTCAAATTAGCTCGGGGTGTACCTTTAATGAGAAATGCAAAAAACTTTGGGAGAGGGAGTCAAACGATCTCTTCACCGTGCAACGCTCTCTCATCGTTGACAGAGAGCGAGAAGAAATAGTGTGTGAAATGAAGAGACCGTTGACATAAACAAGGTTACGGTACTGGAAAAATCAATAAACATGGTTGAGGAATTAATACACACATTCACGATATTATTCACATACATATTAAATATTTTAATTAATAATACGCATATTATTATTATTATTAATGATCAAGGACAGCGATTAATAATAAATTAAACCATTTCACGATTAGATTTTACCAAACTACAGCACACACACACTACAATCATCAAGAGGCTATCACTACTTAACTCTAACGCTACAGTAATCTTGCACTCACACAATCACAACACCACACACCACAAATCAATCAATCAATCAATACTTACTCAGTTCTTCCTCCTGCTTCTGCTCTAAATTATTGAATATACTGGTGGATTTGACATATTAGATGTTAATCGGGACGGTATGGGGGACAGGGTCTAGATATGGAAATGAAAAATGACATAAAAGGCGTTTACAATTCATTCCTTGCTCTCATGCAGTGTTATACATTTCACTGTTAATTATTTAAATTAATTGATTAAATATTACTCATTCATTCTCAATCATGCTGAAATTAAAATGAATCCACAATTCTCTTTCATTTCTCGATTAAAGATTTTTCACCATTTTCACTATTTCATCGAATTTCTCTTCACAATCTCAAAAATAAACACAATATTCCCACTTTGCTGCCCTTCAAAACAGCATTTTCAAGAAATCGAAATTTAACCCGGTGATTTCCCGTTTCACAAGGGCTATATAAACGACGTACTGCTGATATCATCTAGCGGGGAGCTTCCATTGGAGACTGCCGAGTGCAGTTCGCTCTTCTGTCTTCTCGAGTAGATCGACTGCTCCATCTCCTCAATGTCCTTGCGCATCTTACGATTCTGGAAATAATCGATAATCAATAAATAATGGATAAATAGACAGAATTTATTGATTTGATTCCATTTAATTCGAATACTGTTACTGGATCAAGAGTAAGTCCTTTGAGCGCCAACATAACACAGACGCGAAACCAGAATCGTACAGGCGCATTAGGCTCGACCAAGAAAATTTTAAAACAATCGAAAATTTATTTTTTGCGGTGTAAAAATCAAAGTATAATTATTTGGGGCATGGGAGTACGCATCATACATTTTCGGGGTCCGCACCGGATTGTTTTATATAGTGGGTCGAATTTAGAAATATAGTGGGTAGATTTAGAAAAATCGTTATTTTTCACCTAAATTGTAATCTTTCACATAAAAATTACCCTTATATAGTGACAAGATTCTAAAAATGAGCCAAATATTGTGGGTCGATCGTCACATTGTGAGGGCATGAAAATGTATGGTACGCATAAATACGAGGCGATGGCGAAAAGTAGCAAAGACGATAGATATCATTATCATGAAAAAGTTAATGAATCGATGGATCGATGAAAGTATCGTTTCGTCGAAACGAACTGTCCACATCTAATGAAACGTATCTATTGAATTATCGATTTTAAATATTAAAATAAATATTTTTTAAACTAAATTTACTCAGTATAGGCCTGCATTATACTATAATATTAAATCGGTTGCACAGCTAAATCCAATCAGGAAAGACGCTGGAGAATAACAAATAGTACAAACGAGAAACCCGAATGTCACAGGCGCTTTCGCGCTTCACGAATTAATAAAATCAATCAATAAATGGATAACTACCGTACCGTTTCGATGAGCCTCTTCACTTTCTCGTCCAGTGAACTCGTTCCCGGTAGGACCCGATCGATAAGTCGAATCGTCTCCACTGCGAACAGAATTGGACCCGAACGACTGTAAACAAACCAATTTATTGATTATTTATTGATTTCATAACCAATCGATATTGTTGATAATCGATTGATAAGTTCATTGCTATCATAGGTATGTTACAAACTATACGCCTAGCCGAATATTGGACTTTGGGAGTCTAAAGAGGAGACAGAAAATATGATAAAATGGGGGAAAACTCATAAATCAATAACCGATAGCATACGGTTGATCTAGGGTACGGTAGGAATGATCAACTACTCACAGATTGATGGCCGTCCCGCTGTCGTTGCTGCCTTGGGAAATCTCATCAGCGCCGTCCGCCTCCACGATCACGAGGCCGTTGTCCTGAGAAAATACATGAAATTATTGATTTATCGATTTTTAATTATTTATTGTTTTATCGATCGAATTTATTGATTGATTAAACTCGGAACAAATGAATAATCCACCTCTCCCTCAATCAATAATCACACTCTCTATTCTACTCTCCCTCATTCGCTCCTCCAACCCCTCTACTCACATCTACCCGTCACATCCGCGCTTCACCCTCTCAACATCTCTCACGCGGACACAGCTATGGTGGTATGTCGTGATGATATAAATAATATAACACATATCAATCATTACCATTCCTACTCCCCACACGTTCAAAATCGCAACACCAAAAACGGTAACACTAAACATACCTAATAAATCACCTAAAAATCCGCTTTTCATTTCCCACACAGGCAAGCCAATCAGTGGATAAAAAAATAAAAAAATGGTTATAATAATAATATTATAACAGTTAAGTTAAGCTTACTATACCATTGTGGGGTATTGCATTGTATGTCTCCTTAATGCATTCATTCTCCACTTTGTGATACTTTTTCTTCTGAGAAACCCACATAAAGCTATTATTATTATTATTATACTTTCCTTCCCGTCACATTCATGTTTCAACCTCTACTCATATCTGTGTCCCCTCAACCTCCGGATATGCATCATCATCATCATACGCCTCCTTCCCTCCGTCCCTCTCTCCCTCTGCCCACACTGACACATGTCTGCGTGTATTGATGGTGAGAGGAACACGGGAGAGAGGGAGAGAGAGAAGGAAAGGGAGAGGGAGAGAGAGGGCGAGAGAGATAGAAGAAGGAGAGAGATAGATAGGGGGGGGGGGGGACTGAGAGAGTGAGAGAGAGATCGGATCAAGCGATACGATCAATTCAGAGGAACAAGATAATAGGGTAGATCAAGAGGGAGATGAAGAGGTAGAGGTAGAGAACAGCGAAGAGTGTAGGCCGATCTGTCTTTCTCTCCTGCATTCATAACACGGAGAGAGATAGAAGGGGAGAGGGAGAGAGGAGGAGAGAGGGGATAGAGGGAGAGAGAAGGAGGGAGAGAGAGAGGTAGAAGAGGGGAGAGAGAAAGAGAGAGAGAGAGAAGGGGAGAGGAAGAGGTAGAGAGAAAGGAAGAGGAGTAGAGAGAGAGGGAGAGAGAGGTAGAAGAGGGGAGAGAGAAAGATAGAGAGAGAAGGGGAGAGGAAGAGGTAGAGAGAAAGGAAGAGGAGTAGAGAGAGAGGGAGAGGTAGAGGAGAGAAAAAGATAGAGGTTCAGGGTGTAGATGGATGGGTCTTCTTCGATACAGCTGCTCCACTGCTGCTCTGTCGCTATGTCTCTCCCTCCCTCTCTCTCTCTCTCTTTCTCTCTCTCTCTCTCTCTCTCTCTCGCTCTCTCTCTATCTCTCTCTCTCTCCCCTCACACTGTTTCTTTCCCTCTTTTCAATCCTTGTCAGTTTGCTTCTCTCCCTCTCCTTCTGCCTCCCTCCCTCTTTCTCCCTCTCCATCCCCAAACCATCCATAATGTATCTCTCCAACAGTCCCTTCTCCCTGTCCAATCTGTGGCCAGTGTAAGACTTACTAATTGTAAGAAAACAGTCACATGAGCTGTTCACAGAGCTTCAGCACATTAATACAATAATAACAAATACTAAATAATATAATAATAGTAATAACGACCAGGAACTATTTTACTCTCAAGCCCTACAGCTAATCAAGCATTATACTGATAATAATAATGCCCCTAATTATTCATTTCTTCAGCAACAAACACAAAAGACATCCTGTCTGGGATTCCATCCCTAGACAACACTCAAATTGACGGAACTTCATAATCTCTCTTCTTTATCGTGCTACAGTACGCTAATGGGAGCCAATTCAGAACTCTCACCCCGAAGGAAATATGGCGAGGAGAAGAGAGGGAGAGAGAGAGAGAGAGAGAGAGAGAGAGAGAGAGAGAAAGCGAGAGAAGGAGAGTTAGAGACATACATATCCTAGGGGGATAAAAGTGCGAGGGAGAGATGGACGTAAGAGCAAATAGACATATCTTCTTCGTGTGGGAGAAGGGCCATAACCCAGACAGCCTTCCTTCCGCTAATTCAGCCCGTGTTAGAAACTATACGTATCCCCACGATCTTGATCCAAGGAGTACGGTAGATGCGGGAGTACTGTATCCTCGCGAGAAATCAATCGATAATACCTGTATCAATCGATCTCGTTGGGCGATTTCGTTCTTGAGCGAGGCTTGAGTCACTTGCATGCCCTCGATGTGTCGTTTCAGCAATTTTACTTCCTGTAAAATATAAAAATCAATCAATAATTCAAAATCGACACTTTTGGAGAATATTTGCGGTATTGATAAGTGGAATACTGATTGAAACGGAAGGGAAAATTAAGATCTACAGGTAGCCGAGATGATTCTATGATTCAACCAGGCACTTCTCGGTTTCAGCCACTTATTAAAGCCCGTAGGTTCTGCGTTGCACGATTTATACTCATTGCATATGACTCACACTATTGAGATCTCGGCACTCCCGATTCGTCTGCGATAGCAGAACCTCCTTCTCTTCCAAGTCGTCCTTGAGGAGATCAACCTGCAATTATCGATTGATTAAGCGATTTACCATAGTAAGACCATTATTGATTGATTACGGTGCCGTTTTTCGGTGATTATCGATTGATAAGAGATGAATGAAGCAAAAAGAGCAATTACAGTACCCAATAAAGTATCGAGAACGCTTCATATTAAGAGAAAAAAATTCGATCGATACTGAGCCCAAATCTACCGTACTCAACGAATACCGTACCTCGTAGAGCAGAGTGGACTTCTCGTTGTCGAGCTGCGAGTAGAGGAACATGGCCTGTTGAAACTTGTCCTCCAGCTCGGTCACTTTCTCCTGAACAGAATATCGATTGATCGGCGAAATCGGATACTGTATACTGTCGAGTATTGATTTTTTCACTAGGCTACTCACGCTTCATACACACAAATTTACAATGAGAAAAATCAATCAATAATTAGAATAATCAATCAATATTGTACCTTCAATTCTTCATGCCTCAACCCATTCGAGGTGCTCTGCAAACATGGATTAGTTGAATTCACACGATTAGTATAATAATTAATATTATTACTATTATTATCATTAAAATACTAATACAGTTATTGTCTCCCGTGCGGAGTTCACTCCATAACTACCGTAACCTACACAATGTCACACTGTACAGTACCCCGGAGTTGCCCATGCTTTCTCTGGATTGGGACGAAAAGGTTGGAAGATGCAGGATTCAGGGATAAAAACGGTCTGTGTGTGTTCTGGATGATAGGGTTGATTCAATCAGGGAGATATAAGGCCTAATAAAATGAGTCCGAGAAGGCACTCTCCTAACAAGAGGAAGTTGATCGAGAAACATGAAAGCACACGAGGATTCTCATGCAACATGGAGGGACTTATCCACAGAATACTTTATTGACAGAATTCATAGGTCGAAAAGTACGTTACAAACTGTGAATCCTGACCACATGTTGAAAGTAGCTATTCGACCTATGACAGCAACCATAGTCAACGGTACCTTCATAAATCGCTTTAACATAAATTCACCAAATGAGATCGTTGACAGTGGTTTATTTTCAGCGAAAATCAATAATGTAATTATTTCTACTAACCGCATTGTCTTGTCGGTAGGCCTCGGCGTCTTCCTGAATAGGGGAGGATTAGTGGAAAATAAACATTGTAGTACAACTATGAAGGTTTTAAACTAAACTACCACCAACAGTAGCGACAACCTATGTACGAATTGTATACCAAAATGGTTCATAGTTTCTAAGATAAGCTGATTCACCGTTCACTTTGATACCATTGATCGTAAATGTCGTTACAATTGTGAAAGGTATCTTCAGCGCCTAATGCTACTCTCGTTGTAAGAGGATAAAGAAATTTAGGTGAAATAAAGATGACTATGGTTTGATAGAATATCTCCGTACCTCCACGGCTTTCATTTCCAATTGATTAGCTCGAATCGCCCTTGCTTCTTCGCGGGCCTGACGCTTTTTCAGCATCCGCTCCTCGGCCTGGAAATCAAAATACAATCGATGACGAAATGGTAAGTAACACAAAAAAAGCGTTGTGCAAGAGATGAGTAAGAATAATGGCATTTGAAACAATGCAAAGATAACGATGATTGATCGAAAGCAGCGAGAATAATGGTTGTACCTCGCGTGATATCTTGTCCAGCACTTTCTCTTCGGCGGCCAGTCGCGATATCGGGCGACGCCGCGCCGCACTGCTACTATACGAGCTCATCCTGTGACATATTACAATGATTATGTCGTGATTTCAACGAATTTGACAGTTAAAGAATCACAAAATCGAGAAATTTACTCGTAAAACGAAAAAGACGATGACCATGAGCAATAATAACATAGAGATAATACTCGTCAATAAGTGAATGGATTCGACAAACACGATAATCCGTTAAGAATCGGATGATCTTGAGCCGATTTTGCTTTGATCCGGACACGCGACGCGACCGCAGCGCGATAGACTTATTTTTTGCTAATCGCCGGTTCTAATTACGGATTGGTTGGCGCGCGAAAAATTTAATTAATCATAATCTCTAGTTTCTTTGGTTTTTTTTGTTATTTGGATGCTGTACTTGGTTAAAATCTTATATTTGCAGGTTCATTTAAGCGGTATGTCGTCGCTTAAGAACAGTGAGACCATCCCTTGGTGAGTAGATCGCTCCTGTTTCCGTTTTAAAGATTCATTTTTCTAGGGTAGAGAAGTATCGTCCACAGACACTTGGAGACATCGTTGGCAATGAGATGACCATCTCTCGTCTCAAAGTTTTCGCCAAGAATGGAAACGTGCCTAACCTTATCATTTCGGTAAGCGCATCTACACTTCAATTCCTAGTTTCATTCTCATTTTTATGGCTTTCTATGATTATGGAGGCTTTTTTTACTGCTGGATGTCACTTATTCTGTCAATTACAGTGTGAAATCTTCATGGCTCATCTTTCAGGGTCCTCCGGGTTGCGGTAAGACAACGTCGATCTGGGCTCTGGCACGAGAACTGCTCGGTAAGCAGACGAAGGAAGCGTGTCTGGAGTTGAACGCGTCCGATGATAGGTTAGACTGTCTCCTTACAGTAATCTTTCGTAGCTGCCCTACCGTATCCCTGTTCCTATTGTTTTACGTCTTTCGCTGCAGACATTAATGGCGAGACTAGAAATGACAACACTCAACAATAATGGGAGAATACGAAATTAGATTAACAGATTACATCAACCCATATTTTGTGACAAAAATCGTTGAATGATCGCATCACTCTTTTAGTTTAAACTTTGTGTCTCGTTTTGTCCACTGTCCGCTTTGCCTCAGATATAGCTACGTTGCAGATTTTCAAAACTCGGTCATGTTCTAAAAAAATCCCGAAATGCGTTCGTAGTTTGCTGGCACGTTTGAACTATACTTTACCTCTATCCTTCAGAGGTATCGATGTGGTTCGCAATAAGATCAAGTCATTCGCCCAGACCAAAGTGACACTCCCAACTAATCGGACGAAGATGATTATTCTTGATGAGGTAATCGATATTTCGTTTATCTGGGAGATCAGGGACTAATTTTATTCGGATATTCATCTAAATAATATTTATAATGTGTTATTCATTTTCATGTTGCGTCAATCAAAAATGACAGAGTACTTATTTAGTTTATTTTATTTTATTTTTTTATTTATTGCTTTTATTTTCTTGTTTTATTTATTTTATTTAGGCAGATTCGATGACTGAAGGTGCGCAGCAGGCTCTTCGTCGCACGATGGAAATCTATTCGAAGACCACACGATTTGCTCTCGCTTGCAATCAATCCGAGAAGATCATTGGTAAGGATTATTGATTTTCTATTATCGATTACTGCATTAATAACTCAATGTATTGCAGCTTACTGTAGTAAGTTCTAATTATCGATTGATTTTAGAGCCGATTCAGTCTCGTTGTGCGATCATTCGTTATCTTCGACTGACGGACGCGGAGATGCTCGCACGACTTCAGGAGGTATACGGTAGTCATGAATATCGATTGATATTGATTGATTAGTTCAAGTGTATAATAATAATAATAATAATTTATGTGTTTGCAAGAACACGGTACTGATCAAGTAATTTAATAGTAAAATTGCATTATATCGCTGTCTGCAGCGCTAAAATGCATGCACTTACTGTAATTGTACTTTGATTTCGTATCTGTATGTACTACCGTAACTCGTACTGTGATGGCTAAATTTTTTATGTATTTTCCAGGTGTGCGGCTTCGAAAATGTCAATTATGATGACGAAGGACTCGTGGCTATTCTATTCACTGCTCAGGGAGACATGCGACAGGTTGGAAATATTATTATTATTATTATTATTATTATTATTATTATTATTATTATTATTATTATTATTATTGATATAAATGAGCATCTTCTCAGGCATTGAACAATCTGCAGTGCACTGTGTCCGGCTATGGCTACGTTTCGGCACAGAATGTCTACAAGGTGATATCGTGTTTCTGTCTATTATGTTATAAGATCCAATTTGGGGGGCAGACAATATTTCTTGGATTCCTCTTTTACAATTATGTCGAAAATTGCGTTACAAACTACGAAGACTGACCGTATTTTGTTACATTTTTTTGAAAACCTGCCGCCGTACCAAATCATTTTTTGGACTTTTCTGAAGGGCCTTTTTTGTGTATAGGTACTTTTTTAAAGGAAGATACTTTATTAGCCAAAAACATAGCAACGAGAGGGAATCGAGCAATTAGAGTACGGGCGGGACATCAACGAACTTGCCATTACACTAAGAGAGCACTATATAGGAAAAAAACGAGTAACACAAACACTAAGTGAGGAGATAGGGAATGTTAATATCAAATGGAAGAATGGGGAGCAATGGTGAAAGAAATCAACAAACGAAAAAATACGTAATAAGCAAGATGAGCAGTTCAAAACGAGAAAAATAAGTGAGAACAAGAAAAAGCATGGGGTCATAGGTCGAATAGCTAGGTTATCGGTTTTCAAAATCCGGTCAGGTGTTTTTTGATTTTGGCTAATTTGGCTCAAAATCCGGTCAGGTTGTTCGATTTTTGTGAAATTTTGGATCAAAATCCGGTCAGGTTTTTTCGATTTTTGTGAAATTTTGGCTCAAAATCCGGTCAGGCTTGGTACTTTGTAACATACGTTTCGACCTATGCATGGGGTACATTGTGAAGCAAAATGTGGATTGCATTATCTTCATCTCTTCATTTATGTAAACAAGTCGTACTTGTTGTCCTTGTACTGCCGTAGATCAACTCTGAAAAGGTAAACAATTATTGAGTCGTTTTTCTCTGTTCTCTCTTCACTTTCTTTTGCTCTCTCTTTTTCTTCCCCTCACCCTCTCAGATTTTGACTGTTTTTGGACCAAAAAAGTAACGAATTATAAGGGCATTTTCGACTGATTTGGTACGGCGGCTGGCTGCATTTTTGGATTGACTTTTGAAAACATGGCCTATTTTGGGACTTTTTTTAAAAACCTGGCTTTATTTTGAAAATCTGTAACGTAGTTTACTCAACAGAGCCACTCTTATCATATTGAAATTTTGATACTTGGGCTAGCTTTTGTGGACGCGCTCGTTGTAACTTACGATAAATCGATATGGTGTACTGTATTTAGTGACTGATATTTATCAATAATCGATTGGTAGGTGTGCGACGAGCCTCATCCTCGTCTCATGATTGACATGTTCAAGAATTGCGTGTCGGGCAAGGTGCGTGCAGCGAGTGAGGTTAGTGAGACATTTTATTGATTGTTCTTGACAATTTATTCATTGATTTTTTAGTTCTTATTCACGTTTCACGTCCCTCATGTGCTACTTTCGATATCGATTTTTGCTTTCTATAGGCCTAAATACATGCCTTATAAATAATTGATGGAATAGATAGAGCTTCGTAATTCGAAAAAAATTAATGATCAGAGTTCAATAATCGATGTGTTTTCAGACAATTCACACACTGTATCGTCTCGGCTATTCGCCAGAGGACATTATCACTACCATGTTCAGAGTGTGCAAGACGTGCAATGAGGTTATTCATTTATTAATTATTCTATCTTGTCTACCGTAATCTTGTCGATATCGATTGCTTATAGGAAGGGATTTAAACCTATCGTAATCCATTCTTTCGTTGTAGATACCCGAGTATCTGAAGATGGAATATCTCCGAGAGATTGGTCTGTGTCACACGCGTATTGTCGAGGGACTCACCACCCTCGTCCAACTCTCCGGATTAGTAGCCAGAATGTCCATACTCAATGATCAACAGTAATCAGCTACCGTAACCCCCACCATCTACCGTATCCCCGTCTATCATATACCGAATCCTGCTAGAGTAGACTACAGTATATTATGACTGTTTATTTTCGTAAAATGGCGCTTCTACCGTGTTCCATTCGATGATCTACTGTATCCCACCCTGTTGTACCTATCGTGTCCTCTTTTAGTGTACTACCATTACCGTATCTCTTACTTTTATTCTGTTCACGCTTCGAAATGCATGTTAAGTCTTCATATCTTCGAAATACATGTCTGTCTGATGCGCCGCCCTCGTTGTTCGAACAAATATCGATCGAATATTATTGATCCCTGACCATTTTTATGTCTCATATCTACCGTAATCTATCATCATCCTTTGATCTCTGTTCATTGTTTTTCGAATTGAATGAATGAGCCAATCAACAACGACTTGCAGTGTAAGTATTCGCGATATGTACAGTGTGACATTGTGTAGGTTACGGTAGTTATGGAGTGAACTCCGCATGGGGAGACAATAACTGTATTAGTATTTTAATAGTAATTATTATACTATTATTATATATTTTATCAACGTGCATATTCACGAAACGAGAGAAAAGAAACGATTTTAAAAATATGTCGGCTTGGATTGAGATGTGAGCAAAGTTTTATAAATAGTTATTATTTTTTATTATTGATTAATTGACGATTTCTCCTACGTTCACATCTTCCAACATAGTCTCGTCTGTAATTCCTGAAGGGATGCTGTATGTCTTCGAATAATCGATCTTCGTTTCTTTCCTTTGGTGTCACACAACCTCGCAGATTTTTTGAAAAGGTTGATCGTTGATCTTTAGACGTGTGATCGTTAGTGAGCACAACTGTTATTTCAATCGTCGTCACGACTTATTTACTAACTCACCGAAATACGAGCAGTATGTGGATGGATAAACAAATTAGTCGATGCATACTGTAGACGACGTATACTGTAATCGACGGCTACTCTAGTCACGGATACTGTAGTCGACGTATACTATAGTCGAGGGATACTGTAATCGCTTGGTATTGTAATCGACGGATACTGTAGTCGATAACCTTCTGTGAGTGCAAATTGTAATCTCATTTATCGCCATTGACATATTCGAACTGCAATGATTAGAGTTTGAGTCTTCCAACTCAAGAAAGTCCCCTGTTCCTTCTATTCCCCTCTTCATCTTCTTCTCTCATAGTCAGAAGGTCAGTAGGGTAGATCAATCTCCCTTCCCTGTCTATCTCTCAACCAATCAATAATCATTGAATGGTCCCTTCCTTCCTTCCCATCATCACTTCTCTCCTTCTCTTTCACTCTTTTTAGACACTGGCGTCGTTTTGCAGCAACTTTTCGTCTCTTATTTATTAACATTCTCCCTCTCTACCTCTCCCTCTCCCTCTCTACCTCTCTCTGCATGCAACCATATACCATAGGGCTCTATTTGTCTTCACATTTCCATTTTCGTCGTTGTTTTTCACTTCTGCACTCCAATTTGCATATGGGCATTCAATAACGAACTAGTGTTCCAGTATTGTCTTATTGTCTTGCAGTCTTCGCTCGTATCACACACATCTTTCCCATTAGTCCCTATTTTTAAAGTTGATCTTTGATCTTTACCTTGCGGTTGCTCGTCTACCTACTTTAGTTTGCGTTTCCATTCTTTCTCCAAGACGTTTTTCAATTGCTTATCTTCCATTTCAATATTTTTTTCCAGGAAAATAACACGAAGATAGTCGCGTCCTCTCCGACTACAACATCCAGACAGACTCCCACGGAAACATAGAGGACGAGTCTAGTTCGCGTTGCGGTAGCGTCGCGAAAAGTTGGCTAATTGCCAAATATTGGTGCGTGTTGAGTCCTACCACGAAAACCCTTTACATTATGCTAAAGTATATGGAATGATTTTTCATTTTCGCAGCCGGCCCTTGTTATACTCGGAAAATGTCATACGGTATGCTGTTCATTCGTGCTCATTGTGTCTCGTAGCGAATGTTAGCATACTATAATTTATTTTCGGAAAGTTTGCACTCGTCCTCTCGGGCTGTTTTAGGTGTCCGTGACTCCAGGACAAGGAAGGACTCCCTTCAGTCAACTACGTTTGATCTTCTCAGGTAAGTAGTGATTACTGTTCTAGTTCAATTTGGTCAACGATCAATCAATAATTAACGGTACAAAGTGGAGAGTCGTCTCTGTTTTCGTGCCTTGATCCGACAATGAGTGATCTTGATTGATCTTTGATTTTGTAGTTCTTTGACATTGTTCACTTCACATTTCAGTTCACTCATATCTTATTAGCAGAGACCAATTAGTCAGATCATTGAATCTATGATAATTTGTTATTCTACAGGTCGACTAATCGTCTATACGGATCGATCAACAACTACAGAAGATCGTCCAAGTTCGCAGAAGTGATTCTCCGCGTCCTCCGGTCTTCTGTCGTCTAGCCTAGCCCGTAACGAGACTTCGAAGTGAGGCAAACTGCAATCAGGTTCGAACTTCCCTTGGGTTTCTTTGCTAATGTCTGATGTTTTGTGAGACGAGAGAACGCTTAAAAGATGGGAATTAAATCTTTTCTTTTCGAAATTTTTGGTGCAATATGCTTTGCCTCTGAAAGTCAAACGAGAGAGAAAGTCTAAGAAAGAGAGTCTGCATTTTTCATTACGCTTTCGTTTGCAACTTCCACGAAAATGGACGAAAAGAAAAGATGTCTCGGTTGATGTTAGGGTAATATATGATAGACAGGATTATTTGTGTCGTCATCGTTGATGACGTCACTTGAAGAACTTTATCATCTTCGTGGATAGCTTCGACGACGAAGCACGACGACTCCGGTCGTCTCTGCCTTCATACACTCTTCCTGAGTTCTTTTTTCAGGAAGAATAAAGATTTTGGGGGTGTTAATGTTTGAAATCGGTGTCCAAGCCCGCGAAGTAAAATAGGCGGAGCCAGAATCGGTATTTAAGTTGGGTCCACACGAAAGGGGCGGAGCTATGCATCGGCATATAAGTAGGGGAGTGCGTGAGTATATGTAGACCATTTGATATTACCCCTAATAGAGACCCATGGTCTAGTGGATACGAGGTCGGACTATCAATCCAACCGGTTGGTCGGCTTAAAAGTTCGAGTCCCCGCCGATGATTTCAGTAGGATATTCTTTTTGCCATCTTTTTCTTTGAAGAATTTCCGAAAATCTCTCATCCGACGTCCATATGAATCGTGATCTAACTTTATTCATTAAAGGTATTATAACTAGTCTTAAAGGCTGTTTGTATTCAATGTACTTTCAATGAGTTTCAATGTTTTCTCATGCACGCACTGAAACAGTACATACATAAATCGATAAATGACAATTACTGTAAGATGTTAAAACAGCAAATACTAGATAGAGTATTAAAGAGAAAGGGGATAGAGGGCGAAGCATACGTGATAGATACCACTATAATTCTACTTCTTCGGTCATACGTCAAGCATTTACCGTTTACATCTTCTCGTTTCATCCATTTAACATTTGTTTAAAAAAATGTTTTTATTATGTTTCGAAGCTGGGTTTCCATGAGATCTCTCCATTCCGAGCAATTGTGCCACGCACCTTGAATGTATTGAGAACCACCTTTTGATATTTGGACTAATTATGGTTAAATTAAGAAGAATTAACTACTCTATTCGAAATAAAGTTTAATAATTGTTTGGATTTACAATACAAAAATTTACAAAAATTGTAATTGTTGAAAATTAATTAATTTAAAATTTTTTTTGTTCACTCATTTCGTGTAGTTATCCCCGCCCTGTACCCGTCTTAATGGTGGTTTCATATGGGTTTGTGCGCGCGCGATGACCCTCTCCGTCTCTGCCCATCGATCTACTCTTATCGTCTGGCCGTTCTATCACTGATCTAACACGGACATAGAATCGCATCCTTTATTTGAAACAACATTTGTGCTCACTTAAGATGTCTAAAGATCAAAGATCAACCATTCCAAAAATCAATACTGAGAGGTTTCAGAAGATCTTTCCACTGATGTACTGTAGGCAATTTTTCACTAACTCCGGCACACAATGCTCCGGTATAGTATACGTAGACTATAGTATACGTTGACTACACTATCCCTCGACTACAGTATCCGTGACTAGAGTATTCGTTGATTACAGTATATGACGTCTACAGTATACATCGACTAATTTGTTTATCCAACCACATTACTCGTATTTCGTTGAGTAAGTAAATAAGGCGTGACGACCCTTTTGTACCTTTCCTCCATTATCGTATCTCTTGCATTTATTCTGCTAACGTTTTAATCTTTGCAATACATTTCTGTCTGATTAATGCGACGTACCTTGTTCGAACAAATAGTTTAGTACTATTGATCATCGTTATCCCTCATATCTACCGTAATCTATCATCTCTTGATCATATCTACCGTAATCTATCATCTCTTGATCATATCTACCGTAATCTATCATCTCTTTATCTTATCTACCGTAATCTATCATCTCTTGATCATATCTACCGTAATCTATCATCTCTTGATCATATCTACCGTAATCTATCATCTCTTGATCATATCTACCTTAATCTATCATCTCTTGATCATATCTACCGTAATCTATCATCTCTTGATCATATCTACCTTAATCTATCATCTCTTGATCATATCTACCGTAATCTATCATCTGTTGATCATATCTACCGTAATCTATCATCGCTTGATCATATCTACCGTAATCTATCATCTCTTGATCATATCTACCGTAATCTATCATCTCTTTATCTTATCTACCGTAATCTATCATCTGTTGATCATATCTACCGTAATCTATCATCTCTTGATCATATCTACCGTAATCTATCATCTCTTGATCATATCTACCGTAATCTATCATCTCTTGATCATATCTACCGTAATCTATCATCTCTTGATCATATCTACCGTAATCTATCATCTCTTGATCATATCTACCGTAATCTATCATCTCTTGATCATATCTACCGTAATCTATCATCTCTTGATCATATCTACCGTAATCTATCATCTCTTGATCATATCTACCGTAATCTATCACCTCTTGATCATATCTACCTTAATCTATCATCTCTTGATCATATCTACCGTAATCTATCATCTCTTGATCATATCTACCGTAATCTATCATCTCTTGATCTTATCTACCGTAATCTATCATCTCTTGATCATATCTACCTTAATCTATCATCTCTTGATCATATCTACCGTAATCTATCATCTCTTGATCATATCTACCGTAATCTATCATCTCTTGATCATATCTACCGTAATCTATCATCTCTTGATCATATCTACCGTAATCTATCATCTGTTGATCATATCTACCGTAATCTATCATCTCTTGATCATATCTACCGTAATCTATCATCTCTTGATCATATCTACCGTAATCTATCATCTCTTGATCATATCTACCGTCATCTATCATCTCTTGATCATATCTACCGTAATCTATCATCTCTTGATCATATCTACCGTAATCTATCATCTCTTGATCATATCTACCGTAATCTATCATCTCTTGATCATATCTACCGTAATCTATCATCTCTTGATCATATCTACCGTAATCTATCATCTCTTGATCATATCTACCGTAATCTATCATCTCTTGATCATATCTACCGTAATCTATCATCTCTTGATCATATCTACCGTAATCTATCATCTCTTGATCATATCTACCGTAATCTATCATCTCTTGATCATATCTACCGTAATCTATCATCTGTTGATCATATCTACCGTAATCTATCATCTCTTGATCATATCTACCGTAATCTATCATCTCTTGATCATATCTACCGTAATCTATCATCTCTTGATCTTATCTACCGTACTCTATCATCTCTTGATCATATCTACCGTAATCTATCATCTCTTGATCATATCTACCGTAATCTATCATCTCTTGATCATATCTACCGTAATCTATCATCTCTTGATCATATCTACCGTAATCTATCATCTCTTGATCATATCTACCGTAATCTATCATCTCTTGATCTTATCTACCGTAATCTATCATCTCTTGATCATATCTACCGTAATCTATCATCTCTTGATCATATCTACCGTAATCTATCATCTCTTGATCATATCTACCGTAATCTATCATCTCTTGATCATATCTACCGTAATCTATCATCTCTTGATCTTATCTACCGTAATCTATCATCTCTTGATCATATCTACCGTAATCTATCATCTCTTGATCATATCTACCGTAATCTATCATCTCTTGATCATATCTACCTTAATCTATCATCTCTTGATCATATCTACCGTAATCTATCATCTCTTGATCATATCTACCGTAATCTATCATCTCTTGATCTTATCTACCGTAATCTATCATCTCTTGATCATATCTACCGTAATCTATCATCTCTTGATCATATCTACCGTAATCTATCATCTCTTGATCTTATCTACCGTAATCTATCATCTCTTGATCATATCTACCGTAATCTATCATCTCTTGATCATATCTACCGTAATCTATCATCTCTTGATCATATCTACCTTAATCTATCATCTCTTGATCATATCTACCGTAATCTATCATCTCTTGATCATATCTACCGTAATCTATCATCTCTTGATCATATCTACCGTAATCTATCATCTCTTGATCTTATCTACCGTAATCTATCATCTCTTGATCATATCTACCTTAATCTATCATCTCTTGATCATATCTACCGTAATCTATCATCTCTTGATCATATCTACCGTAATCCATCATCTCTTGATCATATCTACCGTAATCTATCATCTCTTGATCATATCTACCGTAATCTATCATCTCTTGATCATATCTACCGTAATCTATCATCTCTTGATCATATCTACCGTAATCTATCATCTCTTGATCATATCTACCGTAATCTATCATCTCTTGATCATATCTACCGTAATCTATCATCTCTTGATCATATCTACCGTAATCTATCATCTCTTGATCTTATCTACCGTAATCTATCATCTCTTGATCATATCTACCGTAATCTATCATCTCTTGATCATATCTACCGTAATCTATCATCTCTTGATCATATCTACCGTAATCTATCATCTTTTGATCATATCTATCTTTTCATCTCTGTTCCTTGCTTTTCACATTGAATGGAGTTGTATTATTTTCACATGGGTTTGCACATGCGCGCAATATTATTATTGATTACTTGACTAAAACCATCTTCTCCTGCATTCAAAGCTTCCAATAAAGTCTCAAAAATCAATACTGCGAGTTTCAGATGATCTTTCCACTTTCACAATGGGTGATGTACTGTAGCCACTTTTTCACTAACTCCTGCACACAATGCACCGGTAGAGTATACGTTGACTACAGTATCCCTGGACTGCAGTATCCGTGACTAGAGTATCCGTCGATTACAGTATACGACGTCTACAGTATACAGCGAGGTCTTTTGCACGGTAAGATCGGACGTCTAAAGATCAAAGATCAATCTTTTCAAAAATCAATACTGCCAGGTTTCAGATGATCTTTCCACTTTCACAATAGGTGATGTACTGTAGGTAATTTTTCACTAACTCCGGCACACAATGCACCTGTATAGTATACGTAGACTATAGTATACGTTGACTACAGTATCCCTCGACTACACTATCCGTGACTAGAGTATCCGTCGATTACAGTATAGGACGTCTACAGTATACATCGACTAATTTGTTTATCCATCCACATACTGCTCGTATTTCGGTGAGTAAGTGAATAAGTCGTAACGACCCTGTCTTTGATCTTTCCACTTTCTCAATCATCGATGTACTGTAGGGACACAATGCACCAAGTTATGTTATAGTTCATAGACACTGGCATTCGCATGAATGCCATTCGTTCTTCTGTAAAGGAAAAGGTGGAAAATGAATAATATTAGGCACACTGTAACTCTTACAATATCCCATAATGTAGACTTAATATTTATTCGCTCTTTGTGTGATACCACAGGTAAGAAAAGAAGATAGATTATTTAAAAATGTATAGTATCCCTTCAGGAATTACCACGTGAGACTTTATTGGAAGCTTCGAATGCGGAAGAACCGAGAACAGAACAAGAACATGAAGAACAGAGATGAAAAGATGATAGATTACGGTAGATATGAGGGATAAAGTTGATCATGATCAATAGTCCTAATCTATTTGTTCGAACAAGGGACGTCTCATTAGACAAACAGATATGTATTGTAAAGATTACAACGTTAGCAGAATAAATGCAAGAGATACGGTAATGGACAATAGATACAACAGGGTCGTCACTACTTATTTACTCACTCACCGAAAAACGAGTAATATGTGGTTGGATAAACAAAGTAGTCGATGCATACTGTAGACGTCATATACTGTAATCGACGGATATTCTAGTCACGGATACTGTAGTCCAGGGATACTGTAGTCAACGTATAATATAGTTGGCGTATACTATACCTGTACATTGTGTGCCGGAGTTAGTGAAAAATTGAAAAAAAACCTACAATACATCACCCATTGTGAAAGTGGAAAGATCATCTGAAATCTCACAGTTGCGATTCTCTGTCCGTGTTAGATCAGTGATAGAGCGGCCAGACGATAAGAGGAGATCGATGGGCAGAGACGCAGAGGGTCATCGCGCGCACACAACTCCATATGCGACCACTATTGAGACGGATAGAGGGCGGGGATTACTACACGAAATGAGTGAAATTAATTTTTTAAAAATAATTTATTTTGAAACTTGTAGTGTATTTTATGTGTCCCTAATGTATTCATGCTGTTTTTATTTGTCATATTTTTAAAAGTTATTAATATTATTTAAAAAAATATTCTTTTGGTCTTAAATCTTCTCATTATTGGTATTTTTCAGGTAATGACTTCGAACAAGTAGTTTTGGCCGGGCAATCCCGTCTATGGATTCATTGATTCCAAGAGATCCACTTCTATCGAGAAAATCAGAATCGCAGCTCCTCCTAAAGATGCTAGAGATTGATCTTTGATTGATGAATATGATGATCTTTGATCTTTTACCGGATAAAGCGGTCATTAAATGGTCATTGGCTCCAATGCAGGAGAGTAATCCAAAAGCTCCATTTACATTACCTCTGAAAGCTGTGAATGGAGAAGAAAAAGTGTGGCATCCATTACGTATGCTTCGCCCTCTATCCACTTTCTCTTTAAAATACTCTATCTAGTATTTAATGTTTTAAAATATTATCGTAATCGTCATTTATCGATTTATGTATGTACTGTTTCAGTGCGTGCATGAGAAAACATCGAAACTCAATGAAAGCACATTAAATACAAACAGCCTTTAAAACTAGTTATAATACCTTTAATGAATAAAGATAATCGTGATTCATATGGACCTCAATTAGCGTAGTGCGATCGGAAATTCTTCAAGGAAAAAGATGGCAAAAAGAATATCCTACTGAAATCATCGGCGGGGACTCGAACTTTTAAGCCGACCAACCGGTTGGATTGATAGTCCGACCTCGTATCCACTAGACCATGGGTCTCTATTAGGAGTAATATCAAATGGTCTACATATACTCACGCACTCCCCTACTTATATGCCGATGCATAGCTCCGCCCCTTTCGTGTGGACCCAACTTAAATACCGATTCTGGCTCCGCCTATTTTACTTCGCGGGCTTGGACACCGATTTCAAACATTAACACCCCCAAAATCTTTATTCTTCCTGAAAAAAGAACTCAGGAAGAGTGTATGAAGGCAGAGACGACCGGAGTCGTCGTGCTTCGTCGTCGAAGCTATCCACGAAGATGATAAAGTTCTTCAAGTGACGTCATCAACGATGACGACACAAATAATCCTGTCTATCATATATTACCCTAACATCAACCGAGACATCTTTTCTTTTCGTCCATTTTCGTGGAAGTTGCAAACGAAAGCGTAATGAAAAATGCAGACTCTCTTTCTTAGACTTTCTCTCTCGTTTGACTTTCAGAGGCAAAGCATATTGCACCAAAAATTTCGAAAAGAAAAGATTTAATTCCCATCTTTTTATGCGCTCTATCGTCTTTTTCATTTCACCGACTTTTGAACAAAAACATCAGTTGACAGTACAATAATCCAAAGGAAGTTCGAACCTGATTGCAGTTGGCCTGACATCGTAGTCTCGATACAGCCAGACGAAGGATGGCGCGTCGTCTCACTTCTGCAAAACTTCTACGATCTTCTGTAGTCGTTGTTCGATCAACATAGGCGATAGTCGACCTGTAGAACGGCAAATCATCATAGATTCAACTATTTGACTAATTGATCTGTGCCAAAAATCATGAAACATGAAAACGTGAGTGATGAAGAGAACAATGTCAAAGAACTACAAAATCAAAGATCAAAGATCAATCAAAGATCTTATATATATCTCCTAACTCATTGTCGGATCAAGGCACGAGAAGAAATGAAGCCTTTCCACTTTTCACAGACGTTAATTATTGATTGATCGTTGACCAAATTGAACTAGAACAGTAATCACTACATACCAGAGAAGATGAGACGTTGTTGATCTCAAGGGAATCATTTCTTGTCCTGAATCTTGGCCTTGGCGTTCTCGATGGGATCCAAAAAAGAGCCGAGAGTTGTAGTCGGAGAGGGAACGACCATCTTCGTGTTGAAAATGTGTTTCCTGGAAAAATTGATTGGAATGAAAGATAAGCAATTCAAAAACGTCTAGGAGAGAGAATGGAAACGCAAACTAAAGGTAGACGAGCAACCGCAAGGTAAAGATCAAAGATCAACTTTAAAAATAGCGAGTAATGGGAAACACGGGTGTGAGGGATATTACGATCGAAGACTGCAAACGGATCAGACAATAATGAGAACACGTAGTAAATCATAATTAAATAATAAAAAGCAAATTGGAGGGCAAAAGTGGACAGCAACGACAAAAATGGAAATGTGAAGACAACGAGAGGCCTATGGTATATGGTTGCAGGTAGAGAGAGGTAGAGAGGGAGAGGCAGAGGCAGGGGTAGAGTGGAGGAGGCAGAGGCAGAGAGCGGCGAGAGGTAGAATACTGGGATAGCGCGAATTTAGGACAAGTAAGTATGTTTATAGTAAATAAATAAAAATAGACGAAAAGTTACAGCAAAACGACGTGTCTGAAAACAGTGAAAAGAAAAGGAGAGAAGTGAAGATGGGAAGGAAGGAAAGGGTCAATCAATAAATATTGATTGATTGAGAGATAGACAGGGAAGGGTGATTGATCTATCTTACTGACAATGAGAGAAGAAGAGGAAGAAGTGAATCGTTATAGAAATGTGAAGATAGACAAAGTGAGGTCTCTCGATATGCATGTAGAGAAAGGTAGAGGTAGAGAGGGAGAGGTAGAGAGGGAGAGGTAGAGAGGGAGAGTTAGAGGGAGAGGTAGAGGTAGAGAAGGAGAGGTAGAGGGAGAGGTAGAGAGGGAGAAGCAGAGAGAAAGAGAGGCGACGCTCTCTCGAAGACAAAGAAAGCGAGAGCGTGTGACCAGAGCGGAGAGATTCAAATGAGCTCGAGATGTGCCTTTAAGGATTATAAATTATAGACATGCGCAAAAGGGAAAAGTAAATATGTTAATGGTAAATAAACAACGGGTAAAGAGGGCAGCAAAACGACGATAAAAAGGAGAAATTTAGTGAAAAGAGGAGATGGGAAGGTAGGAAGGAATCAATCAATGATTATTGATTGATTGAGAGATAGACAGGGAAAGGAGAGCGATCTACCACACTGGCCTTGTGAGAGAAGAAGAGGAAGAGGGGAATCGTTATAGAAGGAACAAGGTACTTTCTTGAATCGGAAGACTGTTCCAAATCTAACCATTGCAGTTTGAATGTGTCAATGGCGATAAATTAGAATACAATTTGCACTCACAGAAGCTAATGTTATCAACTACAGCATCCGTCGAATACATTATACGATGACTACAGTATACGTTGAATAAAGTACACTTCGATTACAGTATCAATCGATTACTGTGTCCCTCGACTACAGTATACGTCGACTAATTTGTTTATCCATCCACATATTACTCGTATTTCGGTGAGTAAGTAAATAAGTCGTGACAGTTTTCCATTACGTATCTGTCCGCTTTCAAATTGTAACAGTCATAACTATCATAAATATGACCAATCATTTGACCTAGCGTAATCTATTGTAACCCTACAGCTTCCAATTTCTTATATTGACCGTATAAAATACACTTGTTTATTTGGTACGAAGGTAGCCACACAGCGTTCTCATGACTTTCAAAGCAAGAACGACCGCTCAACATACAAACTCTCTCAAATACAATGGTCTCTCCTTTGTCTTGCTTTCGATGAAAAATGGCTTGGACCAGAATACTGTGGCCAACCACTCCCACAAGCGACTTTCTTGTTTTGCATTGCTCAGAAACTATGCCGATCTCGTTTATATATAATATAGCGCGCGGCGATGGTCAGCCGGGTTAGAGAGAGGCAGCGGAGAGACAATCGAGAGGCGGGGCGAGATGTAGAAGGCTACATCTCGCTCGCCTCTCGATTGTGACTTCCGATATGCATAATAGATGTATGAGTGTTCCAATCTGTGGTTAGAGGAGGTTCAACTAATTACTTATAGTAGATAGAGATGGAATAGGTAAGTCCATTATGCGTAATGGGACCTCACATTAAGGTTTATTGGAATTTAAATGTGAATGAATGATCTTTGATCTTTTGTATCTGCATGAATCACTCGCATACTGTCCAAGACTGAAAAAAAAACAATGGATTATATGTAAAATAACATAGATAAAAATATATTTAAATATAAAAGCAAATTTAATTGAATACTATTTTACATCTCTCGTCGTATAACGTAACAAGCTGTGCAACAGTGTTGTCCGTGCAAAGGAAATTTCGTGAAATAGTGAATTCACGGTCTGAAAATCGTGAAATTTTCGTGGAACTCGTGAACAAGAATTAACCAATTTTAGCATTTAAATATTCTAGAAAAAATTTAATAAGCATTTTTTTTATTTTCTAGTAATCAATGATGTCCTGATTAATTGTATTTATTGATTGACCTAGTTCAAAACCTTATTTGCTTATTTATTCTCTAATAAACATAGAATCTTTTGATATATGTTTCACCCTCCTCATATAAATGATCCCATTAACATTTCATCGTTTTGCGTTGGCGTGGCTGATGTATAACACATTTATCTAGAGACCGAGTGATGAGAGCTCAGATGTGTATGGTGTTGCATTTATTGATTCTTGCCTCGCTGAGAAAGTTGGCATCGATTGATTGTAGAATGAATCGCTCCATCGCGTAATGGTAATAGTAACGCCATATTTACATCACGTTATATTGATATGAACATATTTTTCAAAAATTTATTTGTGGAGAAATCGCACTGGGGAAATCAGAGGACAGGGGACGCTCACTTTATTATCAATTTTTATCGACTTCTACCAATATAGCAGTTTTATTTATTGTGGGATGCCTCTTATTCCGTCAATCATAGTGTGAAATCTTCATGGCTCATGTTTCAGGGTCCTCCGGGTTGCGGCAAGACCACATCGATCTGGGCTCTAGCGCGGGAATTGCTCGGTATGAAGATGAAGGAAGCGTGTCTGGAGTTGAACGCGTCCGATGATAGGTTAGCGTGCATGCTTATCAGTCTCGTTACAATACTCTTCCGTAGCTGTCCTACCGTATCACTGTTCCTGTTGTATCACACCTTTTGCGCTCAGCTGTTCAAGCTCAGACATTCATGGCGTGACTAGAATAGACACCGCGCAACAATAATGGAATGGTGTGAAACTAGAATCCATATTTTGTTATCAAGTACATTGAATGACCGCATCGTTCTTGCATTTGAAGCACTGTGTCTTACTCTGTTCACTGTTTCTGCTGTACTGTACTTTTCCCTCAATCCCATATTTCTTCAGAGGTATCGATGTGGTTCGCAACAAGATCAAGTCATTCGCCCAGACCAAAGTGACACTCCCAACTAATCGGACGAAGATGATCATTCTTGATGAGGTAATCGATATTTCGTTTATCGGGTGATCGGGATTATTGGTTGATGTTATTCGGATATTCAACTAACGAATATTTGTAAAGGGTCGAGTTGTGTCAACCAAAAAGTGTATAGTAGTCATTTACATTATTAATTAGTTTAGTTTAGCTATATATTTTATTTTATTTTTATTTATTGCTTTTATTTTCTTATTTTATTTAGGCAGATTCGATGACGGAAGGTGCTCAGCAGGCTCTTCGTCGTACGATGGAAATCTACTCGAAGACTACACGTTTCGCTCTCGCTTGCAATCAATCCAAGAAGATCATTGGTAAGGATTATTGTTTTTATTATTATTATCGATTACTGTACTAATAACTCAATATATTCACACAGACTATAACTTACTGTAGTAACTTCTAATTATCGATTGATTTTCAGAGCCTATTCAGTCTCGTTGTGCGATCATTCGTTACCTTCGACTGACGGACGCGGAGATGCTCGCACGACTCCAGGAGGTATACGGTAGTTATGGAGCATGATATCGATTGATACTGATATTGATATTGTCCAAGTGTAAAAATAATAATGATTCGTTATATCGCTGGCTTAAGCGCCTAAAAACATGTACTTACAGTACTTTTATATTGAATTCTTATCTCGGAACTACCATAATCTCATACTGTGTTAGCTAATTTTGAACATATTCTTCAGGTGTGCGGCTTCGAAAATGTCAGTTATGATGACGAAGGACTCGTAGCTATTCTATTCACTGCTCAGGGAGACATGCGACAGGTTAAACATATTATATTAATAATAATGTTTATTATTATTATTATTATTATTATTATTATTATTATTATTATTATTATTATTATTATTATTATTATTATTATTATTATTATTATTATTATTATTATTAATATAAATATGCATCTTCTCAGGCATTGAACAATCTGCAGTATCCGGCTATGGCTACGTTTCGGCACAGAATGTCTACAAGGTGATTGCGTGTTTCTGGCTATGCTGTTGTAAGATCCAAATTGGGAGACAGACAATATTTCTTGGATACCTCTTATAATTATGGTCAAAATTGCGTTACAATCTACGAAGACTGACAGTATTTTGTTATATTTTTTGAAAACATGGCTGCATTTTTGGATCGACTTTTGAAAACATGACCTATTTTGGGACCTTTTTTAAAACCTGGCTTTATTTTGAAAATCTGTAACGTAGTTTACTCAACAGAGCCACTCTTATCATATTGAAATTTTGATACTTGTGCTAGCTTTTGTGGACGCGCTCGTTGTAAATTACGATAAATCGATATGGTGTACTGTATTTAGTTATTGATATTGATCGATAATCGTTTGGTAGGTGTGCGACGAGCCTCATCCTCGTCTCATGATTGACATGTTCAAGAATTGCGTGTCGGGCAAGGTGCGCGCAGCGAGTGAGGTTAGTTAGACATTTTATTGATTGATTTTACTAGTTCTTATTCTAGTTTTACTTCTCTTATGTGCTGTTTTAGATATGGATTTTTGAATCACCTTCGTAATTTAAAAAAAAATCAATACCTAAAAATAATATGCTAAATGCAATAATCAGAATTCAAAATGCAATGATTAGAATTCAATAATCGGTGTGTTTATAGACAATTCACACACTGTATCGTCTGGGCTATTCACCCGAGGACATTATCACAACCATGTTCAGAGTTTGCAAGACCTGCAATGAGGTTATTCATTTATTGATTATTCTATCTTGTCTACCGTAACCTTCTAGATATCGATTACTGACAGTGAGATCTTAACTTACCGTAATCTTGTCGATATTGATTTCTTTTAGAAAGGGATTTAAACCTACCGTAATCCGTTCTTTCGTTGTAGATACCCGAGTATCTGAAGATGGAGTATTTCCGAGAGATTGGTCTGTGTCACACGCGTATTGTCGAGGGACTCACCACTCTCGTCCAACTCTCCGGATTAGTAGCCAGAATGTCCATACTCAATGATCAACAGTAATCAACTACCGTAACCCCCACCATCTACCGCATTCCAGTCTATCGTATACCGGATCGTGCTAGAGTAGGCTACAGTATATTATGACTGTCTTATTTTCGTAAAATGATCTACTGTAATCTTGGCCTATCTACCGTTTTCCATTCGATGATCTACCGTATCCCACTCTGTTGTACCTATTGTGGCCTCTTTTATTATACTACCAATACCGTATCTCTTGCTTTTATTCTGCTCACGTTGTAAGTCTTCATATCTTCACAATACATGTCTGTCTAATGCGACGTCCCTTGCACAACGATCTGATTTGGCTTGGAAGTGACTATAGTGCATTTGGGAAAAGGCGCCTGGTGTGAGCACTCACTTGAATTTCTCCATTTTGGAGTTTCCTATTTTTGCTATTTTAATGATGTTATTGCGTGATTTCGATGTTATTTCTTATCATAGTTATCGCGTTCAGTCTCATAGATTGTGGAATTAGCACGATTTTGCCGGAATTTAGCAGAAAATCACCTTTTTCTTCGAATTTAAACTTTGTTTCAAATTTTCTTCCTTATTCTGCTAAAATCGATATTTCTGATGCTTCCAATAGAAAGATCATTGCATTATCTATCGAATGGTGTACACCTTGCCCGCTGAATTTTCCTATTTCGCGATATATCGGAAGTTGAAGTTTGATTTCTAGCTGAGGGTTACGGTATCAATCGTAGTGGACGTTTTCTGACCCTTGTTTCGCCTATTATAATGTAAGCAAGACATCAGCTGACAGCACTGACTCCTTATCTACACAAGAACTATCGCCACTTTCTGAAATCTGTAGATTTAATTCATAATTATTGCAATTTCGTGCTGTAAACACTGCATGATATTTTCTTAATTTATTCGTTCTTTTTGCAGGTGTGAAAGAAAGAAATGTGCGATATCTGGCGCAACCGGCTCATAAGGCATTCTCACAGATTAAAGAAATCTCAAAAATTAGAAGAGGTTGTTTTCTGCTTCATTTATTATTGTTTCCATATATGAATGTTTTGTCGTCTTTTCATTTGACTTTGGCAAATCTGTATGATAAACATTTCTTTCCGTCTCTCCCACAACAGAAAGTATAAGATATAAATGATTGAATCAAAATTTTGATACACACTTTGACACACTTTGATATCCGCATCCGTGATATAGGTATATCAGAAAAGACAGAATCGTTAACTGCACTCATTACACTACAATTTTACACAATAATTCAATCAGATCGCTGTGCCTTGTTCGAACAAATATCGATCGAATATTATTGATCGTGACCATGTTTTACCCTCATATCTACCGTAATCTATCATCATCTTTTGATCTCTGTTCATTGTTTTTTTTTCAAATTGAATGAATGAGCCAGTCAACAACGACTTCCAGTGTAAGTACGCGCGTTATATATTTTATCAACGTGCATATCAGGGCTGGGATTTTTTGTTTGGTATTTTTTTTGTTTTTTTGGTTTTTTTTGGGTTTTTGAGAATTTTTTGTTTGGTATTTTTTTGTTTGGTTTTTCTGCAAAAACCAAAAAATAACAAAAAAAATCTGATAAAGAAAATTTACACAAATTTGCTTGAAAAGTTAGTTTATGATCAGTTTTGCTGTTCATTTTTCATTTTAAGACAACATTGGTGAGTGTAATATTTCGGAATAGTGGGGTTTTTTTCTTGAGTGAATATACTTGTCAGGAAGGGCTATAGATGACATCTACCTGAATACAAAATCAATATTGTCTCAAATTATGGATACCCCGGAATAGGTGATAAGACGTTTCAGAAATTTCACTTCGGAAAAGGACACTTCAGAAACTATTTTTCAGAAAAGGACGTTTCAGAAATTTCGCTTCAGAAAATGTCATTTCGGAAAATCTTTTCCAGAAAAGGACGTTTCAGAAATTTTCATTTCAGAAAGTCCAACTCAGAAAAGGACGTTTCAGAAATTGGCACTTCGGAAATTCCGACTCAGAAAAGGACGTTTCAGAAATTATTTTTCAGAAATTCCAACTCAGAAAAGGACGTTTCAGAAAATTTGCAGTACGGTTTGTGGCTTTAAACTGCAGAGAATTACAACGGGAAAATTTTCTGAAACGTCCTTTTCCGAGTTGATATTTCTGAAAAAAAATTTCTGAAACTTCCTTTTCTGAGTTGGAATTTCTGAAGTGCCAATTTCTGAAACGTCCTTTTTGAGTTGGAATTTCTGAAAAAAATTTCTGAAACGTCCTTTTCTGGAAAATCATATCTGGGGTCCGTCCAATCTGTCAAAAAAGATGCGAAGAAAGTTGCGAAGAAAGTTCGCAACTTTCGACGCAACTTTCGACGCAAGTTTTCTCTAAATCTCTTGAAATACACACTCTAATACTCTCTAACAACTTTCGATCGAAAGTTGCGTCGAAAGTTGCGACGAAAAGATGCGTCGAAAGATGCGAACTTTCTTGCGAGGTCGGTTAGAGCAGGCGAGAGAGTGTGCATTTGAAGAGGAGCAGAAAAAGTAAACGGAGCTTTACATAAAGTTGCGTCGAAAGTTTAATTTACAAAAGTGATAGTGTGATGGTTAAATTGTGGTTACTCAACTCTCCATGAAAGTGTGTTCAACAATTTTGTTATGTATTGCTGTCGGCCCCGTTGTCGTGTATTGTGTAGTGTGAGTGCACAAGGGTTTACTACTTAGGGCTTTATTAGCAGACTAGGGAAAATACAGAATATACAAGGCTAGAGAAGGGCACATCTTGTGCGAGGATCAAGGGAGAACTCATCTAGACTGATTGGGAATCTCAGACATAAGAGTGGGCGGGGCCAGACACGAGAGAGCATTAGAGATAAAGGTAGAGTGACGAGAGAGAGTGCGGATCAGAGAGACTGTAGTCTGATCGCGCACGTGCACGTATTTACATGATGAAATAGTCTAATCAATAAGCATAGGAAATAGAGATGATCAATGTACATCTGGAATGGGGTATCTACACAACACCTCCCCTCTAAGATGGGACATCTTATAAAACATGAAATAGTCAACGAGAAAACGATACAATAAATCAACAAGACCACTTCGTGGTAAGTCTTCTTCGTTGAATCCATATTGAGCTTCTTCGGCGCTTTTCTCGTTCGTGTTGATCATCTCAGGTGCGATTGACGTTGCTGTTGCAACGTAGATCTCGTCAGGCTTGCCCTGGATTGCTGGTGAGTGCGTCGGTGATACGGTAGATGAACGTGGTGGCGATACTGTAGTTGGTGCAGCTGCCGTCGGTACTGTCGCTTTGACATCATCATCCATGATTACCACATCATCATCGTTCACTATCTCAGACACACCGAATGTGTCGATCAAGATATTCATAGATGTCTCTTCACTGTGAATCAGTCATTCTCAATTGATTCACATGTACTCTTTACGTTCGCAGATTCACATAGATCTCGAACATCATTGAACCTTTCCTTTTCAGCAAGGTCGCCATGACCCATTTCCACTGATCAGGATCAGAGTACTTCTAGGAGTAGACAACATATCCTCTGCAGGATTTCCTTCCTATGATATCACCATTTATGATCGACCTGATTGGTCATTTACTTTATGACCTTGAAGACTTCTTCAGTCTTCATATATGCTGCATGACTATCTTCCTTAGTCTCGGCAAACATATCATCGATCATCCTTACATGATCGGTCGATGGTCATCTTCACTGTGACCTTGAAGACCTCTTGGAGCGTCTTCCATTATGGTGCATGACTCTTCCGTAGCCTCGGCACGCATATCATCGATCATCCTTACATGATCGGTATCATCGGTCATCTTACTCGTGACCTCTTAGACTTACATAGTCTTCATACGTGTTGCTTGACTCATTTGTGGTCTCGGCGAGCACACTATCAATCATCCTTACATGATCGACATCATTGGCCATCTAATTCGTGACCTGTGAGACTTCCATAGTCTTCATTTGTGCTGCTCGAATATCTTCCATAGCCTTGGCCAGCACACTATCAACCATCCTTTCATGATCGACATCGTTGGTCATCTTCATTGTGACCGTGAAGACCTCTTGGAGCGTCTTCGCATATGCTGTTTCACTACCATGCGTAGTATCAGCGAGCATTTCATAGATATCCGGTCTGGAGCTGTCGGCGCAGACTATCATGCAGTTGGCCGTTGAACAATCGAGCAATCCGATTTGCTTCCACACCTCATCTGACGTGAGTGAGATGCTAGCTCCCTCTCTGGTATTTTGCCACTTAAAGTCTACTTAAACTACGTCACAGACTTTAAGTAGACTTTAAGTAAACTTTAAGTGAAAGAACATTTGACGAAATGCATTACAGTATACCACACCACTTTAAGTAGACTTACGTCTCACTTTAAGTTTACTTAAAGTCTACTTAAAGTGGGAAAGTTTAAGTAGACTTTAAGTGGCAAAATACCAGAGCTTATCGATTTGTAATCGATTTCTTGTGCAGACGCACATTGACACTGTAGTGTTGGTGTCACCTTTATCGACACGCATGATTTTGATCTCCTTCAGATCACCACTACCATCCATACATACCTCAACATTCTTACCACATTTGCTGTAGGTTGTATCCTTGTGTCTACCTCGACCGATATCCGAGTCTCTCCTCTTGATGAGTCAGCCGTACTGCTGCTCAAACTCACAACTACCATCTGTAGTAGAGTTATCCTCTCATTCATTGAATGAATGATCTCCTTCTGTGATGTAATCAGCTCATTGAGCATTCGTACTGTCTCTATAGCCATTGTATTGATTGCATTTCGAATGATGACGAAATCACAATTTCATCGTGCCATTGGTGAGTTACTAAGTCTCTTTCAGACTGCTTTCACTCCACCATCTCTGCATCACTATCTGCCACTGTCTTGGTTAATTTCACCAGATGATGAAATTAATCGATCAACTTTCCACCGCAAGGATGCAACCACCAAATCAAAATTTTCGCAGAGCCTTCGGCGTACTTCGATCAGACACGTGCCACACCTAGTAGCTAGCCACACACAGTAGCAGTGATCAGTCCTAGCCACACACAGTAGCCTGATCAATCAATTTGCCACACCTAGCAGCTATCAGCCTCTGCCACACCTAGTAGCGCTGATCACACGATTTGCCACACCATAGTAGCAGGCCACACCATAGTAGCACTCACAATAGTTACCACTAGCAAGCTAGCAGCATACACTTCACAACGAGACAAAGCAAAGAAAATAGTTCGTATACCTTAGACAGAAATATTGTTGTCTTCGGTGAATCCTGGTCGCCAGTTGTTATGTATTGCTGTCGGCCCCCGTTGTCGTGTATTGTAGTGTGAGTGCACAAGGGTTTACTACTTAGGCTTTATTAGCAGACTAGGGAAATTACAGGTTAATACAGGACTAGAGAAGGGCACATCTCGTGCGAGGATCAAGGGAGAGAACTGATCTAGACTGATTGGGAATCTCAGACATAAGAGTGGGCGGGGCCAGACACGAGAGAGCATTAGAGATAAAGGTAGAGTGACGAGAGAGAGTGCGGATCAGAGAGACTGTAGTCTGATCGCGCACGTGCACGTATTTACATGATGAAATAGTCTAATCAATAAGCATAGGAAATAGAGATGATCAATGTACATCTGGAATGGGGTATCTACACACATAAATATTTTTTGTGAAAACACTTATTATTTACACGAAAACTGAACTGGAAATCATGTGCATTCTCAGTCACATTCGTCCGAATTTTTGAGAGCGCGGAGCAGCTGAAAAACATGTTCGAACAGCTTGGGGTAACACACGCGTGGCGACCGCGAGCGCGTGACCTGACTGACTGTTCTCTCCCTCACTTTCCGCTTTCCGATACACTTGTGTGCTTTTATGTGCTGTCATTCACATTTAAATGTGCCAATGTTCATCTATGTGACCTGTTTGTTGCTTGATATTGATTGATTGTTCTGTAATTCCATGTCATTTGCAGCTATCAGCTGCCGCCGCCTCTGTCGGTCTTTCCACCACTCAAGTGAGCCCCAATGACTCCCGTGTCCCCGATGCTCCTGCTGCCGCAGCCGACGTGCGACATGGCTTGAGCGACTCCCTATCGATCCTTCGGACGTGACGGTGCCAAGTCTATTGATAGTTCCAACGACATCAATCCTAATCCGCGACGAGCACGTCGTAAACTCCAACAAGTAGTAGTACTGTGTTCCGTTGACTTCGTACGGTTGTCTCTGTGGAAGGTGCAGTCGCCAATTTCTAGACCAAAGGTGAGAATAGGGTTTAACCTTCTACTAATACTTTTACGAATGTAAACGTGCTTGAAAGATGGTTTAAGCCATTTTTATCCCTTTTCCCCATCCTTATCATTGTCTCATTTACTTTATCTTTGATCTTGCTATATTCGTTAATGATAGGTACGCACCAAAGTCTGACCTTGCGTACCATACTTTGCCCTATTTGAATTCCGCATGTTCTTTGTAGTCTAACGTGCGTGTGTCGTCGATGTCAATTCCCCCTGTATCCTCGGCGACGGTGTTGCAGTACGAGGATGTATGACGAGGCGGCAGCTGCGTCTGCAGAAGCGGAGAATGAGAAGTAGCGAAGCGCGAGCGTAGGAGAACACGGACAGTGTTGAGCGGGTTTGTTATGATTAATGCATATTTGTTTAAAACTATTTTTTTATATTTTTATTAGTGCTGTCGAAATTCGTAGTGTTGTTATTTAGTATCTCTGTTGTTGGGGCGTGCATTTGCGTATATATTATTATTAATATTAATATTATGTATTATATTAAGTATTGCTCATTGCAGGTGACATTCGCGCCATCAGAGACACTGCTGATGATCAGCGACGTCTCATCAATAGACTGTATGCGGCCTCGTTTAGTGGCCTCATCGGATCGTCAAGCAGCTCGATTATCGATTCGATTGGAAGAAATCCATGTACATCGACTCCCACGAAGACTGCTGTGGAGACAACGCCACAGGTACCCACCCCTTTCCTCCTTTGTGATTATCGATTAGTCTACTACATTCGCATAATGTGCGCATGACTTGTTGTGAAATACACTCTCCTCTCTGTCTCACTCTCCTCTATGTCTCACTCTCCTCTTTGTCTTTCTCGCGATAGGGTGCGCGCATTTCACTCTCTCTTTCTTACTCTTTTTTACCCTTATTTTTAAAATCCACTGTTCATTTGACCTTCCCAATGCTCTGATTACATTTCTCTAGTGTAGTTCCACTCTATATTTCTTTTGGTTAGCTTATTTTCTCATCAGTTTCTTATTTACACTTGTTTTCATCGTTTCCCTTCTCACTCTCTCAATTTCACACACTCTCTCACCTCCTTCCTTATCTCTAGCTCCTCTGGTTTCGCAGGGTAATATTACCCCAAGCACGAAGTAAGTAAAGAGTAAGCAAAAAAAATATGCTGCCAGGTATACCGAGGTAATTTGACTCGGTAGCTACTGTAAACTTACTTCGTGCCTGAGTAACTTACTTACTACTTACTTTTTCCTTGTTCGCTCTTATTTTTTACCTACTACAAACTTACTTCGTTCTTGCGCAGCTTACTTACTACTTACTTTTTTCCTCGCTCGCTCTTACTTTCTCATTTACATTAAGTAACATGCTAGTTACTTTATTCTGACAATTGAATAGCGTTTTTGTCACCTTTTTCTTATTTATTTATTATTTTTGCTCCTTTCTTTTCACTTCTTTATTTTTTTCGACAATCAATACAAAAATTGAACTATACACCTATGCTAATAGGGTAACAACAAATTTCTAGAAATAACTACAACTGAAACAATTAGACATGTCAATGATCGGGTTCCTATGATGGGCATTTTTCGTTTAAAAAAACAACAACAATTGTGGAAGAAACACACTAGTACAAACTATATAAGGTAGTATTATGCAACCTAATTATATATTAGATAACAAAGAATACAAAGTACATTCTAGAATGGATGAATAAATGATAATGTCCTGATAATGAGTTAGATTGAACGTTTCTTCAAGAACACTCAATTGTTCTCCACCAAATGTAGTTCTATGTCGTCTTTCTTCTTTTAACTCCATTTGCTGAAATATATATTGGATTAATTACATTTAACATATTATTTATAACACATATGATTTTCACTTTTTTAAACTTTTAATCCCAGAATGCAATGAAGCTGATCTTTTGAATCAATGTACAGAATTTTTCAAGGGAAACAACCATGATGTATTGGAATAATTAAATTGGTTCACTGTTGAGTAGTGATCACGCAATCGAAATGTGTGTTTTTTTGAAAACCTATAGTTCTTTAGTGAAAAGTGACAGTCATCGTGAGATTAGAAATCTCCCCTAGGGATGCCCAGGCAAAAAATCGGAATGGATTAAAGTGTCACTACCGAAAAAACCGTTGATTGTTTGCAAATAATACTTCAAACGAATAGACCTCAGAAAAAACGTTTGCTAAGGTCTACTCGATTGAATTAAAAAAAGGGTACTATGACTTTACGCCGATCCTGTATAAATGAAGAGTACAAATATAGATATACCTACTAAAGGGATAAAATGGATGATTCCATAATATAGGATTGATTAGTTGAATAGATGATGATTATGATTGAATTGGATTAGATGATGATAACAGACGTTCAACAGATAAATCAGAAGCAGTTGATGAGTTGATGAAGATATGATACAGATGGGATAGCTATCTATCTTCTAGTCCAACCCAATCTAGTCTAGTCTTTTTAATCGACCTCCACATAATATGCAAATTATATGAGTATCATGGTTCTAATTATAAATGAGGGGCTAGTAACTAGAAAAATAAGAGATTAATAAATGATAATAATAACATACAGGAGCAGTTTCATGATCTCATTTGTGAATCGCTTTGTTCCTTTGAAGTGAATGATATATTACAGATGTTATAAAGATCTATATATAGCCCATCACTTTCTATATGAATAGGAACAAAAGAAGATGAACGAAGTGGCTGAAGATAAAGAATAATAGTATGACTAGATAGGGCGTACCCTCCTATACAACGTCCATATACAAATTTATTGCGGAACTTCTCTTTTTCACCCAAGCTATTTTGCAATTCAAATCCACACTCATTTTGGCCTTGAATGACCGTGCAGAAGAGCATAATGAATGATTTTTTTTCTAAGCACAGCCTTGCCTCCCACTTCCCCGGTTTGCGCACAGCCTTTCACCCCCAGCATGTCAACGAATGTCAAGTCGTGGTTAACACGATCAATTTAATTTGACTTAAGTGAGTGAAAACTAGCCTACCGTACTACAAACGTTACAGTAACCGCATATCCTACCGTACGCCGCACCGTACCCAGTAACCTTGGATATCGGCATACCGTACCCCTCGCCTTGCTCTAACAGTGGATCGATCTACCGTACCACAAACGTTACAGTAACTGTGATTATCGACTTATCGTATCACAAACGTTACAGTAACAGTGGTTATCGACATACCGTACCTTCACCTTACACTAACAGTACCGTACCCCCTCAAAATTCAGTTAACATTAACTCATCAACAGTAATAAAGGATACCGAACTATTGTACCACAGACGCTACAGTATCCCAGATACACTGACAGCGTTAACTTCATGCCTACCGCTCCCGCACGCTACAGCATGTCATTCGACGTATCCCACATGATGCCACATTTGCATATCTACTAACCATTGCCTTCGAATTCTGAACACTACAGAAAGCATAATCTACACGGTTACTATAACTGGCGGGCGACGATAGATCGATATCCACGGTCACTGTAGTTCAGGGTGCGCTTGGTCTATATCCTCAGTTACTAAAACATGCGGGAGCGGCTGGCAAATCAATAAAACAAAAAAGCCGGAAATGCAGATTTAAAAATTTAAAAATTGCAAAATAAAATAGTCTGGGTCAAAAACAGAGAAGTTCCTTATTTTCTACATTTTTGCGTTTAGCATTAAGGTCGTTATGGATTACTTATCCATGAATAATTTGAATATATACTCAATATATGAAATGCTTACATTTGGAGGATTAGATTATCAAGATGATGAAGGATGAAGTCGCATAGATGATGATACTGATTGAGCTGATAAAGCTTGAGGTGAATCAGCTGATATATTGATAAATTTGAGTTAAGCATTAACGATAGAAATATACCATTAATAGTAGTTCTTAGTATTCGTTTTTCTTCTTGTAATGATGAAAGTAAGGTAATGAGAATCCAAGATTATCATTACCATTAACAATGCTATCATCCTTAAGAGTAATAGAAGATCATATCCATCCAATCGTTTAGCATAGCTAAAGCACGAGTATGAATTAATTCCACCCTAAAATCGTTCAAATTCATATCTGATTTCACATCGACAATAAGAAAATAACAACTCAACAACAACAATTGATCAGACAACTTAGATAGTTTTACGGGCTTTGCTCTGTAATGAATTGATAATCCCTGCCAACGGCAAAACACTAGTATAGTTTTACCTGTAAAAAGAATTATCAATGAAATTACCCCCATCGGCGGTCTCTCCATCCCACTCGTCATTACTCGAGTGATCCAAATGTGGTTCCTTCTCAACCGCCGTACTTCTCACTGTCAGCGGAAAAACATGTATACATAAGAACAATAATTATAAGTTGTAAAATAATACCTTCTGAGCCTTGAACTACGCCCGTGCGTTGCGTTCTAGCTTTCTAACCATAGAATATAGTCGCGTCTTAGTCATTGCGCATCGGTTGATTGGCAGCAAAGCCCGTAAAACTACATTTCACGCGAAAGAAGTGGATAAATGATGAAATTATAAAAGAGCGTAGTCCCCGCTGGAAGAAAAGAATAAAATAATAAGAGATAAGTTACTCTTTACCTACTTTTCGCGAGCGAGGAAAAAAGTAAGTTGAAAATAACTTAAAAACAAGCGGCAATTAAAAGGAGTAAAAAGTAAGTTGGATGTAAGTAACCCTGTTACGGCTGCGCGTGCCGTAGCCGGGAAGTAACATAAAAGTAATTAGAAAGTAAGTTACTTTTCGTGTGCTACTTACTGTAATCTTACCCTGCGAAACCAGAGTCTCTAAGTTCCTCTCTGTCCGTATCCGTGAAAAAGACTGGCGCACATACTTTTTCACGGATACGGACACGAATCGCCCGAATCCGAATGAAAAAGAGTTCGTACCCATTGCCTATCGTTATCATGCCTCTATCTCTATGTCTGCGCCAATCCCGAACCTTCTGCCCCTAGTTCTCTCCCAGTTGTAAGCATACAAGAATAGCACAGTTGTGATAAAAATGCGGGCATATCATTCCTCTTTCGTAGTAATAATAACTTATTGTTTCGTGATGTCTTTTTAGCCAACTGTTCGATTCAATACTCCTTTTTCAAGTTTCAGCATGATGCTCGGTCGTTCTGCCCTCCTTGCTTCCCGGTTGTTGGACGCCACGTGATGACTATACTAAGGTAGTCATCGATTTATTGATCAATCATTGATTGATTTCTCTAATCTCCATATTGGTTTAGGTAACCTTCAAGCCTGATTTGAAGGAATTCAAGTTGTCCGAGCTGGATGATGATATCATTGCTCTCATGTGTCGGTAAGATCATAAATTAGTTTATTTTTTTTATTTTTTAAAAAAATATTGATTTTTCAGTCGTGCCTACGATATCGCTGGTGCTACTCGCGGTGTCAAGGTCTACCTGAATAACAAGCTCATTCCTGTAAGTTGCCGTAATTCTGAGATACTGTAATCATATCGTAATGATGTGCAGGTAACTGGCTTCAAGCAGTACGTTGAGCAGTACACGAAGAATGAGGTTGATGGACAGGGCGAGCCGCTGAAAGTGTGCTATGAACAGGTATTGATTGATTTGAAATATTTATTGATTGTGTGGATGGTTACGGTAGCCGGCACGTGCTGTCTATGATGCCATGAAACAAACCTACACAACGATCTTATTTGATAAACTGCGTAGCGATATGCAGTGCTGTGAATTACCGAGACCTGAGACACACCTTGTCGGACTACCTATCATATTCTCGACCATACATTGCCATACCCTCGCAATGCTAGGATTGACCCACTGTAAGAGGCCCATTTTAGGCCACTTGATGTCAAAGGAAGCTAAAAAATGACGATTTTTACGCGAAAATAGCGAATTTTGTGAATCAACCCACCCTATTTCGAGAATTGACCCACTATATAAAAAGAAACGGCGAGGGTACACGAAAAGTATGTTCTCGACTCGCTGCTTAGCTTTGATCTACAATATCCTCATATCGATCAATATTGATTGTATATCATTGTAGGTCAGTGATCGTCGGGGGCTCTTACCGTATCCGACAAGGGCTTCCAGCAAGTCTCGTTCGTCAATTCCATCGCCACTACCAAGGTATGCCAAAATAATAATAATAACAATAATTTATTCCTTCAAAATGATGAGCAATTAATCAATCGATAATGCCGATTCAGGGTTGACTATGTTGCCGATCAAATGGTCCAGAAGCTAATCGATACGATCATGAAGAAGGTTGGCAAGAGTACGGTACAAGTCAAGCCTTTCCAAGTATGGTTTTGATCATTTTCACTTTTTTATTGATTGATTCGCATTATCGATTGATTCTTTACAGGTGAAGAATCACATGTGGGTCTTCGTGAATTCACTCATCGAGAACCCCACCTTCGACTCGCAGACCAAGGAGACCATGATCCTTCAGTCGAAGAGTTTCGGATCCAAGTGTTAGATCTCGGACAAGTTTGCCAAACAGGTACTTTGTAGTCTGTAGTTTGGTTAACGATTTATGCGACTGACCTACCGTACTTGTTCAAGGCCATACTGTTTCGATGTCCTCACTGTATTTTATTTATCGATTCGATTCGATTCATGGTTTAGAAAGTTAGAAGTAGAGTAGTAGAATGTTTAGAAAGGTGGGTCGATTTAGAAAATCGTTATTTTTCGCTTAAATTGTAATCTTTCACATAAAAAATGAGCTTTATATAGTGGGTCGACCATGGAAATGAGCCGTATATAGTGGAACAATCCTCACATTGTGAGGATTGACCTAAAATGTATGTTCAAGGCTCAAGCGTGCGACATCGTGGACTCTGTGATCTCGTGGGTGCGCTTCAAGCAGATGGGGATTATGGACAAGAAGTGCAACAGCAAGAAGACGAGCAAGATGAAGGTGGGAGCAGATTGGTCGATTAGTTGCTTCATTGATTGATTTTCTGTATTATTGATTTATTGATTTTTTCTGAAATTATTGATTAAATGATTACCGCATCTTTGTAGGGCATCCCCAAGCTCGAGGACGCCAACGACGCCGGAACCAAGAACTCTCATCTGTGTACGCTCATTCTATATTTACAAGCCTCATTTTTGCCTCCGACCCACTAGATTCTACTTTCCAGCGGCAATGGCCGCCCATGTATGACTGTAATGTGTTGCCCCACTCTCAGGTCTCGGAGTGGTCGGTCGTGATAGCTATGGTGTCTTCCCACTTCGAGGAAAGTTGCTCAACGTTCGTGAAGGAAACCTGAAGCAGGTATACTGTAGCTGTCTATTGATTATTGATCGATTTATCGAGAATCCTGTCAGGTTGCCGATAACGCTGAGATCAACGCACTGCTGAAGATTCTCGGTCTTCAGTACAAGGTGAAGTACGACAAGGACGATGACATGAAGACGCTTCGATACGGAAAGGTCATGGTTATGGCTGATCAGGTACGGTAAAGATTGATTTATTGATTAATTCGAGAAATATTATTATTGATTAGGATCAAGACGGTTCGCACATCAAAGGGACTTGTCATCAACTTTATCCATCACAATTGGCCCAATCTCGTTAGGTATATGGTAGTTTCATTGCGCATTTATTGATTGATTGATTGATTGAACACTGTTCGTGTTGGTGTTACTGTAATTACCGTACCGTGCTGTACTATAATTACCGTACCGTACTGGGTTACTGGTTACTGTAATTATTGCAGACGTAACTTTGTGGAGGAATTCATTACTCCGATTGTGAAAGCGACAAAGGGCAAGGAGGAGATCTCATTCTTCTCAATTCCTGAGTACAATGAATGGAGAAACAATACGGATAATTGGAAATCCTTCAAGATCAAGTACTACAAGGGATTGGGTACGGTGTCTTTTTATTGAATTAATAATATTAATTGATGTACAAGTTCTAGATTTGCATGTACTTTAAATGCAAAAAATGTGAAATATATAGGTTAAAGAGATCAAATTCTGTCGTTTAATACTAGCTTGACTGAAATAGCTTGCATAATAATAATAACAATATGCGTACTGTAGGTACCTCCACATCGAAGGAGGCCAAGGAGTACTTTTCGGACATGACCCGTCATCGTATCCGCTTCAAGTATGCCGGACCCGAGGATGACATTGCGGTCGATATGGCCTTTAGCAAGAAGAAGATTGAGGAGAGAAAGGTACCGTATACTAGATCTATCGATCGATTATTGATTGATGTATTGATCGATTATTGATTGATGTATTGCCTTTGTCAGGATTGGCTCACCAAATGGATGGCGGAGAAGAAGGAGCGTCGTCTAAGAGGATAGGAGGAAGAGTACCTCTACAATAAGGTATCACGGTACTGTTGGCATACTGTAGATGATTTATTGATCGTTGCAGGACACGACTACGGTATCGTACTCCGAGTTTGTCAACAAGGAGCTGGTGCTGTTCTCGAACACTGACAACGAGAGATCGATCCCTTGTCTGGTTGATGGTCTCAAGCCTGGACAGAGAAAGGTGAGTACTGTAGGTATACGGTATACTATGGGCATACGGCATATGATATATCCTCTTTATACGGTATGTTATTTTGCAGGTTATGTTCGCTTGGTTCAAGCGTGCCGATAAGCGCGAAGTTGCGCCAATCGATAACTTATCGATTACCGTAATCCATCACGTTCCCCTCAGGACTTTGTCGGATCGAACAATATCAATCTACTCCTTCCCATTGGTCAGTTTGGTACCCGTCTGCAGGGAGGCAAGGAATCTGCCTCTCCCCGTTATATCTTTACTCAATTGAGGTTAGAATCGTTACCGTATCCCTCATTCCACGATTACTGTAACCGCTTACAGTCCCGTCACTCGTACCGTGTTTTCGATTCCCGACGACAACGTCCTTCGTTTCCTCTTTGAGGAGAATCAAGGAATTGAACCCGAGTGGTTAGTATTATATTATTATTATTATTATTATTATTATTATTATTATTATTAACCATAGGTCGAATAGGTTTTCAAAATCCGGTCAAGTATTTCGATTTTTGGCAAATTTGGCTCAAAATCCGGTCAGGTTTTTCGATTTTTGTGAAATTTTGGCGCAAAATCCGGTCAGGCTTGGTACTTTGTAACTTTGTAACACCCATGTATGATTCAGATGATGTCGGGTGATGATGATGAGGACGCGGCCGAGGGCGATGAGGAGGACGAGAGCAGCTGAGAGGAGAATCGGATCAAGGTACATATGTATACGGTACATGAGTGAAGGGTAGTCGCGATTGGTGGGCGAGAGTGTAGTTGATTGATTGTTTCTCTCTTCGTATCTGTTCCTTTCGTGTTAATTTATTTTTTAATGGGCTTAATTAATTATTTGTTTATTGTTTAATTATTCAATAGGTTTAATTAATTAATTAAATTTATTGACAGAGAACAAATAATGTGTGTGAAACGAAGAAGCCTTTACTAGAACTTTCAAGTCTAATTCTTGCAGTACATGGAGATGGCCCGGCTACGCCCACCTCGTACGGTGGCTCATTATCTTCATTCTCATCTACCGTACCCTTCTCTTCTTCGTCATCTTCGATCCTGCCGGCACGTGGTGACCTGGACAATGTCGGTAGCGTAATGGGACGAGATACAGGGATATAAGGTATATGGTAGCCTATAGAGTGGGTATATGGTTGTCAGTTGAGTGGGTATACGGTAGTCGATTGAGATGTGCCTTTCAAAACTCGAAGTGTACTTGCGATTGCTTTCTCTTCAAGTTACCCAACAAGATTTTGTTTAGAAATATTGCGATTTTAATTTATTTTCGTGGTTTTTCAGGGCATGAACACCGGCCGCAACGAGGGCACCGTGTGGAGGAACTCATCTATCAATTATTGATTGATCAATTCACACGCGAGGATGACGTCACGCTTCATAAGCTGCGACCGGACGCCCATTTTCGCATTCGTCAATCGATCAATAATTGTATATTGATCGACTACCCACCGTAATCTCACTCACTCCTCGTTATTCATTTGTTCTTTCACCCAATTATTGCTTTCTACATAACATGTTTCTCTCTCTCATCTATTATATTTGTACTTGTAGTGCTTGTCATTGTCTCGTTTTCATACTTTTCGGTTCGATTTATTACTTTGTTCATACAGTAATTTTAAAGGAATGTTTTGTGTTGGCATGAAATATCTATAAAACCCGAAAAAAACACAAAGAATAACGTAGAGTCATCAACAAAAAGGTCTCAGTAACGGTAATTTACAATTAGTCAATCATCTGACCCGTCGCAATCAATTTGACCCAATGAACTGGGTTACTGTAGGTTACGGTAGGTGGATTACGGTAGATTATGATGGCTTAAATAATGAGTTAACTTGATAGTTGTTAGAACCGGCGGAGCTCCGCCCACCACCTGTTAGTTTAGTCACACACCAAACCCGTCTGGGGTTTGCCGAACTCTTTGCTACAAGTATATAGGCCCCTTTACCCAGAGAGGGGTAAGAGAACTTGCGACGAAAGTTGCGAGGAAAGTTCGCATCTTTCTGTTGAACTCTCGCTAGAAAGGTGCGAACTTTCTTCTGAACTTTCGATCGAAAGTGACAGATTGGACGGACCCCTGAAGTGGAAATTTCTGAAACGTCCTTTTCTGAAGAGGATTTTCTCAAATAGCAATTTCTGAAGTGAAATTTCTGAAACGTCTTATCACCCCCGGAATACCGTAATCCGACATGAAAGTTCGTTGTTGCGCCAAGGAAATGCCAGGGACAATGCGGCCTTTCGAATTTGAAAGCTGAATATAGAGTAAATCGCAAACGGGAATCCAAACGCTCGTGGTGCGGTTACAAGCGCTGATTACTAACCAGTGCTACACGGGCAACGCTTTTGGCCTTTCGAATCTATTAGAGAATACAGAATGCCACATAATTGATCCCACGTTCTTCATGATAATAGCGCACCACATACATTTGCATACCCTCACAAGGTGAGGATCGACCCACTCTATACGGCTCTTTTTAGCATCTACCCACTATATAAGGGTCCTTTTTTAAGCTAAAAAATACAATTCAACCGAAAAATAACGAAATCAACCCACTATATAAAAATAAAACGGTGAGGGTGCCAAAATGTATGGCGCACCCTCAATTTCCTGATTCCCCTACTTTAACTAATCAATAAAATGCTGCCGATAACAAATCGACAACGTATTTATCTTCTATGTTTGACTCGGAATAAAGAATAGTTACTATTTAAATTAAGAGCAACATGAGATAATGTTAAAATTTTCTCGGAACAGTGGAAAAAATTAATTATTTTATTTTTTTTGGTTTTTTTTGGTTTTTTTTGTTCGGTGAGAAATTTTTTTTTGTTGAATCCAAACAAAAAATTTTTTGGTCGAAATTATTTTTTGTCCCAGCCCTGGTGCATATGCACAAAACGAGAAAAAGGAAAAGATTTCAAAAATGTGCATGCTTGGATTGAGATGTGAGCAAAGTTTTATAAATATTCATTATTTAATATTATTATTGATTAATTGACGATTTCTCCCACGCTCACGGCTTCCAACATAGTCTCGTCTGTAATTCCTGAAGGGATACTGTATGTCTTCGAATAGTCGATCTTCGTTTCTTTCCTTTGGTGTCACACAACCTCGCAGATTTTTTGAAAAGGTTGATCTTTGATCTTTAAGTGAGCACAACTGTTGTTTCAATCGTCGTCACGACTTATTTACTTAATCACCGAAATACGAGCAGTATGTGGATGGATAAACAAATTAGTCGATGTGTACTGTAGACGTCGCATACTGTAATTGACGAGTACTGTAGTCGACGGATACTGTAGTCGACGGATACTGTAGTTGACAATGTTCACTTCTGTGAGTGCAAATTGTTATCCAATTTATCGCCATTGACATATTCGAACTGCAATGATTAGAGTTGGAGTCTTCCGACTCAAGAAAGTCCCCTGTTCCTTCTATTCCCCTCTTCTCTTCTCCTCTCATTGTCAGTAGGGTAGATCACTCGCCCTTCCCTGTCTATCTCCCAGTCAATCAATAATCATTGATTGGTCCCTTCCTTCCTTCCCATCTCCTCTTTTCACTCCATTTCTCCTTTTTGATGCTGTTTTGTTGCCACATTTCGTTATTCGTTGTTTATTTACCATAAACATATTTACTTTTCCTCTTTTGCACATCTTGTCAGCTTTAAAGACACATCCCGAGCTCATTTCAATCTCTCCGCTCTGATCACACTCTCTCGCTTTCTTTGTCTTTGAGAGAGCGTCGCCTCTCTCTCTCTCTCTCTCTCTCTCTCTCTCTCTCTCTTTCTTTCTCTACCTCTACCTCTCTCTCTCTCTGCTTCTCCCTCTCTACCTCTACCTCTCCCTCTCTACCTCTCTCCACATGCATATCGAGAGACCTTTGACCTCACTTTGTCTAACTTCACATTTCTATAACGATTCCATTCTTCCTCTTCTCCTCTAGGGTAGATCATTCTCCATTCCCTGTCTATCTCTCAATCAATCAATAGTTATTGATTGGTCCCTTCCTTCCTTCCCATCATCACTTCTCTCATTCCTTTCTTTTTACTCTTTTTAGACACTAGCGTCGTTTTGCAGCAACTTTTGGTCTCTTTTTATTTATTTACTATAAACATATTTACTTTTCCTCATTTCGCGCTATCCCAATATTCTACCTCTCACCGCTCTCTCCCTCTCCCTCTATCTCTTTCTACACCTCTCTACATAGAAATCTATATACGATTGTCCTCTATTTGTCTTCTCATTTCCATTTTCGTCGTTGTTTTTCACTTTTGCATCCCAATTTGCATATGAGCATTCAATAACGAATTACTACGTATTCTCATTCTTGTCTGATTCGTATGCAGTCTTCGATCGTATTATCCCTTACACCCCCATAACTCCCTATTTTAAAGTTGATCTTTGATCTTTACCTCGCGGTTGCTCGTCTACCTACTTTAGTTTGCGTTTCCATTCTCTCTCCAAGACGTTTTTGAATTGCTTATCTTCCATTCCATTTCAATCAATTTTTCCAGGAAAAGAACACGAAGATAGTCGTGCCCTCTCCGACTACAACATACATGAGTCCACCATCTATCTCGTACAGGACATTCCATTCAGGTCAAAAACGGTATGTAGTGATTATGCTTTGTTTCAATTTGGTCAACGATCAATCAATAATTAACGTCTGTGAAAAGCGAAGATCCTCATTTCTTTTCGTGCCTTGATCCGACAATGAGTTAGAACATGTTTGATTGATCTTTGATCTTTGATCTTGAAGATGTTTGCCATTGTTCTCTTCATCATTCATGTCTTGTTGGCACAGATCAATCAGTCATATCGTTGAATCTATGATAATTTCTTATTCTACAGCTCGACTGATCGTCTATGCGGATCGATCAACAACTACAGAAGATCGTCCAAGTTCGCAGAAGTGAGTCGCCGCGTACTCCGATCTTCCGTCGTCTGGCCTAGCCCGTAACGAGACTTCGAAGTCAGGCCGATTAGCTCATCAGGTTCGAACTTTCCTTGGATTACTATGCTCATATAAGATGTTTAGTTCTAAATTTGGTGAGATCATAAAAAACGAGAGAACGCTTAAAAAATGGGAATTAAATCTTTTCCTTTCGAAAAGAATGGATGATTTAGAAGATGTTTGCTTTTTACCTCGAAAGTGCACGAAAGGAAAAGATCGCTGACTAATAAGGCTTTATTGTTATGATAATATATGATAGACAGGATTATTTGTGTCATAATCGTTGATGACGTCACTTGAAGTACTTTCCCATGTACATCGAATGGCTTCTCGACTGTCGTACGAGGACTCCGCTTGCTTCAGCCCTTATCCACTCTTCAAGCGGAGCTCTTTTTTCAGGAAGAATAAAGATTTTGGGTGTGTTAGTGTTTGAAATCGGTGTCCAAGCCCGCGAAGTAAAATGGGCGGAGCCAGAATCGGTATTTATGTTGGGTCCACTCGAAAGGGGCGGAGTTATGCATCGGTATATAAGTAGGTTAGTGTGTGAGTATATGTAGACCATTTGATATTGCTCTTAATATGGACCCATGGTATAGTGAATAAGAGGTCGGGCAATCAATCCAATCGGTTGGTTGGTATAAAAGTTCGAATCCCCGCCGATGATCTGAGTAGGATATTCAGGCTAGATTATACGTGACTCTTTTTGCCATATTTTTCCTTGAAGAATTTCCGATCCCACTACGCTAATTGTAGGACCAAGTTTGTGACAATCTGCCATCGGACGTCCATATGAATCGTGATCTAACTTTATTCATTAAAGGTATTATAACTAGTCTTCAAGGCTGTTTGTATTCAATGTACTTTCAATGAATTTCAATGTTTTCTCATGCACGCACTGAAACAGTACATACATAAATCGATAAATGACAATTACTGTAAGATGTTAAAACAGCAAATACTAGATAGAGTATTAAAGAGAAAGGGGATAGAGGGCGAAGCATACGTGATAGATACCACTATAATTCTACTTCTTCGGTCATACGTCAAGCATCTACCGTTTAAATCTTCTCGTTTCATCCATTTAACATTTGTTTCTTTTTTTATGTTTTTATTATGTTTCGAAAATGGGTTTCCATGAGATCTCTCCAGTCCAAGCGATGGTGCCTCGCGCCTTGAATGTATTGAGAACCTCCTTTTGATATTTGGACTATTTATGGTTAAATTAAGACTAGAATTAACTAATATATTCGAAATAAAGTTTAATAATTGTTTCAATTTACAATGTTTTGGTTGGAAATTGATTCTACGAGAGTAGTTTCTATTATAGGAAAATTGTTCAAAATTAATTATTATAAAAAATATTTATTTCACTCAAACACTTCGTGTAGTTATCCCCGCTCTCCACCCGTCTCAATAGTGGTCGCATGGGGTTCTGCGCGCGCGATGACTCTCTGCGTCTTTGCCCATCGATCTATTCTTATCGTCTGATCACTCTATCACTGATCTAACACGGACAGAGAATCGCTTCCTTTATTTGAAACAACATTTGTGCTCACATAATATCAGCTTTCTAAAGATCAAAGATCAGACTTTTCAAAAATCAATACTGCAAGGTTTCAGATGATCTTTCCACTGATGTACTGTAGGCAATTTTTCACTAACTCCGGCACACAATGCTCCGGTATAGTATACGTAGACAATAGTATACGTTGACTACACTATCCCTCGACTACAGTATCCGTGACTAGAGTTTCCGGCGATTACAGTATACGTCGTCTACAGTATGCATAGACTAATTTGTTTATCCAACCACATACTGCTCGTATTTCGGTGAGTAAGTAAATAAGTCGTGACGACGATTGAAACAACAGTTGTGTTCACTTTAGATCTGACGTCTAAAGATCAAAGATCAACCTTTTCAAAAAATCAATACTGCGAGGTTGTGTGACACCAAAGGACCAAAGGTAAGACCAAATGTGTCGTCCATTGCCGTATCTCTTACATTTATTCTGCTAACGTTGTGATCTTTACAATACATGTCTGTCTGTCTAATGTCCCTTATTCGAACAAATAGTGTAATATTATTGATTATGATCATCTTTATCCCTCATATCTACCGTAATCTATCATCTTTTCATCCCTGTTCCTTGCTTTTCACATTGAATGGATTTGGATTATTTTCACATGGATTTGCACATGTGCGCAATATTATTATTGATTACTTGACTAAAATCGAGTTCTCCCCCATTCAAAGGTACCAATAAAGTCTCGCGTGGTAATTCCTGAAGGGATACTATACATTTTCGAATAATCTATCTTATTTTCTTACCTTTGGTATCACACAAAGAGCGAATAAATTTTAAGAGTCTACATTATGGGATATTGTAAGAGTTACAGTATGCCTAATATTATTCATTTTCCATCTTTACCTTTACAGAAGAACAAATGGCATTCATGCGAATGCCAGTGTCTATGAACTATAACATAACTTGGTGCATTGTGTCCCTACAGTACATCGATGATTGAGAAAGTGGAAAGATCAAAGACAGGGTCGTTACGACTTATTCACTTACTCACCGAAATACGAGCAGTATGTGGATGGATAAACAAATTAGTCGATGTATACTGTAGACGTCCTATACTGTAATCGACGGATACTCTAGTCACGGATAGTGTAGTCGAGGGATACTGTAGTCAACGTATACTATAGTCTACGTATACTATACAGGTGCATTGTGTGCCGGAGTTAGTGAAAAATTACCTACAGTACATCACCTATTGTGAAAGTGGAAAGATCATCTGAAACCTGGCAGTATTGATTTTTGAAAAGATTGATCTTTGATCTTCAGACATCTGATCTTATGTGAGCACAAATGTTGTTTCAAATAAAGGATGCGATTCCCTCTCCGTGTTAGATCAGTGATAGAACGGCCAGACGGTAAGAGTAGATCGATGGGCAGAAACGCAGAGGGTCATCGCGCGCGGAGAACCCCATATGCGACCACTATTGAGACAGGTGGAGGGCGGGGATAACTACACAAATGAGTGAAAAAAAATTATTTTTAAAATAATAAATTTTGAACAATTACAATTTTCCTATAATAGAAAATACTGTCGTAGAATCAATTTCCAACTTGTCAAACATCATTGTAAATCCAAAGAATTATTAAACTTTATTTCGAATAGATTAGTTAATTCTTGTCTTAATTTAACCATAATTAGTCCAAATATCAAAAGGTGGTTCTCAATACATTCAAGGTGCGTGGCACAATTGCTCGGAATGGAGAGATCTCATGAAAACCCAGCTTCGAAACACCCATTAGATGATAAAGTTGTTTCATTGACAATGTCAATGTCAATTCCAATATCAAATGTTTTAGTAATTGCTTGATTTCTCATACTTCATGGCTGTCTTTCGTTAATTTAACATTATTACCTCGTTGTCGTATTGTATTTTATGTGCCCCTAATGTATTCATTCTGTATTTTCGGCATATTTTAAAAGCTTATTATCATTATACTTATTATTAAATATTCTTTGGTCATAAATCTTCTCAATATTGGTATTTTCCACTTTCTATTTCACTCTATCTAGTATTTACTGTTTTAACTTCTTACCGTTATGGTCATTTATCGATTTATGTATGTACTGTTTCAGTGCGTGCATGAGAAAACATTGAAATTCATTGAAAGTACATTGAATACAAACAGCCTTTAAGACTAGTTATAATACCTTTAATGAATAAAGTTAGATCACGATTCATATGGACATCCGATGGCAGATTGTCACAAACTTTGTCCTACAATTAGCGTACTGGGATCGCAAATTCTTCAAGGAAAAAGATGGCAAAAAGAATATCAACTCAAATCATCGGTGGGGATTCGAACTTTTATGCCGACCAACCGGTTGGATTGATTGTCCGACCTGCCCTTATATGCCGACCTTATATGCCGATGCATAGCTCCGCCCATTTCGGGTGGACCCAACATAAATACCGATTCTGGCTCCGCCCTTTTTACTTCGCGGGCTTGGACACCGATTTCAAACATTAACAACCCCAAAATCTTTATTCTTCCTGAAAAAGAGCTCTGCCAGAAGAGTGGATGAGGTCAGAAGCGACCGGAGTCCTCGCACTTCATACGACGAACATCGAGAAGCCATAAACGAAGATGAGAAAGTGTTTCAAGAAACGTCATCAACGATGACGACACAAATAATCCTGTCTATCATATATTACCCTAACATCAACCGAGACATCTTTTCTTTTCGTCCATTTTCGTGGAAATTGCAAACGAAAGCGTAATTAAAAATGAAGACTTTCTTTCTCAGACTTTCTCTCTCGTTTGACATTCAGAGGCAAAGCATATTGCACCAAAAATATCGAAAAGAAAAGATGTAATCCCATCTTTTTATGCGCTCTATCGTCTTTTTCATTTCACCGATTTTTGAACAAAAACATCAGATAACAGCACAATAATCCAAAGGAAATTCGAACCTGATTGCAGTTGGCCTGACATCGTAGTCTCGATACAGCCAGACGAAGGATGGCGCGTCGTCTCACTTCTGCAAAACTTCTACGATCTTCTGTAGTCGTTGTTCGATCAACATAGGCGATAGTCGACCTGTAGAATGGCAAATCGTCATAGATTCAACTATTTGACTAATTGATCTGTGCCAAATATCATGAAACATGAAAACGTGAGTGATGAAGAGAACAATGTCAAAGAACTACAAAATCAAAGATCAAAGATCAATCAAATATCTCCTAACTCAGTGTCGGATCAAGGTAAGAAAAGAAATGAGGACTCTTCACTTTTCACAGACGTTAATTATTGATTGATCGTTGACCAAATTAAACTAGAACAGTAATCACTACATACCAGAGAAGATGAGACGTTGTTGATCTGAAGGGAATCATTTCTTGTCCTGAATCTTGGCCTTGGCGTTCTCGATGGGATCCAAAAAAGAGCCGAGAGTTGTAGTCGGAGAGGGAACGACCATCTTCGTGTTGAAAATGTGTTTCCTGGAAAAATTGATTGGAATGAAAGATAAGCAATTCAAAAACGTCTAGGAGAGAGAATGGAAACGCAAACTAAAGTAGGTAGACGAGCAACCGCAAGGTAAAGATCAAAGATCAACTTTAAAAATAGCGAGTAATGGGAAACACGGGTGTGAGGGATATTACGATCGAAGACTGCAAACGGATCAGACAATAATGAGAACACGTAGTAAATCATAATTAAATAATAAAAAGCAAATTGGAGGGCAAAAGTGGACAGCAACGACAAAAATGGAAATGTGAAGACAACGAGAGGCCTATGGTATATGGTTGCAGGTAGAGAGAGGTAGAGAGGGAGAGGCAGAGGCAGGGGTAGAGTGGAGGAGGCAGAGGCAGAGAGCGGCGAGAGGTAGAATACTGGGATAGCGCGAATTTAGGACAAGTAAGTATGTTTATAGTAAATAAATAAAAATAGACGAAAAGTTACAGCAAAACGACGTGTCTGAAAACAGTGAAAAGAAAAGGAGAGAAGTGAAGATGGGAAGGAAGGAAAGGGTCAATCAATAAATATTGATTGATTGAGAGATAGACAGGGAAGGGTGATTGATCTATCTTACTGACAATGAGAGAAGAAGAGGAAGAAGTGAATCGTTATAGAAATGTGAAGATAGACAAAGTGAGGTCTCTCGATATGCATGTAGAGAAAGGTAGAGGTAGAGAGGGAGAGGTAGAGAGGGAGAGGTAGAGAGGGAGAGTTAGAGGGAGAGGTAGAGGTAGAGAAGGAGAGGTAGAGGGAGAGGTAGAGAGGGAGAAGCAGAGAGAAAGAGAGGCGACGCTCTCTCGAAGACAAAGAAAGCGAGAGCGTGTGACCAGAGCGGAGAGATTCAAATGAGCTCGAGATGTGCCTTTAAGGATTATAAATTATAGACATGCGCAAAAGGGAAAAGTAAATATGTTAATGGTAAATAAACAACGGGTAAAGAGGGCAGCAAAACGACGATAAAAAGGAGAAATGGAGTGAAAAGAGGAGATGGGAAGGAAGGAAGGGACCAATCAATGATTATTGATTGATTGAGAGATAGACAGGGAAGGGTTACATTACAGTATAAATCGATTACAGTATCCCTCGACTACAATATACTTCGACTACAGTATCCGTCGATTACAGTATAAATCGATTACAGTATCCCTCGACTACAATATACTTCGACTACAGTATCCGTCGATTACAGTATAAATCGATTACAGTATCCCTCGACTACAATATACTTCGACTACAGTATCCGTCGATTACAGTATAAATCGATTACAGTATCCCTCGACTACAATATACTTCGACTACAGTATCCGTCGATTACAGTATAAATCGATTACAGTATCCCTCGACTACAATATACTTCGACTACAGTATCCGTCGATTACAGTATAAATCGATTACAGTATCCCTCGACTACAATATACTTCGACTACAGTATCCGTCGATTACAGTGTCAATCGATTACAGTATCCCTCGACTACAGTATCCGACGACTACAATATACGTCAACTACAGTATACTTTGACTAATTTGTTTATCCATCCACATATTACTCGTATTTCGGTGAGTAAGTAAATAAGTCGTGACGGTTTTCCATTACGAATCTGTCCGCTTTCAAATTGTAACTGTCATAATTGTCATAAATATGACCAGCCATTTGACCTACCCTAACTACCGTAATCCTTCAACATCAAAATTTGCATAATATGTGAATGAGTGTTCCAATCTGTGGTTAGATGAGGTTCAACTAATTACTTATAGTAGATAGAGATGGAATAGGTAAGTCCATTATGCGTAATGGGACCTCGCATTAATGTGGTGTTAATTTCTTGTAAATGGAATTGGAAATTGTAAAAAGGGTGTTAATTTTGTCCACTTGTAAATAGCATTGAAAAAAGCAAATATCTCGGTTCTCTGACTAGTTAGAAACTTGAAACTTGGAGTTTAGGTTAGAAACCACGAAAAAAGCTTATAAACGAAGTTTCAAGTCTCTAGCTCCACAAAGAGTGGAGATATTTGCTTTTTACAAGAATTTTCGAGTTTTTCCTGAAAAATCTTGTAAAAAGCAAATATCTCGGTTCTTAGTAGAGCTAGAGACTTGAAACTTCGTTTATAAGTTTTTTTCGTGGTTTTTAACCTAAAAACCAAGTTTCAAGTCTCTAACTAGTCAGAGAACCGAGATATTTGCTTTTTACAATGCTATTTACAGGTGGACAAAATTAACACCCTTTTTACAATTTCCAATTCCATTTACAAGAAATTAACACCACATAAAGGTGGTGCCCCACGAATATTTTCGTGAACAAACTGTGAAGACAGAAAGGTAGCAAAAGTTATTCTACGTACAGTACACTATTTATTTTGTGATGTTTTAGTCTATTGATCGCTAGAAACATTAATGAACCATCAGGCCCGGTTCAGGGAAGGGCGCGCTTTTTGAAAATTGAGGAAATTCAGCAATAGGTTTCGAACTTGCGTCAAACGGGTAACGAGTCTGAACGTTTACCACTGCACTATGGAGTAGACGAGAGGATGAGCTAACTCTTCGCATATCACTTTGCATTCGCATAAGAGGGGTGTAGTGCTTTATCTGAACATTAGCGGGCCACCATCTTTAAAGATGGAGACCCACGAGTTTTTTTCGTAATAAGACTGTTCGGATAGTATGATAGAGATTCATCACACGAATCGAGAGACATATCTGATATTGATTCCCGCTATGTTTAAAGCTCACTATGAGCATTGAAAGTACAACTTTCAAGGCATGTAGAGAGTGCTCATCGAATTTGCATACTTTCTCTCTCATTTTCTCAGTATCCCTTACGCCAATTACCATATAATATAAACAATAGCCAACATGCTTATCGTGCCGGGAGTCAGTCATGCAAACTCATGGGTCCCCTTCTTTAAGGCTGATTGGAATGAAAATCAACAGATGATCTTTGATCTTTAGGATATAACCCTATGATCTTTGATCTTTTGGGCTTGAAATTCATGATCTTTGATCTTTTCTCTCTGCATGTATCACTCGCATACTATCCAGGATTGGAAAACAATGTATTATAAAAATAATACATGTAGATAAAAAAATTTAAATATGAATGGGTTGGCGCGCAAGAAATTTAATTAATCATTTCACTATTTTCTTCGGCTTTTCTGGTATTTCGGAAGGTGAATTTGATTAAAATCTTTATTTGCAGACTCAGTTAATCGGTATGTCGTCACTTAAGAACAGTGAGACCATCCCTTGGTGAGTTGATCGCTCCTGTGTCTGTTTTAAAGATTAATTTCTCTAGGGTAGAGAAGTATCGTCCACAGACACTTGGAGACATCGTCGGTAATGAGATGACCATCTCTCGTCTCAAGGTTTTCGCCAAGAATGGAAACGTGCCTAACCTTATCATTTCGGTAAGCGCATTTTCACTGCAATTCCTTGTTTTATTATCACTTTTTATTGATCTCTACAATGATAGATGTTTTTTTATTGATGTATGCCACTTATTCTAGAATAGAATATTCTGTCAATTATAGTATGCAATCTTCATAGCTCATGTTTCAGGGTCCTCCGGGTTGCGGCAAGACCACATCGATCTGGGCTCTAGCGCGGGAATTGCTCGGTATGAAGATGAAGGAAGCGTGTCTGGAGTTGAACGCGTCCGATGATAGGTTAGCGTGCATGCTTATCAGTCTCGTTACAATACTCTTCCGTAGCTGTCCTACCGTATCACTGTTCCTGTTGTATCACACCTTTTGCGCTCAGCTGTTCAAGCTCAGACATTCATGGCGTGACTAGAATAGACACCGCGCAACAATAATGGAATGGTGTGAAACTAGAATCCATATTTTGTTATCAAGTACATTGAATGACCGCATCGTTCTTGCATTTGAAGCACTGTGTCTTACTCTGTTCACTGTTTCTGCTGTACTGTACTTTTCCCTCAATCCCATATTTCTTCAGAGGTATCGATGTGGTTCGCAACAAGATCAAGTCATTCGCCCAGACCAAAGTGACACTCCCAACTAATCGGACGAAGATGATCCCTCTTGATGAGGTAATCGATATTTCATTTATTTGGGAGATCAGGATTATTGATTGATGTTATTCGAAAATTCATCTAGTGAACATTTGTAAAGGTGTTATCATAGGTGGAAAAGTAGGTTATAAAGTACCAAACCTGACCGGATTTTGAGCCAAAATTGCACAAAAATCGAAAAAACTGACCGGATTTTGAAAACCGATAACCTAGCTATTCGACCTATGGGTGTTATTCATATTCGTGTTGCATCAACAAAAAGTGCTTATTTATTTATTGTATTTATTATTATTTATTTATTTATTTATTTATTTTATTTAGGCAGATTCGATGACGGAAGGTGCGCAGCAGGCTCTTCGTCGCACAATGGAAATCTACTCGAAAACCACACGATTTGCTCTCGCTTGCAATCAATCCGAGAAGATCATTGGTAAGGATTATTGATTTTTGATTATCAATTACTGTTTTATTAATAGCTCAATTTATTGCGGCTTACTGTAGTAAGTTCTAATTATCGATTGATTTTCAGAGCCTATTCAGTCTCGTTGCGCGATCATTCGTTATCTTCGACTGACGGACGCAGAGATGCTCGCACGACTTCAGGAGGTATACGGTAGTCATGGAGTATGATATCGATTGATATTGATTGAATAGTTATTAAACCGTATTAGCAATAAAAAGAATCGTCCGAAATAATATGTACTGCATGCTGCAAAGAAACGTTATATCGCTGGCAGCAGCGCTAAAATGCACGCACTTACAGTAATTGTACATTGATTTCGTATCTGTTTGTACTACCGTAAGCGCATACTGTGATTGCTAAATTTGAACGTATTCTTCAGGTGTGCGGCTTCGAAAATGTCAATTATGATGACGAAGGACTCGTGGCTATTCTATTCACTGCTCAGGGAGACATGCGACAGGTTAGAAATATTAAAAATATTAATAATAATAATGTTTATTATTATTATTATTATTATTATTATTATTATTATTATTATTATTATTATTATTATTATTATTATTATTATTATTATTATTATTATTATTATTATTATTATTATTATTATTATTAAATGTTCACCTTCTCAGGCATTGAACAATCTGCAGTGCACGGTATCCGGCTATGGCTACGTCTCGGCACAGAATGTCTACAAGGTGATATCGTGTTTCTGGCTATGCTGACAAGGGGATGGTCGCAACTGGTCCTGGCCATATGAGGTGGCAGTAACATGACTAGGATCAGTTTTCGATGCTGATTACAAATCCGTTTTCAGAAAGTGCCTAATCGACCTGATTTTCGAGAAAATCGGTACTGAAGTTTGGCTTGTTAATTCGAAAAGTCGTGTAGTTTCCTTCACAAACTATCTGGATTGCATCGGAAAGATTCGGCAATGTAAGGTAAACTATTGCGACAGTTTATAGATGAGTTCACCAGCCCACCCGAACGGTTTGCGCAGGAAACCACACGAATTTCCGAATTAAAATATCGATTTTCTCGAAAATCAGGTCGATTAGGCACATTCTGAAAACGGATTCGTAATCTGCATCGAAAACTGATCAGAGTCATGTTATTGCCATCTCTTATGGCCAGGACCAGTTGCGACCATCCCCTTGTGAGTAAGATCCAAATTGGGGGACAGACAATATTTCTTGGATACCTCTTATAATTATGGTCAAAATTGCGTTACAATCTACGAAGACCGACAGTATTTTGTTATATTTTTTGAAAACATGGCTGCATTTTTGGATTGACTTTTGAAAACATGGCCTATTTTGGGACCTTTTTTAAAACCTGTGGCCCATGCAATCTATCAAAAGTTCGCGAAGAAAGTTCGGAAGAAAGTTGCGAACTTTTTCTCTAATTCTCTCAAAATCCCATGCTCTTTTCACACCTAAAAAAATTCGGCAAAAAGATGCGAACAAAGATCCGAAGAAAGTTCACAACTTTCTGCCGAGGTGTTAGAGAAATGGAGAAATAGCGTGCAATTTGAAGAGGTGCAGAAAAAGTAAACGGGCGTTTACTTTTTCTTCGCCGAAAACTGAATGCAGAAATTGACAGCTAAATATTAAAGTGTGTAAGAGTAAAATCGTAGTGAGTAGTTGATCACTTTACGACAAATACATTTCCCATTTTTCAATGAATTACTTGTGTACAATATTAATTAGTATATGTGCGCGCTCACGAAAGTTTTTGCTCAAGAAAGATGCGATCTTTCTTCGGAACTTTCTTCGCATCTTTCTTCGCATCTTTTCTTCGATGTTAGAGAGCATGGGATTTTGAGAGAATTAGAGAAAAAGTTCGAAGAAAAGTTCGCAACTTTCTTTCGAACTTTTTTGCGAACTTTTGATAGATTGCATGGACCCCTGGCTTTATTTTGAAAATCTGTAACGTAGTTTACTCAACAGAGCCACTCTTATCATATTGAAATTTTGATACTTGTGCTAGCTTTTGTGGACGCGCTCGTTGTAAATTACGATAAATCGATATGGTGTACTGTATTTAGTTATTGATATTGATCGATAATCGTTTGGTAGGTGTGCGACGAGCCTCATCCTCGTCTCATGATTGACATGTTCAAGAATTGCGTGTCGGGCAAGGTGCGCGCAGCGAGTGAGGTTAGTTAGACATTTTATTGATTGATTTTGACATTTTATTGATTGATTTTACTAGTTCTTATTCTCGTTTCACTTCCCTCATGTACTACTTTCGATATCGATTTTTGCTTTCTATAGGTCTAAATATATGGCTAAAACAGTTGATAGAATATATATAGCTTCGTAATTCAAAAAAATCAATACCTAAAAAATAATATGTTAAATTCAATAATCGGTGTGTATTCAGACAATTCACACATTGTATCGTCTCGGCTACTCACCCGAGGACATTATCACTACCATGTTCAGAGTGTGCAAGACCTGCAATGAGGTTATTCATTTATTGATTATTCTATCTTGTCTACCGTAACCTTCTAGATATCGATTACTGCCAGTGAGATCTTAACTTACCGTAATCTTGTTGATATCGATTGCTTGTAGGAAGGAATTTAGACCTACCGTAATCCGTTCTTTCGTTGTAGATACCCGAGTATCTGAAGATGGAATATCTCCGAGAGATTGGTCTGTGTCACACTCGCATCGTCGAGGGACTAACCACCCTCGTCCAACTCTCCGGATTAGTAGCCAGAATGGCCCTACTCAATGATCAACAATAATCAGCTACCGTAACCCCCACCATCTACCGTATCCCCGTCTATCATATAAAGAATCCTGCTAGAGTAGACTACAGTATATTATGACTATCGTACCTCGAAAAATCATTGGATCATGATTCATCTGAACCATTCTGAATGGTTCTAGCAGATCAAACGCGATTATGGCCGAATGGGGCATTTTTACGCTCTCTCTTTCTTTTCATTATTTTTCTTTCACTCTAATCTAGTTAGTTCGCGAGAATCGCAATTTAATATTGTGTTTTTCCACAAAATCATCATTTTTATTTATTAATAAATCGTTCCGATGATATCACAGAACCGGAACCGGGAAATCGCTAGCTCCCCAAAATGTTTTCATCGGAACGATTTATTAATAAATATAAATGATGATTTTATGAAAAAACACAATATTAAATTGCGATTCTCGCGGACTAACTAGATTAGAGTGAAAGAAAAATAATGAAAAGAAAGAGAGGGCGTAAAAATGTCCCATTCGGCCATAATTACGTTTGATCTGCTAGAACCATTCAGAATGGTTCAGATGAATCATGATCCAATGATTTTTCGATGTACGATATTTATTTTCGTAAAATGATCTACCGTTATCTTGGCGTGTCTATCGTGTTCCATTCGATGACCCTGTTGTACCTATTGTACCCTATCTCAGTATACTACCATTACCGTATCTCTTGCTTTTATTCTGCTCACGTTGTAAGTCTTCATATCTTCACAATACATGTCTGAATGTCTAATGCGACGTCCCTTGTTCGAACAAATAGTTTAGTATTATTGATCGTGACCGTCTTTATACCTCGTATCTACCGTAATCTATAATCATCTTTTGATCTATAATCATCCTCTGTTCATTGTTTTTTTAAATTGAATGAATGAGCCATTCCAAAAAAAACGACTTCCTTTGTAAATATGCGCGTTACATATCATTATTATATATTTTATCAACGTGCATATGCACAAAACGAGAAAAAGGAAAAGATTTCAAAAATGTGTCGGCTTGGATTGAGATGTGAGCAAAGTTTTATAAATATTCATTATTTAATATTATTATTGATTAATTGACGCTTGCTCCCACGTTCACGGCTTCCAACATTGTCTCGTCTGTAATTCCTGAAGGGATACTGTATGTCTTCGAATAATCGATCTTCGTTTCTTTCCTTTGGTGTCACACAACCTCGCAGATTTTTTGAAAAGGTTGATCTTTGATCTTTAAGTGAGCACAACTGTTGTTTCAATCGTCGTCACGACTTATTTACTTACTCACCGAAATACGAGCAGTATGTGGATGGATAAACAAATTAGTCGAAGTGTACTGTAGACGTCGCATACTGTAATTGACGAGTACTGTAGTTGACGGATACTGTAGTCGACGGATACTGTAGTCGACGGATACTGTAGTCGACGGATACTGTAGTTGACAATGTTCACTTATGTGAGTGCAAATTGTTATCTAATTTATCGCCATTGACATATTCGAACTGCAATGATTAGAGTTTGAGTCTTCCAACTCAAGAAAGTCCCCTGTTCCTTCTATTCCCCTCTTTTCTTCTCCTCTCATTGTCAGTAGGGTAGATCAATCTCCCTTCCCTGTCTATCTCTCAACCAATCAATAATCATTGATTGGTCCCTTCCTTCCTTCCCATCTCATCTTTTCACTCCATGTCTCCTTTTTTATGTCGTTTCGCTGCCCCTTTCGCTACTCGTTGTTTATTTACCATAAACATATTTACTTCTCCCCTTTTGCACATGTCTATATCTTGTTAGCTTTAAAGGCACATCCCGAGCTCATTTCAATCTATCCGCTCAGACCACTCTCTAGCTTTCTTTGTCCTCGAGAGAGCGTTGCCTCTCTCTACATCCTTCTCCCTCTCCCTCTCCCTCTCCCTCTCTACCTCTCTCTACATGCACATCGGACTTCACTTTGTCTATTGTCACATTTCTATAACGATTCCCTTCTTCCTCTTCTTCTCTCATTGTCAGTAAGATAGATCACTCTTCCTTCCCTGTCTATCTCTCAATCTATCAATAATCACTGATTGGTCCCTTCCTTCCTTCCCATCATCACTTCTCTGCTTTTCTTTTCACTCTTTTTAGACACTAGAGTCGTTCTTTCAGCATATTTTAGCCTCTTTTTATTTATTTACATCCCTCTCTACCTCTCCCTCTCTACCTCTACCCTCCCTCTCCCTCTCTACCTCTGACTCTCCCTCTCCCTCTGACTCTCCCTCTCCCTCTCCCTCTCCCTCTCCCTCTCCCTCTCTACCTCTGCTTCTCCCTCTCTACCTCTGCCTCCCCCTTTCCCTCTCTACCTCTGCCTCTCCCTCTCCCTCTATACCTCTCTCTACATACAACTATATACCATTGGCATCTCTTTGTCTACACATTTCCATTTTCGTCGTTGTTGTTCACTTCTGCACTCCAATTTGCATATGAGCATTCAATAACGAACTAGTGTTCCAGTATTGTCTTATTGTCTTGCAGTCTTTGCTCGTATCACACACATGTTTCCCATTACTCCCTATTTTTAAAGTTGATCTTTGATCTTTACCTTGCGATTGCTCGTCTACCTACTTTAGTTTGCGTTTCCATTCTTTCTCCAAGACGTTTTTCAATTGCTTATCTTCCATTTCAATATTTTTTTCCAGGAAAATAACACGAAGATAGTCGCGTCCTCTCCGACTACAACATACATGAGTCCACCATCTATCTCCTACAGGACAAGGAAGGAATCCCTTAAGGTCAAAAACGGTAAGTAGTGATTATGCTTTGGTTCAATTTGGTCAACGATCAATCAATAATTAACGTCTGTGAAAAGTGAAGATCCTCATTTCTTTTCGTGCTTTGATCCGACAATGAGTTAGAAGATCTTTGATTGATCTTTGATCTTTGATCTTGAAGATCTTTGTCATTGTTCTCTTCATCACTCATGTTTTTCATGTTTCATGTTTTTGGCACAGATCAATTAGTCAAATCGTTGAATCTATGATATTTTGTCATTCTGCAACTACAGACGAAGTTTTGCAGAAGTGAGACGCCGCGTCTTCCGGTCTTCCGTCGTCTGGCCTCGCCCGTTTCGAGACTTCGAAGTCAGGTCAACTACAATCAGGTTTGAACTTCCTTTGGATTATTGTACTGTCAACTGATGTTTTTGTTCAAAAGTCGGTGAAATGAAAAAGACGAGAGAGCGCATAAAAAGATGGGATTACATCTTTTCTTTTCGATATTTTTGGTGCAATATGCTTTGCCTCTGAATGTCAAACGAGAGAGAAAGTCTGAGAAAGAGAGTCTTCATTTTTAATTACGCTTTCGTTTGCAATTTCCACGAAAATGGACGAAAAGAAAAGATATCACCGTTGATGTTAGGGTAATATATGATAGACAGGATTATTTGTGTCGTCATCGTTGATGACGTCACTTGAAGAACTTTCTCATCTTCATCTTCATGGCTTCTATACTGTCGTCTTCCGTCGTACGACGACTCCGGTCGTCTCTGCCATCATCCACTCTTCTGGCGGAGCTCTTTTTTCAGGAAGAATAAAGATTTTGGGTGTGTTAGTGTTTGATATCGGTGTCCAAGCCCGCGAAGTAAAATGGGCGGAGCCAGAATCGGTATATAAGTTGGGTTCGCCAGAAAGGGGCGGAACTATGCATCGGAATATAGGTAGGGATTGTGTGAGTATATGTAGACCATTTGATATTACTCATAATAGGGACCCATGGTCTAGTGGATAAGAGGTCGGACCATCAATCCAACCGGTTGGTCGGCATAAAAGTTCGAATCCCCGCCGATGATTTGCGTAGAATATTCAGTCTAGATTATACGCGACTCTTTTGCCATCTTTCTCCTCGAAGAATTTCCGATCCCACTACGCTAATTGTAGGACCAATCCATATGAATCGTGATCTAACTTTATTCATTAAAGGTATTATAACTAGTCTTCAAGGCTGTTTGTATTCAATGTACTTTCGATGAGTTTCAATGTTTTCTCATGCAGGCACTGAAACAGTACAAACATAAATCGATAAATGACCATAACGGTAAGAAGATAAAACAGTAAATACTAAATAGAGTATTTTAAAGAGAAAGTGGATAGAGGGCGAAGCATACGTGATAGATACCACTATAATTCTACTTCTTCGGTCATACGTCAAGCATCTACCGTTTACATCTTCTCGTTTCATCAATTTAAGATTTGTTTCGATGGAATAATTTTGTTTTGCTTCCACTTCCACTATTTCTTCTCCATTCACTACAGCTTTCAGAGGTACTGTAAATGGAGCTTTTGGATCCTTCTCCTGTATTGGAACCAATGACCATTTAAAGGTGGAGACCCGCGAATGCTCATTCAAATATCTTGTATCTCACCTATGCAAGTGTAAAGTGATATGCAAGAAGAGTGAGACCCCGTTCGTCAATCCCTTAGCGCATTGGTAACACTTCTGTCTAGAGAGCACATGGCCGTGGGTTCGAATCCTATTGCCGAACTTTCCTATTTTCAAAAAGCGCGCATTTGCCTGCGCTTGCAAGCATGATTCATTCACGTTTCTAGCAATCAATAAGTAAAATTAGCGTTAAATAAATGGTGTACTGTATATAGAACAACTTTTGCTACCTTTCTGTCTTTACAGTTTGTTCACGAAAATATTCGCGGGAGTCCACCTTTAATGACCGCTTTATCTTGTAAAAGATCAAAGATCATCATATTCGTTCTACATATAGGCAAAACAAATCCTGCTTTACCCTACTCAATTCTCTCTCACATTCTCCCTTCATCTTCTTCTACCCGTGACTTAGGTGTTTATATCGATCCTCTATTGAATTTTAAGTCTCATATTGCCATTATTTGTAAAAAGTCCTTGTCACTTGTTTATCATATTTTTAGATCCATCTCTTGTACTCGATCTGATGTATATATTAGAGCTTTCAAATCATACGTACTCCCCATTATTGAATATGCCTCACCAGTTTGGTCACCCTTGTCAAAGGGGTTAGTACGCCAATTAGAAAAGGTCCAACATGTATTTACTAGATTATTGTATCATCGTTGTTCACTTTCGTATTCTCTCCCTCCACCCTACCCTCAACGTCTGACCCTATTCTCGCTTAATTCGCTTTATCATAGAAGAATTGTTATTGATATCATTTTTGCAATTAAGATTTTGAGATGTGAAGTTGATATTCCTTGTAGCTGTTTCTATATTTTCAAGCCTTCATTTGGTCGTTTATCCTCGTTTGCTTTCCATATCCCACGAGCCAAAAGAGAAAATCTTCGCTCTTCATTCTCTAATAGAACTTCCCGATTTCTGACAAAACTTCCTTCTATCTTAGACCCACATCTGAGCACCAATTCCATTAAATCTAAATTATTATTATCTTTTGATTTAATTAGTAATTTATGTATTGATATTTCGCCCCTTTAAATGATGTCTCATATACAAGATCCTCATTGCCATGTCAGTTTCCGTTCACACTGACTTATGCGGTCCTCTTCCCGCTAGGGCCTCATCCACCCTAAATCATTGATCCCACTCTGATCTTTGATCTTGGCATTTGAGAAAACGTTATTGAGACATCCCTGACCTTATTCACCTTCCCCCATTTCCCTTTATCCATTGCCCCCGTTTATTCTCCCTGTGCAGATTTCTTAATTTTAATTCGTTAATTTTACTTGTTGGAACATCTTTATGATGTATGATAAATAAAATAAATAAATAAATAAATATTCATGGATCAAAGATCAATCTTTTACATCTTTAGGAAGACATGCGATTCTGGTTATCTCGATAGATGTGGATTGCTTGGAATCAATGAATCCATAGACGTGATTGCCCGGCCAAAACTACTTGTTCGAAGTCTTTACCTGAAAAAAAAATAATGAAAAGATTAAAGTCAAAAGAATTTTTTAAATAATACTAATAACTTTAAAAAATATGACAAAGAAATACAGAATGAATACATTAGGGACACATACAATGCAATACAAGAACGAGGTAATAATGTTAAATTAACAAAAGACATAGCCATGAAGTATGAGAAATCATGCAATTACGAAAACATTTTGCATTGGAATTGACATTGTCATTGTCAATTAAACAACTTTATCAGATAGTTAATGGGTGTTTCGAAGCTGGGTTTCTATGCGTTTTCCGAGTTCTCCATTCCGAGCGATTGTGCCTCGCACGTTGAATGTATTGAGGACCACCTTTTGATATTTGGACTAATTATGGTTAAATTAATACAAGAGTTAACTAATCTATTCGAAATAAAGTTTAATAATTGTTTGGATTTACAATGATGTTTGACAAGTTGGAAATTGATTCTACGAGAGTAGTTATTATAAAAAAAATCGTTCAAAATTAATTATTTAAAAAAACTTTTTTTCACTCATTTCGTGTAGTTATCCCCACCCTCTACCCGTGTCTATTGTGGTCGCATATGGGGTTCTGCGCGCGCGATGACTCTCTGCATCACAGCCCATCGATCTACTCTTATCGTCTGGCCGCTCTATCACTGATCTAACACGGATAGGGAATCGCCTCTTGTACTTGAAACAACAGTTGTGCTCACTTAAGATCAAATGTCAAAAGATCAAAGATCAACCTTTTCAAAAATCAATACTGAGAGGTTTCAGATGATCTTTCCACTTTCACAATTTGTGATATACTGTAGTCAATTTTTCATTAACTCTGGCACACAATGCACCGGTATAGTATATATGTATATATAGACTATAGTATACGTTGACTACATTATTCCTCGACTACAGTATCCGTGACTAGAGTATCCGTCGATTACAGTATACGACATCTACAGTATACATCGACTACTTTGTTTATCCATCCACATATTGTGCGTATAAAATGTACTTGCATAAGAAAATGACAAAAGGTGCTAACGAACGTACGTCACAATCCACGGCGGTTCAATGAAGAGAAATCGCTACATTTAACTTTGGCTTGAAGGCTCTTGCATTACGAAAAATCGGCAAAGTTGATTTGCACTGGGCGGGATTCGAACCTACGAGGTTCGGATCTCTAAACAAAAGCTCTATCCACTAAGCCATCTCGGCATGTCTCGCGAATCGTAAAACTCGATGATAGGTCTAGTCAGAAGCGAGCGCCCAGATATACCGTAATCAACTTTTGCGCTGCTCATCATCACTCAGTTTGCGATACTTTCTTTCTCAGGCAAGAGCTTCTTAGTTACTATCATTGAGCCGCCGTGCAATCGAGAGGCGAGCGAGATGTAGCCTTCTACAACTCGCCCCGCCTCTCGATTGTCTCTCCGCTGCCTCTCTCTAACCCGGCTGACCTTCGCCGCGCTCTATATTATATATAAAAGAGATCGACATAGTTTCTGAACCATGCAAAGCAAGAAAGTCGCTTGTGGGAGTGGTTGGCTACTCTCGTACCAAATAAACAAGTGTATTTTATACGGTCAATATTACTCGTATTTCGTTGAGTAAGTAAATAAGTCGTAACGACCCTGTTGTACCTATCGTCCATTACCGTATCTCTTGCATTTATTCTGGTAACGTTGTAATCTTCACAATACATGTCTGTTTGTTTAATGTGACGCCCCTTGTTCGAACAAATAGTTTAGGAATATTGATCATGCCCATCTTTATCCCTCATATCTACCGTAATCTATCATCTTTTCATCCCTGTTCCTTGCTTTTCACATTGAATGGATTTGGATTATTTTCACATGGATTTGCACATGTGCGCAATATTATCATTGATTACTTGATCCAATAAAGGGTCCAATAAAGTCTCGCGTGGTAATTCCTGAAGGGATACTATACATTTTCGAATAATCTATCTTATTTTCTTACCTTTGGTATCACACAAAGAGCGAATAAATTTTAAAGGTGGTGTCCCACGAATATTTTCGTGAACAAACTGTGAAGACAGAAAGGTAGCAAAAGTTATTCTACGTACAGTACACTATTTATTTTGTGATGTTTTAGTCTATTGATCGCTAGAAACATTAATGAACCATCAGGCCCGGTTCAGGGAAGGGCGCGCTTTTTGAAAATTGAGGAAATTCAGCAATAGGTTTCGAACTTGCGTCAAACGGGTAACGAGTCTGAACGTTTACCACTGCGCTATGGAGTAGACGAGAGGATGAGCTAACTCTTCGCATATCACTTTGCATTCGCATAAGAGGGGTGTAGTGCTTTATCTGAACATTAGCGGGCCACCATCTTTAAGAGTCTACATTATGGGATATTGTAAGAGTTACAGTATGCCTAATATTATTCATTTTCCACCTTTACCTTTGCAGCTGAACAAATGGCATTCATGCGAAAGACAGTGTCTATGAACTATAACATAACTTGGTGCATTGTGTCCCTACAGTACATCGATGATTGAGAAAGTGGAAAGATCAAAGACAGGGTCGTTACGACTTATTCACTTACTCACTGAAATACGAGCAGTATGTGGATGGATAAACAAATTAGTCGATATATACTGTAGTCAACGTATACTATGCCTGTTCATTGTGTGCAAGAGTTAGTGAAAAATTGCCTACAGTACATCACCTATTGTGAAAGTGGAAAGATCATCTGAAACCTGGTAGTATTGATTTTTGAAAAGATTGATCTTTGATCTTCAGACATCTGTTCTTATGTGAGCACAAATGTTGTTTCAAATAAAGGATGCGATTCCCTCTCCGTGTTAGATCAGTGATAGAACGGCCAGACGGTAAGAGTAGATCGATGGGCAGAGACGCAGAGAGTCATCGCGCGCGGAGAACCCCATATGCGACCACTATTGAGACAGGTGGAGGGCGGGGATAACTACACGAATGAGTGAAAAAATTATTTTTAAAATTATAAATTTTGAACAATTACAATTTTCCTATAATAGAAAATACTGTCGTAGAATCAATTTCCAACTTGTCAAACATCATTGTAAATCCAAAGAATTATTCAACTTTATTTCGAATATATTAGTTAATTCTTGTTTTAATTTTACCATAATTAGTCCAAATATCAAAAGGTGGTTCTCAATACATTCAAGGTGCGTGGCACAATTGCTCGGAATGGAGAGATCTCATGGAAACCAAGCTTCGAAACACCCATTAGATGATAAAGTTGTTTCATTGACAATGTCAATGTCAATTCCAATATCAAATGTTTTCGTAATTGCATGATTTCTCATACTTCATCACGGCGGCTCAATGATAGTAACTAAGAAGCTCTTGCCTGAGAAAGAAAGTATCGCAAACTGAGTGATGATGAGCAGCGCAAAAGTTGATTACGGTATATCTGGGCGCTCGCTTCTGACTAGACCTATCATCGAGTTTTACGATTCGCGAGACATGCCGAGATGGCTTAGTGGATAGAGCTTTTGTTTAGAGATCCGAACCTCGTAGGTTCGAATCCCGCCCAGTGCAAATCAACTTTGCCGATTTTTCGTAATGCAAGAGCCTTCAAGCCAAAGTTAAATGTAGGGATTTCTCTTCATTGAACCGCCGTGTTCATGGCTGTCTTTCGTTAGTTTAACATTATTACCTCGTTGTCGTATTGTATTTTATGTGCCCCTAATGTATTCATTCTGTATTTTTGGCATATTTTAAAAGCTTATTATCATTATACTTATTATTAAATATTCTTTAGTCATAAATCTTCTCAATATTGGTATTTTCCACTTTCTATTTCACTCTATCTAGTATTTACTGTTTTAACTTCTTACCGTTATGGTCATTTATCGATTTATGTATGTACTGTCTCAGTGCCTGCATGAGAAAACATTGAAACTCATTGAAAGTACATTGAATACAAAAAAGCCTTTAAGACTAGTTATAATACCTTTAATGAATAAAGTTAGATCATAAATATAGACGTCCGATGGCAGATTGTCACAAACTTTGTCCTACAATTAGCGTACTGGGATCGCAAATTCTTCAAGGAAAAAGATGGCAAAAATAATAACCTACTCAAATCATCGGTGGGGATTCGAACTTTTATGCCGACCAACCGGTTGGATTGATTGTCCGACCTCTTATCCACTAGACCATGGGTCCATATTAAGAGCAATATCAAATGGTCTACACATACTCACTCACTCCCCTACTTTTATACCGATGCATAACTCCGCCCCTTTCGAGTGGACCCAACATAAATACCCATTGTGGCTCCGCCCATTTCACTTCGCAGGCTTGGACACCGATTTCATACATTTACACCCCCAAAATCTTTATTCTTCCTGAAAAAAGAGCTCCGCTAGAAGAGTGGATGAGGGCAGACGCGAGCGGAGTCCTCGCATTTCATTCGATGACCATCGAGAATCCATCCATGAAGACGATATAGTTGATCAAGATATGTAATCAACGATGATCACACAAATAATCCTGCCTTACAGGTCTTACAATTACAATCTTGTTAGTCAACAATCTTTTCTTTTCAAGCACTTTCGAGGTAAAAAAGAAGACAATAGTTTTTCTCTCGCTTAACTTTCAGAAGCACAGCATATACTAAATGATCCATTCTTTCGAGAAGAAAAGTATTTAAAGGCACATCCCCAAGCTAATTTGAAATCCTCTCCCGCAGACAAAGAAAGTGAGCGAGTGTGGTAAGAACGGAGAGTTTCAAATTAGCTCGAGGTGTCACTTTAACACCCATCTTTTTACGCGCTCTCTCGTCGTTTTATGACTTTTTCATCGACTCGAACAAAAGACAAGATAAAAGTAAAGTAATCCAAGGGAAAATCGAACCTGACGTGGGAGCGTAGATGGTACAGTTGGCCTGACTTCGAAGTCTCGTCACTGATGAGGACATTACGGAAGATTGGCGCGGCGTCTCACTGCCGCAGGACTTCGACGATCTTCTTCAGTCGTTGGTCAGTCCATATAGACCATAGTCGACCTGAAGAATGAAAAAAATATCATCGATTCAACGATTTGACTAATTGGTTTCTGCTAACAAAACATAAGTGAGCGATGACGAGAACAATTATAAAGATCTTCAAGATCAAAGATCAAAGATCAATCACTCTCGGATCAAAAGTCACGAAAAGAAAAGTCGAAAGCAGTAATCACTACCTACCAGAGAAGATGAGACGTTCTTGATTGCCTTGTGCTGATTCTTGGAGACCTCAATCTTGAGGATGATGGTCCTGACCAAAGATCTGGACTCCTTCTCAGGTGGAGTAAGAGATAGAGGGTGAACTCATTCTGGATGTTGCCGTCTGAGAGGGCTCGATCATCTTCGAGTGGTTTTCCCTGGAGAAATAGAAAATTGATGGGACTGAAAGATAATCAATTGAAAAGTGGAAATGCGATCTGTAAGAGGAGAGACGTGCAACCACAATGTAAAAATCAAAGATCAACAAAAAAGGTACAAATAGGGAAACAAGGGAAGGCTGCAAATAAATGAGACCAGAGTGAGGAGGCGTAGTAAATCGTTATTGAATGCTCATATGCAAATTGGAGTGCAGAAGGGAAAAACAGCGACGAAAATGCAAATGTCAAGACAAATAAATGTCAAAGGTATAATGATATGTAGAGAGGGAGAGAGGGAGAGAGAGATAGAGATAGAGATAGGGATAGGGATAGGGAGAGAGGTAGAGGCAGAGAACGAGAGGTAAAATACAGGGATAGTGCGCGAAATGAGGAAAAGTAAATATGTTTACAGTAAATAAATAAAAAAAGACGAAAAGTTGCTGCAAAACTACGCTAGTATCTAAAGAGTGAAAGAGAAGGAGAGAAGTGATGATGGGAAGGAAGGAAGGGACCAATCGATGATTATTGATTGACTGAGAGATAGACAGGGAAGGGAGATTGATCTACCATAGAGAAGAAGATGAAGAAGGGAATCGTTATAGAAATGTGAAGTTAGACAAAGTGAGGTCAAAGGTCTCTCGATATACATGTAGAGTTAGAGGTAGAGGTAGAGAGGGAGAGGCAACGCTCTCTCGAGGACAAAGAAAGCGAGAGAGTGTGACCAGAGCGGAGAGATTCAAATGAGCTCGGGATGTGCCTTTAAGGATTATAAAATATAGACATGTGCAAAAGGGAAAAGTAAATATGTTAATGGTAAATAAACAACGAGTAACGAAAGGGTGCAGAAAAACGACGATAGTATAAAAAGAAGAAAAGGAGTGAAAACAGCAGATGGGAAGGAAGGAAGGGACCAATCGATGATTACTGATTGACTGAAAGATAGACAGGGAAGGGAGAATGATCTACCCTACTGACCTTGTGAGAGAAGAAGAGGAAGAGGGGAATAGAAGGAACAAGTGACAGTACCCCTCTGCTACAGTATACTTTGTCTACATTATCCGTCGATTACAGTATCAACCGAATACAGTATCCGCGAATACAGTACACATCGACTAATTTGTTTATCCCTCCACATATTACTCGTATTTCGGTGAGCAAGTAAATAAGTCGTGACAGATTTCCATTAGGAATCTGTCCGCTTTCAAATTGTAACAGTCTTAACTATCATAAATATGACCAACCCTTTGACCTAGCGTAATCTACCGTAATCCTACAGCTTCTAATTTCTTATATGCGTAATAGATGTATGAGTGTTTCAACCTATGGTTAGAGAAGGTTGAACTGATTACTTATAGCAGATAGAGATGGAATAGGCAAGTCCATTATGCGTAATGGGACCTCACATTAAGGTTGATTGGAATATGAATGGGATGGAACGAATGAACTTTGATCTTTAGGATATAACCCTATGATATTTGATCTTTTGGGCTTGAAATGCATCTTGATGAAAAGGATCATCTTTGATCTTTAGGACCTGAAATTCTAGATCTTTGATCTTTTGTCTTTACATGGATCACTCGCATACTATCCAGGATTTAAAATGACAATGTATTATAAAATAATATAGATAAAATATATTTAAATATCAAAAGCAAAGTGAATTAAATACTATTTTATTTCTCTCATCGTACAACGTAACAAGCTGCGCAACAGAGTTGTCCGCGCAAAGGAAATTTCGGGAAATAGTGAATTCACGGTCTGAAAATCGTGAAATTTTCGTGGAACTCATGGAAATCATTAACCAATTTTAGCAAATGTTCTAAAAAAAGTTAAAAAGCAATTTTTTTTATTTTCTAGTATTCAATGATCTCCTGATTAATTGTATTGATTGAATGATCTTGTTCAAAACCTTATTTGCGTATTCATTCTCCAATAAACGCAGAATCTTTTAAATATGTTTCACACTCCTCATATAAATGATCCCATTAACATTTCATCGTTGATTTTTATATATCCGAATAACACATTTATCTAGAGACCAAGTGATGAGAGCTCAGATGTGTATGTTGTTCCATATCTTGATCCTTGCATCGATGAGAAAGTTGGCGTCGATTGTTTTGTAGAGTGAATCGCTCCATCGCGTAATGGTAATGGTAATGGAAAAATCAATAAACGCAACAAAAAATCAATAAAATACCTAAAGGCTCCGCCATGGACTGTCCTTATGGGCGTGGATGATATCTGTATGGTAAGGAGATCTTCATTCTGTATATTACTGAAGGCTCCCTTGACGAGTTCAGTCAATGACGGACATCCCGAGAAGGAGATCAATCTGGAAATTATTTTATTTTATTTAATAATAATATATTTTTGTTGTAAATATTGAGCGAAAACTAATGATAGTGTAATGTAACTATTGTATTGTCCAAATTCGCGAAAACAAGAGAGACTGTTAATTATTGGAATTGATTGCGTAATTCAACTACAGTACCGTGCAAAAGTCTGGCCCCAAAATTTGAATCGCTATAACTTTCTTCGTACTTGACCGATCGGCCCCCGGTTTTTTTATTAAAAAGTGTAACCATTGGAGAACATTTTTGTGTTATTGATTATTACCTATGATGATGAAATGATTTCATCATTCTTGAAATGCCGAGGTGCGATCATAAAAATAGGCTTACTCTCAGGTAGATTTTTTTCTATTAGTCCAATTTTTTTGTGAGAAACGAACAACTATCGGTGAACGTTTTAAGCCATTAACCACATTGTATGCATGTCGCTCCGAGGAATTAACTAATTTCGCATGACCCATCGAAATTTCGTAAAAATGTCACCACCATGCCAATTTCAGAAGGATTCTGCATCTTGAAGAGAAAATTCGTAAAAAATCCCATACCATATTTTGGGCATACGGTATTTCACAGCCGGTTTTTCCAAAAATCTATAAGTTTGGTATGATGTGACTAAACATCTACCTAACACATCTACAAAGTGGCGAGATTATAGGAGTTCAATTACGACTTTGCCCATAAAAATACCATTGACAGTCAAAGTGGAATTTTGCGAGAAAAGATACAGATAAATAAGGTGGAATGTCCAATAGTAGAACTAAATTGAGGAAAATTGTAGGAAATGTGCTTTTCAAACACTTTGTTCAAAATCCGATCGAAATTGATATGAAATAATGTGTTATTGACCCGTAATAATTCTCCATAGCGAACGAAATTAGGCTCCGTCCACTTTGACTGTCAATGGTATTTTTATGGGCAAAGTCGTAATTGAACTCCTATAATCTCGCCACTTTGTAGATGTGTTAGGTAGATGTTTAGGCACATCATACCAAACTTATAGATTTTTAGAAAAAACCGGCTGGGAAATACCGTATGCCCAAAATATGCTATGGCATTTTTTTCGAATTTTCTCTTCAAGAAGCGGAATCCTTCTGAAATTGGCATGGTGGTGCCCTATGACCATGTGATAATACTTGTTGAATCTGAGGCCCATAGCTCAACTACACACTGAGTTATGACATTTTTACGAAATATTGATGGGTCAGGCGAAATTAGCTAATTCCTCGGAGCGATATGCAAGCAACGTGGTTAATGGCTTAAAACGTTCACCGATAGTTGTTCGTTTCTCACAAAAAATTGGACTAATAGAAAAAATCTACCTGAGAATAAGCCTATTTTTACGATTTCATCATTCCTCGGCATTTCAAGAATGATGAAATCATTTCATCATCATAGGTAATAATCAATAACACAAAAATTTTCTCCTATGGTTACACTTTTTAAAGATGGAGACCCACGAGTTTTTTCGTAATAAGACTGTTCGGATAGCATGATAGAGATTCATCACACGAATCGAACGACATATCTGATATTGATTCCCGATATGTTTAAAGCTCACTATGAGCATTGAAAGTACAACTTTCAAGGCATGTAGAGAGTGCTCATCGAATTTGCATACTTTCTCTGTCATTTTCTCAGTATCCCTTACGCCAATTACCATATAATATAAACAATAGCCAACATGGTTATCACGGATCTCCTGTAAGAATGAAAGAAGCCAACCGACAGTTTTTCAACTTTTCTCACCTGATTTGGATGAGATTTATATGATTGACCATAGTGAGGTAAAGGAGAAGGCATAGCCACTTGATTTCGCCAAATTTGCACTTTTATCGATTTTTTGATCTTCCACTTCTGGCAGCCATATCTCACTCAATTTTTGACCTACAACAAAAAAAGTTTTTTCCAATCGATTCGAAATGAACTAATCTAGAAGATACTCAAGAAAGGATACGTGCAAAAACGCGATCTTCTACCGGTTTTCTTCAAAAAACTGATTTTTTGAGTACAAAATGCTAATTTTCTCAAAACTTTTCCACAAAGGATACGATTTTTATTCGTGATTCTGATTCCCCATCCTCGAATTGAGGTACGTACATATTTCATCAGTCATAACTCACGACAAGCCATATCGATCCTCAGAGAGAGCCGGACAGCGTTATTTTCATTGAACAATAAATTTCTTATCTCCCCTCTCCTCATTTTCATGCAAATTCTCAAGCATAGTATACCAATCGAAAGCTCTCGACGAGCTCTACAAAAATGACTTAGTAGAACAAGTCATGAAATTTGACCGTATTCAAGATATTCTAGAAAATCCGTTTTTTCACTTGCAATTGTTGTGTAATGTAATCGATTCACAACGAAACATTGCTCTTTGCTTTCTCCAATGTGTGTTTTTAAAAAATTATTTGTTAATAATGTTAAAGGAAGGAACAATAAATAAAATTGCAAAAAGGTTTATCTGAGATATTCATCATTGAAAAATAAACTTTCTGTAATACGAAACTATTCATCGATATTTCCGATATTGGAATCGGAATGATCGAAAAAAACTATCCGGATCATTGAAATAGTCCAACGAAATCATAGATAGCCTCAGCAGTGATCTCTCGATCATCCTCTTCCACATCGACCCCTCGATCTGAATCTCTTCGTCCTCTAAATCCATGAGCATATCATCCAGAAATGCTCTTCTTCTTCTGCTCCTCACTCCCTCACTCTCGAGATGTTTCTTCTTCGTTGCGACGAGAGTTCTGATGAGGTGCTTGATTTGTTCGTGAGTCATTCTCTCCGCGGGAAGGATGTCCACTTTTTCTTTCATTCTTTTCTCGACTTCCTCCGCAATGGCATCATTGTAGTACTCGTTGAAAAGTCCAGATCCTTCGCCTTCTGGTTGTACTTCCCTCCCTTCTTCGTAGTCCTTAGTGCCCATCCAATCGGCTTGGGATGATCAGCTGCCTGCTGGTACTACTCCTGGTGCTGGTAAACACATTGGAGAAAGCAAAGAGCAATGTTTCGTTGTGAATCGATTACATTACACAACAATTGCAAGTGAAAAAACGGATTTTCTAGAATATCTTGAATACGGTCAAATTTCATGACTTGTACTACTAAGTCATTTTTGTAGAGCTCGTCGAGAGCTTTCGATTGGTATACTATGCTTGAGAATTTGCATGAAAATGAGGAGAGGTGAGATAAGAAATTTATTGTTGAATGAAAATAACGCTAAGTCCGGCTCTCTTTGAGGATCGATATGGCTTGTCGTGAGTTATGACTGATGAAGTATGTACGTACATCAATTCAAGGATGGGGAATCAGAATCACGAATAAAAATCGTATCCTTTGTGGAAAAGTTTTGAGAAAATTAGCATTTTGTACTCAAAAAATAAGTTTTTTGAAGAAAACCGGTAGAAGATCGCGTTTTTGCACGTATCCTTTCTTGAGTATCTTCTAGATTACTTCATTTCGAATCGATTGGAAAAAAATTTTTTTGTTGTAGGTCAGAAATTGAGTGAGATATGGCTGCCAGAAGTGGAAGATAAAAAAATCGATAAAAATGCAAATTTGGCGAAATCAAGTGCCTAGGCCTTCTCCTTTACCACACTATGGTCAATCATATAAATCTCATCCAAATCGGTGAGAAAAGTTTAAAAACTGTCGGGAAAAGGTCTCATTTTCCTACGTTTTTACAGGAGACCCGTGTTATCGTGCCGGGAGTCAGTCATGCAAACTCATGGGTCCCCTTCTTTAAGGCTGATTGGAATGAAAATCAACAGATGATCTTTGATCTTTAGGATATAACCCTATGATCTTTGATCTTTTGGGCCTGAAATTCATGATCTTTGATCTTTTCTCTCTGCATGTATCACTCGCATACTATCCAGGATTGGAAAACAATGTATTATAAAAATAATATATGTAGATAAAAAAATTTAAATATGAATGGGTTGGCGCGCAAGAAATTTAATTAATCATTTTACTATTTTCTTCGGCTTTTCTGGTATTTCGGAAGGTGAATTTGATTAAAATCTTTATTTGCGGACTCAGTTAATCGGTATGTCGTCACTTAAGAACAGTGAGACCATCCCTTGGTGAGTAGATCGCTCCTGTTTCCGTTTTAAACATTAATTTTTCTAGGGTAGAGAAGTATCGTCCACAGACACTTGGAGACATCGTCGGCAATGAGATGACCATCTCTCGTCTCAAAGTTTTCGCCAAGAATGGAAACGTGCCTAACCTTATCATTTCGGTAAGCGCATTTTCACTGCAATTCCTTGTTTTATTATCACTTTTTATTGATCTCTACAATGATAGATGTTTTTTTATTGATGTATGCCACTTATTCTAGAATAGAATATTCTGTCAATTATAGTATGCAATCTTCATAGCTCATGTTTCAGGGTCCTCCGGGTTGCGGCAAGACCACATCGATCTGGGCTCTAGCGCGGGAATTGCTCGGTATGAAGATGAAGGAAGCGTGTCTGGAGTTGAACGCGTCCGATGATAGGTTAGCGTGCATGCTTATCAGTCTCGTTACAATACTCTTCCGTAGCTGTCCTACCGTATCACTGTTCCTGTTGTATCACACCTTTTGCGCTCAGCTGTTCAAGCTCAGACATTCATGGCGTGACTAGAATAGACACCGCGCAACAATAATGGAATGGTGTGAAACTAGAATCCATATTTTGTTATCAAGTACATTGAATGACCGCATCGTTCTTGCATTTGAAGCACTGTGTCTTACTCTGTTCACTGTTTCTGCTGTACTGTACTTTTCCCTCAATCCCATATTTCTTCAGAGGTATCGATGTAGTTCGCAATAAGATCAAGTCATTCGCCCAGACCAAAGTGACACTCCCAACTAATCGGACGAAGATGATTATTCTTGATGAGGTAATCGATATTTTGTTTATCTGGGAGATCAGGATTATTGATTGATGTTATTCGGAAATTCATCTAGTGAACATTTGTAGAGGTATTCATATTCGTGTTGCGTCAACCAAAAAGTGTATAGTAGTCATTTACATTATTAATTAGTTTAGTTTAGCTATTTATTTTATTTAATTTTTATTTATTGCTTTTATTTTCCTATTTTATTTAGGCAGATTCGATGACCGAAGGTGCTCAGCAGGCTCTTCGTCGTACGATTTAAATCTACTCGAAGACTACACGTTTCGCTCTCGCTTGCAATCAATCCGAGAAGATCATCGGTAAGGATTATTGTTTTTATTATTATTATCGATTACTGTACTAATAACTCAATATATTCACACAGACTATAACTTACTGTAGTAACTTCTAATTATCGATTGATTTTCAGAGCCTATTCAGTCTCATTGTGCGATCATTCGTTACCTTCGACTGACGGACGCGGAGATGCTCGCACGACTCCAGGAGGTATACGGTAGTTATGGAGCATGATATCGATTGATACTGATATTGATATTGTCCAAGTGTAAAAATAATAATGATTCGTTATATCGCTGGCTTAAGCGCCTAAAAACATGTACTTACAGTACTTTTATATTGAATTCTTATCTCGGAACTACCATAATCTCATACTGTGTTAGCTAATTTTGAACATATTCTTCAGGTGTGCGGCTTCGAAAATGTCAGTTATGATGACGAAGGACTCGTAGCTATTCTATTCACTGCTCAGGGAGACATGCGACAGGTTAAACATATTATATTAATAATAATGTTTATTATTATTATTATTATTATTATTATTATTATTATTATTATTATTATTATTATTATTATTATTATTATTATTATTATTACTATTATTAATATAATTATGCATCTTCTCAGGCATTGAACAATCTGCAGTGCACGGTATCCGGCTATGGCTACGTCTCGGCACAGAATGTCTACAAGGTGATATCGTGTTTCTGTCTATGCTGTTGTAAGAACCAAATTGGGGGACAGACAATATTTCTTGGATTCCTCTCTTACAATTATGTCGAAAATTGCGTTACAAACTACGAAGACTGACAGTATTTTGTTATATTTTTTGAAAACATGGCTGCATTTTTGGATCGACTTTTGAACTCTTATTATATTGACATTTTGATACTTGGGCTAGCTTTGTGGACGCGCTCGTTGTATCTTACGATAAATCGATATGGTGTACTGTATTTAGTGATTGATTTTGATCAATAATCGATTGGTAGGTGTGCGACGAGCCTCATCCTCGTCTCATGATTGACATGTTCAAGAATTGCGTGTCGGGCAAGGTGCGCGCCGCGAGTGAGGTTTGTGAGACATTTTATTGATTGATTTTACTAGTTCTTATTCTAGTTTTACTTCTCTTATGTGCTGTTTTAGATATGGATTTTTGAATCACCTTCGTAATTTAAAAAAAAATCAATACCTAAAAATAATATGCTAAATTCAATAATCAGAATTCAAAATGCAATGATTAGAATTCAATAATCGGTGTGTTTATAGACAATTCACACACTGTATCGTCTGGGCTATTCACCCGAGGACATTATCACAACCATGTTCAGAGTGTGCAAGACCTGCAATGAGGTTATTCATTTATTGATTATTCTATCTTGTCTACCGTAACCTTCTAGATATCGATTACTGCCAGTGAGATCTTAACTTTCCGTAATCTTGTCGATATTGATTTCTTTTAGAAAGGGATTTAAACCTATCGTAATCCGTTCTTTCGTTGCAGATACCCGAGTATCTGAAGATGGAATATCTCCGAGAGATTGGTCTGTGTCACACGCGTATTGTCGAGGGACTCACCACTCTCGTCCAACTCTCTGGATTAGTAGCCAGAATGTCCATACTCAATGATCAACAGTAATCAGCTACCGTAACCCCCACCATCTACCGCATTCCAGTCTATCGTATACCGGATCGTGCTAGAGTAGGCTACAGTATATTATGACTGTCTTATTTTCGTAAAATGATCTACTGTAATCTTGGCCTATCTACCGTGTTCCATTCGATGATCTACCGTATCCCACCCTGTTGTACCTATTGTGGCCTCTTTTATTATACTACTATTACCGTATCTCTTGCTTTTATTCTGCTCACGTTGTAAGTCTTCATATCTTCACAATACATGTCTGTCTAATGCGACGTCCCTTGTTCGAACAAATATCGATCGAATATTATTGATCGTGACCATGTTTTACCCTCATATCTACCGTAATCTATCATCATCTTTTGATCTCTGTTCATTGTTTTTTTTTCAAATTGAATGAATGAGCCAATCAACAACGACTTCCAGTGTAAGTACGCGCGTTATATATTTTATCAACGTGCATATGCACAAAACGAGAAAAAAGAAAAGATTTCAAAAATGTGCCTGCTTGGATTGAGATGTGAGCAAAGTTTTATAAATATTTATTATTTATTATTATTATTGATTAATTGACGATTTCTCCCACGTTCACGGCTTCCAACATTGTCTCGCGTGTAATTCCTGAAGGGATACTGTATGTTTTCGAATAATCGATCTTCGTTTCTTTCCTTTGGTGTCACACAACCTCGCAGATTTTTTGAAAAGGTTGATCTTTGATCTTTAGACGTCAGATCTAAAGTGAACACAACTGTTGTTTCAATCGTCGTCACGACATATTTACTTAATCACCGAAATACGAGCAGTATGTGGATGGATAAACAAATTAGTCGAAGTGTACTGTAGACGTCGCATACTGTAATTGACGAGTACTGTAGTTGACGGATACTGTAGTTGACAATGTTCACTTCTGTGAGTGCAAATTGTAATCTAATTTATCGCCATTGACATATTTGAACTGCAATGATTAGAGTTGGAGTCTTCCGACTCAAGAAAGTCCCCTGTTCCTTCTATTCCCCTCTTCTCTTCTCCTCTCATTGTCAGTAGGGTAGATCACTCGCCCTTCCCTGTCTATTTCCCAGTCAATCAATAATCATTGATTGGTCCCTTCCTTCCTTCCCATCT